>OZ024827.1:61582680-62317680 GCA_964016985.1 Anodontia alba | reverse complement strand
ACACATCTAAGGATAACCGAACAGATTTAGTAGAATTCTAAAATTCTATGTGTGTGCATATTTCTTTCGTGGAGACTGATCATGAAATATTTTCTACGATCATTCTCTCCCTAGAGCTGATTCAAGAAGGGCAGTTGTCAGTTTCTGGCAAAAGAATGTGCAAAATACTGGTTCACCACTTAGAGGACAAAGCCTGCTCGACACGACCCCATTGGGTTGACTGGGTCGTAAAACCTCAACTCAAACAACACGAAATTCTATGTGAAGTATGTTCGAAGTCCAAATATATTTGATAATTATGGTATAATTCTACATAAAAAAATGTAAAAAAAATAATCCCTACTAAACGTACCTATTTTTATTCTAACATGATGTTACCCTAAACACACATATTTTTTTTATTTGGCCTAAAGAGGCTGTGCTTCGTGATTGTGACCTTTTTTATATCTTTTAAATTTTGATTTTTGGCATAACTCTGATTATTAGTATAATTTGCTAATTTGCCATGTCGCAATGTTATAAATGCTCGAAAAATATGTAACTTTGTTTTACCTGTCTATGTTAATGGGAGCGAATACACTTTCAGCAGACTTTCTCCCATATGGAGCAAAGTCTTTCCTTTTAGAGCAGATCCCTTTTGAGAAAGAACTTGGTATGCAGAGAAGCAAACAGGAAGTCGCAAAAATTATCACCCTTAGAAAATTTAGTCAAAGCATCGTTTTCCCCATACTTTCCTTAGATATGCCGTGTCATTTAAAGATAAAATACGACATAAATGAAGACCGTGTTGGGTTAAATTGTACCAAGGCAATTATCGACAAGTAATTCATGAGGGAAAAAAAAAATCCACAAAAATGGTTTTGTAGCACAAACCGCGATATGGTCAAAGGGATATAACCATTCGAGATCTGTTATATTCAATCTGCTCAAGTTATCGAACATATGTGCTGAGAGGGAAGTGAATAGGAGGTGGCGGCCTGTATGAAGCTTTTCAGAAGCTTTGTCAAAAACATGCGCTTTGGTTTCAGCTAAAGTATGGAACAGAGGGTGCCATTTAGTAAATTCATATAAAATAGATATTTGGATGTAGTTTTAGTACAAATGAAACCTTTTGCAATTTGCTCATGAAACTGGCACAAGACATTAAAACCTTGTACATTTAGTTACATGTATGTTGAATTTGAGTTTTACATGTAACGGTTTGAATAGATCTAACCCATTTATGCCCAATGGACTCTGCTCCCTCAACTCTTTGGACAGGTCCTTTTCCAAAAGAAGGGGTGTTGCTTGCTTTTTTTCTTATATCTTATATTATGTTTTGCAGAAATTCTTGTTTGTAATGCAAACAGTGTAGACCCTGATCAGACGCCGCGTTCTGTGGCGTCTGATCTAGATCTACTCTGTTTGCCAGTGTCCATTTTATGTGACATTGGGCATAAATGTGTTGATAAAGATAAGAGCAATGGGGTTCGAAAACTGCATGTTGTTTTCGGTATTTTCGTATATCAGTGAAAATACCACAGATATTTAGTGCTCGACTCGCACATGTAGCTGTACTCTTAAGTTTAAAGCAGTTAATACTCCATCCCCGTCCCAGCGCTGGCCTAACCCACCTATTCCACCCCTTACCACCAAGTCAGTTTGAAATAAAAGAAATATTATATGGATACTGTTTTTAAAGGCTCCATATTCCTCATTTTTTATCCAAGAAAGGTTTAATATAAATTGATATATGTTATTAATACGTTCATAAATAAATTGATATATGGTATTAATACAATCATAAAGTGTGACATATGACAGCCTGTAAAATTTCAGTAAGTCTCTCGTTTTTTGAACTGGATCAAAAATGAAACGACTTTTTTATCGTGTCTTTGAATTAATGGTGGCAACATTAATTCAGAGATACAATAAAAAGCATTTCATTTCAAGAACGAGAGACTAAATGAAATTTTACAGGTTGTCAGGTGCCACATATTATGATTGTATTAATACAATATATCAATTTATTAAACCTTTCTTGGATAATAAAATGTCTATTTTTGAGGAATATGGAGCTTTTAATTTATATATAACTGAAACACACACACACACACACACACACACACACACACACACACACACACACACACACACACACACACACACACACAAAAAAAAAAAAAAAAAAAAAAAAAAAAAAAAATATAAAAAAAATAAAAACAAAAGAAAAACAACAGCAACAATAACAAAAAAACAAAACAAAAAAAAAAAAAACAAAAAAAAAACAAACAAAAAAACAAAATAAAAAAACAAAAAAAAAAAAAAAAAAACAAAAAAAAAAAAACAACAAAAAAAAAAACGAAAAAAAAAAAAAAAAACAACAACAAAAAACATTTGAGGGACTTCCATTGGATGATGAGTTATATACCGTATTAAGGCTACCCTTAATGTGGACACATAAACCCCTTACCATATTTGTCCTAAAATTTGAACAAGTCCATTTAACAATCTACCGATTTGTCTAAAACATGCTGTATGAGTGGAATATAATGTCAGATGCCTCGTTCTACGGCGTCTGACCTGTGTCTTTACTGTTTGCTGAAGTCTGCTTGTTCGAATACGTAGAATTGATATGGTATTCTTGCAAACCAGACCGGCGTTTTGGAACATCTATTACTGACTTAAGATTTTATCAAAATTTATGAAAAAAAAAAAAAAAAAAAAAAAAAAAAAAGAATCTATCATGGGTATTCGTTGCAGTGAAAAATCCGTTCCTCGGGAAACTGTTCGGCATCATTCGGCAGGCCTCGTGATGCCGAACAAATTAGACCGAAACCGAAAAAATACCCCCGGAACGGATTTTTCAGTCTTCACCGCACACTCATGGAGGACTCTTATAGTGCTTACACAGCGGCCTGTTATTGTGTGGAATTTAAGGAGCAGACATGTAAGGGGAAGAACAGTTGATATCCTAGCCTTAAAATATAGACGCCATCGATGTTGTGCAGCCTACCCTAAAACTTCCTTGGGGTAATCCATTTAAACCACGAGCTTTATAAATAACTGTTTGGAATAAGACTACTTGAAAATCAAGTTGGAATATCTGACGAGGAAATTTTACTTTCGTGACGGCGTCAAACTTCTGTGAAGTACTGTGCGATACAGGTAGGCACGGTACCTCACAGAAGGCACGAAACTAGTTAGTAAAAACTTCTCAATCTTCTATTTTAGCTATGTAGTCCTTGCACCAATGCAAAATATGTACTTCCCCTATTTCCAGTGTGTGTTCAGACTGCCTAGTCTGATCTGAGCTCACTCATTTCGCAAATTCGGTAAAGTACCTGTTCGCCTGTCAAGGCTTACATATTTTTTTCTGCTGGGGCACTGTAAAAGGTAAAATTGATAATTTTGGGAAGGATTAAAATTTAATTATATACTTAAAATGCAGTAGAATGTTATTTTCTGCCTTTTCACTTGTTTGTCTATTTTCACCTTACACGTACAGCGACAACGATGGCGTACCTTCATTTATTTTCAAAGCATTCCAAAGTGGAAATACAGAAAAAGTAAAAATGAACCAGCACATGAGAAAAGGGTACTTATCACAAAGGCGACCAGTAAAGGCTCAGGCGAGACTGCGCATAAGCGCAGTCTCGCCAGAGCCTTTGCTGTTCGTAGACATGTAGTAGAGACCTTGAGGAAGCTTCAGGAAAAAAACAACAACAAAAAAAAAAAAACAAAACGCATGTTTGCAGCCCAAATATATTTCAAAATGTCGTCTGCTGAAAGTTTCACAGGTAGTTCGGCGCTAATTCACTTTAATCGTTTTATTACGCATACCATCGTGGTTTTTGTACAAAAAAAACCCCAAAAAACCAAAAACAAAAAAAAAAAAAACATGACGTAATGACGTAAAGTCACACCCCACCATTCATACTTACCTTGGAAATGCCATGTCAATAAAAGACAGCTTACAACAGAAATATAGACCGCGTGTGAAGCAAGTATCGCCAACTCGGTAATGGTCAAAGGGAAATAATCATTTTGACTCTGTTGAAATAAATCTGCTCAAGTTAACGAACCAAAACAGAAGCGGTATGCCAAAAATCGCTTTATTTTCAGCTGAAAATATGGTAAAGAGGCGTACCTTTCAGTCAATACATAATTATGAAAACGAATATTTGGCTTTACCACAAATAAAATGAAACATTTCACATATGTGCTGATGAAACTGCAATAAAAAAAAAAAAAGAAGGAGAAGAAGAAGAAGAAGAAGAAGAAGAAGAAAGACTTTTAACAAGTAAGTTTTGAGTTTCTGAAGAAGTCTCTTCTAGGGCTGGCTCAGTTAATCAGATAATCGATTAATTGATCGATAAATTGCACAAAAATGATTATCATTACTGATTTGCTAATAGTCGATCATTTGATGCCTGTGTTACTTTAACGTATTTACTTTTAGTATTCAGACACCTCAACTCCTTACCATATTTAATCTAAAATTTGAACAAGTAGTTTACATGTACTACCCACTGTTGTGTCTAAAAATAGCTGGATGGGTGGCAAACAGTGTAGACCCTGATGAAACGCCGCATTTGCGGCGTCTCATCAGGGCCTACACTATTTGCTCAGGCCTGTCTGGCCAAATACATATAATAAAGTATAACAAATGGCAAGAGTCATGCTCAGATAGGTAAAATTAAGACCAACTCTTCAGTGATTACTAATAGATTATCGATCACAATGGTAGGACTAATAATCGATTATCTTTTCAGCTCCGATTAGCCAGCTTTAGTCTTCTCTATTCTTGAATTTGGACTTGTCCACTGATGTATATAGGGGTTTCAGTCTAAAATCAATAACCTAATAACAAACAGTGTAGATCCTAATAAGCGGCCCGGTACGATCTGGATCGGCACTGTTTGTAAGTGTGTCTATATTGGTCTGCAGGGATGAAAGGATAAGCAAAAAAAAAAAAAAAAAGCCCGTAAGCCCGTAATAGTTAAATCTTAATGGCAACATTGTAGATCCTGGTAACTGAATAGCATATGAGACTGTCAACATAAGACGTCATCAGCGGTAGGTTTAGGTAATGTTATTTCAAATTTACTTGTTCGAGTCGAAAACAACAAAGGCATCGTGCTCAGATAGGTACAAACCAAACACCTGTGTGCTTTAGCTTTGACATTTGAGCACAGTTCGGAATAATTAATTTCTTTTTCTAGCATCCCTCACTGAATGAATTTATGCATAAATAAGATTTATTATTATTATTTTTGTTATCATTATTATTACTCGACTTCCCAATTTGAAGTTGACTATTCCTCTGAAGCATTACGTCACACGGTTACATAGTTATAAAGTTCGATGACGAATAAAGATGGCGGATTACTCATGCGAATCAGCTGACGATGTATTATATGAAAACCACAGGGGCTAGTAACAAGCTTTTTGAGAGGAAATATATACTATCCTATAATGATATACACAAGGGCACCATTGGGAAAATATAACCAATCGTGAATAAAGTTGTGTTATCTCTGGCTGTTCGTATTAAACACACAAGTGAAACCTCTAGTCACACAAGTAGATAAAACATATATGTATATAATAGTTCCTGCTGTCTGTACTCTAGTCTCCACGGTACAGAGCAACGGCACACAGAATGTCCAAAATTGGTCAGAATTTCTCCGATGTAGATAAACATGTCCGTTCGCTTACACACAGAATGTCCAACATTGGTCAGAATTTCTGATATGTACATAAGCATGTCCGTTCGCTTACACAAGAAATTCAAAAGTATTCTTGGGCACAACACAAAGAAAACATATCCGTGCCCAGTATTTTCTTCGCTGTACGTGATCAGTTGACCGATCATTTTGAAACTTTGCATATGTTTTCTTCATGATATGAAGATGTGCATGTGGTTTGGATATAATTGTTAGATTATTTTTTGACACTTTTCCATGAACTTAGTCATTTTTCACCTCAATATATAGACAGTGGGTACATCTTGTGAGCGCAACTCCTCTTACAGTTTTGTACCGATCATTTTGAAACTTTTTTCATGGTATGAAGATGTGCATGTGATTTTGATATAATTGTTAGATTATTTTTTATCACTTTTTCCACATTATTAAACTTAAATCATTTTTCACTTCAATATATAGACAGAGGGCACATCTTGTGAGCGCAACTCCTCTAAGAGTTTTTTACCGATTGTTTTGAAACTTTGCATGTGTTTTCTTCATGGTACGAGGATGTGCATGTGGTTTGGGTATAATTGTTAGAACATTTTTTGTCACTTTTTCCACATTGTGAACTTAATCATTTTTCCCCCTCAATATATAAACAATGGGTATTTCTTGTGAGCGCAACTCCTCTTACAGTTTTGTACTGACCGTTTTGAAACTTCGCATATGTTTTCTTCATGGTGTGAGAATGTGCATGTGGTTTGGATATAATTGTTAGATAATTTCCTGTCACTTTTTTCACATTGTGAACTTAGTCATTTTTCACCCTTTATATATAAATAGTTGGTACCGCTTGTGAGCTTAACTCCTCTTACAGTTTTGTACCGATTTTTATGAAACTTTGCTTGCGTTTTCTTTATGGTATGAGGATGTGCATGTAGTTAAGATGTAATTGTTA
This sequence comes from Anodontia alba, assembly GCA_964016985.1. NCBI lineage: Eukaryota > Metazoa > Mollusca > Bivalvia > Lucinida > Lucinidae > Anodontia > Anodontia alba. The sequence goes on along the minus strand of OZ024827.1, from coordinate 62,311,050 downwards.
GATCATTTATTTTTACCTTTTTCCACATTGTGAACTTTGCCATTTTTCACCCTCAATATATAGACAGTGGGTACCTCGTGAGCATAATTCCTCATACAATTGTATACCATTTTTTTTTGGAACTTTGCACATGTTTCCTCCATAGTCTGAAGATGTGCATGTGCTTTTCATATAATCCTTGCATTATGTTTTGTCATTTTTTTTTGTACTTTTTGAATTTTGTCATTTACTGACCTCAGATGTATATAGACAGTGGGTACCTTGTGATTGCAACGTCTCATATAATTTAAAGCCGGTCTTTTGGAAACTTCGCACATGTTTTCTCCGAGGACTGCGGGAGGGAGGTGAAGGGGTGGGGCTGGGAGGGAGGGGGCAGGTGCGACATTAACTTCATCGAAGTTTGATCTATTTTCACCAATACCAATCACCCGCGTCCATAATAACAACAACAACTCGTAGAAACCACTGCAAAACTGTAAAACAATAACAACTTTGACAGTCGCTTTCTCGAGGACGCCATTTTTGTGTGTACAGGTCCGGAGCAAATAAATCATTACGTACTAGGCAGTAGCTTATGTTAAACGAGTTTTAATTGGCTGTTTGAACTTGAGCTGTTGGGATTTTTAGCTAAAGAAATCGCTCCTTTAAAAAGGTGATTCGGCTCCGAAGTAGAACAACAACATGGCGTTCTCAAGAAACCACCTGTCATAATTGTTAACAGTGAATAAAAGCCCCATTTTGAACATGCCCACCACTCGTTAAGTTGTTAATCTATATCATTCAGTCAAAAAGGACTCGTTTGAAGTTTAGGACAAGTCTGGTACGCAGTCCGAACATTTTGATAAATATAGAATATTTGACGGAATTTGATCAAAAGTTAATTAGGGCATCCAAACATTGATCCGAAAATGTGTGAAAAAATTACAATCGTAACTCGTGCAGTTGTCTAGATATCGTGTTGACTATGTTTTCCATCGCAACATATGCAAAGTCAAAAGGGGCATAACTCTGCCAATTTTTTCGCCGAGGCGGTTCTAACGAGTACCCACAATCTATGTTTTGAGCAGAAATATGAAAAATATCAGAATATTTTATTTAAAAATTTTCATTTTTTGGTGGTAAAATTTTCGGTATATTTGAATAGGCGTGTTTTCGTAATGGCAACCTTTATTTATATCTTAATTTAGAATATATTACGGCTATAAATTAATTTATTATTTCAAAACAGTGTATTAGTATTATAGGCATTAATATACATGTTAATCATGGTTATTTATGATTATTGAATTGTACCTTTGCTTATGTCTAATATATATAGATGTATTTATTTTCTTTCTTTTTTTTGTCTTCCTATCACTTACTTACATGTATTTTGTATCTGTTAAACATTTGATTATTTTAACATTATAGTTTGTTTGTTAAAGAAAACTTGCATCTACAAATAATGAAACTGGCATAATTCGGATCTTTTGTTCAGACACATGAGTGTTTGCACTTAAGTTTATATAGCTATATTATCAAGACCCTTTAATGAATTTCATGTATATTTGGCATGATGGAAGATATAGGTCTAGAGTTTAATTCAGCTTGATCTCCACTCTGGAATGTGACCCTGAGGTCAAGTCATAGACGACTTTTCATATAAAAGTGAAAAAGTTTGCATTTAAGTTTATATAGCTGCATCATGAAGACCTTTTTATGAATTTCGTTTATATTTGGCATGATTGTAGATATAGGTTGGAAGTTTTTTTCTCAGAGAAATTTCCCTCCAGGGCCTGACCTTGAGGTTAAGGTCACAGACTTAGAATTTTCATATAAAAGTCAAACTTTTTTTTATTAAAGTTTACATAGCCATATGTATACCCCCGACATACAAAGTATGTTGAGGGGTATATAGTTTTTGCCTTTCTGTTTGTTTGTATGTTTGTTCCTTCATTCGTTAGTCTTTCAGTCAAGTTCATGGAACTTGGGTCAAAGTTTTGTGTCAAAGTTTATAAGACCTTACATGATAGAGATCCTTTAATGGATTTCATTTTATTTGGCATGATGGTAGAAACAGGTCTAGTTTTACTCACTGTTATACCCACCCTGGGGCCTGATCTTGAAGTCAAGGTCACAGATGTTTAGAATTTTCATGTAAAAGTCAAAATTTTTGCACTTTAGTTTATATAGCTATGTTATCAAGATCTTTCAATGAATTTCAAGTCTATTTGGCATGATGGTAGATATAGTTTTAGAGTTTTACTCAGCACCAATATCCCTACTCCTGGATGCGACTTTGAGGTTAGGGTTGCAGACTTAGAATTTTCATATAAAAGTCTAAATGTTTGCATTTAAGTTTATATAGCTACATCATCAAGATCTTTTGTTGAATTTCATTTATATTTGGCATGGTGGCAGATATAGATTGAAAGTTTTACTCAGAGAAATTCGGGGGCAAAACCTTGAGGTCTAGGTCACAGACTTAGAATTTTATATAAAAGTCAAACTTTTTGCATTAAGTTTATATAACTATATTATCAAGACCCTTTGACTGGCTTCATTAATATTTGGCATGATGGTATGCATATATTTATAGGTCTAAAGTTTTTCTCAGCACCATCCCAAAGCTAAGGCATGGCTTTGAGGTCAAGGTTACAGACTTATTTTTTTCATAGAAATGTCAAAGTTTTTGCTTAAATTATGAAGACTCTGATTTTGTTATGGTGGTAGTTACAGGTCTAAAGTTTTATTTAGCATGATCCATGCACCCATGCTTTAACTTTGAGATCAAAGTCATGGGCTCCACATCATGTATGACTAAATTCTTTCAATGTTGTATTAATATTGCACATAACTGCCATCTCCAGAGTCAAAGCTACATCCCAGCTAGCATTCTACATAAATCTACAGCGGGCCGTTATCGACCCGTCAGCTACCCTGACGGGCCGATAACGGCCCGCTGTAGATTTATGTAGAATGCTCACTGGGATACTTTTGGCATTTTAAAAAGAGGCTGTAGCAATGGTCAGGGGTATACAAATGTACATGCCCCCACTGGGCACTTTCTCTAGTAGAACGGATGAGACATCGAACAGAAATCTTCATTATTCACCTTTTCTTTATGTTTTTTCCCCCAAGTGAAGTATTCATAATGCTGAACTTACAAAATACTCAGACAAGCAATGATCAGGAACTGATACAATCAGTTATAAACCCTGGCCTCAACATCAAAAGGGAGAGGAATACATATATGAAAGAAATTTATGATAAAAAGAAAGCAGCTCTTTCCTAGTTAGGTGCTGTTTCAGTTATCTAAACCTTACCAAATAATAGTCACACATAATAGGAAAAAGTAATCATAACACCGACAAACAAACAGATCTAAACGGTTTCAGAGATATAAGGCCTTTCATGAAGTAAAGGGGATGGGGCATGCCCCTAGGGGTGTTCAGAGGGACCCAAGGTCTGGGTCTCTAAATCATCTTATCATAAGGAACAAGAATATATATGGTTAAGGGGTGGGGATCTTAATGGTTTCTGAGATATTACACATTTTATGAAGTGAAGGGGTGGGGGTATGCCCCCGGGGGACCCCCTGGGAACCCATGGTCTGTGACAATGAATGACTCTTATCATAAGGAACACGAATATATATGGTTTAGGAGTGGGGATCTGAAACGTTTCTGAGATATAAGGCCTTTTATGAAGTGAAAGGGGTGGGGCATAACCACAGGCGCGTCCAGAGGGGACCAAAAATCTGTGTAACTGAATACCTTTTATCATTAGGAACAAGAATATATATAGTTTAGGGGTGCGGATCTCAACGGTTTCTGAGATATACTGCCGTTCATGAAGTGAAGGGGGTGGGGCATGCCCCCCGGGGTGTCCAAAGGGACCCAAGGTCTGTGTGTCGGAATGCCTTTTATCATTAGGACCATGAATATATATGGTTTAGGGGTGGTAACTTGAACGGTTTGCAAGATATTAGACTTTTTGACTTTTTCCCCATACAAATGCCTATGTTACCAAATTTGACCTTGGCCTAAAATAGGTCAAGGTCAACCCAGGGTCATCATTTGAACAAACTGTGATGGGCCCCGAGTCCCCAATGCTGCATACCAAGTTTCGTGGAAATCGGCCCAGCGGTTCAAGAGAAGAAATTTTTTGAAGGGTTTTTACCATATATGGGCATGGCGGCCATCTTGGTCAAGTGACCCAAGGTCTGGGTCGCTGAATGTGTCTTATCATAAGGAACAAGAACCTATATGGTTAAGGGGTGGGGATCCTAACGGTTTCTGAGCTATTACACATTTAATGAAGTAAAGGGGGTGGGGCGTGCCCCCGGGGGACCCCCTGGGGACCACTGATCTGTGTCATTAAATGCCCCTTGTCACAAGGATCAAGAATATGCATGGTTTAGGGGTGGTAACTTGAACGGTTTGCAAGATATTAGACATTTTGACGTTTTCCCCATACAAATGCCTATGTTACCAAATTTGACCTTGGCCTAAAAAGGTCAAGGTCATTCCAGGGTCATTATTTGAATAAACAATGATAAGCCCGAGTCCCCGATGCTACATACCAAGTTTCGTGGAAATCGGCCCAGCGGTCCCAGAGAAGAAGATTTTTAAAGGGTTTTTATCATATATGGGCATGGCGGCCATCTTGGTCAAGTGACCTGGACATCGCGAACAAACTTTCGTTTTCCCATCCCATGGAGATTCCACATGAAATTTGGCTTCAATCGGCCCAGCGGTTTCGGAGAAGAAGACGTTCGAAAATGTTGACAGACAGACATACAGACAACGGCCTTGCCATATGATAAGCTCACCAATGAGCCTTCGGCTCAGGTAAGCTAATGAAGGAGGTGGGGCATGCCCCCGGGGGACACCCAGGGCTCCCAAGATCCAAGTCACTAAATGCGCCTTATCTTAAGGAACAAGAATATGTATGGTTTATGGGTGGGGATCTGAACGGTTTCCAAGATATTATGCATTTTATGAAAAGAGCGGATGGGGCATGCCCCCGGGGGACCCGGGGATCCATGTCACTAAATGCAGCTTGTCATAAGGAACAACAATATATATGGTTTATGGGTGGGGATCTGAACAGTTTCCGAGATATAACACATTTTATGAAATGAAGAGGGGTGGGGCATGCCCCCGGGGGATCTCTTTGGGATCCATGGTCCATGTCACTTAAAGCGCCTCATCTGAACGGTTTCCAAGATATTAAGCATTTTATGAAAAGAGCGGATGGGGCATGCCCCCGGGGGACCCAGGGATCCATGTCACTAAATGCGGCTTATCATAAGGAACAAGAATATATATGGTTTAGGGAGGGTATTCTGAACCCTAAGTAAGTTATTATGCATTTTCACTTTTTCCCATACAATTGACAATGCGACCAAATTTGACCTTGGCCTTAAATATGTCAAGGTCATCCCAGGGTCACCATTTATGCAATGTACGATGGGCCCACGTCCCATACATACCAAATTTCATGCAAATCGGCCCAGCGGTTCCGGAGACGAAGATTTTTGAAGGGTTTTTATCATATATGGGCATGGCGGCCATCTTGGCCACGTGACCTGGACCCCATATGCAAACTTTCGTTCCCCCATCCCACGGAGGCTCCACATGAAATTTGACTTCAATCGGCCCAGTGGTTCCAGAGGAGAAGACGTTTGAAAATGTGAACACACGACACACACACAGACAGACAGACAACAGCCTTACCATATAATAAGCTCACCAATGAGCCTTCGGCTCAAGCTATCATTTAGGCCGCGTCAAGCGAAAAAGAGTCTTCGAGCATGCGCAAAAATGTGCAGATTCACGTCATCCTACTCCTGCGTAAAGTCTCATCCGGGCTTTTACTCTCCATTGACACATTCTAAAGTATCCACTGATTCTGTAAGCGGACAGTGGAGACCTTGATCAGCCTGGGTGGATGATCTGGGCCTTCGCTGTCTGCATACGCACCAAGACACGTCTTTGCATGATGCCGCCCATTTGTTCGAGATGTACATTTGACGTAGCAAAGCAAGAAAGTTGACTCTATGTCATACGAGGATTGCGATGGCCAAGTTCACCCTGTTCATCTATGCAGTCTGATCGGGCCATTCTGTTTGTCCACACATTCCTCGATATCTATTGATTCTATATGCGGACAACGGAAGCCCCGATCAGACTGCGCAAATATGCAGCCTGATCGGGAAATTCATTCCTCATACATGGTTTTAATATCCTTTCTCGCGCTGCGTAACTCTTAAATAAATATGACCATATTTACTTTAAATATTCAGGCGTAGCTGCCTATGTGACTATTGCATGGCTACATTAAAATTTTGACTTGACGTTGAGGTACATTGATTTTGTTTATAAATCATTAACTGTAAATATGTTATAGACAACCGCATGATATTTGCATAAGACACTGAAATCGGCGTATTAGACCGAGTAAATTTAACAACAGCGGTACTATTACTAACAGTTTTAGACTATAGATAAAGTAATCAGTGTGTCACATTTAACCACGCTCGGTACTATCACTGACAGTATTAGACCATAGACAAAGTGATCAGTGAGTCACATTTAACCACGGCCAATACTATAAGTATCAGCAGCAGCAGCGGGTGGAGGGGGAGGGGGGGTGGGGGGGGGGGGAGGGGGGGCGAATGCACCACTTTTTTTGGGTCCCAAAGGGACTCCCACGTAGACAAACAATTCTGTATGTACGCCGAGACGCTCCTACGTAGCCAAACAATTCTGTATGTACGTCTAGACGACTTCCTCGGGCGTGCGGCCGCGCTTCGGCTCTTCCTGAGGCCGGAGCCCCTGCGGCCCCCAAGTGAGCATAGTGAGAGCCCCTGAAGACGGTCCCCACCCTCGCCGGCCTTGGGGCTCATCTATTAAAGAAGTGGGTGACTGCTGATATACCACTACAAGCGACATGCCCAAGGGACACAACACATGCAAATGGCTGACCGTGAGCTCAACGGAGCTCTGTGGTAAAAGCTGTCTTACGGACTTTTGTAAAGTTCATCTGGTGAGACTCCGTAAAGGCTCACGCACTCAGCCCTGCAGAGGTTGTGGGGTAGGGGTTACTAACAAGCAACAGCTCTGTTGTCAGTGCGGGTATAGGAGTGAGTGGCGTCGTGCAACAAGAGCGACGCGAAAGGAATTTGCGCGCCTGGCCGCCATCGAGATTTCCATTTAGAGAAAGGTGATACAAAGTATATACCCATCTAAACCATGGCTACAATGGATGACCTGATCGAAGAAATACTCGCAGAGTACGAGCCAAGGCCCATCCTCGATGAGCCCATTCCAGAAGCTGAGGAAAGACTCTCCCCCCGGCCACTTCGATCACAGTGGCCATTTACCGACCTGGATGATCGTGTTCCCCACCCAGTAAGACTCCCGGCTTACGAGCCGTGGGTCGAGATACTTAACGACGCCAAAGACGAATTCGAGGTAGATGGCGCCGCCGCGGTGAAAACCACGCGGCTAGCATTATGGCAAAGGAAAGGAACGGCTGGAAGCCAACCCCAACCTCCTCCTAGACATCGAGAAGGCCTGCGTGAAGCACGGCCACGGCGGCCTCTGGAACTCGATGGGTTATGACATGAGGGAAGTCACTTCTATCGACATGAAGGCCTGCTATCCGGCATCCTTCCAGGGTATGGGTGAAGCCAAACCCTATTTCGAGCGATTCGGGCATCCGACTCACCGCATGACCCGCGTGGCAATTAATGGCCCTCTCCCCAAAGACATAGGCACAGGTTTCGCCGAGGTTTTAGAATGGGAGTTTGAGGCTAACTGCCATCCGGTCATCCCTGCCTGGTTAGGAAGGCATTTCTCCGAGGGCGGTTGAGCCCCGACACAGCTCCTTGCCTTCCTGGCAGAGTCTGGCCTGCTGAGGTCTCTCAAAGTCAGGGAGGCGATCATCTCCTTCGAGAAGCAGACTGAGGTTTGGCTGCCCGAAAGTAGGGACCAGGCCTGCTCCGTCATCGGCAAATTCACCCAGGGCAGCAAGGCAGATGGAAAAAGGCTCACAAGGAGGTTGGTGACCGACCGCGGCGAGCTCGACTACCTTGTCCGGGACACCCGCCTCTCGGGCACTTTGGTCGGAGCACCAATGGAGTGCGAGCTTGGTCACATCCTCACTTACTACGATGGATCCCAACCCCAGTTCGCCCACCTGAGGGCAAGCATGCTGGCCTACGCCCACATCAACCTCCTCTCTATGCTTTCAAGGTTTGAACCCGACGAGGCCGTCCGAGTGGCAACCGATTCCATCTATATAAAGAAAACGGCGCTCTGCAAGCTCGAGGGGGTCGGAGCCTACAAGCCTCAAGAGGTGCACCTAGAAGGGAATTGCCGCATCTGTCTCACCTGCCACGACAGGGCAACCCCGAGGCCACCACGAGAGGGGATTGCCCCAGCCCAGTGGCGTGACAAGGGCGATAGCCTCTACATGCCGATGGAACACGCAGCCTACCTCGCCAAGCCTGACTACATCTGTTCTGAAATGGACCTCACTCCTACCACCGCGCCGCGCTACGACGATCCCCTGACCCGACATCAGCTGAGATACCTAAACGGCGGCGGGGGCAGCGGCAAAACCACGCGAGCGATCGAGCTCTTCCGTACCAGAAGCCCCCTCGTCTTCACCGCGACCCATCGCCTGGCCAAAGAGATGCGGGCCAGGGGAGTCCAGGCCCAGACCTATCACAGCTTCTTCCGCTGGAGCGGCCAAACGGACGCCTGAAAGGATGGGACAGAAATTCGTTCCCCGTGTGATAATCTGGGACGAGGTCTGCACAGTGCCCCGCCCCACTCTGGAAACCTTCCTCGACTGGCTCGAGGGACGGGGCGTCCAGGTCATCTGCTGTGGCGACCAGGGGCAGCCGCCCCCAATCGCCGGAGAAATGCCACACGACTGGTTCCGTGGGCATGCCGCCTATTACGAAGAGGTCGAGGTAGACCACAGAGCCAAAGACCCTCTTCTCAAGGCCCTCAAGAAGCGAATCCGCCTTCAGCCCGACAGGGGCCAGTGCCGAGAGGTGCGAAAGGCGCTTCCTGGTTGCCTCGGGTGGGAACGCATCGTGGGGGCCTGGAAGCCATGTGATCTCATCTTGACCTCGAGGCAAAAGGTTCGCGACCGGGCCCAGAGGCTGCTGTTCGAGCGCCATGAGAAGTGTTTCCCGGACGCCCCCGTACCTCTGCTATACCGCCCCAAAGACATTCGGCGGCAAAACATCATGGTCACCACCCCTGGGCCCTTGCTGGATGGCAGGCCAGACCAGCAAGAGCTCGTCCTGAACGACGTTGTGAGGTGCCTTGAAATATGCCCGCGAGGTCCTCGACGGCAAGTCGGGCCAGGACTGGGCTCTTGGCTACGCCCTCACCGTTCACTCGAGCCAGGGTCTCACAGTTGCCGACCCCTAGAAAGTCTGGATCATAGACGACTTTCTCCAGTGGTCCAACCTGGCTTATCTTGCAGTCTCACGGGTGGAGTATCTCAGCCAGCTCGAGCGGGTAGTATGCCCCCCCAGAGGAGGGCTCTGAGGGCGCATGCACACTCACAGAGCAGCAGCTCCGCAAGACCATCATAAAAAAGCTGGTGGCCTATAAGCGACAGGACCAAGCCAAGGAGCTCAGGTTTAGCCTGAAGGTTGATCACATCCTAGCACTGAAGGAGGCCCAGAACAATCGCTGTGCCGCGTGCAACATCGAGCTCCTATGGGCTTACCAGCCAAAGGACACCCAGCAGTTCAGTGTCGACCGGTTCGACAACTCCGCGGGCCACATCCACGATAACGTCAGGCTGACCTGTCTCGAGTGCAACCGACAAAGAGGAGCAGCAGCGCTCAGCGCTTGAGAACCCCATCCGGAGGAAGCTGAGTGTCGGGAGGCACTACGAGGAGTTCCTCCCTGACAAAACCACGTGGCGGGCCGTCCTGCAGGTAATACAACACAGGCTCACCGGGCTTTGCCACCGAGCGTCTGAGCCGGTGAACCGTTAAAGACCATACAGGGTCAGTCGCGCGGCGCCGACCGCCCTCCAGCTCGCCGGGCTGGTACAGATAGCGAATACCAACACCCGAAGGGAGCCTCTGCTCCTTGAGACCAACAGGGCGGTCGGGAACTACAGAGGAGGGCTTTTGCGCCACGGTCTTTTGATGGCGTCAGAGGGCTTTTTGCCAGTCAACCTCGTCACTTCGCCGTTCAGAGCGGCTACAACGCTAGGCAGCCGAGCCACCCACTCTGTTGACCCGAAGGGAGGCGCATCTCTTGGGCGTATTGGTGCCCAAACAACCGCTCTGCGAGGGTCCTGTTCCAGCGCTCCACGACGCCTTGGTCCCTGTGAATATCGACCCGACCGCGCCGGACCTGGACAGAGTGCTTTGCCAGCAGCTGGCTCACCGCACCCATGAACTCGCGCCCAGGGTCAACCGGAAGGAGCTTCGGCCACCGCAAGGGGCTCCGCTTGTAAATTCGAGCCAGGCCATCGGCAACCTCTGCCGCGGTCTTGCTAGTCAGAGGCTCAACGACCGTGAGAGCGTAGCGGTAGGTTTTCCGCCCTACGAGGTCGTGTGGCAGAAAGAGCAGATCCGCCGGGTGGACCTCGTTGGGCACCGCCACGTCAAACTTCGGCGCGGTACGCGCCGTGGGGGAGGCAGATAGATCTGCCAGATGGCCTGCCTTTTGAGCCAGTCCTTGGCCTGCTGCTTAGTCACCTTTGCTGCAGACGCCAGCTTCTCGATGGCTGCGAGCCCCTTCCAGTAGCCTCGAGGGCTGTAGCATAGAGCAGAGAGCTTACTGTCGGCCATTGCTACTAAGGTATTCCAGCAGCCTGACCAGCCTCCAACATGCGGACGCCACAGGCTCAGGAAGCTGTCCAGTTGTCGCCCGGGGGTTGGTCGGGCCAACCAGCACCCCCGCGGCGAACCGAATGGCTGCCCGTTCATCTTGCCGCCAGAGCTCAAGCGACTTTTGCGCGATATCGATCATGGTGTGGGCCAGAGGACCAGGAATCTTATGGCGGCGGTCCGCGTTCCCGACCTCGAGCATAGCGAGATACAGTTCGTCGGCCAGCATTGCTAGCATATTCCCTACGTCGAAAAAATTCAAATGCGCGATGAAACACGGATTACTTGGCGAGTCTGTAGGCCACCAGGCCGGTCGCGGCCATCCCAAGGATGACGAAGGCGATCTCGCGGTCTTTCTGGCCTTCACTCGGGTGATAAAAGTCGGCGAGCTGGGGCTCGAGGTTGTGCCCGGTGACCTGCGCATATTCCTGCATTGCAGCGTCAACATCGCGGAACGTCTTAACAGCATGTCCTTGCCGGCGAAGTTCCTCATTGATAAAGTCGAGGCGCTCGGTCCGTTTCCGGGACCATGACGCCTATGCGGCCTGCAGCTGCTCGACTGCTTTATCGTGACACTTGCGCTCTTCGTCGACGCCAGAGCTCCTCAAAATAGTGAATAAGTAGTTCGATCCGGAGAACGCAAGGGCGTTCACCAGGGCGCCCCCAACGAGCATTGCGATGCTTGCCATTACTTCATGATATCAGCAGGTATGATCCCCTGTTTAATTAGCAGGTCCTTGGTTCCCATGGCCAGAGCGACGTCTAGCACCACCATGCCGACGTCACGTGGTGTGAAGTCAAGCTTCGGGGGGCTACCCCCCATCGCCATCTTGCCAAGCCGGGCGTATCCCGTGGCCAAGCCCGAGACTACGGCGCTGTGGTAGAGGGCGTTCACGATCATCTTCCCGTCGGTTGCTGGAGTCGTCATGGTTGCTCATTCCATATAAAAGGGGTCTCGAGTCTTTAATTGCTTAGCACCGGGGGCAGGCTGCTTGGGCGCGGAGTCAACGGGGGCTGCCGCCACCGACGCGGGACTTCTCGTTTGCGCGTTTCGGAGAAACACGAGCGCCCCGCCCGCAAGACAAGCCCCTACGACCCACGGGGTCCAGTTAGTTAGTCCTTCGCGGCGTTCCGGCCGTTTATCCGCGGAAACCGCTGCCGCTTCCTTTGGAGGAATATTGGCAGACGTGCCGTCGCCCGCAGGGGGGCGAAATGATTCCTTAGCTACTCGAAGCTGCTCGAGTCGTTCTTCTTGTTTTGCCTTTCGGGCGGCAGCGCCGGCACGCCCGGCTACCACTTTCTTTGGATCCTTAACTTTCTCTGTAACTCTTTCCACTGGAGAACTCTGTGCTGGCTCCTCCGCCGTCACTTGATTCTCCTGCTTCGTCTCCTCCATCGTATACTCCAACAGGGCAGCAATGTCCAAATTGGCAGTGCTTCAAGGTGGTCAGCGCAGCGGTAAGCGGTGCAGGGAACATGCCGTAGCGGTGGTAGAGCTCGCAGGTAGCACTGCGAAGCGCGTGTCCGACAAACGGGTCGCTCTCGAGGTCTGCGATAAGCCCTGGCTGGTTTTCGATTGGGAGGAACATGACAGCCATCCCCGCATAGAGCTGGAGCGCCGCAGACCCCAAGGTCTTTGTCATCGCCGCCCCCAGCCTGGCTTTTAGCGGGCGTACAGCTTCTCGATTTCGGTGTTATCCAGAGCATCGATTTGATCGGCGGTGAATGTTTTCCCGCGGACCATCAGTCCATACTGCCCAGCTTGGCCTCCCGCCGCGATCGCAGCGAGTCGTTCACGGCGTTTTTGCATCCGTTCTTCATCCTGCGACGTGTCTGGTATCGCCGCTGGGGCGGCTGTCGGTGGAGCCCCCTCGGCTGGACCAGCATCAGCGCCCTGCGGGTCAGCAGCTGACAGCAGCTTATCGATCGTCACAGTCCATTTTGCCTATTACAAACCGGAGGGCTCGTCTAATACGGAGTGCGGCTCGGCGCAGACACCAAACAACGAAAATCAGCAGTACCAAATGCGTGCAAAACATGGCGACCAGCAGCCCTTCAGTAACAGGAAGCATTGCTACACAACTATATAAGCAGCAGGCTGATCTGTTTTCAGCAGAAGCTTGGCGTTTTTTCTCTCGGCTAGCTGCTGCCGCACCAACGCCCGCTGTTCCCTTGTCGGTTTCACGTCGTTCTCCCGCAGGCAGTCTTCAAAGCTGTCGCGATCCTTGCAGTGGAAGAGCGCGACCCAACGCGTCTGCTCGCGCAAGTCCTTCAGGACTGAGTTGTATTTCTGGGTGAGGACCCAGACGCTTATGTCGGCGTGGCGGCCCGAGAACGCCAACTCTGACAGCATGTCTTTCTTCTTCGTCAGAGCCTTCGTGGCCGAGCAGTCGTCGATTATAAGAAGTGTTGGCTCGCCCTTAAACACCAGGTAGAAGGTCCGCAGGTAATCGTGAAGGCGCTCACCAGGGTCTAGAACGTAGACCTCAGGGTCCGTCAAGAGCCAGGGGCACTGCTTGTAGGTCTTGTTGTGCTCTATGGTGGGGCACAGGATCACGATGTGTCGAAAGAACCCCCGGTAAGGGCCTTTTTTTCGAGCAGAGACAGGACGAAAACGTTTTTACCGCATCCCGTCTGCCCGCAGACAATTGCCGAATGGGCGCCCTTGGGCAGAAGATGATTAATAAACAGCTGAGACGAACCGGCCATCTTCGAGGTTCAGCTGGGCGTCCATGATGATGTAGAGATAGATGTTCAAAGCGCCGGCCGCCTCTGCCGTCTTAGTCAACTGGATGGTCACTCCTTCGCTCGCATTCTCTATGCGGCGGCCACTGCCATGAAGCCGGTCATCATCGGTTGTCCTGAGGTCAAGTCACAGAGCGAACTTGGAGGTCAAGAACTCCCTGAGAGAGACATCGGCGAGGCCAAGGACTTTCGCCACCACTGCCACCTCGGGGTGGCGTTTCCTGCCGGGTGCAAATAACTTCCTTGCCTCGTTCCACATCTGATAGGCACGCATCCCCTGACTAAAGAGCTGGTTGGGGATCTTCTCGATCGTGACCTCAACCTTCGTTATTTTCGGGTAATAGAAGGACTCCGTGTTTCGAGCGAAGGGCTGTTGCGCGGTAACGTCCTCAAAGAGCATCAAGACCCCCTTCATGCTGCGGGCAGGCACGTTGAGGTTGATATTCCAGAGGGTGTCGCTCTTGTCTCTGCTTATTTTTCGGTGCCTCAGAATCCGGTCATAGAAGATCGCGAGGCGGCCGTTGTACTGACTGGCGATCATGCGAGCCAGCTCTGGCTGCGTGACGATCTCATACTCTAGACTGATGTTTTCAATGTCATATGAGGCGTCGGCATCGTCTGTGGCCCGAATTGCGCGGCTGTAGTCGTTGAAGGTGAGTTCGTACTCCAGCCTGTCTCCAAGCGCGCTTTGGTAGAACGGCATGTGGCCCTCGAACAGCTAGAAATCGAGCGGGATGTAGAAGCGGTTGCCGAAGGCATCGGCGATGGCCTTGGTATTGGTCATTTTTCCTCTCCTTTTTCGTCTTCCAGAGATCGCCGTAACAATTGAAGACGTCACTATCGTCGACGGACATCACCTCGTTGCCGGAGATCTTGATCACAGTCTTCTTTACGATGGCGCGGCCCAGGTTCTGAACCACGGTCCGGTTCGCATCTTCACTATTCAGCGTGATTCTGAAGGCCAGGCGGGCGGTCCCTGGAACGATCACGTCGTGCGCGCCGAGGTTCTGGAATCGAACCAGCAGCTGTTGATTCTGATCAATCGTGCTAGGGTTATTGGTTATCACGACAGACTGCCGCACGCCTTTGACCCCACGGGGCTCGCGGAGGCTCCTGTAAGGATTAAGCTTGCGCCCGAATTTACTGCTCGAAGCCATGGCGTATTTGAACTTACGCAACACCTTCAAATTAGCATCCACTGTCAACGCCGCGATGGATGACGTCACTTTCGAGAACCCCACGTTCGACCCTGACAGGCCTGGAGAAGACGATGATTTAGTCCTCCCCGACCCCCTATGGAGCCACCGCCTGACGTCCAGCATCAGCTAAACGTGTACGGGAACGTTTTGCAGAACGCGGGACGAGTTGGGACAGGAAGGGCTCGAGGCCCAGGAGAAGCGCCTGGTTGATACTTTCTACAACGAGGTAAGCCGCACCTATGATGGGCTGCGCCCCGAAGGCAGGATCGACTATAGCCAGTTCGGGATCGACCCTGACGGTAAGACACTTTACTGGACGCCTGAAGACAAGAAGATCTCCATTGCTGCGACGAGGGGAAAATTCCGGTTTCTGGGTCTAGCCACGCTGGCCCGAAGATACGGAGCTGGTGGCACCTATGCACTGCGGAGATCGCTGGGGCTCCCTGATTATAGATCGGGGGCATCGCGGGGGCTCGGCAGAGAGGTCGTGGAGACACTCCAGAGTGCAGAGGAAACCCTCCCGAAAAACATTGAGGCAATCGAGCTGAAGGATCTATCCGGCGTGGCTGATACCATAAGTCAAAGCGTAGAAGACGTCGAAACCGCATTGAAGACCATTAATGATCCGCAAATTGACGTGGCCTGGGTCGCCCAGACCAGAAGAGAACTGGCCGGGGTTTGGGAGGCCATGACGAGATCGAGGGACGAGCTCGCTAACAACCTCGCGAAGCTAAGCGCCATCGACGACCGGAAATCCGAAGTCGAAAAGCACTTGGCCAGGGAACGCCGAAAATGACCGAAACGGACGACATCGAAATTCAACAAGATATTCGAGACCGAATGGAGAAGCTTAAAGGAGAGCTCTCCGACATCGAGCTTGAAAGGCAGGCGGGGCTCGAAGCCCTCTCTACGAATAGAGCAGCTCTCCGGTCGCAGATCAACAGAATTCGTGAGACCACCAGGCGGCTCCTCCATGAAGACAAGACGCTGGCTGAGCGAATTCAAACTCTCTTCCGCGAACAGGGGATAACGATTGCGAGCATCCTTACAGCAATCGGCATGGCGATAAGCACTCTCGTCCTTGCTGTCACCGGTGGGGGAAGTGCGCCAGTGCCGTCGCCGGCTCCAAAGCCATCCGACAAGGGCGGGGTCAAGGAGTAGATAAAAAAGCACCTAGAGGCCCTTTGGGCGTGCCCTGGCCATTTTGGCCAGCAAGGCCGCTGCGGCCCTGCCCGGAATCATCGGGTCCATTGTCTCTTGGCTCCTGAGCACGTTAGGGAAGGCCGCGACTTGGCTCGCTGACAACGTGTGGGCCTTGGTCATCGGCGTGGGGGCGCTTCTTCTCGTGGCCGCAAGGGACAGGCTATCTCAACGACAGCCAAAGCGCCACTAGGCCGACCCCGACCCATGCTACTATGAGAGCCGTTTTCTCTTCTTCGTGGCTTGTCGCGGCCGCGGCAGACGCGTGTTGTTGCGGAGCAACAGTGGCTGGGCGGGGTGATGACCCTGCGGGTCTGCCACTCAGTGGCCCCTTGTGATCAGTCCCGGCCGGTGCTGCGATTTTTCCTTCGAAGCACTTATCGCCTGTGGTCTTGCCGATCTGCTCCGACGTTGATTCCCGGGTTGTGGCCGATGGCTGCTTCAGATCCGGCGATCACGATTTTGTTGTTGTAGCCCTGGACATTGCCCGGGTGGAGGGCCATGTCGCTCGGGGCGAGGTAGAGCCCTAACCCGAAGACGAAGTCCAGAGGGGATGATGCATACTGGAGCGTCTTCTGATAGCGAGCGATGCTGCTAGGGATGTCGACGGGCGAGGCGATGGCGTCTTCGACGTTGGCCAGGAACTGTTTTTGAGCATCGAACCCGGCCTTGAGAATGTTCGAGCGTGTCTGGGCCTGCGCTCCCAGGATAGCCCAAACATACGTCCGTATACTGTCGTTGAGGCGCTCCACACCCGCTTGCGTGAAGCCTTCTGATTTATCGGGAATGAACATCGTCCACGCCCCTGATATATCCCGGTTATGGCGGATGGCGTCCATCGGATGGAAGAAGGGGCCATCGGAGTAGTGCGCGTGCCAGTAGGCGCCCGACGGCTCCATATACGTGCTCCAAGATCTGAGGCCTTGGCACCCGTGGTCTAGCTGTTGCCTCCAATCTGTATCAGGCGAAACTCCGACCTCGGTGCAGAGCCGCTTGTAGGCCCTGGCGTCGTAGGCGTTCTGATACCAAGAATGAGATTGGTCTCCAGGAAGGGCGACTTTCAGCTCCACAAGCAGACGCCTCGTCGCATAGTAAACATGGAAGCGATACAGACTCGCAAGGAGGGGGTCTTTAGCCTGGAGATGGTCATCAGCAGAGACCCCGCAGCCAGCTGTCGCGCACCATACCGCGAAGTTCAGTTGACACTGCCACCAGTCCATCGGAGTGTGTTGCCAGCTGCGTCACGCCTTGTTTCCCATATTGATGTCTCCAGTGAGCGGGGGGTTTTGATAGTCGGCGAAGATGTCCAGGAATTTCACTTGGAAGCCGTCCCCTTTGTCATTGACCATAATCTTCTGTCTGGCCAGACAGAGCACCCGCTTCTCTATGAAATGTCCCCCGCCCTATATTTTTCGGTGCTTTTGAACGAGATAGCCGACTTGTCCATCGCTATGTACGTCACACTCACCGACATTCAAAATGGGGAACCGGTCTCTGTTCCCGGCACTGCGTGTGGGGGGCTGGAGGTCGCTCTCTGTGAGCTCACGTATTACCACCGCTGGCTCAATATCAGCGTCGAGTTAGAGAATGGCATATTTGATGGGCGCACCGTGTTGGGCATACCCAAAGAGTACTATAACGTCTGTGAGCTGGACAAAGAGGCGTTCCGGCCTTTGGGCGCTGAACTAAGTTTGCATGACCCAACCGGCCGCCTGCAGATTTCCTCAAAAAAACGCCTGGTGCTGGATCGGGGGCTGGCCGACCTCCTAGGGTTCTCTCTCGAGTTCTTTGAGCCCGGCCAGAGCCACATTGCAGACAAGCCTCATCGTCTGTTCACCCATCGGGAGATCTGCGTGCATCTTACCGAGGTCAGTACGTCGGAGAACCTCAACAACGGTCGCCCCTCCACACTGCTAAATTCCATCCCCGTCGAGAACGAAAGGTGCGGGGGTGGCCGGACAGAGACATTCCCCGTCTTGCAGTACAAACGGCTGGCATCGGGGCCTCTTTCCCAGCTGACGCTCACGATATTAGACACGGGCGGCAGAAAGTTAGGTTTCGACTATTTGAGTGCAGTCCTACACATAAGAAGAAATGGGTGACGCGGGTGGCCCAGGGAGTGCCAGGAAATGCCCTGGGGTGGCTTTAGCCGATCTCGGGGATACCGAGGGATTCGAAAAGGGTGGGGAAGAGGGCCAGCTGTACGCTTTCGAGCTGTCCGACGGGGTGTACAAACGAAAAAAGGTCACCGCCCAAGAGGGAGGTGGGGCGCAGAAGCTCGGAGAGTTGAGCGACGTCGATGTTTCATATGCTGTCCCCAAACGGCTCCACCAGCTGGCGTTTACTGGGAACAAGTGGATCGCCTTCGCAGACCCCACACAACAGACGGGGTGGCTGATCGACATTCGAATCTCCTCTCCCTACGTCGCAACGGGGCAGCATCACAAGGTTCGAAAGGTGACGAACGGCGGTACCCGGCTGTGTTCCTACGTTCCTGAGACCAAAAACGTGGTCATTTCCGAGCAGTACACGCTGAAAACGAGCAACAGCCGGGAGGGGATTCTAAAAATGGTACCCGAGTTCTCTCCAGCGGGAATCATCGGCGCGGGAAAAGAGCCAACATCAACAATACTCCTCGAGGTGATCCTCGGAGCCCCACCTAACGACTTAGTCGAAGTTTTGCCCGGCTTCAAGCTCAAGTGGACCAGCGCGCACGCGCAAAAAGAACTTGGGGCCTTGATCAGAGTTCGGGAGCGACCTCTGGTGCGCTTTACATTGGAGGGGGTCCAGCACGAAGCGGAGCACCGCTTTCTGGATATCAGCAAGATCCATGTTGGTCCGGTCGAGCTCAAAAGGCTGAGGTTCACGCCCGCAGACCTCACCCCAGAGCAAAGCTCGGTGGTCCTCAGCCATTTGAACTTGTTCGACAGCTGTGATAGTTAAGCACGATGGGACTTTACCCACCACTTGAGACGACAGGAGACAATCACCGACTTCAGCACGTAGCCGAGGTCAGAGCCCGTCTGGAAAAGGAGCGTGATCTCAGAGTATCGCTGTATAAGAAATACCGGCGGGGGGCTAATGTTGTAGACGGACTCGACACCGGGCTTTCAGTAGCCGGCGCAGCCATAGCTGCCACGGGTGTCGGGCTGTTGACGACGATAATCGCTGCGCCTGTCGCAATTGGCTTACAGGCCGGGGCGATTGCCTATGGGTTGCTCGGAGCCGGCGGGAGGTTCATTTGTCGGAGGCTCGACGCCAAAGCCAGGAAACATGATCAGATTCGGGTCCTGGCCGTCTCAAAACTAAACTCAATCGCTGACAGGATCTCGGCCGCGCTGACCGACAATAAGATCTCCGAGGAGGAGTTTCGCCTGATTCTCTCTGAGGTCGACAAGTACAACCAAATGGAGGCTGAGATACGCCGTGGGCGTCAGAAAGAAGGCGGTGTGTCCGAGACCGAAAAAAACCGGCTTATGAACCGCATGAGAGACGAGGCGATGCTAAAGGCCCGTACCAAGCTCTTGGAAGAACTCCAAGCTGCTGGAAACAGTGGCACCTCTCGATAAATATATCTTATTCGCGGGCTTAAAAAATAGCGCAGGCTGGGCCAGCCCTTTGAGCAGCAGACGAGTTTATTAAGTGGAAGAATAAAAAAAAAAAAAAAAAAAAAAGGCCGTCGCCGGGATTCGATCTCACGCACAAAAATTCAGCAAAAGCCCCCCGAGGTCCTGGTCATATTTTTCGTTTTTTAAATCTTATCTCTGGGGGGCTTTTTCTTGATCAGGACCTCTCATACTTCCAATGCTCGGTCACTCCTGCCTTCAGTACCTAACTATGATTGGGACGAAAGTCGTTAGAGGCTTACTAGAAGTGCCGGCAGAGGTTATGGGGATGGGAATGGGATCGTAGCGCTACGTTTAAACCTGTACAGTGCCCCGCAGGGCGATAAATATCTGTAAATTTAACTTATAAAAGCTTGGTGTTTTATTGTGCAATAATAACCGAATGGTATTCAATAGAGAATCGATACAGGTAAACCACCCTTACCATGCTTATGGGCAGATTCAGCAGATGCCGGTCCACGGTACTTTAAACCCCGGGAGCTGGGTAGAATTCTTTACACCCACATCCCAGTCCTGAGGGTGAGCCGCCTGTCTGTGTCAAATCCTTTTATTCTGAGAAAAATATATCAGGGATGAATTTGTAAATACCTGAAGTTGGTGTGCACCAGATAAACCGGATAGTTTTTCGTAGACAAATACAGAACATACATAGCATGAGATAAATTATCACCTGTTACGCTGACTCTCGTCTGGCGGGGAGGTGGGGGGGGGGGCGGGGGGTGGGGGCGGAAGTGGATATCCGGATCTTAAAATATACAAGGACCATTCTCCAGCCGACAGGGTCATTTTCGAAGGTATCTCGAGGTTCTGTGCTCCACTAGAAAGTGAGAAAGTTTTTACTCAGAGCGTTGAAATACACAATCAGGTAAATTACTACTGTGCACTCCAGCGCATATAATCCTATAACATCATAATGTCGTGGGCACCAGATAAATCGGATATCGGTGAAACAGGTAAGTGCCTCCCTCTTTTTGCGTTCAGAGCCCCAAGGCTGGCGAGGGTGGGGGCCGTCCCCAGGGGCTCTCACTATGCTCACTTGGGGGCCGCAGGGGCTCCGGCCTCAGGAAGAGCCGAAGCGCGGCCGCACGCCCGAGGAAGTCGTCTAGACGTACATACAGAATTGTTTGGCTACGTAGGAGCGTCTCGGCGTACATACAGAATTGTTTGTCTACGTGGGAGCCCCTTTGGGGCTCCAAAAAAAGTGGGGCATTCGCCCCCCCCACCCCCCCCCACCTGCTGTTGTATCTTTCTCCATGACCTTGAGTTTGACCGTCCATTTTGGTAACTCTTAAAGCTGCACAGCCTTCTCAAGTTTGGAATCACATGCAGCAATTGGCAAAACAACAAACAGACAAAAAAAAAAAACAACAAAAAACAAAACAAAACAAACAACAACAACAAACAAAAACAAAAAAAAACAACAACAAAAAACAAAAAAACAACAAAAAACAACAACAACAACAAACAAACAAAAAAAAAACAACAACAAAAAACAAACAAAACAAAAACAAGAGGGACAAGATAGTTCTATATCGGTTATTGAGTACCAGACAAGTTTCGAGTCAACTGGCCTTTTGGTAAAAGACAGATTTTTTTCCTTCTTTCGCTAGACCCCACCCCCCCTGACCCCGCGTCCCCCTCTCATGATCAGCCCTAATATACAGTCCTGATAACAAAACCCACATCAAAGGCTTATCTTATCTAAGTGATTATAAGGTCAGTATAAGGATGTAAAGTCTCCTTAGGTGGGGCCCTTAAAGGGGTAATTCATATAATTGAGAAGTATTCAATACCTTACTTCAGAACCAAATAAGTTCATTTGCAAATTTTGCATTTAATTAATTTGTTGATTTGTGTTGTATCACTTTATTTATTTATTTACTTTTTGATTGTTTTTATTTTCTAAAATATTACAGTGTTGTTTTTTCTTGTATTGTGAAAGAATACAAATAAACTGAAATAGAAATATAAAATTGAAAATTTTTATTTATTTATTTATTTTCTAAACTAAATAAGAACACTTCACAAACTGAATCCTTATCCTACTGATGGAGCACTATATAATAAATCTAGAAGGAAATTTAAAAAATAATTGTATCCAAAAATGTGAATATTTATTTTTTGCAATAACACAACTGAATTCTCTGAAACACAGTTATTTCTACAAACTAGTCTGTATGCTTAGTGAAGATTCAGAATAGCCTGCACATCTGCACAGTCTGATAAGTCTTCACCACACACCATCACCCAAATAGCACAGACTGATCAGGTTGCAGAGATGCGCATGCTAATCAGAGTCTTCACTAAGCGTACATGTTATTTTACAGAAATTAGTGTGATTTGTTTCTTTAGTACCTGTCAAAAACTGTGAAATTCCTTTTCGGTTGTATATTGCAATTTTATGACAAAACGTTTTCCAGTACTTTCGGTAGTCAATCATTGTTTACTAAAAGCAGAAGGGCATTATTATAACACATTGAACTGCTGAGAAAGAATGAAGAATAAAGAAATATTTTTTTTCCTTATTTTTCCAAGAAAATAGGATTTGACATTTTCATGCAAATTGTCTCTCTTGGAGACCATTCGCATGAAATGTCAGATCCTATGATACGGGAAAATAAGAAATCTTATTGATTTGTCATCTGCTGAATCCGTCCATAGTGTGGTGAGTAATAATTCTCAAATGTCTGTGCAAAAAAATGTGCTACAGAATTGTGCTTTTCCTGAACAATTGATGTATTTATATTTCACCTTTTTCAATGATTATCTTTTGACGAAGCTACTAAAATAGTGCTACTGGAATTTTATGCAAATAATAAACAGATAAAGAGGACATCTGGTGATACATCATGAAAACATGCCTATATAATTTTGACCCCCTTAAACCCCACTTTTATATAGTAAAACTTGGGTTTACCGGGGTATACATTATTTTTCTTATTACAGCTCAAAAACATAGATTGTGGGTACCCGTTAGACCTGCCTCATCGAGGCGGTTCTAAAGAGTACCCACAATCTATGTTTTGAGCAGAAAGATGAGGCAGTTCTAACGAGTACCCACAATCTATGTTTTGGAGCAGAAATATGAAAAAATATCAGAATTTCTTATCTGAAATTTTTCATTTTTTGGTGGTAAAATTTTCAGTATAGTTGAATAGGCATGTTTTCGAAATGTGAAGGCTTAAGTATCTGTATTTCACCATAAAACATGTTGTGGGTATTTTCGACATTAGAGCTGCCTTGGAGAGGCGATTCAGATGAATAAAAACTAGCTATATTTTATCCCCAAATATCCCACCTTACCTGTTTTTCTGTTTTTATCAGAATTTTGCTGATATCAAATCTAATTCCCCCTCATCAGACCCCTACCTACAAGACTGGCCAAACTCACCAAAGATTTCTTATCTTTATCTGTCTTTGGTCATTAGAGCGTTATGCAATCCAAAATGTATCTCTAAGGAGAAAACGTTCAAAATAAATATTCAAGTTGGTATCTTTTTTTTTTTTTTTTTTTGTTTTTTGCTTCACAAATCACCCCGATAATTCCAACCTACCAAGTTTCCAGTCAACTGGCCTTTTGGTTCAGGAGAAGTTAAAAATAAATTTGCAGGATGACAGCCAGCTTGGATTTCTGATTAAAAGATTTTCAGCTGTTTTTGATTTACAAGTCGCGCCGATATTTCCTACCAAGTTTCGAGTCAACTGGCCTTTCGGTTTCGGAGAAGAAGATCAAAATAGATTTTCTTGATGGCGGCAATTGCGGCCCATCTTGGATTTCCAGTCTGAATAATTTTTGCTACTCAAGTTTCATCGATACTACCTACCAAGTTTCGAGTCAGTTGGCCTTTCAGTTCAGGAGAAGTTCCAAATACTTTTTCTAGATGGCGGCGGTGGCGGTCACGTTAGATTTCCGATGGGAATAATTATAGCTATTTTTTTTTCATCTCAAAATCACATCGATACTTCATATAAGTTTTGAGTCTATTGGCCTTTCGATTCAGGAGAAGCTCAAACAGAATTTCAAAATGGTGGCCATCTTGGAATCGGAATGTTGTTAGCTTTCTTTTAATCTACAAGTCACACCGATACTTCTAATCTTTAGAGTCTTGGCCGATAGGAGAAGAAGAAGTTCAAAATAGATTTTCAAAATGCCAGCCATTTTGGATTTCCTATCGGAATGATGTTAAACATTTTTATCTAAAAGATCATCCTAATACTTACTACCGAGTTTCGAGTCAATAGGCCTTTCGGTTCAGGAGGAGCAGTTCAAAATAGATTTTCAAGATAACGACTGTGGCAGCCATCTTGTAAACGCAACGTATTTCGCTATTTTTTTCTACAAGTCACTCTGATATTTCTTACCAAGTTTCGATTCATTTGACCTTTCTGTTCAGAAGAAGAATTTCAAAACAAACTTTCAAGATGGCGGCTGTGGTGGCCACCTTGGATTTCTGATAAGAACGATTTAGTTACTTTTTGATCTGCAAGTCACTCCGATACCTCCTACCAGGTTTGGAGTCAATTGGCCTTTCGGTATAGGAGGTTCGAAAGAGATTTTCATCTAGGATTTCTGATCGAAACAATTTTAGCTACTTTTTTAGTACAAGTCGCCCCGCTACTTCCTACCAGGTTTCGAGTCAACTGGCCTAGTGGTGTAGGAGGATATGCTAATTAAAGCAAATTGTTAATGCCGCACGACGGACGACGACACTGACCGATCACAATAGGGAAAGCTTAATACCGTTCGGAGTACAAGATAAAGACAAAGTAACAAATGAACATAACTTAAACATGATTATGTAAAATATGTTAAGCTGAGTCATAGCTCCAGATAAGCCGATTTTTTTTTAAAGAAACAAAAAACAAAATCAAAAACAAATAACAACAACAAAAAAACAGATGGAACGTTTTTAATAAAACGATATTTTTCTCATTTCTTAACAAAAACATATGTTCTGGGTATTCATTAGAAGCGCCTTGAATGTTGTTGGCATTCTTAAGGAGCGCCTGGCATGTCTTTGGCATACTTTAGAACCACCTCATAGAGGCGTTTCTAATGAGTACGACAACATGCTTTTGCTAAGAAATAAAATAAAAAAAAAAAAAAAAAAAACAAAAAAAAAAAAAAAAACGATTATCTTTATATCCCTCTTATCTAGAGATATTTGAGCAACGTCATGGAGCAAATATTTACATTTTCAGTGCTAGCACTTTCGATCATCTTATACATTTTCGAGTGCGTTCATCATTAAAGGGCTTTTTCGTCCGCCCACACGCTGCTCGCTCAATCTCGATGAGTGCAATGGCTTTTACGTCCCCCCATAAGATTCACGCCTAACCCAGCAGGCATATGATGTTAGACAACATCGCATCCACGTCAATGCAACGTCATCCATCGACGTCGATGCAACGTTGTATAGACGTCATGTGCCCGCTGGGAATGATGTACTTGCAGCGTTACGAAACCCTGTAAATATAGGAATTTATCGGAGACATAACAACTGAACAAACAATTCTTTCACCCACTCAACTCGTACACTGTTCTCGCTTGGAGAGTCTTCATAAACTAAGGAATGAATTCTCTCTTTAAAGCGGTGTAGAATATTAGGCGTCTTTACTTCTTTGTCTTCAAGAATAACTATGATTTTCGCTTTATTCAAAATGATATGTTCGAGACACCTCTGGTACAATTTATCTCCAGTGTCACTCTTTCCAACAAATATTATGAACGTTTCGCTTTTGTCGATCAAAGATAAGGTTTCAGATAATTCGGATGTTCCTAACATGACATCCATGGAGTTCAGCGTTACATTTAACCCGCATTCCTGTTTTATAAAGTTAAAAACACTGACGGCCATTTTGAAAACAGTTGTGTTATTTTCAGGACACAAAACAAATGCTTCAAAGAACTCATCCTCATCTTCCGTTGTTTCATTTATATCACACTGACCAATGCCATGTGCGTTTAATTCGTTGTTATAACGGAATGCCGACTGTAAATATGTACGACCAAACTGTGTTTCTACTCCAGTCAAAACAGCATTAAACCCAGCTTCAAGCAGACATTTCCGATACATGTTTTGATCAATCAAAGAGTCGCCTTCAGGGTGTGACCGGATCATATCAAATGCAGTCAGGGCTGCAATAAATTTTTTATCTTGCATTTGATTTCTAGCTATGTTCAGCATCAGTTTTGGAGCTTGTTCGACGTTCTCCTCCAGTTTGAGTAGCTCATTATAATAAGTTACAGCTTCCTTGTAGTTGTTCAGTCGTTCACTTAATACAGCTAGCTGTCTCAAACTTTCTTTAGAATTAGCTTCCCTAGAAAGAATGTCTTTCAAGCTTGTGGCAGAAGACCAGACTTCCGTTACATTTGGAATTTCTGAAACAAGCTTGGCTGATATCGCTACAGACTTCATGAAATAATCTTTCATATTATATTCGAGTTTCTGCTTTTCATTTTCTCCACTGTCTTTGTCAGAAGTATTAAGTTTATCGTAGAGGCAAAGGGCACATTGTTCATAAGCATTTGCGAGATATACTAAAGAGTTTTCACACGTAAAAAGAGTTTTAAAAACATGTATTGCTTCATCCAAATTGTTAAGCGCTCTTAATGTTAGACCTTTTTCATACAAGGCTGCTTGGTTTTCCCAAACGCAAATTGCTTGTTCCAAGTGATACAAGATTTCGTCTGTCCTTTTGTCATCTCTAGGAAGTTGAAGAGGTTTCTTTGGGCTTTTTATCATGGCTTTTGCTTGCTTCAAATTAAAGTATTCTAAAGATTGGTTGTTGACAGAAGACTGGAGTACTTCACTGTTTACTGGTTCTTTTATACGTCCAGATCCCGCTGAGTTACATTTAGTGTTCATGTCCAATCGATCGCATGATTTGAGATTCGTATTCATATCGGCGGCTTTTCCAAAATAACTGTCTATTGACAGCTTGCTTAATGAGTTTGACATGCTATCAATTCCTGAATCGTACCTTACCCTTTCATGACTGTAATAGGCCTCATGTTCTTTAGTGCTGGGCTGTTTTCCTGCTGTTTTCTGCACATTTATTTTATAACGTTGTTTTTCCGTACACGCATATTGTTGATCGTTTTGTGAGCTATTTTGTTTGAAAAATATGTTTTTAGTACCTCTGCCTGAACAAGATGTTGTCTTTCTATTATACGAATTGGCATGAGATTTTAGTATTGGAGATTGTCCTGGACTGAATGCAAATCCGGGCTTATGAGCAGTTTCAAGAGGTGTAAAAGCATATGAATCAAGCACAGCATAATTTGAATCAGGACCGTCGGTACACTGGAAAGACCCTTTTGGTGTCCTACAATGCTTTCCAGGCGTAGAGAATAAATTCCGAACACTATTTTCACTGTGGCTTCTCCTGTATGCGGCAGCGTCCCTGTGAGAGGTGGCGTTTGGTCCATTGTAATTTCTTCTGAATTTTTGAGCTAATTCCTTGTGCAAATTTGATTTTAATGTTAATGCCAAATGATGATGTGCGAAGGAAGTTGGCCGAATATAAATTGATTTTCTAAGTATTGTTTCCGCCTCCTCAAACCGCTTCCTGTAGCGCAGAAATTTTCCATATCTCTCCAATACGTAAGTTTCCCAATCACATATTTCTAATGCTTTGCGGTAAAAGGTTTCTTCACTCCAGTTGCAAAAAGGTTTAGGAAAATATATATGTTTTGAAAGGCGTTCTTTCTCAACAGCAAAACAGAGCTCACCCAACTGTATATATGCCATGGCCTTCAATCTATTACTGTCCCATTCATCTTTAATAACGCTAAGAAAGACCGTAACAGCTTCTTTCTTTCTCTCATTACGAGAACATACTTGAACTTCAGATGTGGTACTGTCTAACCTTGATAATCTTCGCAGGGAGAGTCCAAGACCAAACTTCCATAACATGATCGAGTTTTTGTCTATTGTTTCACCTTGAACCTTTTCTAAGACATCATTAAAATGTTTAACAGCCGTCTCATAATACTTCAAGCCCAAACGCGTATAACAATATGCTAGTTCAGCTTCGCCTTGTAGACTTAAATATCGCATCTGTCCAGTTTTTCGAATGTCTAAAAACCGTTTGTATGACTTACTGAGTTCATAGCCATCTTCTTCTTCTAGACTGAACCATATTAAATTTGCGATAGCTATGATATTACACTCGCCCATTTTCAATACTTTGTCATTGTAAAGTTTGCCATCGGCTTTCTCTCCCACGGACCAATACAAAAATGAAACGAGATTATAGGTTCTAACTTGTTCTTCGACAAGTTCGTAAACATTGTTATTTACTTCACTTAGTAGTTTATTAATGATGCATTTGACCGAAGCTTTCGATCTAGCTGATAAGCAATCTCTCAAAAGGAAAGAGCTCGGTGTAGATTTGAGGTGCTTTCTAATTATGTCTTCGTCGTTCATCCTTACGTGGACTGGAGGAATGTCAGTATCAAACCAAGTATCAAATATTATGCAGCTTAAGAGGAATATTGCCTCTCAATTTATTTTCTGTCTCCCTTCTGGAAGGGGGTTAACACTAAAAGGAAAGTTTATCAGAATGTCACAAACTTGTTTCTCATAACATTGGCAGCAAGTACAGTCGACTCTTGTTATCTCGACTTCTCTTATCTCGAATAACCGCTTATCTCGAAGTGATAATCTAGTCGCTGTTTTAACATGGAAATTTAACAACATGTAACAAAATATTGTGGAAAAGAGAAGAAATCGGTCCTTTGGGTCAATTTCTCCTCTTTTCCACAATGTTTTCAATATATCTCTATCTTCAGGAGTCAAATTACGTATTCATTTGTGAAATGTGGTGGTTAGATTATTTTTTTCCCTAAATTCTGCAAATCTGATACGTTATGGTACGGATATCTTGAAGTATTTCAGGGAGTCCCTTGGACTTCAAGATAACGAGAGTCGACTGTATATAAACACAAAATGTAGCTATGGAGATACTGCGTGCACGTGCAGTATTATGAAAATAAATATGGAGTTTCCGCTTTTCAAAAACGTCCAAATCTTCATGGTAGAATAGCAAACAGTGTAGTAGGATATAATTATATTTGATCAGGCCTGTTTGTCCAAATATTTCGAGTGAAATGCAAAAGTAAGATAAGGTTAGCCCATGAACAACGAAACAAAGTTTTAGATAACAACCTTGGACATCAGTAGGAAAAGTCGAATACGTATTCTACTCAACCATATTCTACTCTGTCTGGGAGTCAGCACATCAACAACGTCATTTTTTACTTCTTGAGTAGTTATTTTGATTTGTATCTTACACTGAAGATTCAACACTATAAAGTGCTGCTTGATGTTCCCTGTTGTTTAATTAGAATTGTGCTTCGACTGTACGGGTTGATATTTTCCCCAAATGTTGAGTCCATAAGGAAATATAGACTGAGTCTACCGCTCTGAAATACAGAAAATAACGATTGAGCCACAACGTGAAGAAGGGTCCTTACTGCAAATGTAAACATCAAATCCTATGTAAAATGTACACGTCTCAGCGATAACTCTAGACATGCCAAATTTGAAACCAAATACATTGTATCTAATAAATAGTTTTTCATGTAGATTTTACCAAATACTTCAAGTATTTAAAAAGATGAATTTACCATCAGCAACGTCTTTGTATAACATGATATGTCATGTTATACTTTTTCTTGTTCTCGTTGTTTTTTTTCTGTTTCATAATTATTTGCGTTGCATAGTCTGTCCATTTTTATCATGTTTATAGTAGTAAAATCCATTACTCACTCTGAGAACTGATCGACTAGAAAGCATGCTATCGGAAAAAGGAGAGTAGGGCCGGGGAATATCGGCCACCTTTCGAAAACCTTAACCCTTAGAACCATTGCGTAATATTTTCAAGGTCTCGATGAGCTAATACATTGTAAAAATACGGCGAATGCACCTGAAGAGACAAAGTTTCGATATTTTTTTTTATCCAAGAGCCGGTGTAACAGTTTATCTTGCCCCCGCCCCCTAGGCTAAGATACTGTGGCCTGAGCATTTTCCTCCCAAACTAAGAAGTTCTTGCAGACACAGTTCCGAAGAAAATTTATTACTTTTAATAGAATTTCCCACTGAACAGGTCATTAGAGAAATTCCAATATTTGATATAACCTATCTTTCTTCGTACAGGAAGGGGTGGGGGTAAGAAACCCTGGCCTGGGCAGCTTGCCCCCGGGGGTGAAGATACCCTGGCCTGGGCAGCTTGCCCCCACCCCTAGAAACTTGGCAAACTCCAACCTGAAAAGCTATATCATTTTCAAGTTAAAATTCTATAGCACAGACATTAGAATGGTAGTGGTACCTGCTTTTACATATTTTTTTCACTTTAAAGGAACAGATTAGGACCAAAATACTGTGACCCAAGAAATTTGCTCCCAAGCTCAGAAACTCTTTTAATTAAAATTAAAGTTCAGAAAGTTATTTTTATCTTTTTAAAACAATTTCCCATTGAACAGGTGATCTGGATATTTCTATTACTTTTTATTATCTATCTTTCTTCAGACAGGTTGGGGTAGGGAGTAAGATACCCTGGCCTGGGCAGCTTGCCCCCCCCCCGGGGGGTGAAGATAGCCTGGCCTGGACAGCTTGCCCCCCCACCCCTGGAAACTTGACAAACTTACATCAGAAAAACTATTTAAACATTTACAACTTAAAATTCTAATGCACAGACATTAGATTGGTAGAAGTACCTACTTTTACCTATTTTTCACTTGGTAAGGGGATTAGGGCCAAAATACTGTGGCCAAAGAAGTTGGCTCCCAAGCTCAGAAAATCTTGTAAACAAAATTAAAGTTCAGAATGTTATTTATATCTGTTTTTAAAACAATTTCCATTTTTAACAGATCATTTGCGTAATTCTATTATCTAACATACGTAGTCTTTCTTCAGGCAGGCTAGGGTGGGGGGTAAGATGCCCTGATATGGGCAACTTCCCCTCGGGGATGAAGGTACCCTGGCCTCCTGGGTAGCCCCCCCCCACCCCTCCAACCCCTGGAAACTTGACAAACTCTGACCTGAGAAGCAATTTAATCATTTTCAACTTAAAATTCTAATGCACAGACATTAGAATGGCAGTGGTACCTCCTTTTACCTATTTTTTTTTCACTTTACAGGAAGGGATTGGAAGCAAACTACTGTGGCCTAAGAAGTTTGCCCCCCAAGCTCAGAAAATCTTGTAAACAAAATTAAAGTTCAGGATGTTATTTTTATCTTTTTAAAACAATTTCCCATTGAACAGGTCATAGGCATATTTCTATTGCTTTTATTATCTACCTTTTTTTCAGACAGGTTGGGATGGGGGGCAAGATACACTGTCCCCTGGAAACTTGGAAAAACTCCGACCGAAAAGCTATTAAATCATGTTCAACTTAAAATTCTAATGCACAGACATTAGAATGGAGGTGGTACCTGCTTTTACCTTTTTTGTCACTTTAAGGGAACGGATTGGGACCAAAATACTGTGGTCCAAGAAGTTTGCTCCCAAGCCCAGAAAATCTTTTAAACACAACTTAAGTTCAGAATGTTATTTTTATCTTTTTTTTTCTTTTTTCTTTTTTTTTTTTTTTTTTTTTTTTTTTTTTTTAAAAACAAAAACAAAACAATTTCCCATTTAACAGGTCATTTGAATATTTCTATTATCTTACATAGTCTTACATCAGAGCTGTAATAAAATCTGCTTTTATCTCTTTTTCTCTTTACAGGAAAGGGATTGGGGGCAAAAATACTGAGGCCCATGTAGTTTGCTCCAGCAAGCTGCCCAGGCCACGGTATCTTACCCCCCACCCCTTCATGTTTCTGCTAAAAGGATTTTTATTTAAAGGAAGAAAAAATCTTACTGAATTAAGTTGTGTCAGATTTTCTTGGGGTGGGGGGCAAGCTGTCCAAGCCTGTATCTTCACCCCTCGTGGGAGGGGGGTGGGGGGGGGGGTGGGGGGAAAGCTGCCCAAGCCATGGTATCTTATCCCCCACCCCTTCCTGTTTAGAAGAAATGGTCAATATGATGAATATTCAAATGACTGTTCAATAGGAAAGTCTGTTTATCACACTGTTCAATAGGAAAGTCTATTAAGTGAAAAAATGTCTGTTTGAATGGAGTCTGTCAGGCTTTCTGGCACAGTTGCAAGCTTCTAAAGCTCTCAATTTCCTCCTAGCCAGTAAAAGATGCATATGTACATAAAAAATCAGTTTTGCCATGTTTCTGTTATAAGGATTTTTATTTAAAGGAAGAAAAAACATTCGAATTAAGTTGTGTCAGATTTTCTTGAGGTGGGGGGATAGCTGCCCAAGCCAAGTTATCTTCATCCCCGGGGGAGGGGGGCAGCTGCCCAGGCCACGGTATCTTACCCCCTTCCTCTTTAGAGAAAAATGGTTAATGGTCGATATTGTGAATATTCAATCGACTGTTCAATAGGAAAGACTATTAAGTGATAAACTATCTTTTGTAATGGAGTGTCAGGCTTTCTTGGATAGGATCAAGCTTTAAAGGCTCTCAGTTTCCTCCTATCCAGTGAAAGATGCATATGTACATAAAATCAGTTTTACATAAACAATCAGTTTTGCCAAGTTTCTATTATAAGGATTTTTATTTCAAAGAAGAAAAAAATTACTGAATTAAGTTGTGTCAGATTTTCTTGAGGTGGAGAGCAAGCTGCCAAAGCCAGGGTATCTTCATCTCGAGGGTGTGGGGCAAGCTGCCCAGGCCATGGTATCTTACCTCTACCCCTTCCTCTTTATACAGAGAAAAATGGTTAATGGTTGGTATTATAAATATGCAAATGACTGTTAAATAGGAAAGTCTATTCAGTGATAAACTATCTTTGGGAATGGAGTCTGTCAGGTTTTCTGGCATAGGTGCAAGCTTCTAAGACTCTCAATTTCCTCCTATCCAGTAAAAGATGCATATTCACAAAAAAAAAAAAAAAAAAAAAAATCAATTTTGCCAAGTTTCTGTTATAAGGATTTTTATTTATAAAAAGAAGAAAAAACTTACTGAATTAAGTTGTTTCAAGTTTTCTTGAGGCGCGCGGGGGTGGGAGGAGGGAGGGGGCGCAAGCTGCCCAGGCCAGGTTATCTTCACCCCGGGGGGGGGGGGGGGGCAAGCTGCCCAGGCCACGATATCTTACCCCCCACTCCTTCCTGTTAAGAGAAAAACGGCTTAATGGTCGATTTTATTAATATTCAAATGACTGTTCAATAAGAAAGTCTATTAAATGATAAACTATCTGTTGGAATGGAGTCTGCCAGGTTTTCTGGCTAGGTGCTAGCTTTTAAGGCCACTATAGTGTGGCCCTCAATTTCCTCCTATCGTGTAAAAGATGCATTTAAAAAAAAATTCCATGTTTCTATCATAAAGATTTTTATTTAAAAGGACTAAAAGCTTTCTGAATAAAGTTCTGACAGGTTTTCATTTAGTGATAAATTGTCTTTTGGATGGAGCCTGCCAGGTTTTCTGGCATCGGTGCAAGCTTCTAAGGCCACTATATTCTGGCCCTCAGGTTCATCCTATCAGGTAAAAGATGCATATGCACATAAAAATCAGTTTTCCCATGTTTGTATTATAAGGATTTAAAAAATAAACACTCTCTGCATTAAGGTCTGTCAGGTTTTCTGGGGGTGGGGGGCATGCTGCCCAGGCCAGGGTATCTTCATCCCCGGGGGTGGGGGGGGGGGCAAGCTGCCCAGAGACAGCTTTACCCCCGGGGGGCAAGCTGCCCAAGGTGGGGGGCAAGATACCCCGGGTTATCCACCCCAGGGGCAACCTGCCCAAAGGCAGCTTCACACCCGGGGGTGGGAGGGGAGGGAGTGGGGGGAGGGGGGGGGGGCAAGCTGTCCAGGGTGCAAGAAAAACCGGTACACCGGTATATTGGCTGTTTTAATGTGACGGTCGTTGTGGGGTATATCGGACAGTCAAACATTCTTTCATCGGTATAAAATATCTCGATTTGGTCATACTGTTTGGATGAATTTCCATCCTTTAACAATATAAGTGGCATTCATTTCCTATTTGCTATTCCTAGTATACCCCAAATAATAACAAGGACATGCTTTGAAAAAAATGGATGCCCGAGAATGACACAAGTGAAATTGTCCTCGTAGACCAGCCTGGTAACGAACGACAAGCTTCGTAGCATAAGGATATTACTGGATGCAGTTTCTAAGGTCACGTTTACATCATATGGCGCAGTCAACTTGCAAAAGAATGGTAGCATTTAAGGGCAGACTTACGTTCAAGTAGTATTTCCGGCAAAATCGGCAAAATTTGGAATTAACGTGTGGGAAGGAGCATTTATTTCGCAAAATGGCTGTGTGCATGAAGTTCAGATTTACACCGGTAAATACGGGGGAGCAGAACAAGTGCTCGAGTGATACAAGATCTGACAAATAAATAGAAAGGAAATCTTACATGTGTGTATGGATCTTTTTTATCATTATTATTTCTCGAGTCCTGCTTTGTTTGAAAGCCCTCGAGGTGATCGGATTTACTGTTTTTGCACGTAGAAGTAGGAAAGGGATGCCACGGACTGTGAAATAGGGGTTGCGGTTAAATTATGCAGAAGGAAACTCGTATTGAAGTGGAATGGAAAGATTGGACCATTTCCATAAACTCATGGCATGAATGGCCTGTTGAATTATAACAAAACCTATGACATCCCCTGGTAATATTTAGTTATATAAGTTTAGATAGCTTGATTATATCTGATATGTATGTTAGACAAACCAAGTGTCGTGTTCAAGAATGGAAATTCACATTGCCTTAGTTTTCGATTTACTTTCCCTTGGAACGTTTAGTTATGATAACTGTAGTACACTTTGAGATAGTTTGGTTGGTAATTTGGACAGGTTAAATAGGTGTCGCTTCTTTTAATAATATTGGGAACTGTGTGAATAAACTAGAATCATGGTTTGTAGCATTTGCATTCCTATAAACATACACAGAGAGGCACTGACAGAATTTGGCAAGCCTTTCCTTTTGAAAGGAAACTTTATTCTTTACTAACCCTGGTCACATAAGCTATGGCCGGTTCTAGGCACCTAGCGTTTAGCGAACCGTCAGCTCTTTCACTGCCATAGGCTATATTAATACGCATTTGCAAACAACATTGATCCAGATGAGACGGCTCATATGAGCCGTCTCATCTGGATCTACGCTGTTTGACATTCAGTCTTTCAACTTTACATATTAACTTCTTTTCAAGTAATTGTTTATTAAAAAAAGAAAAAGCAGGCGACAAATGTCGTCTGAAACTTGGCAGCGAAAGATTTAATAGTGCGGCAGTATAAAAACAAGAAGCAACTTCTAAAAAGAAGATAAGCGACGAAGAACAGCAGAAAATTTTTTGGCATTTTTTTTCAATATTATCATAACGGTTCTTAAAACGAAGCCCAGTTGTTACACCCGAAGCTTTGAAAGTTTCCTTGTCAGTCACATCCCACTCTATGTAACGCTAGATACGAAGTTGATATCTAATTTCACCGCTGTACGCGCATTTCTTTGCACGATAGCTTCTCGTTGTCATGTTGACACGCAATTAAATCTATACAATGACTGTCGCAGTCCTTAAATTCCTAAGACGCATGAGTGCACCCGTTCTTTTGGGGATCGGTGTCTGTTCATCTGAACATTATAACTTGTCACTGGTTCAACATTTTGTGAAAGTTCTATGGCATGGGGAAGTATATTGCATTTTTCTTGTTATCTACAAAAAAGCCTTGTCACTTTGCACAAATTTGATTTTATCTTCTGACGTTGAGAACTTTAACTGAAAGTTCATCATAATTTTTTCTCATTTTGATTTCCCGCTAGGTTTGGCAAATATGCATATGATTTATCCTTTCTGGGTCCACTGAAACAAACCCAAATCACCCCCAAACTACACTAAACTATATCCCAGAACACATTTTAAACTTCTTGAGTAACAAATCAAACAGCTGAAAATCAAATGTGGTTAAATATTATATATTTTACATACATTAGAGGAAAATTAACAAAGTATTTCTATATAGCCTCTGATGATTAGCTGTTTATCATATGAACATTTTTAAAATGAATTTTATGGCCTTTAAATTTGACAGTTGATCAACAGAAAATGCATGGTTGACATGACGTTGCTTGTTCGCGCCAAAGTGTTATGTAACGTGTGGTCATACGATTTTTATGACATGGCGTTACGCCACTGAATAGCAGCGTCGTCATATATATGATAAACGTTAAGCTGTAGCCAGGCTGTCTTGGATGGGTAACGGGGGTAGGATGGGTGGCCGGGGGGTAAAGGTGGGCGGGGTAGCTTCGATCCATTTAAACTATGTTATTGATGATATTAAAATACTGAACCTGTGCGATAACTCCAAGGAGCACGCGTACACACTGTATAATTTTACTCCAGCTCGCTCCCTCAACTTTGAGGGAAGTCTTAGATGTTACAGTAGTATACCGTTATGTAAATGTTTTTAATGGATACTGAACTCCAGTGAACCTGTCAGGCTGATTTTTATCAGCAAATCATTGCAGTTTCTTCTGGAAATATCAACATCTGGTGGTCATTAACCATTACCAATCTCTGGGCTAATTCAGCAGACGAAAAATTGTTATTTTTTCTTGTTTTTCCAGAAAACAGTATTTGACATTTCATGAAAATTGTCTAAATTTGACAATTTGCATGAGGTGTCAAACCCGTTTTCTGGGGAAAATAAGAAAAATGTCATCTGCTGAGAAAATTTAACCAGCATGTTAACCGTTAAACACTTGAAAAAAAATAATTTAAAGAAATGCAAGAATATTGATTTTAAAGCATTTGAAGAATACATGTAGTTTGCCAACGTCAAAATATACCTGTGTGACAGGTGACACTAGTTATTCAACATCAACTTCAAAACTTGTGCCTTGTACATTAATGTTTGACAAGATACCTTATTAAGCACATAAAGGGTAGAAAAAGCAGAAACCAAAATCATAACATCAAAATAGCATGCTGCCCAGTATAGAATCACAAACGCATTGGCAACCTGCTCAGCCTGACCAATATATACTTAAGATGTTTTATATAATAAAATAAATAAGATATCTTAGTTATTAACTAAGATATAGTTATTAAGACAATGTCATGTAAAATATCTGAAACACTATATTAGATATATTATGTATAAACAAAATATATAACAAATAATTATTTTGCGACCGCTTCTATTATGTGTGCTATCCTAAATAGCATATAATATGATGTATTAATAAAACGTTTCTTAGTATGAGCATTTGTTATACAAGATATCTATTATATTAAGAAATGTATACGAATAATAGATATCTAATGTTCTATATAGTGTAGCTTATATCATATATAAGTCATCACGAAAACATGCCTATATAAAGTTGACCCCCTTAAACCCCACTTTTATATAGTAAAACTGGGGTTTACAGGGGTATACATTATTTTTCGTATTTCTGATAAAAACATAGATTGCGGGTACTCGTTAGAACCGCCTCGCCGAGGCGGTTCTAACGAGTACCCACAATCAATGTTTTGAGCAGAAATATGAAAAATATCAGAAATTTTTATCTGAAAATTTTCAATTTTTTTGGGGATAAAATTTTCAGTAAATTTGAATAGGCGTGTTTTCGTAATGATATCTGATAAAGATATCTATTTTGCATAATAATTACACATGTAGTAAAAATACTAGGCCCACGGAGACCCTTATAAATGTAATGTCACAGTCTTCATCACAATAACATACCCGTGTGACATAGTGAATTTTGTCTTGCCTCCAGATAATAACATTTTCCTGATAAAATTTGTGATAGTTTTCTTGTTTCTGCTCCAAAACTATATTTTGAGTGCTCGTTAGAATAATTTCCACGAGGCATTTCTTAGAAGTGACAACCAAAATGGCTTTTAAGCAACCAAAAAAAACAACAACAACAAAAAAAAAAAACATACCCTTGTAAACTCCACTTTTCTCTATATAAAGTGGGTATCTACGTGGGTATTTAATGCACAGACTTGTAACGCTGATGTTATAACAAATTAAAAAAAAACAACAAAAAACAAAACAAAAAAAAAAAACAAAAAAACAAAAAAAACAAAAAAAAAACAACAACAACAACATGATCGCTGTTTAGGGTTTTAAGAATTGTGCATTTCACTCATACATATGTCGGACTAATTTCACATATGCGCATGCACATCACAATCTTTTACAACAGCAAAACCCTGGAGCATTTACATTTATACTACATCTGTTGTAGGTGTACACAAAGTGCTTAAGAATGCTAATACTTTAGAAAGCTAATACTTATAGTATGTACAGATATCATACAATATGGGCAAACTTACTTGATATTGCAGGCTGTGGTAGGGTGACAATGAGTGAAACTGGCCTTTCTTTCTAGGGGTAACCCATCTCCCCCTCCCCCAGCACAGCAAGATGTGTCATATACCAAGATGTCCCCCATTCTCTGTAGTTTTTGAAACTGCCGGCATAAATTGGCATAAATGATGGCGAGAAATCCAATATGGCTGCCAAATTGGCTGCCAAATACTAAAATACTGTCTTTGAAGCCTAAATCGTCTTCTGGTTGTATAAGGTATGCGTACAAAATGTATATTTAGATTGACCTTAACTTATTACATAAAGCAAGACTATTTATTTAGGTACAAAAAGAAAGATAATTTAAAAATTAAAGGCAATTTTAGGGGTCAAAAGGTCAATATTAGGTTTAAAAATGGTGTACTGAGGTAACAGAAGTTCCTGAAAATTACTATAGTGATATTTCTTACTTGAGTTTAATTTAAACAACACACCAGGTATCATGGCCTGCTAAAACTCATGTTTCTGTATGAAATATTAATCTGGTATTAAACAGTAAGCAGCTTTTTACCCCTACCCCCATCATCCGATTTCATCGCTTCTGAACTGCTGACAAATGACAGTAGAAAAACTAATAAAGACAGGCAGAATGGTAAGCTATTTCATTTATCAACCTCTGTTTTCCAGAAATAATTCGATTTGCTTCAGAATTTAAGTTTTAATTTACAGACTGAACAATACATAAAAAAATGACCCAGATAAAATTGGTTTGACAATATACACTATGACACCGACAAAACTTGTGGCGAGAAAATTTGAAACTATGTAAACGTTGTCAATAAATTAACTGAAACAAAATATAGAAATAAAAGGCACTTGTAATCATACAATATTCACCTATATTTTTTTTTCCTCTGAACAGTGTGGCAGGATTACCGCCGGGTATTAGATAATTTTGAAAGTTTAATGTCCTATTCCATATCTCTGACACGGGACCCCTGAGTTCTAATTTAGTGTCAAAAATCCCCTGGGTGGGCTTCAGAATTTTCACTTATTTTCCTAACCCTTACAGAAATGAAAAGGTAGCCACTTATAATGTTGAAAGAAAGAATAACCCTGCCTGAGCAAAGCAAGTCAGAGAAAGCTGAAGCCAGTTTAAAGAATACTGTAAGGAAAGATTGAAACTGAAAAAATATCTATTTGAATTATCATTTTTGAGGTCACGCATAATGGAAATTTGATTGAGTAAATGATGAATCCAATGATAAACATAAGTTGAAAACAATGTACATAAAAAACATAAAATAGATTTGTCCATGACTGATGTTTATTCTTGGGGTTGATCTTCTGTTAAATGTTGAGGACTGAAGTCCATGTCAAAGTATTTCAGCTGGAAAAATCATGAGTCAGAAGACTGCAATACAGCATGTTCTTACAAGTTCATAGATCTGGAATCGAGCGATGTCTTGCAATGATTTTGCACCAAGCCACAATTATCCTACATGTACAAAACCGAACTTCAAATACTGAAGGGCTGCAGCAGGAGTTCTTTTCACCCAGAGAACTTTCCCATATGATAAAAGAAATGGGTGGCCTATTGTTTTACATATAATCTGTAGGCAGCTCCAGTAGGTAAGAGCTGTCTATTTTTTGCCCTTCTTGCTGCCTATGAGCAGCCTATGGGCAGAATAGGCAACCAGTAGACAGCTCAAAGAAAGTTTGCTTTGTACAATAGGCAGAGTGATAAACTCCAACTTAATTTATTTTTTACTATAGGCAGAGTAGGCAACTCAAACTTATTTAATTTCTTGCAGGAGGCAGAGTATTCTAACTTTATTATACTTCTTGATTTTACTTTTTGCAGTAGGCAAAGAAGGCAGCTCAAACTTAATTTATTTTTTCCTGTAGGCAGAGTAGGCAACTCAAGCTTATTTTATTTTCTGCAGCAGGCAGAGTAGGTAGTTCCAGCTGGGTTTACTTTATGCAATTATTAGGCGCAGTAGGCAGCTCTATCTTAAATCCTTTGTAAATTGGCGGGCAAATATAGCAGCCATTTTGACTGCAAAGACTTTGTTGTGATAAAGCTTTAAAAATGTGTATTTAGGATGTTATAGATACAACAGAAATTTATTTCATTGAATGTTTGTTTATTAGTGAACAAAACTACTAT
Source organism: Anodontia alba (assembly GCA_964016985.1). Taxonomy (NCBI): domain Eukaryota; kingdom Metazoa; phylum Mollusca; class Bivalvia; order Lucinida; family Lucinidae; genus Anodontia; species Anodontia alba. The sequence goes on along the minus strand of OZ024827.1, from coordinate 62,270,911 downwards.
GCTTGCTACAGACAGAAAAACGTTTCACTTAATTTAATTCAATGCCTTTTTATGTTTAAATCATGCTTTTTTTTGTATTTAAATAAATAATATTGTCAGTAACGAGTACATATCAATCAAAATATACATTTTGCATGCATACTAGAACAACCAGAAGATGATTTTGGCTTCAAAAGCAGACTTTTAGTATTTGGCGGCCATGTTGGCTGCCATATTGGATTTCTCGGCTCGCCATCATTTATGCCAATTTATGCCGGCAGTTTCACAAATTACAGAGAATGGGGAACGTTTTGGTATAAAGCACATCTTGTTGTACGGGAGGGGGTACCGGGTTCACAATTTTTCAGTCTTGAAAGTCACCCTACCACTAACTGGGATGCCCTCATATGTTAGCGTTACACGACATTGCTTTTGATGATACTGGCGTCAAACAAAAAAAAAAAAAAAAAATGTCACGCATTTGTGCACGGTCTTGATTTTAGCCAACAAAAATGCCTAGATCTATATGTAGTTTGGATCATTTTGAGGCTACCGAAAATAATCAAAAAACACTTATAGCTAGTATATCCTTTGATATCCCAACTCGGGATAATATTAGCCACCATCAGTGCAGTATAACCCTATAATATATGGAATGATCCTTTCCAGGTTTATAGGTAGTTTAGAGAAATACATGAATGACCCATTTTCGTTATGTAAGACACTACCAGGAAGAAATATAAAAGATACTGTTGATTGCGTACCATTTTCTCTATCATGGTTAAATCCTGATTTCATTGTTTTAATGTGTAAACGTTGCACATTTTTAATAAGCTAGAGTATAGATTCTAGTACAATATTTCAGTCAACACCTTAATTAATAATCCATTGTTCAATAAATACACGATAACTAAATCATATTCCTAAAGCGTATAACAGTTACGGGTAAACAAACAGTGCATTACTACTGAAATGACATACAGACCTATTTAATCATTTTTACTGGCGGTGTCGCAGTGCTTTTTCACCCGGGATTATTGACTGCCCCGTTCTCAAGTGTATTAAATAATTATAAGTACAATATATATGTTAAGATAAGTGCGTTTTATAGTGTGGTGTACCCAACTACTAAGAGATCAGAGAGACGATTCTATACTATATCTTTATTAACATATATACATGCTGGACTGGAATACCATGTGTTGAAAAACAATTGTTGCAATATGGTCATGGAGGCGGAGCTTAACTGCAGGGCAACTACAGTAAATGACATAATAGTGTTGAGCACCACACGTTCAACTATCCGAATGCTCGATGAGCGACTTGTTCCGTTCTTTTTGAACGCCAGCGCTCGCCACAGTGCCCGTGAGTGCTCGCGAAGCAGATGTGTTCAACAATGCGAGTGCTCGTCGGGCGACCGGTTTCTGTCTTTCTGAATCTACGTGCTCGCCAGAGCGACCTTGAGCTCTCATCGGTGTATGGCATTGTTTTTTGCAGGGCAACTACAGTAAATGACATAATAGTGTTGAGCACCACACGTTCAACTATCCGAGTGCTCGATGAGCGACTTGTTCCGTTCTTTTTGAACGCCAGCGCTCGCCACAGAGCCCGTGAGTGCTCGCGAAGCAGATGTGTTCAACAATGCGAGTGCTCGTCGGGCGACCGGTTTCTGTCTTTCTGAATCTACGTGCTCGCCAGAGCGACCTTGAGCTCTCATCGGTGTATGGCATTGTTTTTTGCAGGGCAACTACAGTAAATGACATAATAGTGTTGAGCACCACACGTTCAACTATCCGAGTGCTCGATGAGCGACTTGTTCCATTCTTTTTGAACGCCAGCGCTCGCCACAGTGCCCGTGAGTGCTCGCGAAGCAGATGTGTTCAACAATGCGAGTGCTCGTCGGGCGACCGGTTTCTGTCTTTTTGAATCTACGTGCTCGCCAGAGCGACCTTGAGCTCTCATCGGTATATGGCATTGTTTTTTGTTTGTCGACATACCCGACTGGGTAGTTACAGTGTGTAGCTATTTCCTTTCAATTTCCTGTATAATGAATTGTTTTTAATCGTATTTGATAGAGTCAGGGAACTTAAACAGATGGGATGATGCGTCACGAGCAAGTAAGACAACTGTAGCTTTCTTGGTTGAATGGTTATCTGTCCGGAGTACATGTATGTTGGTCCAAACGTTAATCTACCGACCATATCCAGAAATTAACCCATTTTAGACTGAATAAACTCACCCACACTATATGTTGGAAGTCGTATTTCACTTAAGGTATGCCAGGCATTTAGATACTCCTAGAAAAAAGAAAATGTCTAAACTATTTGCAAACGGTGAAGACAACTGTAGCTCTCTTGGTTGAATGGTTATCTGTCCGGAGTACATGTATGTTGGTCCAAACGTTAATCTACCGACCATATCCAGAAATTAACCCATTTTAGACTGAATAAACTCACCCACACTATATGTTGGAAGTCGTATTTCACTTAAGGTATGCCAGGCATTTAGATACTCCTAGAAAAAAGAAAATGTCTAAACTATTTGCAAACGGTGAAGACCCATTCTGCGGCCTCTACCCCTGTCTGCACTGTTTGCCAGTTCCCTTTTTAGGGTCCCTAGACTCAAATGGGTGAAAAAGTATTCTGGTTATAGCCGATAAAGCCGGCCACGATCTACGGTTGTCTGACGGATACATTATACAGTTGACTCTCGCTATCTCGAACTCGCTTACCTCGAATAACTGCTTATCTCGAAGTTAAAATCTGGTCCCTGCCTAAACATGAAAATCTAACAAGATGTAAAAAAATATTGTGGAAAAGAAAAGAAATTGCTCCTAAGGAGCAATTTCTCTTCTTTTCCACAATATTTTCAATATATCTCTAACTTCAGGAATCAAATTACACATATATCTGTTAAATGTGGTTAATCGAGTTTTTCCTCAATTCTGCAAATCTGATATGTCGAAGTATGGATATGTCGAAGTATTTCAGAGAGTCCCTTGGAATTCGAGATAACGAGAGTCGACTGTATTATTTCTTTTAAAACTAAGTCTGGGGTAGGAATTTAACCTTAATAAACTTCCTACGTTATACTGGCTACCAAAACTTCAAAACTACCTTACAAAAACACGTTCATGTCAAATTCGAGTTTATGAAAGACCTCTGAATTTCTCAACCATAAACTTCTTGCTTTAATGCTATTATAATAATGCGGTAAAATTGTGAATAAGTTTACCAAAGGAATAGTAATGGTCGTTTTAGGACCATCATAACCCTGGTGAGGTTCTTGATAAATAAACATCGAAACGTGTTTGAGCTTCTTGTTTGCGGATAGGCAGGCTGATCTGAGTCTTCGCTGAGTGCACACGTAATTTTGTAGGAAATGCTGTCGCTAGGCTCATATTTGACAGATTGTTGGAATCCGATCGGGACTAACTTATGTTATTACGAGAGATTTAACGTTGTAATGTCTCTGTTTTCTTCGAAAGTCGGTTGATCAAATTCATCCGGCTGAAGTTCAGTTAAATAAAGCTAATGCCTCTGACATCGAACCACCATTTTGAATTTGGACTCGTCCATATCTTCATGTAATGACAAGTTTCTTTAATATTTATCACAAACGGTATGATATTGACTTTATTATATTGGATTTTCCTCCTTCTTGCTGGCGACATCACCAATCTGTGAAACTTCTTAGACAAGGATATCGGTATCATAAATTTCGTATGCTATCGACATTTTGAATTGATTGCCGACCGAATATAGCCTATGTTTTAGTGCGAGCTATTTATTTCTACTATTTATAAATAAAAAAAAACAACATATGAACGAGCAGACACATACGCGCATGCGCGCGAGAATGCACACACACACACACACACACACACACACACACACACACACACACACACACACTTCGCGACGTATTCAACATCGTGTATTATTTCTATTTGTTAAAAAAAAGAACATATGAACGAGACCACACACACACACACACACACACACCACACACACACACACACACACACTTCGCGAGACGTAATAGTCATAATAATATGCCTGCAGGACAAAATTACTTATAATAAAAATGAGCACATCACCGCTTTAAACTGAAAGTAGAAATTAGACATCATGTTCATTCCAAGAAATCTGTCAAGATTTTTGGTGAATGATATTGATTTTAATTCGTAATTCAAAATGGCAATACCATATTTTACATAAGTATTCGGACACCTTAGCTCTATCTTTCTTTTTAACCCTATGAAGGAGTACCTCAATCATATATATATATATATATATATATATATATATATATATATATATATATATATATATATATATATATATATATATATATATATATATATATACCATTAACATATATTGTTCATTGTTGTATGAATTAGGAAATGTCATGTATAAGCTTAAAGCTCACTGTCTAACCTTGAAACATTATATGTTGTGAAACTGATAACCAATGTAATTGAAAAAATTAAATTATTGTTTAAACCAATCATTGAAGACCTGAGATCCTAATCGGGTAACTGGCAAACAGTGCAGACCAGGAACAGACGCCACAGAACGCGGCGTCTGATCAGAGTCTTCATTGTTTTCAATTAGTTCAACAATAATCATATAGCCTGACATACCTTAATTCGAAAGTGGACTATTCCAATATATAGTGCAGGAGAGTTTATTCAGCCTTTAAAAGGTTAAGAACCAGCATTGCTGTGTCTAAAAAATGCTGGATGAATAGACAAGTGTAGAACCAGAATGCCTGTGATCAGGGTCTACACTAACTATTTGCCTGGATACTAAGGGTAAACGAGGTAAATCCTGTTCACAAGGGGCGTAATCTTTAAAAGTAGGACAGCCATGGTAAGGTGTTAAGCACAGGTCTTCTTAATAAGGAGTATTTGATGATAAATCAGGGATAATTATCTCTAGTTCTCATTGAAACATATATTGTGGTACTCGTTAGAATCGCCCCAGTGTGGCGATTCTAATGAGTACTCACAATGCACTTTTTGTGGAGAAATAACAAAAAAATATCACAGAATTAACACCAAAATACCCCTTTTTAACAAGTCCTCCGTTTAAGGTATCCGAATCCATGATAAAATGCTATTCAAATGACACACTATGTTGCTAGCTGATAGACAAACAGCTAGACCAGAATTGTATTTTGAATTGAACACAAAAAATAAATCATCCAGATAAACAGAAGTACCTCAATCACGGAACACAGTCTTTCCTCGGTGGAGGGGTGGGGTGGGGAGCGTGTGTGTGTGTGTGTGTGTGTGTGTGTGTGTTTGGGGCGATGTCAGTACGTATTTGCGGGCTGAATGACTCCCTTTTTTCGCACTCCCAGATATTATTTGTGCCATTTTGTTTTTCAAAGAAAAAAAAAAAAAAAAAAAAAGAGAGAAATGGATATGACGAACCCGGTATATGAAAGCCCCACTTTTCTGACATCTAGGCATATATGCTCTTATTATCAAGAGACTGCTCGTTACTCAATGTATTGCAAATTTTTGTCACAACGAATGAACTCATCCATACTGTAGGAATAGTAGAATCCACCAGGCATAAATGGGTTTAATAGTTTAAATGTTTGCCATACAAAATGAGTAATGATGTACATATATTATTTTTTAAATATAGTTGTGATTTATTTGTAAACTTTGAGCAATCAGCAAAGAGTATATGAATGGCGATCAAAATTTAAAGGACGGTATATGAAAAGGTCAACTTATCAGACGATCAAGTGTATATGCCCTTTTTTTCAGAGGCCCGTTTAATGGGATAGAAATCAAAATTTCACAAGCGTACCACTTCCTAAGGCATTGGATAAGGGGTTTAACCTTTTCCACTCTCTTGGCTAATTCTATCATATTTTCTGGGAAAAAAAATCAAAATGGCATCTGCCGAATTTTTTCAGCATGCTAAGCGTTAAGTAGAGTCTGTATGATTTACAGATCTGAATGAATGAGCTAAGTTAGAGAAAAATACCAAATGGGGATCCGGAAGTAGTGAACTCTGACTGAAATCTTAAGGTATAACTTTATTGGCTGATCTTGCCTGGGGAAAAAGGTTTTAATTTAACCCTTGTCCTGCTGAATAAATAAAGATGCCATGCCCAATTCTAATTTTCAGCCAATCAGATTACTTGATTCATATTCTTGCTGTAAATTTAAGTACTTAATGACAAACAGTGTAGATCCAGATCAGTTGGCTTCTTTGGAAGCCAACTGATCTGGATCTACACCGTTTGCAAAGGCAGGATATATCCGGGTTCAGCAGGACAAGGGTTAAATTAATAAGAGAATACGTTCCCTCCTCTGTGACTGCCCAAAAACTCGAAAAGAAAAAATAGACCAAGGGAAATAACTATAGCTGGATTTTTTCCTTTTAGATTTCGAGGTTGATTCTCTTCTCAATGTCCTCAACAGGACGAACATGCCTGAACAGACGGTGTAGGGAAATAACTATAGCTGGAATTTTTCCTTTAAGATTTCGAGGTTGATTCTCTTCTCAATGTCCTCAAATGTATTTGACAAACAGGACAAACATGCCCGAACAGACGATGTAGACCCAGATCAGATGCTATAGAAGGGCCTTCATTCTATATAAAATAGATTTGTAACAAATTTTAGTGGATGTGTGGTTAAATTTTAGTACATGTATGGTTAGGAGTTGATTATCCAAATATTTACGGTAAATAGGTATACACTGACAATTAACGCACAGCGTTCCGGGTAAAATTTTCTGCAGACGACATTTTAAAACATTTCTCTTATTTTCCCAGTATTCTATCTCACTCCTTCCATTGCTCCATCTTCAATTTAAAGGGAGTCTAGTCTAGTGTAGTTTTTGGGTCATTTGTTTACAAGTAAGCAATAGTGTGCATACACCAAATTTTCTTTAAGGTAGATGTCCACGTGATTATCGTTGGCCAATGAAATCAAACAACGCGATTGTACGAGATACAGGTAATGGTTATTTATAGCCGCGCTATTCTTGTCGCTGTGACATCAGAGTGCAGTGTAAAGAGGGTTATCTGTAAAACATGGACTGGGTCATTAGCAAACAATGCAGACCAAGATCAGATGCCATAGAACGCGACGTCTGATCCGGGTCAGTACTGTTTGCTTAAATAAAATTTGGTTAAGGAGTACATGAAAACGTCAGAACGTTCTCGTTCAGGACTATTTTCCCAGCGCACACTTGGGGACAATCGACCCAGAGCACTGTCAATTATTTTTCGTTTTCACCGGGACTATTGAGCCCATTATCGTAGCAAGTTCTCCTAAAGCCGGTTGGAGCGGGGCCGGGAGTGGGGAGTAGGTGGGGATGGAGTGGGGGGGGGGGGAGGGGGTGGATTGGGTGGCGAATTCATCTTTTCTTCTTCCTATTCTCTACATACCACCATACGTCCTCGCGAACAATTTAGGCAAAGTCTCAAAATAACTGAGATTCCTCTACTTTTCATTTTTTTTTCTGTTCTTTGTTTCCAAGGAAACCTTTATAGATGTTAAACGGCTTTACTGTGGCCGGTAGTTAACTGCCGTGTGGCAGCCGTAAAGAGTATACATGTATCCGTATCTCAGCATAGTACGGAACCCGAGAAGACATGCATTTTTTTAACTTGTCCTAACAAGATAATATCTTGTTCGCACAACTAAATCAGACACCCTGATTAGATATTGTAATAAATCAAAATCAGTCACTCAGGGTGTCTGATTAATTTGTGCGAACAAGATAATGAGTTGTTCGGACAAGATAATAAGTTGTCCAAAGAAGATATAATCATGTGTGATGCAAACAAGATATCAACTTGTGAGGACAAGATATTATTTAGTGAGGACAAGATAATATCTTGTGCAGTCAAAATAATAAATTGTCCGAACAAAATATTATCTTCTGTGGACAGATTATAAAATAAATTGTCTGAACAAGATATTATCTTGTGTGAAGATAATAACTTGTCCATACAAGATAATGTATTGTTCAGTCAAGATAATAAGTTGTCCGAACAAAATATTATCTTGTGTGGACAAGATATCATCTTGTGCAAACAAGATCTTATCTTGTCAGGACAATTTAAAAAGTAAAAATAGCAGGTCCCTGCCCGGGTTCCGTAGCATAGTGCAGTTTTAAATTATGATTTCCTTGAGCTACGGAGTCCATTTTGATCTCTTCGAAAGTCGAGTTCGCTTTACCTTACGAAAACGCTCCACCTACTATTCAAATGTATAGAAAATTTCACCCCCAAACCCTGAAAATGTTCAGATGAAAAACTGATATTTTTAATATTTCTGATCAAAACATAGACTGTTGGTACTCATTAGAACCGTCTCTGTGAGGCGGTTCCAACGAGTACCCCACAATCTATGATTTTGAGCAGAAATAAGAAAATAATTTATACCCCTGTAAATCCCAGTTTTACTATATATAAGTGGGGTTGAAGAGGGTAAAAATTATATAGGCGTGTTTTCATGACAGCCTTTGTTGATTGCGTACGCAGCTTTGCAAATTACATTCCCAGTCAGCATTCTGCGTAAATCTATATCGGGGCGTCATCGGCCCGTCAGGGTAGCTGACGGGCCGATGACGGCCCGATGTAGATTTACGTAGAATGCTAGCTGGGTTGCTATCGTATGAAGAGTTACAATAAAACCGAGGCTGTTACGTGTTCTTTGGTTTCAAAAGGGCAACTTTTATAGATTTTATACTTCTTTAACAATAATTTCTAGATTCATCAAAATAAACCCAGGTTTCATCGCCTATGACAATTACTTTCTATATCCCGCCACACGACAGTGGCGGGGTATTATGGTTTCACGTTGCACGTCCGTATGCCTGTCCGTCCGTATTTCGTTTCCGGATGATGATTTGAGTAAATATCAATGGATTTTCACCAAACTTGATATGTGCATTGATACTATGGAAATCTAGTTTTGGATTGCTAATTGGTAAATTTCGTCAAATTTTGACGGAGTTTTCTGCCTGAGACACGCCCATATTTTCATTTCCGGATGATAACTTGAGTAAACATCAATGGATTTTCAACAAACTTGGTACGTGCATGATACTTTAAAGATCTGGTTTGGTATTCCTAATGGGCACATTTCGTCACAGTTTGACGGAGTTTTTTGCCCGAGACACGCCAATATTTTAGTTTCCGGACGATAACTTGAGTAAATGTTAAGGGATTTAAACCTAACCTGTTACGTACATTGATATAAAGGAGATCTTGTTTGGAGATGCTAATGGGCAAATTTCATCAATGTTTGACAGAGATATCTGTCCGCGACACGATAGTTGTGAGGTATTTAAGTTTAACATTTTTGTTCTCACATGTCTAAGGTCTTTGTTTTTAAAAACAGCGAGAATTTGTGAGATTTTCTGTACCCAGTCCCTCTTCTGCTTTGACGACAGTTAATGGGTAGCCATCTAGCAAAACTTTCTTAAGACTAATTCTTAGCATATTCTTGAATATTTAAAGAAATAAAAAGCGGATGAATATAAGTGAATGTTCTTGGTTAATTTACACTGTATTTCTACAAGGAAGACAACTTTTGTGACTTCATGTTTGCTTTTCTGAACAAAAAGGCCCTTCTTAGAAGGGATCTACTCTAAAAGGAAAGAATTTGTTCCCGGTGGGAGCAAATTCTTTCCTTTTATAGTAGACCCCTATCAGATGAAAGCAAATTCTTTCCATGAAGGTAGACCCCTTTTCAGAAGGAATGTAAAACAATTTGGACAGAGTTGCCTTCCCTGTCCTTAAGACAACCCTTAATAGTGTAACAGGCATACTGTCCTAATCTTCCCCAACGAAGTGATCAAAGCCCCATGCCCCGATCGATCCCAGCGAAGTCATCGAAGCAACCTGCCCCGATCTTCCCCAACGCAGTGATCAAAGAACCCGCCCCTATCTTTTGTAACAAAGTAGTCAAAGCAGCCTGCCCCGATCTTCCCCAACAAAGTGATCAAAGCAACCTGCCTCGAACTTCCCCAACGAGGTAATCATTATATCAGACAGGATCCACTAAGCACAACAATAAGACAACGAACAGAACAAAACGCGAACAAAAAAAAAAAAAAAAAAAAAAAAAACGCAGCGAGTAGACACATGGCCACACAAAGAACAAACAACCCTAGAGCCACATAACTGTAACTGTCTAAAGTAAAGACTACATGTTGGAGGGCGAGGGTTGGGGCGGGTGAGGGGGGCGGGAGGGTGGAGGGGGCTGGAGTAACGGGGATGGAACGGTAAGTGGGGGTTCATATCTTCTATTTTTCTGGTACAGTAAACCCTCGTTCCAACGACAGCATTTGTTCACAATGACGATGCCATTTTTGGATTTACTTTTTGAAAGAATACATGATATGTAAGAAAGATCTTATTGGTTTGTTCTTATTTCTTCACAGAACACATGTTTTGAATATTAATTAGAATTGCCCCATTAAGGTGATTCTAACAAATATCCAAAACATGCTTTTTTTTAAGTATTAATTACAACATTCTTGCATAATTTGTGACTGTTACCTCTTAAGCGAACGTTTCATGAGAGCCAAATTATCATCACAAGGAATTATGTCGTTGTATCGGTATGTACCAAAACCTTTATCCTAGATTCAAATGTTGAGTATATTACAAAAATGAATGTGCAACTCGCATGTAGTCTCCCAAACTCAATCATTGAAGCATCACTGAAAAACGTGTAGGAAAAGGTTGAAAATCGGAAAATTCAGTGTACAGACTGTAAACCTCTGAAAACTCGCCTAAAATAATCATTTGTATACCCCTGCAGACCCTTGTTAATCTAAAGCACATTCCTAGAAAGGTACACATATTTATACACGACAACCTGCTAATAACTGTTCAGGACAGGGAGATATAAACAACAAATAAACAAATTCCATTTTCGCCTTTAATTGTACGAAATATAATATAAAAGTACATGTAACTGGTGATCAGATAAGCTGTTCTGAATGAGTAAAATAAAACTGAGCCTAGGCACAGCTTTTCCTACAAAATTGCATTTATTTATTTTATCTATATATTATTAAAAGAGGACAGCACATTTAGCTGAATTAGCTTATCTACCACGTGTACCCATCACGAAAACACGCCTATATAATTTTGATCCCCTTAAACCCCACTTTTATATAGTAAAACTGGGGTTTACAGGGGTATACATTATTTTTCTTATTTCTGCTCAAAAACATAAATTGTGGTACTCGTTAGAACCGCATCGACGAGGCGGTTCTAACGAGTACCCACAATCTATGTTTTGAGCAGAAATATGAAAATTATCAGAGTTTTTTATCTAAAAAATTTTCATTTTCTGGAGGTGAAATTTTCCATATATTTAAATAGGCATGTTCTCGTAATGGTACCTATAAAACATACGTATATACATTTACACAAAGAAGCTATCACATAAACTGACAAAAAAGCGTAAATAAATAAATAAATAAATAAATAAATAAATAAACACATAAAAAACAAATAAATACAAAATACAAAAACAATATTTACAAAGAATATGGACACTGTATAAATCCATGGCTGTTCTAAAAAGACACCTTGCATGAATTCTGCGCCCAGTGAAAGCTCAGATCAGCCTGCACATCTGCACAGTCTGATAGGAGTCTTCGCAGGGCACTCTTTGGTTAGCCAAGGACTCAAAGCGTTTTTAGGGAGACAGCGAAGACTATCAGCCTGTACGATGCACAGACTGATCTGAGTGTTCGCTTGACGCACATACAATCTTGTAGGAAACACTGTGCCTCGGCTCATTTTTAACCCTTAAAGCGCCAAGCAAAATTTGTAGCAGACGACATTCTTTTTTTTTCAGAGAAAGGAAGTCTTGACATTTCATGTGAATCGTCTGCTCGGCAGATGATCCACATGAAATGTCAAGCATTGTTTTCTCTGAAAAAAAAAATGTCGTCTGCTGCAGTTGTGATTGGTGCTTTAAGGGTTAAAAGTACACGATATAACCGGTGATCAAATAGGCAGCTCTGAATGAGTAAAACAAATATAATTATGTTAACCCAGTAAACACAACGTCCAAACAACGTCATGGCGTCTGGTGGCGTGTAAATAACGTTTTTGTGACATTGTACGTTTGCTGAAATGATCTGAATCGCAATGAGAGTAAACATGCATTTTGACATGTGCGCCGATCAGATTGCGCGTCAACACAGTCTGATCAGAGTCTGTCATGTCCGCATCATGAAACTATTCATTACTGGTTATCTAAAAATACTGAGATTCTGATCAGACAGTGCAAACGCGCAGGATGATCTGAATCTACGCTGGACGCACATGTCTGAGGATACGTGTTTGACGTTCTGGCTCATTTAACCTTTGTCATGCTGAATAAATTAAGATGCCACGCCCACTTCTAATTTTGCCAGTCAGATTCCTTGACACAAGTTGTTCATACAAATTCAAATGCTTAATGACAAACAGTGCAGATCGAGATCAGTTGGCTTCTTCAGAAGCCAACTGATCTGGATCTACACTGTTTGCAAAGGCAGGGTGTATCCAGGTTCAGCAGGACTAGGGTTAACTTCAAGTCATATATAGGCAAAGATGAAAATTTGGCATATGCGTACAGCGAAGACTTGGATGGGATTAAAACAGGTCTCATCTAGATTTATGGTGGCTGTTGTTACATATATGCAAAACTTTGATAGAAAACCAGCCACTCATTGTCCAGTGTTGCTAGGCCCCTTCTAATTTTCAACCAGTCAGATTCCTTGACACAAGTTGTTCATACAAATTCAAATGCTTAATGACAAACATCTGAGGTTTTAGAGCGGAGTCAGTTACACATTTCCACTTTCAAATTTGTAGGCTCTTTCAGCTGCCATTATAGAAAAATCAATGTATCATTTGCGAGGACTGTCCTTATGTTAAATAGTCTTCCTTTGCATACCAAATAGTTTTAATCGTTTTAACCCTTCCATACAGGTCCCCTTGCAAACAGTTTGGTTCCAGATGAGACGGCTCATTATGAGCCCGTCTCATCAGGTTCTACACTGCCATTTTGACTTTTGTTTGACACCCCTATTTGCAACAATGTATATGTCAAAAGTCAAAGATTGAAGTCTTTATTTTGAGAGAGTCTAGGGTGAAAGGGTAAAATAAAAAGTGTTCACAGACGGAAAGTCAAGAGATTAAACGGATAATCCTAAGTCTCTAGCTCAAGGTGAATTAAAATCTAATGATACATCAAAGAGAAACGCACATGAAAGAAAACCGAGAAGAATTATAAGTGTGCGCTTTGGAAAAACTACCATCATCCTGAAGAGATTCAAATCCGACAGCGCTCCACGCGACGAAAACAACAGCACGGTTTCCATTATACCTAACTATATAGGTAAAAACATGCGCATGCGCAGATGCACAAAGGACACTGAACAGGTGTAGCGGATGTGCGAAAACGCAGACTAGTCTGCTTCTTTGAACTCCTATGTGTAAAAATGGCGTTTGTTTTTGTTTACGTATCAAGCTCTAATTACAACATCAAACAAAATCCATAGAAACAGGCTCCTCTTCACAGTGAAATTCAGAGAAACGATTCCCTCCATTTAATACAGAAATTTTCATTAATCTCTCTGCATGCTGTGTATAAATTTCAGCAGACGACAGTTTGAAATATTTTGTCTGATTTTCCCAGAAAATAGGCTTTGAAATTCCATGCAAATTGCCTCCTAAATGACAATTTGCATGAAATGTCAGCCTATTTTCTTGGAAAAAGTAAGAAAACGATCGCCAAATTGTCGTCTGTTGAATTAGCCCAGAGAGTGGTATAGGTCAACAGCTTTAATAGAGTTTCATCATATACTTATAACAACATCTTAAATGATACTTGAAGAACGCATCTTGATACAGAGAGAAAAAGATGAAAGCAGCCATTTTAGTTATAAACTATCATGTAAATCAAATCAGCCAAAACATAACAAATGATTGCATTTCATCAGCTGAGCATCGTCATGCGAAAAGGGCCATCGTTGTATTTAGAAATAAGGAAGGCCTAAATTAGCCGAAACATGGAGAAATGTATCTACTAGCATGTAGACCCAGCGAAGGCTCAGATCAGCCTGCGCGGATGCGCAGGCTGATCTGAGTCTTCGCTGGGCACACATGCAATCTTGTAGGAAGTGCTTAGCCAGGCTCAAATGTTAAATAGGTATGTATAATTTAGCTCATATGTACATTTAATGAACATAAGGCTGAAGAATATACCATATATACTCTAAATACTGGGACACCTTAACTCCTAGACTGGCTCCAGTCTCCAGTGACTGAATATTTATTCTTATAATCCTGTTTGATTATCCACTAAAATAAAAACAAAATATCATGACTATAAAGGGCTGCCATGGTCGCTATAGTGACGAGCCTTTTATAGTCATAATATTATTTTGGTTTTAGCTTAGTGGATTATCAAACAGGATTATAAGAATAAATGTTTTTGTCACTGGAGACTGGAGCCAGTCTTCCTAACTCCTTACCAGACTTATTCTGTAATTTTAACGTCCATTTTACTAACTGGTAATGAGTCTAAGCACTGCTGGATGGCCATCACACCACGTAGACCCTGATTAGACACCGCATCTACACTGTTTGCTATCCGAATATTTAGTGTAAATATAGTAACAGAAAAATCTGAAGACACTGATTGCTTTTAAAGCATTACTCCCACGAGCCCTGGCAAGCGCTGCGTTAAAGCAGAGACTGGTACATGTATGTGCCTTGGCTTTCTCAGCTATGGTTTAACGCTTAGCACTCTGTGTAAAAAATTCAGCAAACGACAATTTGAAATATTTTTCTTATTTTTGCCTTGGAGACAATTTGCATGAAATGTCAAAATCGGTTTTCTGTCTCCACTGCAGACATTTTGCATCTCAGAGTTTTGCATGGAATGTCAAATCCTGTTTTCTGGGAAAAATAAGAAAAAAATATCACCACTGTCGTCTACTGAATTAGCCCAGAGAGTCGTAATGGTTAAAGCATTATACACATTGGCAGCCCATATAATTTGAATAAAGTGGACGGTGTAACTTACCCATTTATGTCTAGTGGATTCTACCGTCTTGAAATCTGGACTGATCCAATTAGAATTTCGCGGGGTATTTTAAAATATTACAGTTTAATGGCAAACAGTGCTGACCCTGATTAGACGCCGCCACATGCGGCATCTAACCTGGGTCTGTACTGTTTGCTAAGGTCCATGTTTGTGACATTAGTCATGAATGGGTTAAAAAGTTTATACATGTATTATAATGAAAGCGAACAGCGAAAGCCAAGTCCCCCGCCTCCCTCCCCACCCCTCCCCCTCCTGCGCATGTAATATTTGGACAATCTGTATGAATGCTGATTTAAGGAGAACTGATACACTTACAGGAGATACGAGTAAAACTCTGCTTTGCTCCCTCCCATTACGAAAACAAGCCTATTCAAATATATTGAAAATTTTACCACCAAAACTGAAAATTTTCAGATAAAAATTCCGATATTTTTTTTATATTTCTGCTCAAAACATAGATTGTGGGTACTCGTAAGAACCGCCTCGGCGAGGCGGTTCTAACGAGTACCCACAATCTATGTTTTTGAGCAGAAATAAGAAAATAATGTATACCCCTGTAAACCCTAGTTTTACTTTATAAAAGTGGGGTTCAAGGGGGTCAACATTATATAGGCATGTTTTCGTGATGTTAAAAGGTGTCTACTTTAAAAGGAAAGAATTTGCACTATGTGGGAGCAAATTCTTCCATTTTTTCAGAAAGGGTTTGTGTGCAGGAAAGCCAACACAAACTCATAAAAATTGTCTCCCTTGAAAAATTGGCTGAAAAATCTACAAAGTGTAAACACCAAATGGATGTACCTCAAAGAGAGAACATTTTTTCTAAAAAAAGATTTTTTCTCTCTTTATCAAAGGGTGACCACTCTAACAGAAAAAAAATCGTTTTCCTTGTGTTTAAATCCCTACTCATAAGAAATTACACTTAATGAAATAGTTTTCTCACAAAATTCTTCCGTTTAATGTACCACTTCATATGAGAATGACCTCCACGTAGGCATGTGCGCTAAAAAGGAAGAATCCGATAAGTGTAGCCACCTTTGACGGAAAGGAGGAAATGCGTTTTGGCCAGAATTCTCTCCCTGTGAATGTTTTCAGGTACCTTAACCCTTAAAACGCCAAGCAAAATTTTTAGCAAACGAAATTCTAAATTATTTTTTTTTTATTTTTCCAGGGGAAACAAGTGTTGACATTTCATGTGAATCATCTGTTTGGCAGATGATTCACACGAAATGTCAAGAGTTGTTGTCTCTGAAAATAATAAAAAAAAAAGATAAAAAATTGTCGTCTGCTGCAGTTGTGATTGGCGCTTTAAGGGTTAAAACAGTTAAGATCCTGTCCTGACTGCGCTTATATATAGGCTCATCAAGACATATGATGCATAATGGATCCTTATGCAATTAACGGGCAACGCAGGCCCTGATCAGCCTGCGCATTTGCGCAGGCTCATCAGGGGCCTCGTTACCCGAATATAGAATGTGTGGATGCCATAGAGTGTTGTGTGCACAAATGCCATAGAGTGTTGTGTGCACAAATGCCATAGAGTGTTGTGTACACAAATGCCATAGAGTGTTGTGTGCACAAATGCCATATAGTGTTGTACGCAGAAATGCAATAATGTGTTGTGTGCACAAATGTCATAGAGTGTTGTGTGCACAAATACTATAGAGTGTTGCGTGCACAAATGTCATAGAGTGTTGTGTGCACAAATGCCATAGAGTGTTGTGTGCACAAATGCCACAGAGTGTTTTGTGCACAAATGCCAGAGTGTTGTGTGCACTAATGCCATGGAGTATTGTGTGCACAAACGCCATAGAGTGTTGTGTGCACAACTGCCATAACTGTGTGCACAAACAGCAAAGATCCTGATCAGATGCAGATACGCATTGCATGCTGGGTAAAAATTTAAGCAGACGACATTTGTAAATATTTTTGTTATTTTTCCCAAAGAATAGGATCTGACATTTCATGCAAATTGTCTCCTTAGGAGACAATTTGCATGAAGTGTCACATCCTATTTTATAGGAAAAATAATAACAATAGCTTCAGTTTGTCTTCTGCTGAATTCGTGTTCGCAAATTTCATTCAGCAGGCTTTATTGTATCCCAGCCCTATCAAACCTTAAAATGCCAAAGACAACTGCTACAGACGACATTTTGAAATATTTTTATTTATTATTTTGAGGAAATAAAGCTTGATATTTCATGTGAATTGTCTGTCTATTAGACGATTCACATGAATTGTTTTATCTAAAAACTGAAGTATATATAATTGATCTAAAATAATAATTAAAAGGCCACCCTCAGCAACAATTTTGCATGCCGCTTTAAGAGTAAACCCAGGAAATAACGACCTGTATAAGCTAGACTGGCTCCAGTCTCCAGTGACTAATTTTTTTGTTCTTGTAATCCTGTTTGATAATCCAATATACTAAAACCAAAATAACACCATGACTATCATTTATAAAGGCTGGTCACTAGACCAGCCCTTATGGTCATGAAAGCATTCTGGTCTTAGTATAGTAGATTATCAAAAAGGATTGTTACAATAAATATTTAGCCACTGGAGTCTGGAGCGACTTTTTCTTACGAGCGTTGATACTGTATACAGTAGAACTTCAATGGCTCGAACCCCGATGGCTCGTTTACCATGGATGAGTCGAACACGTTCTTGAGTCCGCAGGGATTCCCTCCAAATACGATATACGGATAATTTAGGGAGATTTTCTTCTTTTATCTTGTAAATGTATGCTGTGTGTACTCATTAGAATTGCCTCAATGAGGCGATTCAAATGAGTACACACAACATACATTTAAAATATAGAACATTGAAAAGATATCCCACAATTATCTCCATTGTGCCTCCTGGTGTGGCACCAATAGTAACCTTCCGAGGCTCGAACTACCGCTGTCTCGAACAAATTTTCATGGTCCTAAAGGGGTTCGAGCCATCGAAGTTCGACTGTATGTTTGAATACATGTACAAGAACAAAAGTAATTTTTTTTTTCAATCAAGAGTTAACCTTAAATCAGCAGACGACAAAGCTGTGTTACTTCGTATTTTCCAAAGAAATAAGGGTTGCATTTCATGCAAATGGCGCGGACAATTCACATGAAATGCCATGCCCTACTGTTTAAAAAAATAAAAAATAAATACTTCTAAAGGTCGTTCGCAAACATTTAAATTAGGCACTTTGAATATTAATGTCATTTGGGCCATGCCTTGCGAAAACGTTTCTCCGGGAATATTCGGACAGCGAAGGCCCAGATCAACCTGCGCATCCGCGCAGTCTAATCAGGGCCTCCACTGTTCGCTAAAAGAAACATTGTATATCTTTGAATGACTAATGTGTGAATGGAGAGCAAAGGACCGGATGATACTTTGCGCATGCGCAAGATGATCTGAATCTGCGCATTTTGCGCATGTTCGAAATCCCCTTTTCGCTTGATGCGGTCCCATTTCTTGAAATTAGCGCCACTAGTGACTCAGCTACAGCGAGGAAATGTAATAATGTAACAAAATATTATACATACTGGATGTTGTGTGTAAACATATCATGATATTTAGAGTCAGTCAAAGAACGACCGTCTTTCTTTAAATACTGATTTTGTTTTGATTTTCACGATCGAAAAGTTATTTTCTCTCTGGGTCACCTTTACCGGCGATTTTTCGGAACAATCGGACAAAAAAATTCATCGGTCCCTTGCTACCTTTTTTGACCACAGTTTCTTGTTCCGGTGCTAAAGGGTAAACATCCGGGTCCAATTTGTGACGTATCTGTTTCAATATGGCGACTAAGAGTTCATCTACGTGGTGGTTAAGAGCAGCTGAGGTCTCGTAATGAAGGCAGTCGTAAGTCTTTGAAATAGACATTACCTCTGAAACACAAAGATAAAATACTGAGGCTCAGTATTTCCTACAAGACTGCATGTGCTCACAGCGAAGACTCAGATCAGCCTGCGCATCCGCATCTAAGGATCTTTACCTACCCACTGAGTGCCCTGCGCAGACTCTTATCAGACTGCCCGGATGCGCAGACTGATCTGAGTCTTCGCAGGGCGCACATGCAATCTTGTAGGAAATGCTGTGCGACGGCTTATATATCAAACATACATAATGTGCACTTACATGTATTTGTAATTTCTGTCTCCACTCAATATGTTCCGCATTTACAATAAAAGTGTTGGTCTAAATTCCGAATAAATAAGTACTAGTTTTTTCGAGAAGCTAGCAAGTCGTTAAGCGTCAACAATTGCATGTACGCCTATGACGTTTATACCGCACATGACGGCATATGTATCAAGATTCATTGACTCCAGCTACTCATCACGAAAACATACCTATATAATTTTCACCCCTTTAAACCCCACTTTTATATAGTAAAATTGGAGTTTACAGGGGTATACATTAGTTTTCTTATTTCTGCTCAAAAACATAGATTGTGGGTACTCGTTAGAACCGCCTCGGCGAGGCGGTTCTAACGAGTACCCATAATCTATGTTTTGAGCAGAAAGATGAAAAATAATCGAATTTTTATCTGAAAACTTTCAGTTTTTGGTGGTGAAATTTTCAATATATTTGAATAGGCGTGTTTTCGTAATGTTTCTGAGTTATGAACTGAGTTTTGGTTCACTCCGAATTGTCAAATTTACCTCTGACGTGTACATAAATGATAGGCGCCACAGACTTTGTTACTTGACAGTTACTATTATCCTACGAGTTTTTCAACATTTTGACTATAGCAGATCACTAGATGGGGGAGTCCTTGGCTTGTATTAGCAGATTCGACAATGGAATGCTTTCATTTTAATGCCAGTTAAGATACATATTGGACAGGTTCATTTCAGAGTGAAAGGGTGTCTGAATTGCTTTTTTTTTGTATTAGCATTTATTATAGAGATTTCTGTACCTATTACAGTGTATACCTAGAGTCTTAAACAGTATAGACCCAGATCGGACGCCGGGTTTAGCGGCGTCTGATCTGGGTCTATACTGTTTAAGACTTCCCTTTTTATGGGACGCTAGGCATAAATGGGTTATTAGAATACTTGAAAGAGGCCATAATTGGATAATAAAACATTCTATTCTATTCTAGTCGTTATCAGATGCGTGACTACTATGTCAGCAGTTTTGGTAGTTACTTCCGCTTAAGCTTAGTTCGGTATGCATCACGAAAACATACCTATATAATTTTGACCCCCTTAAACCCGACTTTTATACAGTAAAACTGGGGTTTACAGGGGTATACATTATTTTTCTTATTTCTGCTTAAAAACATAGAATGTGGGTACTCGTTAGAACCGCCTCGTCGAGGCGGTTCTAACGAGTACCCACAATCTATGTTTTGAGCAGAAATATGAAAAATATTAGAATTTTTTATCTGTAAATTTTCAGTTTTTGGAGGTGAAATTTTCAATATATTTGAATAGGCGTGTTTTCGTAATGATTCTCATATTTAATGTGTGATTAGCATAACTGCTACATATGCGGCTCACCACGGCGATCTGCAATGAAGCACCTCCTTTCATGGTTGTGTGTAAAACTTCAGAATAAGAAATCGGGTTGTTTATTAAACTGCCGCTGTAAAGGGACGGAATCTAACTTTGCGCAGGCACTTTAGAGACGCTCCAAAGATGAAAGTTTAATTTTTACATGCTGGCTAAAATCTGATAGAATTTGGAATTTGAAATACACTTTATCTGCGCTTCTCCTGACATTTCTAATTATTTTTCTTATTTTTTTCGGGACGCGAGAAAAATGCTCTTTTGACTTCCCGTGCAATCACTCTTTCAGTGCGCATGCCAGGCCCCTTATCTAGTTCTTTGGCTGAAATTTCCCATTAGCATACCGTTTACATGGGCAAAAAGTATAGGTTCTGGCGAGAATGCGCGGGTGCTTAAATTACTGGAAGTAATAGTCTTAAGTTCCGGTTCGGGACAATGTTTTCAGCCTACACTCAGAGACGATGGACCCACTAGCGCTGTCAGTGCTTTGATTGTACCGGTTCTTGCCTTCCAAATTGTAGGCTTTTTGCACGTTTTTTTTTTTTTAAAGAAAAACTCCAAAAGATATCGATACATTCCTACGATACTTTAAACGAGTTTCTTGCATACCCGCGAGGCACTAGATGTAGTTATATATCAAGCCTTCCTGAAACTTCTCCTAAAAATGATTAATTGACCGGCGCGCGAATCGTGCCGGTCTCTAGTAATATAGCTTTGGAGTTTTACATATGGGAGGTGTTCGATTAGCTCGCTAAGGACTTTTTATATTTGCCGGGATCGACGGTTTGTAACGATCCCGGCAAATATATAAAAAAAGACTCATTACAAACTGTGTTATAAACAGATTAATGTCTATTTTACTTTCATTTCAATCAAGAAATTTTATAAAGCTTAATACAAGCAAACATTAACTCTTTCGGCGCCAAATTTCAGACGACATTTGCTTTTCTTTTTTAACAAACTATCGCTTGAAAAGAAGTTTATACGTAAAGTTGAAAGACTGAATATCAAACAGCGTCGATCCAGATGAGACGGCTCATATCATCTGGATCTATGTTGTTTGCAAAAGCCTTTTATTATCGCCTGTGGCAGTGAAAGTTAAAGAATCATATTGTTGTTCGATTTTACCTGTTAGATTGAAAATTGATTAAACTTTAGTATACCCTTGTCCCATATCTCTTTATAAACATGAACAAAATTTGCGCCGGTACTTAGACGTTTACGTCTAAATATTTTGTCTTGTTTATAATCATATACATACGCCAGCATGTAAGATATGAATAGGATAACCAAGGTATGAACGAACCCATATGACTGCAACATACATGCAAGCACATTACGAAAACACGCCTATTCAAATATATAGAAAATTTCACCTCGAAAAACTGAAAATTTTCAGATAAAAAAACTCTGATATTTTTCATATTTCTGCTCAAAACATAGATTGTGGGTACTCGTTAGAACCGCCTTGGCGAGGCGGTTCTAACGAGTACCCACAATCTATGTTTTGAGTAGAAATATGAAAAATAATGTATACCCCTGTAAACCCCAGTTTTACTATATGAAAGTGGGGTTTAAGGGGGTCAAAATTATATAGGCATGTTTTCGTGATGAACCATTCAAATTATGAAATTTAAGCAGTTACCTTCTTTCTTTACTTTTCTCTTTCTAACCAGATCAGCCTTATTGCCGACTAGAATTATAGGTCTGTCGGAGTCCATACAGTGACGGAGGGTATATAGAATTTGGACGGCAGCATCAAAAGAGTTCTTGTCGGTAATAGAGTAGACGACGACGTAAGAATCTGCCGTCAACTCAATGTCCCTATCTTCGTGATCCTGTGAAGACAGAAAATAATCTATTAATAATGAGTCAGCCCAGTCAGATACAATCAACTCTCATTATCTCAAACTCAAGGGATCATAATGTTTGGTTTGAGATAACAGTAGTTTGACATAAAAGGGCATGAAATGTAAAGAAACTTCTAGTAAACTAAACAAATACAGTATAACTTCAATGACTCGAACCCGGATGGCTCGTTTACCGTGGATGATTCGAACTCTTTTTTCAGTCCCTACACAATCCTTCCAATAGCTCAAGAAAACAAATATTTAGGACTTTTTCTTATTTTATCATGAGGCGATTCTAGTGAGTACACACAACATACAATCATTGTGTAGAAAATCGAAAAGATTTCCCTAAATTATCACTATTTGCTTCCTGAACTGGTGCCATGATTAACCCTCAGTGGTTCGAACTACCCATGTCTCGAACGAATTTCCATGGTCCCAAAGATGTTCGAGCCATTGAGGTTCGACTGTATTGCCCTTTATTAAGTTTGATTAACCAGTAGTTTGAGTTATCAGTGTTTGAGGTAACGAGAGTCAACTGCACCTATATCAAGGGATATTGACACAGTAGATTTTCCACCATTTCGACCTAAGGAGAAAACATTTGGGACTTCCTGTTTGTTTTACTGACTCTCCTTCTGCAAGGGATCTACTCTCAAAGGAAAGTATTTGCTCCCAAAGGGAATAAAGAAAAATAATTTTGACAGTTGCCTCCCTTGAAAGATTATCCATTTACTCGAAAAGACCATTTGTTCGGAAATGAAAGTTAACCTGTGACAAGCAAACACATTTCTTAAACAATCAACATTTGTCTGTCAAGCAACACTTGTTTATCATTAGTACGCTAGCTTATATATTTTAAGATAAGATAAGATAAGATAAGATAAGATAAGATAAGATAAGATAAGATAAGATAAGATAAGATAAGATAAGATAAGATAAGATAAGATAAGATAAGATAAGATAAGATAAGATAAGATAAGATAAGATAAGATAAGATAAGATAAGTTAAGTTAAGTTAAGATAAAATAAGATAAGATAAGATAAGATAAGATAAGATAAGACAATGCAAGATCTTTTGGGTGCTAGCTTATATGTCTTAAGATAAGTTAAAATAATATAATATAGGATAAGATAAGACAAGATAATGCAAGATAGAAATGTAATAGGTCTGTCCTCACAAGCAGTCAACCAAATATTTTTTTTCTCTTTCTGAATCATATAAATGACGGACAGTCACATATTAAGAAATGCATCCCATCTTCTATTTGATTCTGATAAAATATTAACCTAATCCTGCTTCCAAAAAGCCCTTTCTTCAGAGTATGTTTATCTTACTATTGTTGGTGTTAATTGCTATATGGTAGCGTCTCTCCGTAGTTATTGTGGTTTATATTTGTTTATTTTTTTAACCGAATATAGCACTCAATCGTGGTTGGGACATTATGAAAACACGCCTATTCTAATATATTGAAAATTTTACAACCAAAAAAGAAAAATTTTCAGATAAAAAAAATCTATTATTTTTCATATTCCTGCTCAAAACATAGATTGTGGGTACTCGTTAGAACCGCCTCGGTGAGGCGGTTCTAACGAGTACACAACCGAGGCGGTTCTAACGAGTACCCACAAATGTACACAACCGAGGCGGTTCTAACGAGTACCCACAATCTATGTTTTTGAGCAGAAATAAGAAAAATAATGTATACCCCTGTAAACCCCATTTTATAAAAGTGGGGTTTAAAGGGGTCAAAATTATATAGGCGTGCTTTCGTGATGGGTCTGAATTCAATTCGATTCAATTCAATGTTTTATTCAGCATAAAGCAAATACAAAATAGCTTATAACCTAAACCATCATATATATTGTAGTGAGGACAACAAAAACACTGACAAATCTAGCCCGTTTGCCGCGGAACTTAGCAAATAAATACGTACAGATACATCTTTATAACCGATTCTCGATCTCTCAAAGTACACGGGACAAAATTGTTTACCCCTAGCAATTATCTCAAGACAGATGGTAGACTGGCGCCAGTCTCCAGTGACAAAATATTTTTTTTCTTATAATCCTGTTGAATATCCACTAAATACAACCAAAAATATATCATAACTATAAAGGTTGGTCACTAGTGGTTTTATTTTAGTGGATTATTAAACAGGATTATAATAAAACATTTTATCACTGGAGACTGGAGCCGGTCTAGACCTAGAGAGACAAGACATGAAGCATGTAAGCGAATTTTAAATAAAATTCCTTGACTACCTCTGACTTGAGTAAATTAAGTTATTGTCTCTGAGACAACGAAAATCAACTGCGATTCCGTATTACATCTATGTTAATATAGCGATCCGAGGCTACTGGTTCCCAGCTGTTTTAAGTCAAATATAAAACCGATACCAGAAGTCCCAGATCACAGGACAAGGCTACATTCATACCTATACTCCTAATTATATCTCATTGTTGTCCTTAACTTGAAACAATATATATATATATATATATATATATATATATATATATATATATATATATATATATATATATATATATATATATATATATATATATATATATATATATATATATATATTTGGCCAAATTCAAATTAACAGTTTAGTAGTTTTTGACATCAAATCATCGAATTTATTAAAGTTCGCCAGTGACAATATGGTCTCTGTAAAACGGGAATGCCAACAGGAAATGATATGATATTCGTTTTCTACAAAATTACCATTACAATTATACATATTCTCCGTCTATATTTTGAAATTTACCCCGCTCAGTAGCGAAATCATGTGATGATAATCTAACTTACTTAGTACGACTCAATATTTATTTTCGGAGATAGTGAATAGTGCACTATTGATGAACATACCCTATTTAACATAAATATTGATACAAGGTAACCATACAGTCCTAAAATTTGAAAAAAAAAAAAAAATCACTTTACTATAATTTGATGTATGTAAGAACCTTATCAACGAGTGGAAAATAGTGTAGACCCTGATCAGACGCCGCGTTCTGTGGCGTCTGATCTGGGTCTACACTGTTTGCTCAGACCTGTATTCCCAACACTTCGAGTTAATACGGTACTGTATGCAGCAAATCTGCTATTTGCATTTACACTTTTTTACCAAGTGTTTCTCTTTTAAAAATTTATTCCCATATCTTTCAACTTTCATATTCTATTTCTTACCTGTGAGAAGTAATTCTCAATCCAGTTAAAACCTGTTGTTGACTACAAATCATCAAAATGTGAAAGTAAAAAGAAAATAAAGAGAAACCGAGGAAAGTTCCATCTGAAAAATCGATTAAAAAACCAAAACAATTCTCAGTTTTCCATTTTTTTTTCATACAAAGTTTCATTGTGTATTTTATAATGCCAAACGGTTTTGTATAAACTTTTCAAAGGCTGTTTTTAAAATTACAGATTTCTTTAAATTTAATCCCCTGAGAATATTATTTTCACCAGTATCCCAAAGTTTGTAACCATCAAATGCTATATGGATCGCGACATGCCAAAACATGTCCTCGGGCAATAGACAGCGAAGGCCCAGATCAGCCTGCGCATCCGCGCAGTCTGATCAGGGCCTTCGCTGTCCGCTAACATAATCATTGGACGCATTAGAATGTATCAATGGAGTGCAAATGCCCGGATGAGACTTTGCGCATGCGCAGGAATCTGAATCTGTGCATCTTGCGCATGCTCGAAGAACGTTTTCGCTTGGTTGGGCCCATATAACAAGCCTCACAAGGACCACATTTATTCCTCTGAGCAGACAGGTATTGATATGTTAAGAATTCGTTGCATGGGATGCAAAACTTAGTGGCTGAGAATAAAGAAATGCCCACTTCACAGCTAATAACTTGTTTACCTGAGTAACCAGGTATTATAAAAAATATAGCAGTGAATTGTAGAAACAGACGCAAAACATAGCAGGTTTTGGGGAGACATCACGAAAACATGCCTATATAATTTTGACCCCTTTAAACCCCACTTTTATTTAGTAAAATTGGGGTTTACAGGGGTATACATTATTTTTCTTATTTCTGCTCAAAAACAAAGATTGTGGGTACTCGTTAGAACCGCTTCGTCGAGGCGTTTCTAACGAATACCCACAATCTATATTTTGAGCAGAAATATGAAAAATATCAGAATTTTTTATCTGGAAATTTTCATTTTTTTGGTGGTAAAAATTTCATTA
The DNA here is from genome assembly GCA_964016985.1 of Anodontia alba. Taxonomy (NCBI): domain Eukaryota; kingdom Metazoa; phylum Mollusca; class Bivalvia; order Lucinida; family Lucinidae; genus Anodontia; species Anodontia alba. Next base: position 62,244,267 of record OZ024827.1, on the reverse strand, counting down.
TATTTGAATAGGCATATTTTCGTAATGATAATAATTTTGGCCGCGTTAAGAAAACCTTACAGACACATTGAACATATGCGAAAAGGACATAGCATTTACATTTTGAAAAGATCAAGTTACGCACACACGCATAATAATAATAATAATAATAATAATAATAATAATAATAATAATAATAATAATAATTATAATAGTCGTTGTGTTGAAAAGTCAAAATCGGCACCGACATTCAGTTCCATAGTCATAAGTCCACAAGGTACATCAAAACTGGTATAGTTGTAGATTAGTACACAGATAATATGAACCTTCAGTGGCTAAAAGTGAATTCAGGAAAGTTAAATAAAAAAAATAGGGAAGTGTAAAAAGAGACCTTGCCCAGTTCGTACACCAAACAAAGCTAACTGTTATTACTTGTAAACCAGTATACATGTAACGAATTAAGAGAGAGAGAGAGAGAGAGAGAGAGAGAGAGAGAGAGAGAGAGAGAGAGAGAGAGAGAGATAGAGAGGAGAGAGATAGAGAGAGAGAGAGAGAGAGAGAGAGACGGCTAACTATTCGTCTCACTAACTGTTCGTGAAAATAATATATCATGAAAAAAATTGAAACGGAGCCACATTTCGTAATGAAAGAACAATTTAAGCAATTTTCTAGACGATGAAACATTTAATTGGCATTTTAAGACCGTGGCATAAATTTTCTATTTATGTTGCTAGGTTAATAAATGTTAAAAGTATCCCAACAGGTGCACAATAACGCGTACCATGCTACAGACAAAAGACGACAAATTATATTTTTCTTATTTTCCCTAGAAAATAGAATTTGACATTTCATGCAAATTGTCTCCAACAATTTGCATGAAATGTCAAATCCTGTTTTCTGCGAAAAATATGAAAAATGTCGTCTGCTGAATTTTTTACCCAGCATGCAAAGTGATAATTCCTAGAAACTATTCCAACCATACTGATGGGCAATAAAATACAACGTTGAGGAGAAAAAAACAGTAAATAAGAAACTTTATTGCTCTTTCAAAATAACAAAAAATATATATATAAAGGTGTTATTCTTTGATATCAAATTTATCGATGTATGACGTCACAGTAACAGCGAAGAGCTGATAAATTGCAGATCGCTGATACTCAATCGTTTCATGCTGGTTTTAATTTTAATGATTTTTAATGTAAATATACCCACGTGTATATAAAAAACTTTATAGAAACAGAATTTATGCGCGTTGTTTTGGCTTGTAACAGAAAATTTCTGAAAACAAAGTGATCAACTCCAGATGGCGGCTACAGAAATCAGATCTATGCCAAAAGATGATTTATTTATATCATGCTGAAAGGGGAACGAACTAGACTAGATTTTGGACTAGATTCCTATTGAGAAGGGGCAGACGAGGAAGCTACGAAAATTGGTTTTCACCCTTGAAATCAAAGGCGGAAAATCTACCAAGTGTGTAAAGAATAATAACCCATTTTAGTCTGGAGACCCGAAAACGAGTAATTGGCAAACAGTGCTGACCGAGAACAGACGCCGCAAAATGCGGCATCTGATCAGGGTCTACACTGTTTGCATTAAATAAAGGAATTTCTGTAAAATGTGGTAACAATAAAAAGAAACAGACATCCTGCTAATGGAAACAGAGCGGTCCAAAGAGTTACGGTAGAAGAATCCACTCAACGTAAATTGGTTAAGGATAATTAGGGTAAGCCAGTCCCTGCACCCCCAACCCCACCACACACATACACACCTCGGGGTTAAAGAAAAAGTCCCTACCTCTTCCTCGGGAGCATCAAGAAACTCCATGGTAAACTCGTCACCATCCAGCTGTATAGTTACTGTTCTTTCGACGTCGTCAACTGTAAGATAATAGAACATATCCTCATTTATCGAGTCAATCTTTCAATAACCCTTTTTTAGTTTCTGAAGTGGACTCTTCCATCTTTGAATCTGGTCTGAGCCATTTTTCAAAACAAGGGTCTCAGTCAAAAGTCAAAACAGAATGGTAAACAATGTTGATCCCGATGAGACGGCTCATGATGAGCCGTCTCATCAGGATCTACACTGTTTCCAAAAAACATGTTTTTGTCTCCAGGGCCGAAGGAGTTAATTCAATTGCACAGCCATTATGAACGCCAAACCCTACTTCTAGGGGTACGCGAACTGTGCATGCTTTGACTAGAATGAGTATTCTTGCAATCTTCTCACCTCGAAACTTGACATGGTCGATCAGACTATACCATACTGAGCTTGAGAGAGGATGTCGCAGTCTGGTCTGAGCATGCGCAGATTACATATGAAAGAAGACAAATTAGCTACAATGATAGGGGACTTGATAGGCTTGCAAAACATCCCGAAAACACTCCTATATAATTTTGACCCCCCATAAACCCCACTTTTATATAGTAAAACTGGGGTTTACAGGGGTATACATTATTTTTCTTATTTCTGCTCAAAAACATAGATTGTGGGTACTCGTTAGAACCGCCTTGATGAGGCGGTTCTAACGCGTACCTGCAATCTATGTTTTGAGCAGAAATATGAAAAATATCAGAATTTTTCATCTGAAAATTTTTATTTTTTGGTGGTAAAATTCTCAATATATTTGAATAGGCGTGTTTTCGTAATGTTTTCCGAAATTTCTGACAAAGGAGATTTCGTGTTTACTTGCCTGCTCACCAATCTTCTTCAGAAGGGTCTACTCTAAAAGGAAACAATTTGCGCCCAAGGGGAGCAAATTCTTTCCTTTTAGAGTAGACCCTGGGAGCAAATTCTTTCCGTTTAGAGTAGACCCCTTTTGCACTCAAAAGAGAGAATTTGACCCCCAAGGAAGCAATTCCTTTCTTTTAGAGTAGGCCTAGCTACTCGAAAGAGGAAGACCTCTCTCTCCTAGGGAGCAGAAAACAGTAGAATACAGATTTATCAGACTCCACAGAACGTCGTGGCGTCTGATCTTGATCTATATTCAGACCCTGCTGTCCGGTTACTTATGGTAAATACGGTATATAGCATTTCGGCCTTACAGATTCTACACAGAGGAAGCTGTGATATTTGATGGGTCTCCGCTGTCACAGGAATGCACGGATGTGCAACGTGTCATACAACGCATACTAAGCAGTTATGAAAGCACCATCATAGACTGGCTTAAATCTGACCAAAACCTGAACCCCCCCTCCCACCACCCCTCCCCCCCACCCCCCCCCCCCAAAAAAAAAAAAAAAAAAAAAAAAAAAAATCATGACTATAAAGGTTGGTCACTAGTGACCAGCCTTCATAGTAATGATATTACTTTGTTTTAGTTTAGCTTATTAACAAACAGGATTATAACAATAAATGTTTAAGTCACTGGAGACTGGAGCCAGTCTAGCACCATCATAAAAGTACCGCAAACCGATGTAGGGTGGTGCAGCAAGGAATGTACCGTATTAACCCTGTATTCGGGCAAACATGCCTGAGCAAAACGTGTAGACACATTGTTTGCTACTAAGCTGACATTTTCTAGACACAACGTAACATCCAGATTTCACAGACCCACAAACCCACCCACACGAAACCACATTGATGAACAGTCGACTGTTAGCATTTAGTGTCATCCGAAGACACACTGGTAGGTTAAAAGGAGAAACTTGCGCAAAAATGAGTCACAATTATTTTTAAAAAATGCTCCTCATGGTATATGCACCCAGCGTAGACTCATTTCAACCATTGCTTCTGCACATTCTGATCTGTCTTCGCTGACAACCTGAAGTGTTGGGCCCTTGGTTATTCAGAATGCGCAACCTAATATTTTATCAGAATGCAAGGAAACGCAGACTGATCTGGTTCAAGTTAGGCCCAATATCTGAAAGTACAGTTTCTTATGTTGATGCTCAAACAGGTTTCGAAGTTTTTGCGAAATGCCTAGAATTGCAATACTGTATTGAACGTTAAAAATAACCAGTTATTATTAATCAAACGCAGTTAATTCGTTCAAAATACGCAGACTTGTTCATCAGATGCTATAAATAGATTCTGGCGCACTGTATCTAGTCTGTCTTAACCCTTAAAGCGTTGAAACAGACTATTTTTTTTTTCAGAGAAAATAAGACTTGACATTTCGTATGAATCGTCTTTCAAAATGTTCTACAAAAATGAATAATTTTATGCTGGTTCGGGTTTTTAATCGCTGAAGATCAGGGCCTAGTTGTTTAAAGCATCGTTAGCTTAACGAGCTCGTTAGTGGTCAAAATGTTAACTGTTCTAGTAAGTACAATATCTAATTCACAGGTATTTTTGCTGAAAAAATGTGAGTAGCTTTTGCAAATGCAAAAGCTACTCACATTTTTTCAGCAAAACTATAGGTATATATGCCATATTAAAATATAAAAGATTTAACGATACGTTAAATAACGACATCGTTAGTTTTGAACAACTGGGCCCAGCTTTTTATTTATTTTTTATATGAAAGCCTAAAATGCACTTTTTTTCAAATCTCAGCGCTAAATTTTTTAGGTCGACCTTAACTTAGGGAATAATTGTGAACCTTGGCCCCGATGATGCATTTGAAACGTGCTCGTTAAATGGCAAACAGTGCAGACCCTAATCAGACGCCGCAGCATTGCAGCAGAATGCGTCTGATTACTGTCTACACTATTTGCTCAGGCGAAATTGTCCAAATATGTAGGGAAATATAGTAACTGGTGATGAGAAAAGCGGTCTGAGATGAGTTATATGTAATAACCAGATAAAAAGCCCAGACCTTTCCGAGTATGACGAAACAAAAACAGAAATAGTCAAATAACGCTACAGTGTGTATTTCTATTCTAATCCATCTTGCATCTTTTTACTCCCGTTATATTATTCCACGTGAGCGGCGAGTGGCGAGTGAGTTATTTTGTAGCCCAGACCCCCCCCCCCCCCCGCACCCTTTAAAACAAACATGCAGATGAGCACTAAGTTGCCAACTTTCATTTGCAGTACAAACTGCGCATACAGTGTAAGTGCACGACAGTTCAAGTCTTCCAATGTTTATTTAGAAAACAAACTGTGTGCCAAAATGTTTTCTAATTTTGCCAATGGCAGTGATTAGCTTCAACCCGCCAGTTCTTTTTTTGATAAAAGGATATGAGCTTACCCGTGAAAAAAGGTACCTTAGGCCAGGTGCGTCCAGCGAAGACTCAGATCAGACTGCGCATCCGCGCAGTCTGATCAGAGACATCGCTGGCCGCCTGAAGAATTCTTAGACTCTTGACTCTTTACAGAGCGTCAAGTGAAAGTATTGTTGCACTGCGAGGATGCGCAGCCTGATCTGTATAAACCTGCACGGGGTGCGCATGTCTTCAGGTACATTTTCTCATGATTAGGCGCAAAGGGTTGCTGGGACGCCAGTAGAGCATTAAAGCTCTAGTCACAGGATCAAGTGGCCGTCATGGCTTCTCAAGACAGTACGTATTTGTCTTTGTCATTTTACCAGCAATATTTTATCAGCGTTCCTAAATGGCTAAAATAAAGTTGAACAGACATTAAAGCAATGAAAACATCAACGGATTTGTGGCAAACCATAAATACAATCGGCGGTCGTAATCGGCCATTTAGTTTTGGTTACATCTCCATAATTTGAAAACCGACCGTCGCTTCGCAAGACGGTTTAGCTCAACGTCGCACAAGTTCTTTCTAATCAGCGCTTTTATTCAGAAGATAAAAGAACAGCAATGGCTGTATGCCCAGAGTGCACTTTAAGCCTATAGCTTATATTCCGATGACGCTGCGCAAATTGTTTTAATTTTGACAGCTCTCTGGACAGTTCAACAGACAAAAAATTGATGACAAAATAGGCTTTGCCTAATTCATGCAAATTGTCTCCTCAGGAGTCAATTTGCATTAAAAGTCAAAGCCTATTTTTTTGGAAAAAAGAATGTCTGATGAGGAGACAGTTTGCATGAAAATGTCCAAGTCTATTTTCTTGGGATACAATTTGCATGGAATGTCGAAGCCTATTTTCTGGGAAAAGTTTTTAAATCGTCTTAATTTTACCCAGTATGCTAACCGTTAAATAAATAAATAAATAAAGTCAAATCCTAGAAATTATATTAAATAAATAAGAAAAAATAAAATTTATAAATTCCTAGAAACAGTTTCTTTCGAAAGACGTCTATATACATGTATTTCATCATTATTCAAGCACAAAATAACGTCACATACTGTCGTTCAAATCCATCAGTGCACTTCTCATCATGCATTCTTGATCTCGGGCCAGCTCTGGTATGCTGGTAAGAAATCTAGCTCTCGATTGATAATTAGCAGAAGAAGAAACAAAACTCATAACAGTATTACAGCATATTATAGTTTTCCTTTAGTTTTTTCCTTTGTAGTCATGGAGGAAATCCGAAAAAGAAACCCAGGCATAAACCCAGCTAGCGTTCTACGTAAATCTACATCGGGCCGTCATCGGCCCGTCAGCTACCCTGACGGGCCGATGACGGCCCAATATAGATTTATGTAGAATGCTGACTGGGAAGTGGGTTGGTTTGTACTTTGGTAAACAAGAGAGGATCCAGGAGTCTTTAAATGAGGGTTTAATTTTTCTGAAGGATTGCAGTAAGGGTTCGATTTGATAAAATTATATAGACAGGCCTTAGCAGACAGTGAAGACCCAGATCAGAGGCCGCAGAACGCGGAGTCTGATCAGAATCTACACTGTTTGCCACTCATCCAGCAAGTTTTAGACACACTGATAAAAAAAGTAAAATGGACGTGTTCATTTTTTTCTTAAGAATTGAAAGGACAAATATATGGTGTCTTATGGATTCGACTTGATCAAAATAAACAGATAGGCCTTAGCTAACAGAGTAAACCCAGATCACAACGCGGCGTCTGATCAGGGTCTACATTATTTGCCATTCATCCAGCAATGTTTTCACACTTTGATAAATAGAAATGAAAGTGAAAATAAATGGTGTATTAAGGATAAATACAGTCTTCAAAATTTCTCGATTGAACCCCACACCCCCGAACCCTATCTGGATCCGCGGGGGGTACATATTTTAACAAATGAACCTGTATGCGTTCTTTTCTCTTCTAAGAACAAGGAATTGCTATACCAGATATTAACCCTTGTAATGCGGAAAAATAAGATGCCACGCCCACTTCTAATTATCAGCCAATCAGATTACTTGATCCAGATTGTTGATATAAATTCACATACTGAATGGCAGTGTAGATCCAGATCAGTTGGCTTCTTCAGAAGCCAACTGATCTGATCTACACTGTTTGCAAAGGCTGGATATATTCGAGTTCAGCAGGACAAGGGTTAAGAGAAATTCTCTTCTAGTGTTGAATCCCTTTGAATCGGGAGGCAAACATTGCCACTTTAGACTGTGAATGCATGCACAATAAGGTCAATACCAGGACAACAGCACACAGTGACCTTTTACTATATCTATGAGTGACCTACTTATTAATATCTACAAAAAAGTGGGTTACTGTCATTTTTCTGGTCACCCTAGACATAGATGTATAAAGGCAATATCATTACACCGACAATACTGATGTACTTGAATATACGTTGATTTTTCTACATGTAAAAATGTCAGTCGTTTTTATAGTTCAGTCTCACATTAGTCTGTATGGAATGTATATTCTTGTTATACAAAAAAAAAACAAACAAAAAAAAAACAAAAAAACAACAACAACAAAAAAAAACAAAACAAAAAAAAAAAAAAAAAAACAACAACAAAAAAACAACAACAACAACAACAACAACAACAACAAAAAAAAAAAAAAAAAAAAAAAAAATAACAACAACAAAAACTAAGGAATATTCGCAACCCAGTGGCCCAGTGCGAACAGTGGTCACTTCTTTTTGAATGCTCTTAGACAAGTTATTGTAAATTTTGAATGCTCTCAGACAAGCTATTGTAAATCAGGGCCCAGTTGTTCAAAGCGTCGTTAGCTTAACGAGCTCGTTAATGGTCATTTGGTTAATTGTTTTAGCGGATTCAATATACAATTTTTTGATATTTTTTTGCTGAAAGCTACTCACATTTTTTCAGAAAAAAATGTGAGTAGCTTAAGCTACTCGCATTTTTTCAGCAAAACATTTCGGCATATTTGCATATCACTCGATGTAAATTTTAACGAATCGTTAACTAACGATGTCGTTAGCTTTGAACAACTGGGCCCAGAGAACGAAATACGTGGAGTAAAGGTTACGAACTTGCTGAACTCCTAATAGGAAGACGCACACGATTTTTCAAAATGCACTTCCTAGCCTCTCATTTATGATACTTCGACAACAGCATGATTTGCCACTAACAGTCATACAAACTGGGCTCAAAATATTGTCAAACCTTAAGTTGCTTGTTCATTGTTTGGTGAATGAATGCACTATCAGGATTTTGTCAAATTCTTTGGCCTCCCTTCTGAAAAAAGGGGTTTACCCATGGGAGCAAAATATTTCCCTTTAAAGTAGACTCGTTTTATTTCTTTTTTTTTTTTTTCAGAACAAAACAACGTTTGGTGTGAAGAACCCCCTCATCTCTCCCCCCTCAAAAAAAAAAAAAAAAAAAAAAAAAAAAAAACCGAAAAAAAAAACAAAAAAAAAAACAAACAAAAACAAACGCACGTGCGCACATACACACAACAAAAACAACAACAACAACTATACAAAAGAAACAGGAGGTCAAAAAGTAGTCTCCCTTTAAATTTGCAAAATGGCAGGTACTGCATCAAGTATATCGAGTCCCCTTTACAAAGTTAATGTTAATTGTTATGGCTATGTTATCTCTGAATGGCTGGAATGTAGCCGATGTACGCACTACAAAGTTTTACGAGAGTCTCTGATGAGCATAAACAAGTCCACTTGTGGCAGCTTACATGCCTACAAGTTAATGAATACCACACGTCGAAACTTACTTTTGCTCTTTGAGTAGACGCTCAATATACACATTCAAATAATAACAATAAATAAATATCAATACATGTACATATATTAAGTCATGTTAAAACAACAACCAAAAACAAACAAACAAACAATAATGGATAACGAAAGAGAAACAACAACAACAACAACAAAACGGACAAACAAATAAAACAAACATAAACAGACTGAAACAAAAACAAACAACAACAATAAAACAAAACAATAAATTAGAAATGTGTTCAAATGTGTTCAAAGGACACGGATGCCCCCGCCTGAAAAAAAACTTAAACGCAAATTGCTAACGCCGGACGCGGACGGGCAGGGTTAACACTATATGCCCTTTCCACCATTCTTCGAATAGCTGGGGCATAAAAACACACACAAAAACACACACAAAAACAGCAAATTAAAAAATAGGGGAAAATTACAAAAGAAAAAGTAATGACAATAAATCGCTAAGGCATCATTTTTGGTGATACGAAGAGGTATTGTTAAACACTTTATCATTGGGTTGGATTTCTGAAGTGAAACGGTTTTATCAAAACGTTTTTATTCCTAGCCTTCAAAGTATTCTTCTACATGTATAATCGAAATTATTCTCCTATTATCGAAACACATTTTGTAACCTTGTTTTACCCAATTGTGAAATGCAGTCTTTCTTTGGTATCTGTTGGAGAAATGCTTCATTTAAGCCTAGTCCTGCTGAACCCAGATATACCCTGTCTTTTCAAACAATGTAGATCCAAATCAGTTGGCCTCTGAAGAAGCCAAGAAACCAACTGATCTGGATCTGCACTGTTTGCCATTAAGTATGAGAATTTTTAGGAACAATCCGGATAAAGTGACCTGACTGGCTGAAAATTAGAAGTGGGCGTGGCATTAATTTATCCAGCAGGACAAGGGTTAATCAGTACACAAAATGTATACATGTATACATTGAAACTTCGATAACTAGAACATCCAAGCGAACATAAAAGAATAGACTGATTATGGCTGGATCCATTTATCGAGGGTTCAATTCTATAGAAATGTATGCTATGAAACTCAAACGCAATTCCAGTTAACCAGGTATTTGAGCCATCAAAATTCTAATTATCGAAGTTCTGCTGTAATTTGTTTCTTTTGAAATACGGATAACTACAAAGATCACAAGCTCTGTATTGTTTACTTGATAGGATTTCAAGCTCATCACGAAAACATGCCTATATAATTTTGTCCCCCGTAAACCCCACTTTTATATAGTAAAACTGGGGTTTACAGGGTATACATTATTTTTCTTATTTCTGCTCAAAACATAGATTGTAGGTACTCGTTAAAACCGCCTCGCCGAGGCGGTTCTAACGAGTACCCACAATCTATGTTTAGAGCAGAAATATGAACAATATCAGAGTTTTTTATCTGAAAATTTTCAGTTTTTGGAGGTGAAATTTTCTATATAATTGAATAGGCGTGTAATCGTGATGTTGAAAACTCTATCAGGATATTTTGTAAAGCTATATGTGTATCTATCTACAAACATGGCCAAATTAATAATGCAAAGAATTGCTTTGTATCAATTACAATCGACTCTCGTTATCTCGAATTCCAAGGGACTCTCTGAAACACTTCGAGATATCCGTACCTCGAAATATCAGAGTTGCAGAAGTGAGGAAAATAATAAATCGAACAACCACATTTAACAAATGAATATGTAATTTAACTCCTGAAGTTAGAGATATATTGAAAATATTGTGGAAAAGAGAAGCAATTCCTCCTCTTTTCAACACTATTTTAATACCTGTTTTTAGATTTCCATATTAAAACAGGGATCAGAATTTCACGGTTATTCGAGATAATTGAGGTCGAGATAACGAGAGTCGACTGTAGTTGTCAACTCGGAGAAAATAAAAGGTAGAATAAGCACTCACAGAACATGGCAGACAATGTACAGTCGATTCTCGTTATCTCGAATTCCAATGGACTCACTGAAACACTTCGAGATATCCGTACTTCAAAATATCAAAGTTGAGAGAGTGAGGAAAACAATAAATTGAACAACCACATTTAACAAATGAATATGTAATTTGACTCCTGAAGTTAGAAATATATACTCGTATATAAAATAATGTGGAAAAGAGATGAAAATGCTCCTTAGGAGCAATTTCTCCTCTTTTCCACATTTTTTGTTACCTGTTGTCATAGTTTCATGTTAAAACAGGGACCAGATTTTCACTTCGAGATAAGCGGAAATTTCGAAATAAGCGAGTTCGAGATAAGGAGGTTCGACTGTATTTTTTTTTAAGAAATTGATCTGCTCTAGCAGTGAATTGTTGATCAATAAATCACAGTTCTTCTCAAAAGAGCAAATTTACGTAGTGTTTTTCAGGACCATATCTTCTGTGTAGCTGCTTTCGAAGGTCAAGTGCAAATATAGTGTTAGACTGGCTCCAGTCTCCAGTGACTATTTTATCCTTGTAACTCCTTATAATTCTGTTTGATAATCCACTGAAATAAAACCAAAATAATATCGTAACTATAAAGGCTGGTCACAGGTGACCAGCCTTTGTAGTCATGATATTATTTTGGTTTTATTTTAGTGGACAATCAAACATAATCATAAGGAAATAATACTTAGTCACTGGAGCCAGTCTAGTATAGTGTGAGCTGTTCTGTTCAGATAAACCGATTCGTTCATCAAACGATAAGACGCCTTAATATGTGTGATGATCGACAGTTTTATAAATTGTCGGAATATGGCATCAGATTATATTTTTAAGTTTCACTACGTTAACACACCGTTGTAATGCGTACACGTTTTAGCCACAGATCCAGATAAGACAACTCTTTATCCAAAAATATTGATACTTTGTTACTTCTTCATAAAACATATATATGTTGTAGGTAGTTGTCAGTTTCTGGCGAAAGAATGTGCACAATACTGGTTAACCGCTTAGAGGACTAAGCCTGCCCAGTAAACGTGTGGTTAGGCAAACTGACCGCGCTCGACATGACCCCATTGGGTTGACTGGGCCGTAAAACCTCAACACAAACAAACAAACAAAACTCATTAGAAGAGGATTCTAATGAATAGAATAGAATATAGAATAGAATAGAATAGAATAATTTTGTTCACCAAGTAAAGACCCTCACTAGTATATATATATATATATATATATATATATATATATATATATATATATATATATATATATATATATATATATATATGTAAACTACATACATTTGATTGAAAAAAAAAATAAGTACACTCAAAATATCATCATAAAAGACATCTTTAAAAATACGCATTTGCCTCCTGACCTGGCACAATGATTAACCCCTGGTGGCTCGAATTACCCATGTATAGAACAGATTTCCCCGATCCCAAAGATGTTTGAGCCATTGAAGTTCGACTGTATATGGCTACCGAATACCACCATCTTGTAATTCTCACTGGAATTGCTTCGACACAGCGATTCCAGTAACACCAGCAAGATATGTTTGCTTAAAAATAACTGATGTTAAATTGTCGCCTCAATTAGGAACATATCAGGACCTTAAGCTATAAGTCATATACTGTTTGTCGATATTTGATCTACAAAAATATACTGAAAGCCATAAATATAATCCACAAAGTTGAACGATGCTTTTCATTACGCGCCTGACGCCAGGCAAATTTATCTTTCATAAAAATCACGTTCATAATTTCTGACAAGATAAGATTATTATTATTATTATTTTTTATCATATGCCGTAGAAGACCTCGTTTAAAATTGAATTTAAATTGTTCAGAACGTAGCACACAAAAAGTCAATCATCGTAAAAATACCTTGAAAAATCCTAATATGACTACTAGTGTTGGGAATCGGAGAGGAAAATCACAATCGATGATCGGGAAAGTAAAACCGATTGATTTATCGCTAATACAATCAGATATCCTATAACTTACGTCAAACAATAAATTATCATAGCATATGTGCTTTATGTTTCTGTATAACTTGAAATGCAACAACATATACATGTAATAGCCAAACTAGGGTATTTCAAGATACATTTTGTTTCAAGTCAAATCAGATGTTTGCAGCCATGTTTCTAGTCAATGAGTCTTTCATAATGGCCTCATTATGTGACCTTTGATTGCATGCGCGCGTTGGCCTCATTATGTGACCTTTGGTCCACGTTTCGGATTGCATGCGCGCGCATCTAGCGAATACTCGGAAGATCCGCATGGCACTCTGTGGGTAGCCAAGAATCATATAAAACATCTTCAGGCGCCCGGCGAAGAAACAGATCAGCCTGCGCATATGCGCAGGCTGATCTGTGTCTTCGCCGGGCGCACCTGCAATTTTGTTGGGAATGCTGTGCCCCGGCTGATATATGGGAAATAGACGACCAAGTTCACGGTCGTAGATTTAACCCATTTATGCCGAATGGACTCTTCTACCATATCTCTTTGGACCGGTTCATTTCCAATTTAAAGGGATGCCTGGTTTCTTTTAGTTTTATTACATATTATAAAAATTCCCGTACTTAAAGCAAACAGTGTAGACCCTGATCAGACGCCGCGTTCTGTGGCGTCTGATCTGGGTCTACCCTGTTTGCAAAGGTCCCATTTATGGGACGCAAAGCTTAAATGGGTTATTGACGTTAAGGTTCCACGTTTTACCCTTGAAAAAATATTTACATGCAAAGTTTTGTTTCAGTTTTGTCAATACACCAAGAATAAATGACTGAAATGAGTCCCGAGAACAGAAAATATACGTTCGGACATGTGTACCCAGCGACGTTTCAGATCAGCCTGCGTATTCGCGCGGTCTGATCAGAATCATCACTATATATGCACATTTTGGCTAGCCAAGGATGCAAGTTTGAAGTTTCTTCATGCGGACAACGAAGTGTCTGATCAGCCTGCGGGGATGCACAGGCTAATTTGAGTCTTCGCTGGGTGCAGATGTTAGGACGTACATGTACATGTACATTTCCTTACATGTATGTTTGGGCTCAAATGCTTTTGAAGGCTATTATTTTTAAAGTTTTTTTTTTTTCTTTGGGTGGTGAAAAAATGATTTTGCCATTTTTTTTTTTTTAATTTTTTTTTTCATCTTGAAATGTCATCACAAAACCATGCCTATTTAATTTTATATAGTAAAACTGGGGTTTACAGGGGTATACATTAATTTTCTTATATCTGCTCAAAAACATATTTTGTGGGTACTCGTGAACCGTATCGCCGAGGTGGTTCCAACGAGTACCCGCAATCTATGTTTTGAGCAGATATATGAAAAATACCAGAGTTTTTTTTATCTGACAATTTTTATCTGAAAATTTTCAGTTTTTGGAGGTGAAATTTTCTATATATTTGAATAGGCATGTTTTCCTAATGTAAACTAGCGATGAGCAGCAATATTGTTTATATCATCATTCTGACTACATAAAGTAATTATAAGCCAGACAGAAGCCAATTTCAACAAGATATATGCGCCGCTTTGTTAGCAAACGTACCTTCTGAAATGTGCGCCCAACGAAGACTCAAATCAGCCTGCGCATCCGCGCAGTCTGATTAGAGTCTTCGTTGTCCGCATGAAGAAACTTTGCATCCTTGGCTATCCAAAATGCGCCCCGAGAAGATTCTGATCAGACTGCTCGAATGCGTAGGCTAACCTGAATCTTCGCTGGGCGCACATTTCCGAAAATACGTTTACTGACGTTGCGACATATATTGACAGGGCTGTTTGCTGATATTTTAGGGAAAAACGTTGATTTGGTTTCTTTACAGGGCAGATTGCTTAAGATTAAGCATGGTCGCATATGCTTTTTTTATTTCAAACTTTGTGAGCCTAGACAGTTTTGAGTACAGCCTGCCATATTTACTTTAGACTCTCCTTCTTTGAGAAAGGATGCAACTATTTTCATATCATGTGACCTTGTTCATAATTTCTGAATACCGCGGTTCCCCCCTTTTAGATGTAGTACATGCAAAACATGTTTAAAACATTATAAATAGTTTAGATGTCTCATAAAGAGTTGTGATGTCCGAATATTTACGGTAAATGTGGACGATTTAAACATAAGATACAATCTTTGCACGCTCAAACTTGACTACCGTATTTACCGTAATCATTCGGACACCGTAAACCATTACCATACTTATCTTAAAAGTAAAACAGGCCCATTTTCTTCTTGCTCTTGCTGGATGAGTGACAAATAGTGTATACCCAGATGGAACGCGGCGTCTCATCTGGATCTACACTGTTTGCTCAGACCTGTCTGTTCGAATACTTACTGTAAATACGGTTCGTATGTGCGGAGTTCAGTCTGTGCAGGCATTATTCATATGTGCAAGGTCCACGCATTTCCGGTTTATTCAAAATATTCGGATATCTTCACTCGTTATCATACCTGTCTTAACCTTTAAAACGCTTAACAAAATTTGTAGTCGACGTCATTCTAAACTTTGGATGTTTTCGTCATGTTTAGAGAAAATAATTAAGTCTTGACATTTCATATGAATCGTCTGCATGGCAGACAATTCAACTGAAATGTCAAGACTTTTTTTTCTCTGAAAAAAAAAAAAAAATCAAAATTGTCATCTGCTGCAGTTGCGATTGGCGCTTTAAGGTTAATTCCGTAAGTAGAGGTCAGATGCTATAGGGTTTTACAAAAGATCAGTTCGCAAAGACCTAAAAGTGAAAGGCTATGCTGAAAGGTAGCACGCTACTAAATATTCATGAGCAGTGGCCCCGCCCTTTATGGGGAGAAGTTTTGGTGCAGAGGAAAATATAAATGGCGGCTGCCATTGGTCATGGGCCTTGAATTTAAGACATGGTGAGGAAAGGACAATTCATATAAATAAAAATCATGTGTGTTTCAGCCTTATAAATCATCAGCTGAAAAAATGTATCATTTTTTATTGTGCCTCCCCTCGGGGAAAAAAATGCTTACTCATTTTCTGCGGAACTGTATGTAAACAAGTTCATGAAAATATCATGGCTTTCGGAGGTGGGCTTGACATTGTTTTTAATTTTGAAAACTAATGTGCTGCAGTAGATGTCTCAAATAAGAGAGCTTTTGTAAACATTGTATGTGTGGTTTATTAGGAAAAGTTGGAAATGTTACTACTGTCGCCTATGGAAAATATTTAGTGGTAAGCACCCGAAAGACTACTACATGTATATGTTGATGTGTCGAAAAATCTGCCAGTAAACAGTGAGGAGGCTGAACATACGCTGTGGCGTCTGATCTGAGCCTACACTGATTGCTCAGGCCTGTCTCTGCGAATTCATAGGCTACCTACAATGCAATAACGAACAGTGTAGACTGTTCAGACTGTGCAGACGGTCTGTGACGAATCGGGTCAGTTATGTTATAAGGAAGTGTTCAATCTGGTGGGGGTTTATGTTTGATGCTCATCTTGGGAACAGAGCCCATATGCGATCAGCAATAGTCCAGATGAGCGTGTGTATAGGCACCAGGGCCTTCTCATTCGTCCATATGTGGTAAAGTGTGTATTTTGATCGTATAAGCGGGCAACGAAGGACCTGATCAGCCTGCGCAGAAGCGCAGGCTGATCAGGGTCTGCGTTCCCCGCATAAGACATAAGGGCGGTTACCTGCGTCGCGCATAATATGTTTAACCGATGCTACGTTTCGCAATACCGACGCTGGAAAATAAGTTGATTGGAATGATTCAGAAGCAGAATTTGGTACAGGGCCAATCGTCTGAGTCTTCGCCAGGGTGCAAACCCTATTTGTTAACAGTGTTTAGAGTATTGACACTCATGCTTGAATACAAAACGGTATAAACAGCGATTTATTTATAAATATTAGATCAGGTTTGCCTCAAAATAGCGTCCGCCCTCACAGTAAATGAATCCGGAGCAGAACAAAACGCTAATTTCTTTTTCTCAAGCGATTGTTAACTGCACATTTGTTAAACATTACCTTGAAATATTAATATAATATCATTAACACAGCAGAAATAAATGAGCAACAGCCGGTAACCGGTATATGTACGATCGTATTACAAAGCCGAAAACATAAATAACTGGAGGCATTTATTTATTTATTTATCAAATAACTGTAGGCATTTATTTATTTTTTACACGATATTTTCAGAGGTGACATTGCTTCTTAATTTTGAAATGCGGTAAGCGTTTTCTAAGATAATTTAGTTAGGACACGAAACGATTCGTTTGAAGTCCCTGTCAGCCACATCGATGCCGCAGGAGATTTTAAACATTTGCGGTTTTTCGTTTGTGTTTTGATCGTCTAATGTTAATTTTTGGCGTCAAGCTCATGGACGTATCATGGCCCCCATAATATATAATGAGCAGTCTCATCAGGATGTACACTGTGTACCATTCTGTTTTTGATTTAAGACTGAAACCCCTTTTTGCATCAGTGGACACGTCCAAATTCAAGGATGGAAGAGTCCATTTTAGCAACTCCGGGATGAAAGGGTTAATGTGCTTAATACCAAAACTCTTCCTCATTTCTCATACATTGTACATAGTCAAGGCTTAAATTGCTCTAGATATGAGGGTATGAAGGGATCGAGATATGAGGGTATCGAGATAAATGTTTTCTCATTTCTCCGAAAAAAATACGTTGTGGGTAAGCCTCGAATTAGTACCCACAATGTCCATGCAGTTGACTCTCGTTATCTCGACTTCGCTTATCTCGAATAACTGCTTATCCCGAAGTGAAAATATGGTTCCTATTTTAACATGGAAATCTATCAACAGGCAACAAAATATTGTGGAATAGAGGAGACATTGCTCCAAAGGAGCAATCTCTCCTCTTTTCCACAATATTTTCAATATATCTGTAGCTTCAGGAGTCAAATTACACATTCATTTGTTAAATTTGTTTGTTCGAGTATTTTTTTCCTCAGTTCTACAAATCTGATATGTCAAGGTATGGATATCTCGAAGTATTTCAGAGAGTCCCTTGAACTTCGAAATAACATTAGTCGACTGTACTTGGATAGAAATGAGAAAGAATATCAATGTTTTTGTTTAAAAATATAGATTATCTACAACTAAGTCGTTTGGCCCTTAAGCACCATCTTCACCTTTGAACTGGTGGGTCGAAATCTGTCGCCTTATCAGTTATCAAATTTCTAAGAGGTGGAAGTATCTCGTGCGGTAATATTTTATAAAAAATACTGCGACATTTTATAGGTTTCAGTTGTACGCTGTATATTCCAGTGGAATAAATACAGACAATCCTCTTTATAATGGCATTCGTTATAATCTTTAAACCTCATCTTGATTTCTACAACTACGCTCTGCTGCTATAAATTTACATTCTTTATAACAACAAATTCAGTTTAACACCAAACTATTAGGAAACAAATGCTGACATTGTAAAAAAGGTCCATTTTGAGGGTACATGCAACTTGATTTGATAGTGCAGCGTTTGTCGGGTCTTCCACGAAGTTAGACATCGGTTAAGCATCGCGGTCACCTTAACCAATCACTCTACCAAAGTCGCCATAAAAGCCTGCTGATCTAAATAACTAATCCGTTATAATTTCCCCCTCCCTATTCTTTTGACTTCGCCCCGAAGTTACTAACACTACCCACCCTGCAGATATGAGGAAATGGCGTATGCAACGCTGCCAGAGACATCTGTCCCCGCTACCTGTATCCGGTAATGATTGTGGTGTCGTCTCTTATCCCACTGCTGCCACCAAATATAGCGTTTGCCGCGTCTCCCACGAAGTTAAGCATCGCGGTCATCCATCCAGGTACTAATCACAATGTACGTTGCTTAACTTCGTGAAAAATAAAAATCTCAAAGGCCCCCTTTGGAAACAAAGAACACAAAAAAGAACAAAAATACAGTCAAACCTCATTATCTCGAACTCGCTTATTTCGAATTACCGCTTATCTCGAAGTGAAAATCTGGTCCCTGTTTTAACATGAAACTATGACAACGGGCAACAAAATAATGTGGAAAAGAGGAGAAATTGCTCCTAAGGAGCAATTTCTCCTCTTTTCCACATTATTTTATATATATATTTCTAACTTCAGGAGTCAAATTACATATTCATTTGTTAAATGTGATTGTTCAATTTATTGTTTTCCTCACTCTCTCAACTCTGATATGTCGAGGTACGGATATCTCGAAGTCTTTCAGTGAGTCCCTTGGAATTCGACATAGCGAGAGTCGACTATAGTAGACTCGTTTTATTAAGTCTCTTCATATGCAGCTGTGTAGTTTGCGAGTCTGCATACCGCCCCCCCCCCCCACCCACACACACACACTCCCCTGAGCACCGGCGTAAGCGGTATTCGATTTTCAAAGAAAACAGAATAAGCTCAATTATGCCAAAAGGAATTAAAGTATAATCTGCACTATGGTGAAGTACGGGGAGACGTTGTATGGCCACCACACGGCACTAACACCAGCTGCAGTGAAGTAAAAAGCCAATCACTCTTCCGACGTCGCCATAAAAGCCGGTGTAACGAAGTAAAGTGACCGTTTAGAATAACGACCCCCTGTCATTTTTCTTTAAAGAAAAGTGACCCCTGCCATAATTTTATGACCCCTACCCGCACCCCCCCCCCCCCCCCCCCCCCCGCACACGAGAAGTAAAATGATCTTTTGGGCGGGAGGGGAATCTTAAAATTATTATGAGCGGGGATCACTATTCTTAAAAGAATAATGACAGGGGGTCAAATTACATTCTGAAATGTGTAAGTGCAAATTCTGCTGCGACAACAGCAGCAGCAGCAGAAGTATCATCATCATCATCATCATCATCATCATCATCAACAACAACAACAACTATCAGCAATAATAACACTCGCAGAAATTGACAGTTAGTTAGTGACTTATTAGGTGTGGATGCAAAATTTTATAGATATCATCGAATGGGTCATTAGTTTTTAACAGGAGTAAGTTTTGTACAGAAAAGGGGTCACGTTTTCTATAGAATAATGACCGGGGGTCGTTATTCTATGAGAGTCACTTTACTTCGTTACACCAGCTTCCACAGAAAAACTGTAGAAGTGATCTTAAATACCTAATGCGTTACAATAGCTATTGTAAGTTGGCTATAAGTGGGATGATATGGCATATCCGCTGCTGATCATGAAACTCTTAGTGCCTTTGGTAGCGGTCGCATTTATATGCTTTGGCACCTTATTTAATGTATTTTACTTGGTGCAAATCTTGGCTGGCGCCGGTACTTTATTTGCAATATGTTGGCGCGCCGTAATACTACGGCGCGCCAACATATTTAATGCAAATAAAATACCGGCGCAAATGCAAATAAATCTACCGGTTCAAGCCACTTGGTTGTTTATAAACCGTTTGACCTTGATAGCAGAATTAACTAAAAAATAATAAGATATAAAGATTGCCGTGAACGCAATCGCCAATCTTATCCGTCCAAGCTCTAATTTTAGAGAAAATAAGAGCTTGCATATCATTCAGGTTGTCTTTCGCAGCTATTTTAACAAAATTTTATAGATATAATCAACAAATAGTAGTTGCGGTCATGGTACCAAAGCCGTAATCCAAACTCATAAATCCATAAACGAATGACGAATCAGAATGTTCAGACCAACAGACATGGAACCCAGAACAAAGGGTGTAATCAGGCGTCCGCGGATAGTAAGCATTACTTGGTAAGCAAGCTTCGCCCACCAAGCCCATAGGCCTGAACGAAGGAAATATCGGTAGAAGCGTATGTCCGGTTATTTGGGAAGTCTACTTATGGCGCATCACTGGCAAAAACATCGGAAACTGCCACATTGTAGGGATTGACTAGATCATGATGTCTCCCATAGTACTTCTTAAGTGTTGCTACCAGTTTGGTTTTTTGATACCCCTGGCTCAACAACATTGTAGTGAGCACTTTCCCACGCTCCATGAAGTCCTGATAATTTGAACAGGTTCTGGCATAACGGATTAACTGTGAAACGTAAACGCCGTATGCTGGTGCAGAAGGGATATTACTGCTCAGGAATGGAAAGCTAACAATGGGAAAATTGAAGTCATCCCCTTTGTCGTAAAGCCTAGTAGTGAGCTTTCCATTGTCAATGTAGAGATAACAATCCAAGTATGAGGAGGAGGCTGCAGTCTCCGTTGTTTCCTTTTTTACAAGTTCACGTGGATAGATGAATTCTAAATACTCTGCAAATTTTGTGTTTTTCAAAGACAATACATCATCTATATATATCTGTAGGTGAAACTGAATTGTTGTGCGAGGTATTTCTTGCCTGCTTGGAGGAGACTTTGTACAAACTCCGCCTCATACGAGTATAAAAACAAGTCGGCAAGTAACGGTGCACAGTTAGTGCCCATCGGTATGCCGATTGTTTGCTGAAATATCCGACCGCCGAACTCCACAAAAATATTGTCGATTAGATATTCCAACATCTTTATGACATCTGCATCTGAGTATTTTTGTGGCGCATCAGAGTGATCCCGAACGGAGTATGTGTCTTTGTAGCCAATGACAACATACTGAAATCGACGGTTACCATTCTTGTGGAAGAAATACTGGTTGATAATTGCCTTTAATTTAGATTTCAATTTATCATGAGGAATAGTAGTGTAAAGAGTAGAGAAATCGAAAGATTTTATACTGTTGACGGAATGAAGAGATTGTGCCTTTAGGTTTTCTAAGAGCTCTTTTGAGTTTTTCAGGATCCACATCTGATTAACACCACTTCTGGCATATGCAGTGTCACAATACTTCTGAAAATGTCAAAAATAGATAAAAAGATAAAAAAAAATAATTTAAAACGCTGACTACTTATACTTATAGTCAGCAACTTCGGAAACCCTCTAATGTGTTTTCGCAAAGCTAGGCTCGATGCCTTTTCAGTGGGCAGTTGAATGAAACAAAACAGTTTCATAAATTATTTTGAGTTTTTAAACAGACCCATTAAAGGAAATGCTACAATATTTCAGAATTCCACAAGTACCAATTCACCACCTTATACACTAAAAAGGTAGAACGGGGCGCGGGAGAGACCAGAAATTATGAGTATGTAACACGAGATATAAGTATTCGAAATAATGCAAATCGTTCCTAAGGAAGTATTTTACAAAATCATCTGCAAATATTATATACTGGCACAAATACAGACAACCCTGTTTATACAGACACTCGATACAACATCAAAATTCGTTATAATGACAATTTGACAATTTCACGAAACCTTCGCTTAAGAGGTAATAATCAGTTACACATTATGCAAGAATATTGTATTTAATACTTTAAAGCAACATATGTTTTGGATATTGTTAGAATCGCCTAAGTGTTCTATGAGGAAATAAGAACAAAATAAGACATTTGTTACATATAAATCTACTAATTAAGTAATCTGTACAACAGCAAATTCATTTTAATGGCAACGTTTTTGGGAACAAATGCTGTCGATCTAACGAAGGCTCACTGTACCTTGTGATTGTAAAACTCATCCAGTGTATTAAACTGCTTGTAAATCAACATTTGAGAGGTTATTTGAACTGTTTATACCCAATGTGAAGGATGCATGCCAACATTTAGACCAACAAGTAAAGACAATGTTTTTATTGCCACAGAAAACATAGAGTATTAATTTTACTTTTATTTATAGCTCATTAGGAGTGTTGCATTTCTGTTTTGGGTCAGTATAATAAAGAATCACCTTACAGTCATGCGAAGAAATACCTGCAGAATAGAAGTCGAACTCCAGACTCCAGTACCAGCAAACACGGATAACTGTACTTAGCCACTGGTGCTCCTCAGTCCAGACCAACCAGGGCCCAGTTGTTCAAAGCGTCGTTAGCTTAACGAGCTCGTAAAGGGTCATTTCGTTAACTTTTTAGCGGATTCAATATACAATATTCTGATATTTTTTGCTGAAAAAATGTGAGTAGCTCACATTTTTTTTTTCAGCACAAAATTTCAGCATATTTGCATATCACTCGATGTAAATTTTAACGAATCGTTAACTAACGACATCGTTAGCTTTGAACAACTGGGCCCAGACTTTTAAAGGCTCCACACTCCTCAAAAACAGACATTTTATCAGCCAAGAAAGGTTTAATAAATTGATATGTGGTAATAATACAATCATAAAATATGGCATCTGACAGCCTGTAAAATTTCATTTAGTCTCTCGTCATAAAAATGAAATGACTTTTTATCGTATCTCTGAATTAATGTTTAGCGCTTTCAAACCCTTCACATCCATAAGAGGTACTGGGAACGATATGATTACGATAAAGGTCAGAATTAAATGAACTGCACCCCATTCTCAGCCTAGCATGAAGGATTTGGCCCGTGTGTGTACCGCGTTAAAATATTTTGGTGGAAGTGTCATATTTCGGTTAAGAGAGTGTTTAAAGGATGCTACAAAAGGTGCTTCTTTTATTTCGTTTGGTAGGTTATTCCATGCGCATATTGTTGAAGGTAAGAACGAGTACAAAAAGAGATTAGTATTAGCTATGAAATTCTAAATATCTTCAGAGTTTCGTAGGTTATACAATGTACCTAGTTGTTGCTTTTACAATAAGTGGGACGAGATCAAAGAGATAATCGGATGTGTGGCGCCCTATATACTACTACCGTTTAAGATTTATTCCGACGACTTTGGAGAGACTCCCATACGAGTTCTGTAAAGAGCTTTTCAATCTACACAATTTGGCTGCGCCACTTATGACTCGAGCTGCTTCGACATGAATTAGATCTACATGTAGATGTTTCTTTTAGTTCCTTGAGAGCAACTGTCCCAAACGATATCACTATTTTCAACAAGGGACCGGACAAAGCTGATACAGTAGAACCTCGATAATTCAAAGTCCAAGGGACCAAACAGTTTTGTTTGAATTAATGAGACTTTGAATAATTGAGGGTTAAAATGTATACATACAGTCGAACCTCAATAGCTCGATGGTTCGTTTACCATGGCTAATTCGAGCTCGTTTTCGAGTCCCTACGAAATTCTTCTGATAGTTCAAGAAAACAAATATTCAAGGAAATTTTCTTATTTTATCATGAAATGTATGTTATGTGTACTCATTAGAATCGCCTCATCGAGGCGATTCTAATGAGTACACTAAACATACAATTATTGTGTAGAAAGTCGAAAAGATTTCCCTACATTATCGCTATTTGCTTCCCGACCTGACACCGTGATTAACCCTCAGTGGCTCGAACTACCCATGTCTCGAACAGTTTTCCATGGTCCCAAAGATGTTCGAGCCATTGAGGTTCGACTGTATATATAAGTCGGGATTACAAAATGATTTTGAATTATTGAGAATTTTGAATTATTGGAGTTTGAATTATCGAGGTTCTACCGTATATATTTTTTTCGAGAGATTTTCTGCTTACCCTAAATTTTAGAACTCTAAATTTTAGAACTCTGAGAAGACTGAGGCGTATACGTGCTTTATCAGAAATATTCGTCACATGGTCTACTCAGGTGCATGACTCGGAGAATGTGAGGCCTAAATGTTTATGGGTTGATGTTTCTTGTATTATTGTGTTATTGAAGACCATGGAAGGGTGGGTGGTGAACGGTATTAAGTTTCCTAGAGAGAGCCATTGCCATTGTCTTCTTTGCATGGAAGTCCACTAGCCATTCATCAGCCAAGTCGGAAATAGTTTGTAGGTCGCCGCTAAGCAGTCTTGCGGCTAGATTGGGACGCTCAACTATGATGTACAAACTAGTGTTGGCTGCATAAGGACGGATGGAGCAACACAAGTACACAGTTGGTCAGGTCACGAAGTTAAACGGTATATAAAGAATCATTCTGAAGCATTTGATTAGTTGAACTGCAACGATTATTTTATCGATTCGCAATATCCCCTAGTGCTGACATTAAGAGTCTAGATACACTTGGTTTATTTTCAGCCATAATCCACAAGGGAGACAACTTTTGTAACTTCCTGTTTGCTTTTTTCATATGAACCCCCTTTCTGATAAGGGGTGTGTTCTAAAAGGAAATAATTTGCTCCTCGAGGGAGCAAATTCTTTCCTTTTAGAGTAGATCGCTTTTCAGAAGGGGACAAATCAGTTTGTCAGAATTGTGCCCCCCCCCCCCCCCACACACACACACATGTGCCCTGAAAGCGTATCCGAAAGAAACTTACTAGTATATTGTAAGTGAAAACAGATTTACAAGTACCTTTGTACTCGTACAATATCTTCTGGTGTTGTCAAAAGCAATTTAAACATTCCTAAGTGAGCTTTCTGACGAGAGCTAGTACTTTCAGACGGTATAACTGCTGACTCATTATCTCATTTGGGCACATACGCGCACGGTATTGAGAACGAGACTGAAGGTTTATGTAACCCAGGAATCTATTTTAAGATGCACCCTTGAGATAACAATTTCAGGCCACAAGATACTGAAGTCACACAGTATTATGTTGAGGGGACAGGATTTATCCCTCCAAGTAGAAATGAATCTATTGACATATGCAAGCAGTGTAAACTCAGATTAGCCTGCGTATCTACATAGTTGAACATTGGTCACAAATATAATGTACGGACATTAACGAGTAGATAAGATAGCTTTAGGGAACATGAAGGGAATAAGATACATCACGAAAACATGCCTATATAATTTTGACCCCCTTAAACCCCACTTTTATATAGTAAAACTGGGGTTTACAGGGGTATACATTATCTTTCTTATTTCTGCTCAAAAACATTGATTGTGGGTACTCGTTAGAACCGCCTCACCGAGGCGGTTCTAACGAGTACCCACAATCTATGTTTTGAGCAGAAATATGAAAAATATCAGAATTTTTTAATCTGAAAATTTTCCTTTTTTGGTTGTAAAATTTTCAATATATTTGAATAGGCATGTTTTCGTAATGAGCAGATAAGATGTCTTTAGGGAACATGGTATAATCTGGAGGGAATAAGCTTTTATCTTGAACAAACAATATATCATTGTGAACGGTATAACAAAGCTATCATATTCTCTGAAAATAGCAGATTGTTTTTTCTCAAGATCTTACCATTTTGCTTTAAAACATATTTTTTTGCGGGAACAAGATATTAATTGTAGGCAACAACCTATCTTGTTATGTCACGATACTATCTTGTGCTTCGAGATATTGTTTTGAGGGAACGACTTAAAACAGACTAAAAACTTAGCTCTGATACGTTGTTATAGGAGATATACTGTTTTTAGTTTCCCGTCCGTCCTTCCGTCCGTCCGTTACGTTTTGGTCTTCGCGGGGGAACTAATAAGCACTGCTTATTGGCGATGTCTTGTTTGGCTTAGGCCGCGGCAACGAAACTGTGCCCTTGAAACACTTGGGCTCAGCGTACGCTCTGTCAGATCAGGACCTTCACTGCCTGCTTAACATCGACAAGCGTAGAATAATGTCACAGAGGACGACCGCCCTAATGAAAGCTTACTGATGCGCATGAACATATCAATTTGCGCATTCGTAGACGTAGTTTTGCTTGGTGCAATATCATGTGATATTGTAGCATGTAATATTGTAGCATAAGTATGACAAAGACCAAGGAAATCATTGATCTGAGTGCGCAGATGCAAAGACTGATCGAGACCGTCGCTGTTCACCTATCTCACAGCAACCCGTTTTTTGTCTGCTCAAATGTAACTGTCACAGTAAAATATGTAGTTACAAAAGAGTTAACAGTTACAAGTAAGTCACAGCAATCCTTGATCGTGTCTTCTGTTGTTACAATAAAATACGAATATAGATTTAGATTTTTGTGACGTTATGGCTTTTCTTTCTGAGCATCATTTTATTTGTATTGATTCTGCGTAGCATAATAACTGGTCACTGAATATGCCACAGCAAACAAATTGAGAAAACAAATTCTGAGAAAAATGAATCCTTTGAAAGCAACCAAAACATTGAAAAAGCAAACATAGTAGATTCGTTTATGTTGAGTCTTTTCATGAACAGTAATCATTACGAAAACACGCCTATTGAAAATTTTACAACCAAAAAAGGAAAAAAAAATCAGACAAAAAAGTCTGATATTTTTCATATTTCTTCTCAAAACATAGATTGTGGGTACTCGTTAGAACCGCCTCGGCGAGGCGAAGCGGTTCTTACGAGTACCCACAATCTATGTTTTTAGCAAAATAAGAAAAATAGTGTATACCCCTATAAACCCCAGTTTTACTATATAAAAGTTGGGTTTAAGGGGGTCAAGATTATAGAACCGTGTTTTCGTGATGTTAATACGCAATACTACTTATGCCTCTAGTACAGGCTTGAGCGATATACTTTTCCTAAATTATTCGAAATGGGTTCAATGACCAGCAAGTATGAACTATTCTACGATGAAGTACAGAGATTTTTAAGGCCACCACACCAGCCGCAGTGAAATATTGCACGACCCGCAGAAAAGTAGACCGATTGAAAGGTTGACTTTCGAAGAGTGCCCTATAATCATCTTGTGAGTCTGTCTGTCCGTCCGTGGTCAGTTAGCGAAAATGGCAATGGCGCTTAAACCGTTAGGAATAGTTTGATACTTTTTGGCATACTGATAGATAACGACAAGATCTAGCCTATGAGCTTGCCCCATGTGAGTTTTTATTGACAGAAGCTAAGCCGAGGCAAACATTTGAAAATATGAAAATAGCAATAATACCTTGAAAGGTGTGGGCTATTTTGATAATGTTTCAGGTGCTGATTGGTAACGACAAGATCTACCCAATGGACTTGCCAAATGTTTGGATTTATCGACCTGAGGCTGAGCCGAGGCAAAAAACATTAAAGCTGATTTTATCGACCTGAGTCGAGGCAAAACAATAAAAGTATATAAATGGCCATAGCGCTTAAACTGTTGTGAATATTTTGATAAATTTTCACATACTGATTGATATGGACCAGATCTAGCCAATGGAATTGCCAAGTCTCAGATTTTATTGCCAGTCTTAGCCAAGGCAAAAACTGAAAAATTGTCAACGCTTAAACAAAAATGTGAAAATATGAAATGGCGTCGTGTGTTGGATCGTTCAAAACTACAGTTCTATGATAAAAAATTACCATTTTTCACAACTTCCGAACGTTCAGTACTGCCGGACAGTTATAGCATAGCATAGCGACTTTATACTAAAACGAGACTCCATATAAAGCGAGTCGTACACCTCTGCTGAAAGTTGATTCTGATATAAACTGCGAAGGGCTCTTTAGCCTCCACAGCAACGCAGTCTTATCAGTGCCTTCCTTGCTCGCCTGGAGAAGGCAGATTTTCATTTATTTCACTAAGGCGCCTTTTGACTGACGAAGCACATCTGTCTTTGTTATTCTTGGTTCTGTTCCAAAGGTTGTTTGTTTACTGTTTTTCCTAATAATTTTATCCAATTGCATCATAATTGTGGTAACGGCCCAATTTGCATCCATTGGTTTGCCACGTGCCAGACACATTTATTGGTCATTATTGTCTTTTATTCTTTGATTACATCCACTCCATGAGGCGTGAAAAAGTGTCTTTGTGGTATATGCGGACAGCAGAGGCCCTGACCAGCCTGCGCGGATGCATCCGCGCAGGCTGGTCAGGCCCTTTGCTGTTCGCTTACAGAGTATATGGGTTTTGTTGAATAGACTGACGTATAGAACAGTTCTTGGTCAGGCTATATGACCCTTCTCTCATGGTACGGATCTTTATACGTTGGACAATGCTTGGTACACAAAGCTGTTTGGAGGAAGTGCATTGATATTCAGTGCCACTCAATGCCACTTTCAGTATGTGTGTAGACTATACGTTGCAGGCCAGACTGAATGACAGGACAGATTGGAATATTCTAGGAAAAGATTAGCCTGCGCATCCGCACAGTCTGATCAGGGCCTATGGTGTCCGCAAACAGAATCATGGAGATCCAATTCCCGGATGAGACTTTGCGCATGCGCAGGATGATGCGAATCCGCACATTTTGCTCATGCTCGAAAGCATTTTTGCTCTTGACGCGACCCATGCAACAGACAATATTATGAAGGCAGTCCTGTGAATCAATGACAAAAGTATATACATATAAATATTTACGATCTTAAGTCCTTACTACAAAATCAAATCATTTGCGACAATGAAGGTACGGCTGCACACATTGATCTGGACCTACGCTATCCGCATCATCCTCGAGAGCCTGTTGTCTCTGGGCCGCAAAATGATGAAACTGGGGTTTTGGAGTATTGTTGGAGTATATGTAAAAATATCCAGGTCGGCAAACGCTTTAGAAGTTCTGTGCCATATCGGAACCACCCAATCATGTGGAAATATACAGAAGAATGGATTATCAGGCCGTTTGTTATTCTTATTGTACACGTGGCCAACAACGGCCCAGTTTTCTCTTCGTTGGAATGGATACAAATTAAGTGGAATGACTACAGCTTAAGTGGAATGAATACAGTTAAGCTTTAGTGGAATGGACATAGCTTAAGTGGTATGGATACAGCTTAAGTGAAATTGATACAGCTTATACGGTATGAATACATCTTAAGTGGAATAGATACAGCTTAAGTGGTATGGATACAGCTTAAGCGGAACGGATACAGCTTACGTGGAATGGGAACGGATAAAGCTTAAGTGGAATGGATACAGTTTAAGTGGAATGATTGAAACCGAATTGGAATAAATACAATTCAAGTGGAATGGATGCAGCTTATGTCGAATAGATACAGCTTAAGTGGAATGAATACAGCTTAAGTGGAATGGATAAAGCTTAAATAGAATGAATACAGCTTAAGTGGAATGGTAACAGCTTAAATGGAATGGATACAGTAAAGCTTTAATGGAATTGACACAGTTTAAGTGGTATGGATACAGCTTAAGTGAAATTGACACAGCTTATATGGTATGACTACATCTTAAGTGGAATAGATACAGTTTAAGTGGTATGGATACAGCTTAAATGGAACGGATACAGCTTACGTGGAATTGGAACGGATAAAGCTTAAGTGGAATGGATATAGTTTAAGTGGAATGAATACAACTGAAGTGGAATGAATACAGTTCAAGTGGAATGGATGCAGCTTAAGTCGAATAGATACAGCTTACGTGGAATGGATGCAGCTTACGTGGAATGGATAGTGCTTAAGTAGAATGGTTACAGCTTACGTTGAATGGATACACTTCACTTGGAATGGATTAAGCTTAAACGTTATGGATACAGCTTAAGTGGAATGGATACAGCTAAAGTAGAATGAATGCAGCTTAAGTGGAATTAATACAGCTTAAGTGGAATGGATACATCTTAAATAGAATGAATACAGCTTAAGTGGAATGGTAACAGCTTAAGTGGAATGGATTCAGTTAAGCTTTAGTAGAATGAATACAGCTAACGTAGCACGAATACACTTTCAGGACAGACAACTCTTCCAAATAGTTTGGCCTCCCTTCTGGAAAGGGTCTCCGTTGGGAGTTTTTTTTCTTTCAAAGAAGATCCCTTTCTCATAAAAGACTTGTTGAGCCGGAAAGCAAACGGGAATTTACAAAAATGTCTCCTTTGTAAAATATGGCGGAAAGTCTACCAAAAGTGGGGACACAGCTTAAGTGGAATGGCTACAGTACAGCTGAAGTAGAATGGACACAGCTTAAGTGATTTAGATACAGCTTACGTGAAATGGATACAGCTTAATTTGAAGGGGTATAGCATAAGTGGAATGAATACAGCTGAAGTGGAATGAATACAGCTTAAGTTGAATGGATACAGCTTAAGTGTAATGGATACAGCTTAAGTGGCATAAATACAGCTTACGTGGAATTGATACAGCTTAAGTGGTTTGGATACAGCTTAAGTGAAATGGAAACAGCTTAAGTGGTATGAATACAGCTTAAGTGAAATGGATACAGCTTGTGGAATAGATACAGCAAGCAAAATAGATACACCTTGTGGTATGGCTACAGTACAGCTTAAGTGGAATGGACACAGCTTAAGTGGAATGGATACAGCTTAAGTGGCATGAAAACAGCTAATGTGAAATTGATACAGCTCAAGTGGAATGAATACAGGTTAAGTGGAATGGGTACAGCGTAAGAGGAATGGATACAGCTTAGGAGGAATGGATACAGCTTATGTGGTATAGACACAGCTTAAGTGGAATGGATACAGCTCAAGTGGAACGGATACAGCTTTGGAGAATTAACATAGCTTAAGTGGTACGGATAGTTTAAGCGGTATGGATGCAGCTAAAGTGGATTGGATGCAGCTTAAGTAGAATGAATACAGCTAAGTGAAATAAATACATCTTAAGTGGAATGGATACAGGTTAAGTGGAATGGATACAGCGTAATACAGCTTAAGAAGAATCCATACAGCTTAAGTGGAATTGATACAACTTAGGTAGAATGGATACAGCTTACGTGGAATGGATACAACTTACGTGGATTGGACTCTAATTGAATTAATTCCCCTTAAATAAATATGAATTCTTAGACCCCTACCGAGCCTTATGAACTTTTCACTATTAGAACTGACTATCGCTCCGTCTGATTCATTAAACTTGGTGCGCAAATTGACAAAAGGAGCCTTACGCCATATGCTGACAGCGCATGTCAAGACCAGCCTGGATCTCGCAGAGTCTTATCAAGACCTTTTCTGTTCGTCAACGTATCTTAAAGTAGTCACTGATTCTGTAAGCGGTCAACGAAGGCCCTGATCAGACTGCGCAAGCGCGCAGTCTGATCAGGGCCTGCGCTGCTGACCGCATTTACTATAAGAACCATTTTCTCACGTTGAAGACCACCTGTAATCTATATAACCTTTTGTCAAGACTAACCGGTGCGATTTGTAAAGTGGTTGTTTACATGTTCTCAGCGATGTTGCCTTTCCTTTCAGATTTGCAGCTTTCTTACTCATAACCACAAATCAAAGAACAGCATGGTCACCTGTTGCTGGCATACTTCAGTTTATGAGTTCCTTCTTGTCCTATAATTCTTCTCTTATCGTTTATGATCGCTTCACAGCAGTAAACGCCTTCAGATATGATACGTCTTTATGGCCTGAGATCAACAGTCTATTTCATTATTAACCTTAAATTTGTACCATACTCATGGCAAATTCAGCAGACGACATTTTGAAAATATTTTCTTACTTTTTCCCTGAAAATAGTCTTTGAAATTTCATGCAAATTGTCTCTCTGGATGCCAGTTTGCATGAAATGTCAGTCTGCTTTCTGGGAAAAATAAGAAAAATATTTCAAAATGTCGTCTGCTGAAATGATAACCTAACATGCTGAGCGTTAAAGTCATATCGACAAGGGGAATTAACTGATCAAAACTAATACAGCGAGCACACTTAAAGGTAGACTGGCTCCAATCGTTTATACTTAGCATGCTGGGTAAGAATTTCAACAGACGACATTTTCAAATAGTTTTTTTTTACCAGAAAACAGATTTTGACATTTCTTGCAAATTGTATCCATGAAATGTCGAAGTCTATTTTCATCTATTTCTCATCTGCTGAATTTTCCCATAGATTTTCATTTTCTTTGACAAAATTACTGAAATAGTTACATATAATTGGGTTATGCTTCAGGACGCGGAATTCGCTGTCTGATCAGTCTTTACGGTTTCCCCAGATCTGTTTGTCCCAATACTGTTTAATACGCTATGCAGGTGAAAGCATAAGAACCGAAACGTCAGAAATGTTACCTTCGGGCATATGCGGCCCAAGAAGATTCAGATCAGACTGCGCATTCGCGCAGTCTGATCAGAATCTTCACTGGGCGCATTTTGGATAGCCAAGGATTCAAAGTTTCTTCATGCGGACAACGAAGTTTGATCAGACTCTGCGGATGCGCAGACTTGGCGCACATGTCCGAAGGTACGTTTTCTGTAGTTGCGGCTCAAAAGCAGAACTGGCGT
This sequence comes from Anodontia alba, assembly GCA_964016985.1. NCBI lineage: Eukaryota > Metazoa > Mollusca > Bivalvia > Lucinida > Lucinidae > Anodontia > Anodontia alba. The sequence continues at coordinate 62,211,574 of OZ024827.1, read as the reverse complement.
CGCTTGTATTCATTCGTTTTATCAGGAAATAGAGATTGTCTGATTACGTATGCAAATTAACTTTCCACTTCTGGCCATTTTTCCTGCTGTCTGTTAATCACTGACCACCTCTCTATGATTGATAATGCTACCATCTTTATTAACCATGCAGCTAGTCTTATTAACGATGCAGCTAGTATTTTATGCTTAACCTTGGGTCAAGTTTCTTCCTGAAGTCAATCAGAAAACTCATTAAGGTTGATTCCCATTCCTAGCAAGCGCAGAGCAGAATGTCATGTAGTGAATATTTGTTGCATTTCTATATACAACTGAATAGCTATTACTCTGTCAACCTGTGGTCTCTTCTGTTTTTGAGTTTGGACACATCAGTTGTAGCAAATAGGTGTGTCAGTCAAAAAAAAAAAAAAAAAAAAAAAAAAAAACAGAATCCGTACAGTGCAAATAATGATGAGACGAGCTCTCTCATCTTGATCTACATTGTTTGCAAAAGTGCCTGTTATGGATTGTAGCGTTGAGAGGGTTCAAACGTTACAACTTTAAATACTTAACGTTTGCGGACAAAGATTTCGTCGAAACAACATATAGTACAATCTTTCAGGAAAACCATCGTGACTTTTGAATCAAATATCACAAGTGAGTTCTCAGTTTGAAAACAAAACAGAGATCAATGTACTGACTTTAGAAAAGATAATGTGAATCAAATGCGCAGATTATCAGTGCTTGGAAACAAAACGCTAAGCAAGTACTGATTATCAGGGTTTGAAAATAAAACAGGAATTAAATATACTGATTATCAGAGCTTGAAAACAAAACAGGAATCAAATGCACAGATTACCAGAGTTTCAATACAAAACAGGAATAGATTACTAGAGTTTCAAAACAGGAATCAAATGCACGGATTACCAGAGTTTCAAAAGAAGAAAGAAATCAAACGCACAGATTATTAGAGTTTCAATACAAAACAGGAATCAAATGCACAGATTACTAGAGTTTCAAAACAAACAGGAATCAAATGCACAGATTACAGTTTCACAGGAATCGAATGCATAGATTACTAGAGGTTCAAAACAAACAGGGATCGAATGCACAGATAAGCAGAGTTTAAAAAAAAAAAAAAAAAAAAAAGAAAAGAAAAAACAACAACAAAAAAAAAAGAAAAAAATAGAAACCAAATGCACAGATTATCAGAGTTTCAAAACAAAACAGGAATCTCAAATGCAGAGATTACCAGAGTTTCAAAACAAACAGGAATCCAATGCAGAGATTACCAGAGTTTCAAAACAAACAGGAATCCAATGTCAGATTACTAGGGTTTGAAAACAAAACAGGAATCAAGTGCACAGATTGTGCGTACCAGTGTTTGAAAACAGCACAGGAAATGGGCTGAGTATCAGAGTTTATAAACAATACATGGATCAAAACTACTGATTATCAGAGTTTGAAAACTAAACAGTAATCAAATGTACTGAAAACAAAGGTTTGAAAACAAAACAGGAATCAAACATACTGATTGTAAGGCAGGAATCATATGTACTGTGAACTTTGCAGTAGTTGGTTTAAAATTAAAGAAATGCATTCATATTATTGGGTTATAAACACAGGAAGATTCCATTTGAATGAAATTAAACTGTTTTTGTGAACTTATATACTTCACGTCTAAATTAAACATTTGTCCGAAAAGCGAAAACAAATAATGAAAAAAAGTAACTTATTATTTATATGCTTTTCAGTACACAACCACAACGATCAGGTAAATCATGCAGCAACCTCCAATAAGTTCTTGGCATTACAACTGGCGTTAGTGCCGCATAGCGGCTATAAAACTTCTCCCTATACTTCACTTAAATATAGTCCTTTCCCAGCAGGCACACAACGTTGAAACAACGTCGGTTCAACGTTGATTCAACGTCATGACGTTAAATTAATTTTGACTCGATGGTTGTTTCAACGTTATGTGTCAGCGGTTTATGATCATTGAGCTCACTCCGGAAGTTTTGGAAAATATATATGAAGGTCACTGATGAGGTCTGACCGACCGAAACTAGCTAATCTGGTCCAGAAAACGTGGACACTTTAGGAAGATTTGGTTCCGTGTTTGGTCATTGCTCTCAAAGGTTCATTATTTTTAAAGACTATTTAACCCATTAATGCCTAATATCCCCCAAAAAAGGACATTGGCAAACCGTGTAGACACAGGGCACACCGCACATAATTCGGAGTCCGATCAAGGTTTACACTGTTTTCTATAACAGTAGGATGCATTATTAATAAAAACATCTACAACAACTTTTATAAACACGACTTTGAATAGATGGGCCGCGCTATGCGAAACCCTGTCTTTGGGCATATGCGGACAACGAAGGCCCAGATAAGCCTGCGCATTCGCGCAGTCTGATCAGGGCCTTCACTGTCCGCTAACAGAATCATTGCATACTACAGAATGTAGGAATGGAGAGCAAAGACCCGTATGATACATCGCGCTTGCGCAGGATGATCTCAGTCTGCGCATTTTGGGCATGTTCGTAGGCACCTTTTCGCTTGACGCTGCCCAAATAATGGATCCTTTTGATGTTTATTATGAAAAGGGTATATATGGGCATAAAAAGGATTATTGTTGTTCAGAATATAAACCAAAGTAAACAACTTGTTTTGTTAGCACTAAAGCACGTTGCTGAACAAAAAGCATTAGCAATTAAAAAAATGATTTAATTCGATTGTACTGACAGACATTTTAGCATTAACAAGCGCACCCTCTCTCATTAATCATGGCAGTCTGGTTCTAGACAGAAAACTGCCAGAGATATCATGCTGTGACGCTTCCTCAAGGATGTTCATGTGAAACGGGTCCACATCACTGTATATACTGTCGTTATCTGGACTTTGCTTACCTCGAATAACCGCTTATCTCGAAGTGAAAATCTGGTCCCTGATTAAAAATGGAAATCTAACAACAGGTAGCAAAATATTGTGGAAAAGAGGAGAAATTGCTCCTAAGAAGCAATTCTCCTCTTTTCCACAATATTTTCAATACACTTGACTCTCGCTATCTTAAACACTGATACTGCTTAAGTCATATTAAATTTTTTTGGAATATGTTGGTTTAGTATTGCTTTATATATTCTTTACAACAACTGTTATCTCAACTTGAAAATTATGGTCCCGTGGAGTTTGAGATAACGAGAATCCATCGTACTGAAAATAGTACGAATGCGAACAGTGAACACCCTGTTCACTGTACTGAACGCATATGCTGATCTGATTCTTGGACATTTGCGCGTGTCCTCAATGCCTTTTTCTGTACCGTGCCAAGCGAAAAGGTGTCTTTAAGCATGTGAAATGTGCGCATTTCGATCTTTCTGCAGATACACAGTCTCATCAAAGTATTTGCTTCCCGTCCATGTATTCTGTCAATACCCATACCCGCAAGAAACACACGTTTTCTCTGAAAATCGCAGGAAACTAACTACCAAGTGTGTTGATTGACTGAGTCGAGGTTTTAAAGCTCAGTCAGTCCTTTAGGGTCATGTCGAGCCAGTCAGTTTACCTAACCACACTTTTTCCTGGGCAGGCTTAGTCCTCTAAGCGGTTAACTAGTACTGTAGCCTACCAGTACTTTGGTACAGTATTTCTACAGAAACTGAAAACTGCCCTTCTTGAACAGCGGAAGGGAGAGAAGACCGTAGAAATATTTCATGATCAATCTCCACGAAAGAAAGTTGCAGGAACCGGCGGGGATCGAACCCGCGACCTCCTGATCACCAGTTGGACGCGCATCCGACTGAGCCATTTACTATAATAATACATGAGTGACATGCACATAAATGGTGACACACACATACACACACACACACACACACACACACACACACACACACACATATATATATATATATATATATATTATATATATATATATATATATATATATATATATATATATATATATATATATATATATATATATGCGTATTTCTGTTTTGGTATCTGTACAGAGGAATTATCAAAGCGTGGATCGATTGTCTCTGAGTGCTCCTGAGTGTAGTCTGGGAAAATGGCCCAGAACGGGGACTTAAGATTGTTTCATTTAATCCTTAACTTCCGGTAATTTAAGCAAACAGTGCAGACCCTGATCAGACGCCACGTTCTGTAGCGACTGATCTGGGTCTGCGCTGTTTGCCAATGGCCCAGTCCAAGTTTTACAGATAACCCTCTTTACACTGCACTCTGACGTCAGAGCGACAAGAATAGCGCGGCTATAAATAACCGTTACCGCGCGGTTTGATTACACTGGTCAATGATAATTACGTCGACAACTACTTAAAGGAAATTTTGGCGTTTGTATACTATAGCTCGATTATAAACAATCGACCCAAAATGACCCATGGTCCATTTCTCTGCGTACAAGTGTTCATCGAAACGCCCTCTCAATGAAACATTTATTGAACCTGAACACGACAGGTGCCAATACCAATCAATATTGATGTTCAACATACAGAAGACTGATTAACCGCTTTTCACCATAAAACAACCACCTGTCCATTTTCATATTTTCAACCACCTTCTGTACGCCATTCATTTACATTAATGTAATCTCAAACCTGGCTTCTATTCTCAGTTTATTTGTTTTATAAGTTGGAGCTTCCGTATAAATAGTCGAGGAATATTCAGCGGGATAGGTAGATCGACAGCTTGATGGATCGAGAGATAGATGATTGTCGAGGTAAAATTACTGATGTCCAAGTTTACACTCATTGCTCAGTCAAGCAATAACTCAACTTCAGGTCCGAAATTTTAACAAAGAAACAGTGCTATTCAATGTCGGCTGAAATAAAGTAGTATATGTTTGTTCAGCATAATGGGTCAAAATGTATTAATTAGCATCATCGTTAAAAATCAGACCTTACCGATAGGCGCAAAATGTATACAATGCAACCTCTCAGTGCTAATCAGCCCTGTAGACCAATATAGCTACTTTTGCAAACAGTGTAGATCCAAATGAGATGGCTCATAATGAGCCATCTCATCAGGATCTGCACTGTTTGTCATTCTGTGTTTGCTATTACAACAAGACCCCGATTTGGAACAGTTAGTCAGTCCAAATTCAAACATGAAACGGTCCACTTTAGAAAATCAGGGTTGTAAGGATTAAATTTAGTTCGACCTCAAGGAATGATTGTATACCTGACGTAGGAGTTAAACAAAATATACACCCAGTTTTCGCCCTTGCTTAGTCGTAATGCTGTTCCGCCAAGTCTAGCCAACATAGGCGGAAAATTCGGTGATACGTCATGCCCAGTGTTTGAACTCCTGTTTACGGGTAATCAAACAACAAAGCCCGAGAAACCTGACCGGCCGTTAATGGCATCTACCCATAAGCACATTCCGACGTAAGTCTAAAACACCAGGTAAATAAATTATTTTGTGGAAAAGATAACGATACCTACTATCTATCTCAAATCTATTGCCGGTTTCACGAGCTAGTGTACTAACCCCGGGGTAGAAACAGTAGAAGCATCCGTTAGTGCACTCACAATTTGTATAATTTGCACAATAATGACTCGGGGCACAGCATTTCCTACAAGATTGCATGTAGGCCAAGAGAAGACTCAGATCAGCCTGCGCATGGCACTGTGAGAAGGCAAGGATCCAAAGCGTCTTTAAGCGGACAGCGAAGACTCTGATCAGACTGCACGAATGCACAGGCTGGTCTGAATCTTCATAGGATGCACAGGAAATGATCATATTTTATTGCCAATGTTTTTTTTTCTTTCTGCTTCTTAAGTGCTAGCGTGGAGTTACTGCCAGTCAATGTTGTCTTTGATATATCCAAGGGTTACAATTTACAGTAAATATTAGTTTAGACGGTTTGCGGTCCTGTTTCAGAAAACACCTATTATGTAAATAGCTGAGGAAACCTCTGCGTTCTAGAAAAATACTAGACTGGCATCAATCTGATCAGTTATATAAAAACCAATCAAAGGGGGTGGTCGGGTGGTGCGAAGATGTCGTGTATCTTACGTCGAGGGGCATCCAACTGATATTGGCTTACAGTTGGACAATCCTTGTAGCAGGAAAGGGCAGCGGCGGAATGTTTTTATTTCTTTGTTTCTTGCCTTTCATTTCTGTTCCTTTCTTCCCTGTTCCTCTCTTTCATCTCTTCCACTATCTCTTCTATTTCTTTTCTCCCTTTCTCTCGGAGACGACACAAAATGACCCACAAGGGTTGACGTGTTGTTAAACGCCAACACAATAAAAAAAAAAAAAAAAAAAAAATAGATAAAAAAGATATAATATCAGTCTATACACGCTAATTCTACTAATTCTGCTGCTGATAGCCAATTCATTTCTAGTGATCGTGACCAGTGCTTCATAATCTTTTCATGTTAGTGTTGTCTTGGTTTTATTTAAATGTCTGTATTAAAGAAGATTATAAACATCTTATATTTGGGCCATAGAGGCTGGAGCCAGTTTGGGCTAATACACAAATATTCGTCTAGAAATCCTGGTGTTATTCAGTTATTTATATTACAAATATTCTATGTCTGTTAAATACTTTATTTATGATACTAATGGAAAGAAAGTGCGTCTTAACCCTTAAAACGCCAAGGAAACCTGCATCTGAAAATGCCATCTGTTTATGTCGTCTGCTGAATATTTTGCAAACTTTTCAAACCTATTTTTGCATACAGGCAAACAGTGTGGACCCAGATCAGACTGCTCCTAGAGGAGCAGTCTGATCTGGGTCCACACCGTTTGCAAAAATGACTTTTAAAATCACAAGCAGTTGACAATTGTTGTGATTGACAGTTTAAGGGTTAACAAAATACTGTGGGAAGCATGAAGTATATAAATCCATGTTATGAAGGAAACTGACAAGCCTAGAAATGATACTTGTTCAGCTTTAATATTCCATGCAAATTTCACGTAGTTACTGAGCGCTGCTTATTAAATTATCGGTTAGACTGGCTCCAGTCTCCAATGACTAAATATTTTTCTTATAATCCTGTTTGATAATCCACTAAAATAAAACCAAAATAATACCATGACTATAAAGGCTGGTCACAAGTGACCAGCCTTTATAGTCATGGTACATGTACACTGTATTATTTTGGTTTTGCTTTAGTGGATTATCAAACGGGATTGTAAGAAAAAATATTTAGTCACTGGAGAGTCTAATTAACGGTGTATGTGATAGAAGGCATGGGAAATAGACGTATGAACCGGGAAACGGCATTTCCTACAAGACTGCATATGCGCCAGGCGAAGACTCAGATTAGTCTGCGCATCCGCGCTGTCTGATCAGAGTACTCGCGGGGCACTCTGGGTAACCAATGCACCAAATACACAATAATGACCTGGGGCACAGCGTTTCCTGCAAGATTGCATGTACGCCCAGCCAAGACTCAGATCACCTTTGCATCAGCTCTGTCTGATCAGAGTCTTTGCAGGGCACTCTGTAGGAAGCCGAGAATCTAAAATATCTTGTAGGCGCACACACAATCTTGTAAGAAATGCTGTGCCCGACTCATATATGAACGCATTCGGCATGGTACGGGTGTGCTTATATCTATCATGACAAATGCGATTATATATCTTTTTAACGTAAATAAAACTTCAAAGAAAATAAGAGAGAATCAGTAAATGTTTGTAGAATTTGCTGTTACGGTGTCATATCTGGGTGAACCAGAGGCATATAATTCTACTAACCATGACCCTTCTGAAAATGAGTCTACTCTAACAGAAAAGAAGTTGCTCCAAAAATATAGCAAATTCTTTTCCTTTAAAGTAGATCCCTTATTACGACGGGAGGAAACGGTTCGATTGAAGCTTTATACGAAACCCTTAAGCGAAAATAGATGCAACATTAAAGAGCAATGGTCTAAATCTTTACCGTCAATTATATTACAAATATTCTACGTGATGAAATATAGTTCATGCTTTTCTATTTATGAGCAAACTACCAACAGTTAGTCTGTCTTCAGACGATATCTGTTTTTTTTTTTTTTCTTTTTTTTCTTTTTTTTTACGTTTGTCTTTTCAAGATGTACAATCTAGTATAGCTTAAATATTATAGTCAGTTATGTCCCTTAGTAAACCAGGGAAACGGGAATGTGATTAAAAAGACGAAGACGGCTAGTGATAGAAAAAAAACAACAAAAAAAAAAAAAAAAAAAAAAAAAAAACTTTAAAAGACAAATGCACAAGGAAATGAACCAGTCTAATCAACAGTGTACATTATAAAATTTGCTTTTTATTTATCAAAAATATTATCAAGTTTTTGCCTGCTGATTATGTTCCTTTCACCCTTAATTTTTTAGGTAGACTCTTCCATCTTTGGATTTGGCCATGTCCATCATCGCAAACAAGGTATCAGGAAAAAAAGAAAAAAAAAAAAAAAAAAAAAAAAAGAAACGAGAACAGAATGGCAAACAATGCAGATCCTTATGAGATGTTATGAGATGGCTCATTATGAACCATCTCATTACGAAAACACGCCTATTCAAATATATAGAAAAGTTCACCTCCAAAAACTGAAAATTTTCAGATACAAAAACTCTGATATTTTTCATATTTCTGCTCAAAACATAGATTGTGGGTACTCGTTAGAACCGCCTCGGCGAAGCGGTTCTTACGAGTACGCACAATCTATCTTTTAGCAGAAATAACAAAAATAATGTACACCCCTGCAAACCCCAGTTTTACTATATAAAAGTGGGGTTTAAGGGGGCCAAAATTATATAGGCATGTTTTCGTGATGTCATAAGGCTCTGCATTGTTTGCAAAGGTGCATGTCATGGTATGCAGGGCTGAAATGATTTAAGGCTAAAGAACACCGCATTGTAATTCAGAGACAATTAGTTCAGATACTAACAGGACTAGTTTCATTTATAAAAAACACATTTCCACAATGCTTGAATATACAATTATAACGAAGATTCAGATAAGGCCACTTAATTAATTAATGCTACTTTTCTAACATGTCCATGATTAATTATATTTATTGTCAGATTAAACAAATAATTATCTAACCGACTGACTCGTATTTTTAGAAATTATTGACTGAATTCCAGAAGAGTTTTGACCACTTCTAGCAGTTCTTTACCACGTTAGCAGAAACGTGTCAGATAGAAACCTATTCTATTGGACAGTTTCCCTCGTAAAACATGCCGTTGAAATCTACATCGTACAAGTATTAGCTTTCACAAAAAGTTTATTCTGCCCCCGGCGCAGACCAAGCACTTTATGAAAGCTAATACTTGATTTTTTATGATTACGTTAAGCAGTCCATAGAAATAACATTGGAACAGTCGACGACCTTTCATAAAATGCTTTCGGAGCAAAGACAAACTCTAAGATTGGCTACGCCATGGCGTAGATTGTCCACGCCATGGCGTAGACAACAAATATTGTTTAGGCGAGCTGCGCTGGTCCAAAGTAGACTAAAGAATAGGATATGTACAAAAATATAACTGAACAAGTAAAGTTCGCCTACGTTCGAAGGTAGGTTTACCATGGCATGGATCTAATCGATTACAGGTATGGAATGTAAACTAATGTTGCATTAATTAATATCTGAATAGTTCTCCTCGGCCGTCAGTCATATCTCAGCCTAAATCTTCCAATACTGATATACGCACGCCATGTATATACAAATGTGTTCGCTCTTAGGTCTATACATTAAACCATACATGCACACAGACAGTGATAGATGAACAGGCTAACAGATGTAATTTGCTTCACAACAGATGCCGAGCCTGATCTAAGCTGAGATAAGATGTGTAATAGATATAACAGCAACATGGGGCGTTACCATACCAGATATGAGTCGGGGCACAGCATTTCCTACAATATTGCATGTGCGACCAGCGAAGACTCAGATCAGCCTGTGCATCCGCACAGGCTTATCAGAGTCTCCGCTGTCCACCTAAAGACGCTTGGGATCATTTGCTACCTACAGAGTGTCATGCGAAGGTTTTGTTCAGACCGCGCGAATGTGCAAGCTGACGCGAGTCTTCACCGGGTGCACAAGCAGCTTTGTAGGAAATGTTCGCCACGGCTCAATATTATCTAATCACGGCGAATATTCTTCAATACTTAGCGAGCTGACCTGAAACAAGCCCGCATATGAGATCTTTCGTATTCCATACTACTCTATTGTATATCTCCACAAAACTCCCTTGGCCCATCACGAAAACATTCCTATATAATTTTGACCCCCTTAAACCCCAGTATTATATGGTAAAACTCGGGTTTACAGGGGTATACATTATGTTTTCCTATTTCTGCTCAAAAACATAGATTGTGGGTACTCGTTTGAACCGCCTCGCCGAGGCGGTTCTAACGAGTACCCACAATATATGTTTTGAGCAGACATATGAAAAATATCAGAGATTTTAATCTGAAAACTTTCAGTTTTTTTAGGTGAAATTTTCTGTATACTTGAATAGGAATGTTTTCGTAATGCCTAGGATCTGAGCAATGATTATGGTTATTTCTTAAGTAAGCTTCTAATAACATAATAACTGAAAACCCCTAGCATGCTGATATTTGCAATATCTATAGTCGAGTTAAATGGCTTTAGATACCTTTAGAACCATGGGAATTCATGCTAGACATGGTTAGTTCGAGCCACTGAGGGTTTATCATAACGCTAGGTCAGGAGGCAAATGGGAATACTTTAGGAATCTATAAAATAACAGTATGTTGACATACCTCTGAATATTTGTTTTCGTGAGCGATTTAAAGAATTTCTATGGAAGAAAAAACAAGTTCATATCAGCCATGGTAAACAAGCCATCGGTGTTCGAGTCATAAAAGTTTCACTTTTGCTGTTTAAATCTGTAGTTGGCCTTCATGCTAACATATTTACAAATATAATATGCATCATATACTAGTAGATGTAAGTTTTCTCTGAGTCGTGACACTCTTGGCACATTGATCTATATTACGCTCGTATCAATCATAAACTTTCAGTTCGATATCATACTCTTGTCATTTTTAAGGAAGTATGATGATTAATGCACGGATTATTATTCAACAAGAATTTCTGTCATAATATACAGAATGGAAATGTACATCAAAAGGCAATGTTTTGCATTGCAGTATGTAAATACATCAGACTTCGACTGTTCACATAAGAAATATGAATCATTGGAAACGTACAAAGACCTAGATATATGTGAAACAATGTAATACATTCTGGTATGGCTCAGCCTTTGGTACTTATTGTTAATTACTGAGAGTAGTTTAGCGGCACTGTCTCCTTAGCTGCTCCTAGATTTAAACGTAAAAACACATGTCAAATCAAAGTCAATGAAATTTGATTTTATTTCATACTCTGTGCTGCATACATATTTCTCTTTGACGAAAGATTCGTTTGGAAATGACAAACTAGCCAGTGCCACGGAATACGTCTTAGCTTGTTTTACCATATATAACTTTTAGAACAAACTCTTTGAACAGGTCCATCTTCAGTTGAAGGTGAATTTGATTTGTTTGCCTTTTTTTTTTTTTTTTTTTTTTTTTTTTTTTTTTGTAAAAGAACAACAAATTTTCTTCATGTTCCTTACAGCGGCATCTGATCAGGGTCAAAACTGTTTGTCTATGTCCCTATTAAAGGACACTAGTATTTACGGGTTACCCTTGCCATGCTGAATAAATTAAGATGCCACGTCTACTTCTTATTTTCTGTCAATCAGAGTACTTGATCCAGGTTGCTGATACAAATTTACATACTGAATGACAAACAGATCTAGATCACACTGTTTGCAAAGGCAGAATATATCCGGGTTCAGCAGGACCAGGGTATTTAATCATTTTGTATGAGGTGGGGTGTAGTGGATGGGAGGATTATTACATGTATAAATTTCGATGAAGAAGTTTCTGAACAGCCATCGTAAGACGTATATGACATCATTACTAAACTCAGAAGTATGAATTGTGAACTAAAGCATGTGAGGTATGAACTGTAAATTGTGAACTGTGAAGTGTGAATTGTAAAGTATGAACTGCAAAGTGCGAACTGTGTAGTACACATTATGAATATTAACTTATTAACTCTCAAGTAGTAAATGTGACGTATACAATATGAACTGTGAAGTATTAACTGTGAAATGTTAAGTACGAACGGTGAACTTTGGACTTTGAAGCATTGCATGTTAGGTATGAACGGTTGTGAACTTCGAACTATGAACTGTGAAGTATGCAATACAAACCGAGAAGTATTAACTATAAAATGGGCCGCGCCATGTGAAAACCTATCTTCGGGCATATGCGGACAGTGAAGGCCCAGATCAGCCTGTGCATCCGCGCAATCTGATCAGCGCCTTCACTGTCCGCTAACAAAGTCATTGGAAACTACAGAATGTATAAATGGAAAGCAAAGACCCTGATGATATTTTGCAATGAAACAGGATTTGTGCATTTTGCGCATGTTCGAAGAGGCACCTTTTCGCTTGATATGCCCAAATATAAACTGTGAACAGTAAAACATGAACTCATGGAACTATGAAGCGTGAACTACGAAGTATGAACGAAAGAGGGTGGAGTGTAAATAGTCTGAACTGTGATTCTTGAACGTCACTATCGGTCTCGATTTATTCCATTAATCTGTTACATGTACGATCTTTGTGCAGATTGATTGGTTTAACCCTTTCGCTCCTGAATTTCTGAAGTAGACTCTTTCGTCTTTGAGACTGGTCAGATCCATTGTTCCAAGTAGGAGTCTCAGTCAAAAATCAAACAAGAATGGCAAACAGAGTAGATCCTGATGAGACGGCTCATTATGAACCGTCTCACCAGGTCTACTCCGTTTGCAAAACTGTATTGGTCTACAGGGCAAATCTTAAGATAGGCTGGCCTTGATTTTCCGTGTTCAGCCAAAATACATTGTACTGTGTCTGATAGGAGCAATTTTAGACAGGTTGACCTTGAATTTTCAGACCCCTTTTCAGAAATGAATAAACAAGGAACAGAGGCAAGAAAACAAGCGGTTAAGTCACAAAAGTTGTCCCCTATTTATTAAAGTGGTGGCAAATCAGCGAAGTGAATCCAGTCATCTTAAACTAGTTAATAACTGTCCATAGGTCGATACTGAAGAACAGTTAGAAGTACTTTGTTTAACCCTTTCAACCCTGAGTTTCCAAAATAGACTCTTCCATCTCTGCATTTGGGCACATCCATTGTTGCCAAAAGGGTGACAGTTGTAAATCGAGAAAAAGAAATGAGCCGTCTCATCTGGATCTACACTGTTTGCAAAAAAATCTGCCTTCGTCTACAGGACTGAAAGGGTTAAAACTGCATAAAAAACACCCTACTTGATACCATTTAAGATATTTTGAACATATTCAATACTCACGGTGCGGCAACGTTGACGTGACGCTGCGGCGACATTGATATCACATCATTGTGATGTATATGCTCGCTCGATTAAGTGCGTTACTTAGACAGACTTCGTTCAAACTGCGCATATATACAGGCTGAAAGGTGATTTGCCCAACTGAAGGCTATCCAGAATTGTTTTCATTTTGTATTATTCCGCAGAGTGGAATCAGTGTCCCAGAACGTTGTTATATACATATTGCTGAAAGAAATAGTTCTGATATCGCATTAATTCCGTATACCACCCACATAGCACAAAGCTAACTCTTAAAGCGTTAAGTAAAATTGTAGCATTCTAAATTTATCTTCTTTTCAGAGAAAATAAAACTTAGAGTTTCATGTGAATCGTCTGCTCGAAATGACAAGCCTTATTTCATCTGAAAAAATATAAATATTGTCTACTGTAGATGTGATTAGCGCGTTAAGGGTTAATTCAATGCGACGCTAGTACTTTGCCAACTTCGGTGGGGGAGGAAACGTGCAAAGGGAGAATGTATTTTCCTGACCATTGCCCAGTTGATTAGTGACGGAAATAAAATTCTTAAGGAGACGGCATACACCTGGTCGATTTTTAAAAGGAAGACAAATTTTGTGATTTTATATTTGCTTTCCTGCGCACCAAGGGATCTATTTTAAAAGAATAGACCATATTTCAGAAGGAGGCAAATTCAGTTTTGCCAGAGTTGCCTTCTGTCAAATGTTATCAATTTCCTTTGATAAAAACAAATGCTTTTTCGTAAAAAATATAAACCTCTTCTTTGGTCAAATATGATCTCCTATGCTTAAGAGGAATGAATACTTTCAGGGGAGGCTACCCGGTCAGAACTGGTTTGCCTCCCTTCTGAAAAAGATCTTATCTAAAAGGAAAAATGCATCCCATTGGGATTTCAGAGTTGATCCTTTTTCAGAAAGGGTTGAGTGCGCAGGAACGCAAACAGGAAGTAAATAAAGTTGTCTCCCTTGTAACAAAAGGCGGACAAGCTACTAAGTGTATTGAGTCCCCTAATGTCGGCAAGAGGAGGTAATATACTTGTATGTCTTTCATTTCATGTAAAACCATATAAGCATTGCTTAAATTACGGATATCACGCATGTGAGTAAGGAAAATATTTGCAATAAAGAGAGATCACCTAACTTAAAATATTGTTTTCCATCCTTAATGATAGGGGCCGCTCTTAAAGGAAAGAATTTGCTCCCACAGGGAGCAAATTCTTTCCTTTAAGAACAGCCTCCATTTTGAAGCGATACCATGGTGATTCTCTAGGGGTTTTCTGGATGTGTGTAAATATAATTCCGTTCTGGCTACGCCACGCATGTAACAACATTGACTGCTTACCATTCATGCTTTCAAACGCATTAGCAAAGTCTGAGGACATGAACTGGTTGGTGATAGACGTCTTTCCACACCCAATAGCACCAAGAATTTGCACTTTGAAATAAGAAGGCAGGGCATCACGCGCAGGAGGGTGCACTCGAACATCTGACATCTTTGCGCTGCTTTTATCCGCTCGAGGAGAATCATGGACAGAATCTACCGTTGAACCGGATGCCAGATTGCGATTCGAACTTTTTTTTCGAAAAGAGTCTCCGCGGTTTAACACTCCGCCTTTAGATGTAGTTTTGAAGGAACGTACCCGTCTGAAAGGGGTCTCACCACTCCGGGCTGCATCCACTTGTAAGTCATCTTTCGGAAATAACAGATTGGGAGAGCTAGAATAATTTCCATCCGAGTCTCGCCTCTTTTGGACAACAGGTTTCGCTTTTTCTTCCCTAAATGACGAAGATCGGACGGGCTGTGCCGACGTCTGCAAGTTTGAAGCGAGTAGAAAATGTTTTTCAAACGGATCATTGAGATCAACTGGATCTGCCGGCGTCGGCGGAATTGGTGGTGCTAATACTGGCGGCTTAATGGCCAGTTTTTCCGGCGGTGGTTCTTGTGTGTGTAGACGGCGATGGTGATGGTGATGTGGGTGGTGAACATTATACCCCGAGCGCGGCTTGCTAGAAGGTCGGCTGCTACGTCGCTCTTCGCCGACGCCGAGATGAAGTTGATTGTCACTATGAGCGCGGATATCTACCTGATCTACTTGTAACATTTCCGCTTTTGTCATTATTTTACAAAACTTAATTACCGGTTTCTGGAATACAAATTAGCAGTCAAAACACTGAAAAAAACATTACGCTGAAACGTATATCTCCATGGAAATAAAATAAAACAGATTTCTATGTCTCTAATAAATGAATCACAACTTTAACATCCTAATAAACCAATATAAATGTATCCTTTAAACACAACTCCTACATGGCGAAGTTTGAATTTTTAGAGATCCATCAACAATCATACGATAGAATCCTGACAACATGAGTGCAATGCAAAGTAAAGACTTTGTAGAGTCTAAGATTCTTATAAGATATGCAAATGCATTCTGTTTCTAGCCCCTTACACCGGTACACACCACCACACGAAACAATTTATCTTCAGTTAGCCAGAAATGTAAGAGTTTCTTTGCCAATAACTTCTGGCTCTCAAGTTTCATGCCGTATTTGCTCTAAGAATTCGGACAGGCAGACAAACCTGAGCACACAGCGAAAACCCGGACGCGGCGTCCGATCTGGGTCTTCACTGTTTACCATTTAGTCGCAGTATTTTACACACTCCAATGTAGAAAAATTGACTTTTACATTTTAAATTTAGATTCGAAACCTTTTAGAATTTTTATTTGACTTCACGGCAGCTGGTGGTAAGTTCCGTGTGCCAGCCGTAAAACGTCTCCCCGTACTTCACCATAGTGTAGATTAGCAGTCAAAATAGTTTTATTTCCCTTGTGATCACCGAGCCCGTTCTGGGCCTAGTTGTTCAAAACTAACGGCGCCGTTAGTTAACGAATAGTTAAAACTTTGATTATTAAATATGGCAAATACGCTAATATTTTTGCTGAAAAAAAATGTGAGAAGCTTTTGCATGTGCAAAAGCTGTTCACATTTTTACAGCAAAAATACCTGTGAATTAGATATTGTATTAACTAGAAAAGTTAACATTTTGACCACTAACGAGTTCGTTAAGCTGACGATGCTTTGAACAACTGAACCCAGGTTGCTTTGAAAATCGAATACCGCTTAAGTCGGTGCTAAGGGGCATATGCAGTGTTGCAAACTACATTGTTGTATATGGAAAGACTTAACCATACATGTAGTCCTGCTGAACCCGGATATGCCCTGATTTTGTAAACAACGCAGATCCGGATCAGCTGGCTTCCGAAGTGATCTAGGACTGCACTGTTTGTCATCTAGTATGTGAATTTGTATCAGCAACCTGGATCCAGTAATCTAACTGGCTGAAAATTAGAAGTGGGCGTGGCATCTTAATTTATTCAGCACGAACAGGGTTTATAAAAGGGAGTCTCTGATTATGAATATGATCGAAATCTTTGCAATGTGCCCGTAGTCTCAGTGGACCCTTGACTAGCCTGAGAAAGCATAACAAATTCTAATCAGACTGGACGGATACAAAGACTGATCTGAGGTTTCGTTTGGCACACGTCAAAGGGTTCTCTCTCTACATTTTCTAACATTGTGGCCTATGTAGGTCATAGCATTACGAAAACAAGCCTATTCAAATATACTGAAAATTTTACCACCAAAAAATGAAAATTTTCAGACAAAAAATTCTGATATTTTTTCAAATTTCTCCTCAAAACATAGATTGTGGGTACTCGTTAGAACCGCCTCGACGAGGCGGTTCTAACGAGTACCCACAATCTATGTTTTAAGCAGACATAAGAAAAATAATGTTTACCCCTGTAAACCCCAGTTTTGCTATATAAAAGTGGGGTTTAAGGGGGTCAGAATTATATAGGCAAGTTTTCGTGATGATAATGCGTTTTTATAGAGGAATCAAATAATCCTATAATTAACATGCTTATTAGAAATCTAAAATAGATAAAAGTTTGATTATGTGCTCAATAAATATAAAAAAACATTTTAACATTATTTTGACTTTGCTAAAATCGTTAGAGTTAAATTCTTGTTCAATTCAATATCGTTAGATTTCCAGGTCAAATGAGCCACAAATTAGCCAGGTCAAATGAGCCACACGTGCACCCAGCGACGAATTAGATCAGACTGCGCAGTCGCGAAGTCTGATCGGAATCCTCACTGGCGCATTATGGATAGCCAAGGATGCAAAGTTCCTTCATGTTAACTTGAGTCTTCCTTGGGAGCATTTGTCAGAAGGGACGCCTTCTCACGTTGCGGCTCAAATGGTTTTGCTCTTTCACCATTAACCCATTTATGCCAAATGGACTCTTCTACCTTCACTCTTCGGACGGGTCCATTTATAATATAAGGGGTGTCTGGTTAGTTTTTATCATTACCCCGTTTTATACAAATTCCTTTCCTCGATGCAAACAGTGTAGACCATGATCAGACGCCGTGTTCTGCGGCGTCTGATCTGGGTCTACACTGTTTGCCAATGTCCCCTTTATGGGACAGTAGGCATAAATGGGTTTAAACGATAATCACTGCTGAATTATGATATATGTCACAAACACAGCTAGTCACTACTGAGAACCAAAGGTGCATGCTCTTATCTTACATTCTCCTCATAGTGTGTACGCAGGAAAATACTGTTTTGAGTCTACACAGGAAAATGCTGTTTTGATTAAACACAAGAAGTGATTATAAACAGGAAATACTGTTTTGATTATATACAGGATATGCTATTTTGATTATACACAGGAAATGATGTTTTGATTATACACAAGAAAATGGTGTTTTGATTATACACAGGAAAATGCTGTTTTGATTATACACAAGAAAGTGCTGTTTGATTATAAACAGGAAAATGCTGTTTTGATCATACACAGGAAAATACTGTTTTGATTATACACAGGAAATGCTGTTTTGATTTATACACGGTAATATGCTGTTTTGAATACACACAGGAAAATGCTGCTTGATCAAACACGGGAACATGTTTGCTGTTTGATTACTGTATACACAGAAAAAATGCTGTTTGATTATACACAGGAAAATGCTGTTTGATAATATACCAAAAATTATGTTTTAAATCTTCTACGGCATTACCTATTTCATACTTCAATACGAATTAGCTTGCTACCCTCAGAGCTGTTTAAATGACGTGATATCAATTATTCATTACGAAAACACGCCTATTCAAATATATTGAAAATTTCACCACCAAAACTGAAATTTTTCAGATAGAAATTCTAATATTTTTCATATTTCTGCTCAAAAGATATATTTTGGGTACTCGTTAGAACCCCCTCGGAGTGGCGGTTCTAACGATTACCCACAATCTATGTTTTTGAGTAGAAATAAGAATAATGATATATATCCCTGTAAACCCTAGTTTTACTATATAAAAGTGGGATTTAAGGGGGTCAAAATTATACAGGTGTCTTTTCATGATGAAGATTTTATGTCAATTGTTTAAGGTGAATAGATAATTAAGGACCCGTCAACTATATTATAATTGTTTTGCCTCCCCTCCGAAAAGGGATTTACTGTAAAAGGAGCAAACTCATTCCTCTTAGAGTAGAACCCTTAATGTGCAGTAAAGTAAACAGAAAGTCATAAGATTTGTCTCCCTGGTAAAATGACAGAAAATCTGCTCATAATCCATTCCCTTTAATATGCAGATTCGTTTTCTCTCGGGTTAGAAGCTTGACTATAAAACCGACACATTGTTTGTTTATTCTAGAACAGCGTCTGTTTGGTTGCATTTTCTATCGGAGTTGGAGCGCGTACAGTTTGGGGACTGAGTGAAGGAATGGGGTGGGGGGGGGGGGGGGCGGGGGGGGGGGGGGTAGATGAGAGGATTACTGTTTCCATCATTTATCTAGGTCTCGTGTCTCTCCGAAGTTTACATACTGAACGCAACTTTGCGTCTTTTATTTCATGAAACGTTTTATTGGCCTTTTATGGGGAACTCCACAATTTTCAGCCGGCCTCTGTGGCTCAGTTGGATGCGCGTCCGACTGGTGAGCAGGAGGTCGCGGGTTCGACTCCCGCCGGGTTTGCAACATTCTTTCGTGGAGATTTGATCATGAAATATTTTCTACGGTCATTCTCTTCCTTCCGCTGATTCAAGAAGGGCAGATTGTCAGTTTCTGGCGAAAGAATATGCACATTACTGATTAATTGCTTAGAGGACTAAGCCTGCCCAGTAAAAGTGTGGTAAGGTAAACTGACCGCGTTCGACATGACCCCATTGGGTTGACTGGGTCGTAAAATCTCAACACAAAAAAGTACAATTTACAAGGTCAATAGATACCATTTCAGAGAGAGAGAGAGAGAGAGAGAGAGAGAGAGAGAGAGAGAGAGAGAGAGAGAGGGAAGGTGTCAAGTCTTTCAAATACTTTCCCTCCGGCAGAAAAACCTTTCCATGTATCCAGTTCCATTAAATTTAAATATAGAATCAGCCAGTATTAACCCACTTATGCCTAGCGTCCCATAAAAGGGACAATGACAAACTGTGTAGAAAGGGTTTACACTGTTTGCATTACACCTAGGAATTTCTATGAAACATTCTTATCATTTAAAACTAGCCAGACACCCTTTCTTTGGAAATAGACCGGTCCAAATAGTTATGGTAGAAGAGTCCACTCGGCATAAATGGATAAAATGGCCTAATCATTGTAAACAGGTGTTGGGTTTCTAACTTCATATATATATTAAGGATTTTGTTGTAAACCCGAACTGACACAAAGCCGTTGATGGGACGTTCAAATACAAAATCTTCAAAAACATGAACACAATAAAACAATCTCTCTTCTGGAATAAATGAACATTTTTTTCGCGCATAGCTTGCGTGTTTTATTTCGGTTGCGTGCGTGTACGAACATTGATAACCTTTAGAACCTGGAACTCGCTGCCAATTTCTCTACACTTATTTCTACATACTACATTACAAGACCTTTCTGAAGAAATAATTATTATCTATTATTACTTCGGCTTAGAGTGCGCATTGCGAAATTTTTAATTGCCTTTGTGAGCGAGAGTGACTAATTACCTACAATTCCCTACCTCAGAAATTATATCTATTGACCATTTCCTTCCCATAGACCAAAGACCAACCTAAACTAAACCAAATTTGAAATAATAATAATAATAATAGGACTAATGATAACAATAATAATGATAATAATAATAATAAATAAATAAATAAATAAAAAATAATAATAATAAAAGTAATAATTAGATACTACTTCTACTATAGGTATTAATATATCATTGTCCTGTGACTTGTGATTTGTGATTTCATTTTTCTGTTTGACATAATACAGCTGGGAACCAGAAACCTCAGTCACTAGACATGTTTACCTATACTGCTACTACTGCTGCTACTACTACTAATGATAATAAAACATGTACTTGCAAACATTCAAATAAGAAGACTCATAGGTAAGCTGTCTCGTCTCCATCTACCCTATTTGTTTTTTCTGTTTTCGATACTAGTGAAACACTTGTTTTATCAAAAGTGATGTAACTGTCAAAATGCAAAGGATAATTGTTTACTTTTGATTCGATTGTTTACCAAAATATACATACACCTAAATTTCCTTAAGGTTGTTGTCCACGTGATTATCACTGACCAATGAAATCAAACCGCGCGTTTTTACGAAATCCAGGTAACGGTTATTTATACCAGCGTTATTCTTGTCACTGTAACGTCAGAGTGCCAAGTAAAGAGTTATCTGTAAAACCTGGACTGGGAAATTGGCTAACAATGCAGACCCAGATCAAACGCCACAAATTGCGGCGTATGATAAGGGTCTGCACTGTTTGCTAAAATTTCAGTAAGATAAGGTTAAATGAAACTGTTTTAAATCTCCGTTCAGGACCATTTTCCCATCCCATCACAAAAACATGACTATATAATTTTTACCCCCTTAAACCCCACTTTTATATAGTAAAACTGGGGTTTACAGGGGTATACATTATTTTTCTTATTTCTGTTCAAAAATATGGATTGTGGGTTCTCGTTAGAACCGCCTGGGCGAGGCGGTTCTAACGAGTACTCACAATCTATGTTTTGAGCAGAAATATGAAAATTATCAGATTTGTTTTTTATATGAAAATTTTGTTTTTGGAGGTGAAATTTTCAAAATATTTAAATAGGCGTGTTTTCGTAATGCTAAACTCAGAGACAATTGACTCATCAGTGCTGTCAGTGCTTTGATATTTCTATAGGGGTGGATGAAACTTCGTGTTTGTTAATGTACTTGATATATCTGGTAGATATCCGCCATTTTTGACAAGGGAGATAGATTTTGTGACTTCCTATTTGCTTTACTGCAAACAAGTTGCCTTCTGAAAAAAAAAGGGGTCTATTCTAAGAGGGAATAATTTGCAAATCCTTTCCTCTTAAAGTAGCCCCATTTTCAGAAGGGAGGAAAAACAATTTGACAGAGTTGCCTCCCTTGAAAGTATATCTGTTTTTTTTTCTTAAAGTAATTGCAGGAATCTTGTATAGTATGATATTCAGACGTTTGTATGCTTTACAAATAGCTGTATGTCATAACAGGAAAGGTGTAGACATCAGGAAACGAACCACGTCAAAAGGACTGGATAATACAAAACACCTCAGATAACGCGACGATTTCTATTATGTCAGGACAAACTAGGAACAGAACGAATATAATTGACCGTGTATGGATTCGTGCATGTGTAGAGGTTAATTTTGCCATATTTTGCTCAAAATAAACTAGAACCACTTACCTTTATATGTCAGTCCTGTTTGTGGTCTGCACTACCTCATGTAATTAAAGTTAGAACTTCATAGCGTTTTCATCCCACAGTGTTATTGTTTCAGTTTCTGCGTTGAAAGCTGGGAAATATCGTGTTGACCAATCAGATCACTATTCAGTGTACTCTTATTCCGTTGAGGTTTCATATGGAAAACTATATACAGTTGAACCTCGTTATCTCGAACTCGCTTATTTCGAATAACCCCTTATCTCGAAGTGAAACTCTGGTCCCTGTTTTAACATGAAAATATGACAACAAGTAACAAAATAATGTGGAAAAGAGGAGAAATTGCTCCTAAGGAGCAATTTCTTCTCTTTTCCACATTATTATATATATATATTTCTAACTTCAGGAGTCAAATTACATATTCATTTGTTAAATATTGTTGTTCAATTTATTGTTTCCCTCACTCTCTCAACTCTGATATGTTGAGGTACGGATATCTCGAAGTGTTTCAGTGAGTCCCTTGGAATTCGAGATAACGAGAGTCGACTGTATATATATATATATATAAAAAAAAAAAGATCAAGTCTCATTATGTGTGCATTTATTTCGCAAGAAACTGCCTTTTTGGACATGAAAGTAAGATATATAAGAAGCATAATTCCAGCATACATTTTATCCTGTCTAAGCACAATATTTTTAAATTAGTTAAGTTCTGTTTTTCCTCAAAAATGTGGATTTATCTCTGTACAGAGATGTATCACATTATTATATTTTTTTTATAATTGCATTATTTTGTCATTTTAGCAAACATGCTATTAAAACTGATACACACACTTTGTTAAACCTTTCCACTTTCCTGTTGCTATTTGTTCTTCTTCTTGCTTAATTGAAATGTGGATCTTACATTACGAAAACATGCCTATTCAAAAATCCTGAAAATTTTATCACCAAAAATAATTTTTTTTTTTCAGATAAAAATTATAATATTTTTCATTTTTCTGCGCAAAACATAGATTGTGGGTACTCGTTAGAACCGCCTCAACGAGGCGGTTCTAACGAGTACATACAATCTATGTTTCTGAGTAGAAATAAAAATAATGTATACCCCTGTAAACCCCAGTTTTACTATATAAAAAAGGGGGTTTAAGAGGGTCAAAATTTTACAGGTATGTTTTTGTGATGACAAAAAAAAAAAAAAAAAAAAAATGTCAGAGATCGTGTTTCCTGAAACGCTTTCTATGAAGCTTGATTGACAGATTGAGAATAGCTCTGGATATAGTTTGCGACATTAATAGGGCGGACGATCCATTACAGGGTTAGGGATAACAAGTTAATCAATTTAAGATTATACTGAATTTCGGGTTATAAAATGCTTATATATTTTACAATAAATAAACTTTATCTTAGTGATATGATCGATCAAAAAGGAGATGACCTCCAGACAGAAACCTAGATACGAGGGATGTTCGAAATGAATTGCTTATTGTCCTCTAGCTCGATATCCACGTGGGGCACGATAAAAACCAATACATACCTGTATAGGGTTATTCAATATCTACACAATGGGTATAAATGTACATGTTAGACTAAGTGTAAGACATAAAATTTGCCATTTAAATACACGCAGTCATTGACTACTGCAGTAAAAATGGTTGGTAGAAGCGTCGACAAAAAAGATGAAATACGGGCTTACATCAAAGCTCGCTCAAAACTTGGTTGTTCTTTGAAGAAGCTGATGACTGAAATTTCTACTGCTTTTGGACCTTCTTGTGTGTCTTATGACACAGTTCGACGGTGGAAAAAGAAATTTGAGTCTGGTGTAGAGTACATCAAAAATGCACCGAAATCAGGTAGGCCAAAATCTGCATCTCGTAAAGAAATCATTTCCAAAATAAAGGAAATCATTGAAGGAGATGCCAGATTTACAGTTCGTGATATTGCACGAAAGGTAGGCATATCACTTTCAACGGTTCACCTTATTTTGAAGAAGCATTTGAAAGTCAGAAAGATTTCTGCTAGATGGGTGCCACATCTGTTGACTGACGAGCAAAAGGGGCAACGGGTTAAAGTGGCCAAAAAGCTGTTTCAAATGTTTCCAAAATATGACAAAAAGCTGTTTGCCAATGTCGTCACAGGTGATGAAACCTGGGTCCATTATTTTGAGCCCGTCAGAAAGGTTAGCAATAAGATCTGGGCCACTAAACACAGCAAACGCCCAATAATTGCCAAACGTTCTTTGAGTACAAAGAAGGTTTTGTATGCAATCTTCTTCTCTGGTGAAGGAGTCGCAATAAAAGTGCCAGTGAAAAAGGGCAAAAGCATCACCGGAAAGTACTACAAAGACGTAGTACTGAAGAAACTGAAAAAGTATTATCAGAAACGACGCCCTGCCACTGGTTTTAAACATGTCCGTCTTCTACATGACAATGCCCCAGCTCATACCTCCGCAACAGTTACGGCGTTTTTGAAGAAAGAAAAAGTAACTGTTTTGCCTCACCCCCTGTATTCTCCAGACCTTGTACAATGTGATTTCTTTTTGTTTCCGAA
Source organism: Anodontia alba (assembly GCA_964016985.1). Taxonomy (NCBI): domain Eukaryota; kingdom Metazoa; phylum Mollusca; class Bivalvia; order Lucinida; family Lucinidae; genus Anodontia; species Anodontia alba. Next base: position 62,186,929 of record OZ024827.1, on the reverse strand, counting down.
ATTGAAAGCATTCCTTGCTGGGCGGAAATACCAGTCCCGACAGGCACTTGGATCTGCCATTCATCAGTACCTTATTACTGTGCCCAAATCAGCGTACCGTGACGCCTTCAAGAAGTGGATACATCGGCTGAAACTTTGCATTTCTAGCCACGGGGAGTACTTCGAGGGCATGAAATGAGTACTTTTGGGCTAACTTGAAATTTGAAGTCTCCAGATAGAAATAAGCAATTCATTTCGAACATCCCTCGTATGTGTAACTGACTTGCGGTACGAATGAACTGCTAACCAGCCTCTTAATTAGACAAGTCGCAGCATTGTTAAGCGCGTGTCGAATGACCATTGTAACGGACAGCGACTTATGTAATATTTCATTGTCTGATTTTTTTTTACTCACGTTAAGTTGGAGCAATCGTCGCGTCAGACTGATACAGATCGTATTCGACACAAAGTCACAAAGAATATGTATAAGGACACAGTCTTGGTAATTGACGGTGAAACAGGATTTATGATAAGTTTACTTCACATTGTTTCGCTGGTTATGGAAAACATTTATTAGTTTCTTATCATAAATTGAAAGGACAGTTTGGTTGACTTGCCAGTAGTATTGGATGGCACCTAATACTACTCTTGACAACCAATAAAAAATCGACTGTCACAAAACAATTACGTCAATGTACCTAGCCAAAGTAACAATTCTACCAAATTAGGTTTTAATTCGCTACGATGGATTTGGATACGTTTAACGGTACGGCGGATGGATGAACGGAAAGTGATTACTATAGCTTATTCTCAGCAATGCTCATGCAAGCTGAAATAACATTAATATACAAAATGGTTTTAAGGATGTTTAAATCATAAGCTTACAAACAACCTATCATAAAACCTGATACATATACATTGTAGCTTCAGGCTAAATGACTTTATCTTAAACAAGGTTATTGCTATCTATCATACAGACGGATCTTGATGAACTGTTTTTGGAACATTTGATTTGATTCTAGACTGTTTGCGCACGCACAGCTATCAGGATATTTAGAGTAAACACTGTATTAGTGCCATCTTAGAAGGTTTTGTGTATCATCAGCTGCTTCAGTGTGCCTGTAATTAATACTGTGTTCATCAAACATCTGAACTTATAGAGCTTATAATCAAAACAGACATTCACATTATACCGCCAGGAAGCAAACTCTGCGTTTTCAGATCAACTACTATGTTTGCTGTTAGAAACGTTTGGGTATCACCAACATTCGCAGTAAGCATTCTTTATTAATCTATATCGGGCCGTTATCGGTCCGTCAGGGTACCTGACGGGACGATAACGGCCCGCTGTAGATTTATAAAGAATGCTAGCTGGGTTTACAATAGTAGCTGGCTATGCCTCCATATTTTGACATTACTGTCACAGACTACGGTAGACAAGAGTTCATATCTCAGGATTCTTTGCATTAATTAAGGCAAAGAAACCACTTACGTATGCTAATATTACCACTACAAAGTACCTGATTCCAGGTATGCAGTCGTTTTATTATGATGACGTAAAGCCGTTATATTTTGGCCTTTAAACGGTCGACTTTGTTAGAAAACATCTGCTTACAAAGACATTAAATGACACAAAGATAGACGTTTTTCATTACTATTCAGACAAAAAGCACTATTTCATCAAAGATAGATTATACGACAGTGTGATGTTTTTGAATATTTGACGTATATCTAGCACGAATTAATTGGTTATGATGATAAACTAGCATAGCTCTACATTAAATAATATATGAGAAAAAAATGGCATAACTTCTTGGAGGTCCTCATTAGGTTCCTTTTGGCAAGGCAAATCCATGGTTATGAAAAATAGCTTTGGTGTAAAAATAATAAAACTACCTCAACTGTACCAACTTTATTTGGAGGTATGTATAATATGGGTCGACTGCCATATGTCATGATTTCTGTGCGCTGTTCTGAGTGCATTCCCTCATCTGGTACTGGCTTTTGCTTCATGCACTTCCAAGTTCTACAACAATCATTTGTGACATGGAAACAGTTCAGGTAATAATTCTCAATATGAACATAGACAATGCCTATAGGCGAGCTCGCAATGCACTATACTTTGAATAAACACATTTTGCAGTTACAGTACAATTGGATAATATGAAAGCAGTTGCATCTATAGCATTATTGTGATATTCATGCACTTCGAAAATATGCTTAGAATTGTTTAGTTTGCACTGAGTCGGCCCAGTAGTTTAAGAAAAAATAATTGTACTGGGTTTTCCATAGACAATCAGGTTCTATATAGAGCTCCCTATATCAGTAATGAATGATAGAGGAAGACGTCTTCATATACATTTCAACTTTAAGGGCCTATGGAGCATGCGGGCCATAAATCGTCCAAAAAATCAAAGTATAAGACCCCAGCTTTACTGTTAAAATTTTGATCCCGGATTCTGGTACCGGATTTTTCCAGTTTGGCCTGGCAAATACAAATAGATCTGCCACATTAATTGAGAACCAACAAACTGCAAACAAAATGTTTATTCCCGGTTTGGTTTGACGGTAACGAAACGTACCAATGACGTTCCTTGGTAAGCGAATTCAAAGAATATCGGTTTTCTTCTCTTTTTTTTTTCAGATTGATATAGAAAAACCTGGCTAATGTATTTGTAAATCTGTTTTCGTTCGGCAACATAAACACATTGTCAAACACGTTAAAACTCATTGAAAACAATGTGTCTCAAGCATGTAATGTAAGCTTCTCGTTGAATTTCATGTTACGTGTGCTGTACCATAGAGCTTGCTCGCGCAGGCCTATGACCTGCGCCGCATGCGGCAGCTCGCTCGCTATAAATGTGTGCAACCCATGGCTAACTATTGTCTAGTATCATTTTATGAAACGACATGGAAAATGTGGATTCGTTCTTTTCGGAATGCATTCGATTTGTAGACATTCCACAGAAAAAAATCTAGCCCTTTTATATTTAAGGCCTCAATTAATGCTTTTTTGCAGCTTTTTGTTACTGTTCTTTGACAGGAGGCTTTTTTGAAATTACGAAGGTCATTATTAAAAAAGATAAACAACTTCGTGATACATTGGAAAGCAAGTTAATAAAATGGCTATCAGCTTTGGACTTTGCTAAATGTGAAATTCATTACTGGTGACCATCATATACGGTCTAACTTCAACAAGAACAGTGGAAAACACAAGGAATATGGATTACTTGTTAGTGTTTATGCAAATTAATTCATTTACCTGCATATATAGTATTACTCATTAATTGTTTTCGGCAGATGCTATTTATTTAATTTATGCATATTCAGTTAGGTTGTTTTAGACGTCACTTACAAAAGTGGCGGCTTCCGTGGAAGCATTTTATAGATCATCAAAGCCTGACAACTTGCTTAAATCTCAACCAATTTTATTTTCACCAAAACGTTTGGCGTAGCACCTTCTGAAAAGGGGTCTATTCTGTAGGAAAAGAATTTGCTTCTCGTGGGAGCAAATTGTTTCCCTTTAGAACCGACCCCTTTCAGAAGGAACTTAATGTGCGGAAATTAAAACAGGGAGAAACAAAAGTTATCTCCTTTGTGAAAAATGGCTGAAATTCTAATAAGCGTCTCAGGTCCCCTGAATATAAACACAATTTTATACGATCATCCGAATTTACTTGACTAAATCTTGTGCAGTCTTTTCTAAATTGCAAAATTTATCTTGGTTATTTTTTCTACAGTAAGGACAACTCCACCAACTTGTACATTGTTTCTAACACTTTTATTAAATGTTTGCTGAAACATTTGCGAATGCATACGGTAACTTCATTTAAGGTATTAAATTTAATGACTCTTATCTTCCTGGCTATTAGGCTTTAATTCTTGTTTACTTGGGCACATGATCAAAGGGGTTATTCGAATGAAGGAAGCTATCTATCAGACCTCATAAATAACGCAATGCGATTACAATTTAACGCTTAACACTCTGGGAAAAAATTCAGCAGACGACATTTTGAAATATTTTTCTTATTTTCCCCAGGAAACAGGATTTGACATTTCATGCAAAATTGTCTCCAATGGAGACAATTTGCATGAAATGTCACATCTTGTTTCAAATAAGAACAATATCATCAATTTGTCGTCTGATGAATCTGCCAAGAGAGTGGTAAAGGTTAAGTATAGACTGGCGTGTTCGCATATCTGTAGTCTTACTAAACACAAAAGACAGGTCTTACCACATTTTACTATATATAAGGATAGCGAAAATCCAGATCAGCCTGTGTAATCGCGCGCAGTTTGATCAAGGCATTATTTGTCCACTTACAGATTCGTGGATTACGTCAAACATATTGACAAAAACAGTGTATTTGCGAGGGCTGATCCAGGTGGGCTATATAAGACAAAAAAATTACCATTTATCCACGTTGCAGCTCAGTCTGTACAATCATATGATGTGTACGGTCATACGAATATAAAGCTGTGTTTTGGTTCTCGCAGTGCATCAGCCTTTAGTCAAAATATAGTGGCAAACAGTTTTGTTGGCACGGAGACGAAACTATACAAAAAAGATGAGGTATACCAGTATTGACAAACAATACAACGTTTAGTACCTGGTTACACGATCATATTTTATGTAAATAGAATTTTTAACCAACAGAAATAATGTTTTGATAAGGAGAATTTAAAAAAAAAATCTTAGTTTTCCTTTGCCGCAATGGCAACAGGAATGTTTCATGCACTGTAGTAGAAAACATAAATCCCGGTCAAATAAGGTTTTTCTCAGGTACCGCTTTTCAAAATGTAACTTTACTGCATATGGGCCATCCTTGGTTAAATGCCTTCAAGTCTCCTGATATTTTTGGGAACCACAGCTAAGGTAACCGCTATGACAATATATACTCAAAACAAAAAGTAACTTGTCACTTTTTATTAATGAGTAATTTTGTTTCTACTTCGGTTTGGTTGTAATAATTAGTTCAGTTGTTTTCCACAGTTAGTATTAACATAATTCAAGAGAGATTATTCCTGTAAGTGAGTCCAGTCTCGAGTTACCTACATTTTCATATAAAACAGTATGTTCACATTTTCTCACAGCTTCAAAAGCAGAACATGGTCTTCAACACAAAATCTGAAAGACCATTTTTCATAGATAAAATTCCTTGCAACACATTTTGTTTCTTTTCCACCTGGCTATTTAATGGCAATTACTCAAAGTTGCTTGACGTTGAAATTATCTCCCTTGCAATAAAACAATTATAGTAATCTTTCTTCGCTCGTAAAAGCCATATCTCCGATATTTTTTGAAAGTTTTAAACGGCGGTTTGTTTGGACCTCTACAGAGAGTGTATGACCTGAAAAAGAGGCAAAAATTCTTATCATGTCAAAAGAAAAATGGTTGATAATTTCTTGTAGGATTTCCATTACAAAAAGTTTGATCTAACAGCCTTTTCGATAAAAATCGACTAGCTCTGAAGTTGCGCAATAGATGATGCAGACTTTTTGTTAATTTAAGAAAATTAGTCAATACATGTCTAAGCGAATAACGCATTTTTGCCTAAAATAATCATGTATTTAAAGTACAGAGACCGTCCAAAAGTGAATAAATATGATCGTAACTTTTGATTTTGACTACTTCGTTTTTAAGAGAGACCCTTTTGATTATCTGTTTGGCAGAAAGGGTTCAACAAATGTATACAATATGCACAAATGATTGTTCTGTAATATCATACATATTGTAAAACAATTTTTAAATTTTTACCCAGCACGTCAGTAAATCGTATAAATATAAGCTGTAAAGTTATTTTTGGCTCTAGGTATATGTTAAAATCTTTAAACGACTTCTTTCCTCACCGTGAAAGATCAGTGTCCGTTATCATATAAGACAACAATGAAAACCCTGAAGCGTTAAGTACGCAGGGCCAGAGTATCTAGTTTCGGTCAATTAGGCATCTTCAGTGACTTATATGATTTTTAAAAAGCTTAGAATGGGCTCAGCGGTCACAAAGGACAAAAGGCAATGTTCTTGTCCGAGCCTGTAAGGCAGACTGAGTTAATATGGAACACCCTTGGATCAAGATTATTCAAATTTGTTTGGGAACTGCTGTCTTAAACGACCACCATATCAGTGACAGGTAAAATTGTTAACCCTTACAACCTTGCAGACCAAACCAAATACCTTTGCAAACAGTGTAGATCCAGATGAGATGTCTCATAATGAACCGTCTCATCTGGATCAACACTGTTTGCCAATCTGTTCTCAAGTTTGTAATGACACCTCTTTTGTAACAATGGATATGTCCAGTTTCAAAGATGGAATAGTCCATTTGACATAGGGAAAGAGCTTTTAACAACTCCGATACTACAAGATCAGCTGGGCTGAGCTGCCTCTTTCAAAATTGCGTGAAATGCTTAGAATAAAAGACTTGACTGTCTCGATCACAGAATGCTTAACTTTTGATACGAGTCACGCTGGATGGCCAAATCTGCCTAGATTGCATACAGAGCATTCATGGAACAATGCCTTTATAATTTATTAAAGTTGTAGGCAACATCATTCAAATCTATTACTTTTGATGTTTATTCACCTGATATGCAGGATGGTGTCCGAGAATATATATCAATGTAACTTCTAATGTTTCATTGCCATGACAAGCAACGTCTCCATTTGTCTAATGATGACTAAATCTTGAAAGGATATTACCAACCTAATTGCTAAAGCAGATTGAACCAAACAATACAGTTGTTTGAACCAGTTCAGTTAAAACAGAATAACATTTCTAATTATCAATGGACACACCTGTGGTGAACGAATGGCAATAATTTGGCGTCTTGTTCAGTTAGGGTATCGGTACCTTTTAATGGCCAGACTGTTATTAGTGTCTCGGCAAAATGGAAGTTAGTTGGTAAAGGAATCTCACCAGTCTTAACTCAAGTATAAGGATAATGTGAAGGTCATTAGAGCTACAAAGTTTTGAAAGTATTGCCAACTCTTTATGTTCATGTCGATGTAACTTTTGCGACATTTTCTTCATACTGTAATATTTCTTGTTCAACCCATTAATGCATACACTTGATAGAGTTTCTGCCATGTGTTACAAGGGGACAACATAACAAGGGAAAACAACTACTGTGTTTTGCTTCCCTGCACACCAAGGTCTCTTTGAAATGGGATCTATTCAAAAACGAAAGACTTTTAACTTTTCAAATGTGATCTACTCTAAACGGAAAGAATTGGCTCCCCTTGGAAGCAAATTCTTTCCTTTTAGAGTAGGTCCCATTTTAAAAGGGAGACATAATAGGTTTGACAGTTGTCTCCTCTAATCGTGTATTAACTCCCCTTATCATCGCACTTATGGGTCTTTATAGTTAGTGTAGACAAAGACGCTACAACAAGATGCACAATAGGAACTGATATAGAAGCAATTAAAAGCATACATTTTCAGTGGAGGCAATGCTGTGACAATTACATTGTCTCCCTGATGAAAAAGGGTCTACAGTAACCGGAAATAATTTGACCCGTGTGAGCAAATTAAATCCGCTTTTATTATACCACTTTTCAGAATTGGGCTGGTGCGATGAATTGCAAATTTTAAGTTATAAAAGTCTACTCTTTTATAATACATGGCGGAATGTACCGAGTGTATCCAATTCCCTAAAGAGAACGATTTCTATGGATAACAGAAGCTGTCAACTTGCATAATTGAAGCGTCCATCGAAAATGTGTTGCTTCGCTAGGAGTCTACTCTAAAAGGAACGAATTTGCTTCCCTTGAGAGAAAAAATCTTTCCTTTTAGAGTAGACCAACTTTTTAGAAGAGAAAAGGTTTGCTGGAAAGCAAACTGGAAGTCACAATAGTTTCTACCTTGTAAACAAACGACGAAAATGTGCACAATATACTATGTCCCCTTACGATTTACTTATAAATAGGTAATAGAATCTTCGAGTATCCCCTGAAGAAAGCAAAGTAAACATGGAGATACCGTTAAAGGGCCGCAGTCACGAAACGCATCCAACCCGAGGAAGCGGATAAGGGTTTAATCCTTTCAATGTCTACAAACACAGAAGGTCATGCAAACAGTTCAGATCCAGATCGTTAGGAGCCGTCTCATCTGGATCTACGCTGTATGCCATTCTGTTTTTTTTTCACTTTGGACTGAAACTCCTATTTTCAACAACAGACCTGTCAAAATTCACTGATCCGAGAAACCAACAGGAACTCAGGAGTGAGAGAGTTAATTACATGAAATGACCACACAAAACAGAACTTTGTCGAAATCAGAACGAAAAAACGAAAAGCGACCGCAACAGTCAACAGCAAAACTGTTCAGGGCTTATATCTTTCTTTCTTGAATTTCTGAAGTGCACTCTTCCGTCATTAAATTTGGCCAGAACCATTGCTCCAAACAGGGGTCTCCATGAAAATCGAAACAGAATGGCAAACATTGAAGATCCTGATGAGACGGCTCATGATGAGCCGTCTTATCAGGATCTACATTGTTTGCATAAAAATGTTTTGGTCTGTAAGACTGAAAGGCTTTTGTTTTACGGATGTCCAAACTCGCCTGCAATCATGCGACAGTTCCAGCTACATATAAATCTTTGGTTAACGTAGGAGTGTCCTAGTTCATTAGTGGATCAGCAAACTAATGTAAATCAAATTATGAACGCTATGATGAAACAAAGATGAAGTGTCGACTACAAGTCGACCGTCTGAGTAAAAGATAATAACTAGTAGCACCAAGGTGATCCTGATCACAAACGAGTAAGGATAGGCACAAACCATCTTATAAAGATTTAGGATTGAGCCATCATCAAATCGGCCGCCTATACCACTGTAGTGCAACTAAAGAGGACAGCTCAATTGTTGACGTTGACTGGGTTTATAAGGAAGCATGCAGTATGTATGTTGTATCACATCTACACTATACCTACATTATATCTAACCTATTTTTATTCTCTGTATTTATATTATATCATTTTAGAAACTTCAAAAGCCATATATAACACTGCAGATTACGTGAACTTCTTGTACAGTTTTGTTAGGATTTCAGGAAACTTCACAGCAATTATCGGCATGATGGGTAGCAGTTGGTGGCATGATATTGTTCTCATTACAGGATCATCCACCTTAGTTCTTTAATACATCTAACTGAGCTTATGAAATGAATTACTTCTACAGTTTTTATTTCACACAACTTCGAATACATGATGTGTATGGTGAGTAGCTGTACGTGACATAAAACGTTTTTATTGCTTGTCCATAAAGTCCGTCTATCCGAGTTGGTGACACGAGTTCTTCGTTAGTTTTGTCTTTTTTTGAACTTCAAGGAAATGATTCTGATGATAAGTAACAATGCGTGAAATTAACTGTTTCCATTGCTGGATTATTACTCTAGGCATTATACACTTGTCTGACTGTCCAAGTTTATGACTCTAACGATTTGTACAAGAAGGAGCACTATTTGGCTATTTGGTCATTCAGTTGTTTACGGAGGTTAAGATTTGGTGTACATTAAGTGTATTGTAGTGCATGTGTTCGTGTATTCTACTTGCATTGGCTCTGGGGGTGGCTTAATGTATGGAAGAAAGCTGCATTAGTGCAAAAGGTACAAGCATGCTTTTTCAGGTGTAAAATGCTAAAACCAACTGGATAATAATGCTCAAGGGATTATTGCACATCTAAATACCAGCTTATTGCTTGTACAATTAAGAGATAGAAGTATATCATTCCTTCTTAACGAATAAAAACAAAACAAAACAAACAAAAAAAAAAAAAAAAAAAAAAAACGTGACAAAGGAGTAGCTGAAGGTACATAAATTTGGTCAGCCCTTCGCTTCAGGTCAAATAACCTATAATTAATCCTGATATCAGATAGATCAGGTGTATGGTGCTGAAACCAACTGAATAATAACCTCAGACTACAAGTTTATTGCAGTTGGTGTAAAGTGCATTATAATGTGCGTAAAATGTTTCCCCTTATTTCATCATAACACAGATTTTATTTTTATTTCCCGTGGGAACATTGAGACCATCTTGGTATCTTCAAAATATTCGCCCAGACTAAAGCACAGTTTTACTTTCAGTTTACATTGGCAAAAGGATTTTATAATAGTTTCTCTTCTAAACTCATCAGGTTTGTCTTTCCTTCTGTACATACACTAAAATAACTCAATCGTTTTGCTCTGGTCTTACCCCGAATCTGTTAATATCCACAGTCATTGCTTGAAACCGAAGTCTTACGATTTTGCAGAATTTAAATTTTTGCTGACAGTAAAGAAACATAGTGTAGAATATGTCCAGGAAGAGCCACAACTGTCACCAACAGGAAGAGTAAACAAAATACAGTCGACTCTCGTTATCTCGAACTTCACGGGACCTGATAAAAATGTTCGAGTTATCAGTAGTTCGAGACAACCAAATTGTGACGTCAAAGGTATGACGACTGTTCGCCTCTCTGTTCGCCAAAACGTGCTTGGAAGGCACATGTATATGGCAATTTAAATAATTTACGCGTACCTCAGTTTGCATTTTTACTATTTGTTTTAGGAGATGCAGTGGTTCTCTTGGAATAAAATCATCAATAAATGCTAATAATAATAAATTTCAAACGTCTCTTGTTGTCTTTTTAATACTCCTGCAAATTTGGATTTCCATATGAGCTATAAATAAATTACTCGTTTCCGGGTTGTGTTAGCTATACGTTATGAACTGGTTTGAATTAGCTCCCTTCGCATAGACGACTCGATAAAGAGTTGACTGGTTTCCGCTTTTGCATAAAACGCTTACAATGTTAAGCGGCAGTTGTAAACTAGTTTGGATCATCTCCCCTAGCATAAACGAACCATCTCAGCGCGGCAAACTGTAGCTCCTGCAGAGAAAGCTCGTTATGAACCGTCTCATCTGGACCTACACTATTTGTGCGGGTATCCGTACCAGTCTACAGGGTCGGAAGGGTTAACATCGGTACCCACGTGTGATTCGTCTATTTAAGGCCGTGCACGACAACTCCTATTAGAAGACTGTGCGACTGTCAAAGACTCGGATCAGCCTGCACGCCCACGAATTTTCCATTGTACGCTTGAGCCTTATCTGGGCTTATCAAAGAGCACTGCCTGACCAAAGAGTAACAAGCGATGATTCAGACTTAGCTAGCCTGTTCAATACAGGCTGATCTGAGTCGGAACCTGTCGCGCACTGACTTTTTTTGAAGACGCTATATCATTCAGACGGACAGTACTCAATAGTGAAGAGCATATCTAAACAATAAATTAAAGAAACTTCGTTGATTAATATTCCATAACACTATTCTGAGCCGCTTTTCATCTTACAAATCAATGACACGAGACGGTGTTGAGCGCCGCGTGTCAAACCCGACTCGACACGCACGTGATTTCATAATTACGGATTTTAGACATTGTTTGTTTTGTTTGTAATTACCTGGACAAAGGTGAAAATTAAAATATTGATTTATTTATCAATGGCCTATTATATTTTCATTACCTGAGAGACCGGCGGCGCCGCATCTTACGTTTTTTTTTCCTTCGTCATGGTCCGAGTTCGAGATACGCGGTAGTAAAAACTGTGAAAAATATATTCAGGGACTGAAAATGATGGACGAGATAGCCGAAGTGTCGACATAAAAGTAGTTCGACATACGCGAAGCTGAAATGCAATAAATACATAGGGAAAATAATCGGGACTTAGAAATCAGTTCGACATAAATGATAGGATCGAGATAAGAGGGGTCGAGATAACGAGAGTCGACTGTACGATAGATTGCAAACCAACGTAAACAAACTCAAAGAGCTTCCTCTTTCCCAATCATAGTACAAGACATGATCCACTAAATACAGCAATAAGACAACAAACAAGACAAAAATCATAAAGAAAGACCAAAGGCGAGCAGCCACAAGTCCCACAACGAACGAACACGTTCTAGTCGTCACCTAAGCACGATCAGTAATAAAAACTATTAAACTGATTTTAATGGTACCAAATCATCACCGAGGACCAAATGTTGCAAAAGCTACAGGATAACTCAATCAGTGAAACAGACAATCACGTACAAATATAAGTAGAGACACTCTAGAAACGTCACAATTATGAAGCACGGCCTTCTTGGGACATCGAAATAATATGAAATGAGGAACATTCAATTACAAAACAAACTAAACAAACCACCGATGCAAAAAAGAAGGACTGCAACAGAAGGACCGCCTTAGGAAAACTGCTGTGGAACTAAAACCAGTTTTACTCGCACGAAACCTCACCCCTATTTCATTGAAGACTGGAGACCCCTAAATGGGTAACTAGCAAACAGTGCAGACCCAGATCAGAACGCGGCGTCTGATTAGGGTCTCCATTATTTGTAATAATAAGTTCAACCATATTTCTTTAGGAATATCTGCATCATGTAGCCTGACGTACCTATAATCGAAAATGGACTCTTCCAATATATAGTGTGTGCGAGTTTATTCAGCACCAAACTAAAAGCAAATCAAATTAAATCACTGTGATACAATTAAGCGAGCCACTGATAGCCAGAGCGACCTGTTTGACAACCATTTTTTATGTGAAATGCATCATCTAACAACACCAAGTGTATACGCGCGCAGTCTGATTTGGGCCTCCACTATCTGCATATGTCAGAAAATGCACTTTTCGCATCACAGAGCTGATACGTTTTGTCCTAGCAGGACTCACTGGTTTCTCATTTCATTTGAAGTATCGTCGAAATAAGCACAGAGCCTCACCTGGTGAAAATGCGTGTTCTGGGATTGTAGAGCAGTACAGATCCAGCTTAGCCAGTGAGGCCATACAATCTGATAAAAATGTTAAACATCGATATATTTTCCAGTAGTTAATAATTCTATAAACGGACAAGAAATACACGTTTTCATCTGGCATGGTCCATATATATAGTAGTTAATAATTCTATAAACGGACAAGAAATATACGTTTTCATCTGGCATGGTCCATATATATAGCTATTTCTAAAATGTTGTATGTACACCCAGCGAAGTCTCAGATCAGCCTGTGCATCAGCACAATACGTTCAGAGTCTTCGCGAGCGGTCTGTAAGTAGCCAAAGATCCGAAGCATATTTAGGCGGACAGTAAAGACTCTGATCGGTCTGAGCATCTGACAAGCTGATCTGAGTGTGCGATGGGTGCAAATGCAATATTGTAAAAAATGCTGTGTCCAAGCTCCTGTGCGTGTTTTAATTATTCTATTTAACACATTGTAGAATGAATTAACTCATCCATACTGTATATTGGAAGAGTCAAATTTCAAATTTAGGTACGTCCGGCTATGAGACTTATATATTCCTAGAGAAACATGGTTGCACTATTTGCAAACAGTGGAGACGCTGATCAGACGCTGCGTTCTGCTGCGTCTGATATTGGTCTGCACTGTTTGCTGAATACCCTTTAAGGGGTCAGCCGACTACAATGGGTTAAGATCTCCGGAATTTTCACATAAAATGTTTGATAAATTAATATTATATGGATTTTAACCATCTGTGCATTCATTACAAGTATTTTGTGATTGCATTCTAATTATATAGCACTATTTTGATTCCTAACAAAGTTATTCTGATTACGGTAACTTATTAGAGTTAACAAGTTTGTACGGAATGTTGGCAACATTACAGATTGCATCCGCGAAAAAAAGGCTTTATCCATCAACAGTCCATTTATTAAAACAATACCGCTTTTGTAGCAAGATGTTTACAAGACCTACTTGCATTTATCACTGATATATTGAACTCACTCTAAGAGCTATAAACAGTACGGGGAAGCGACAACTATGGTTATAACGAGGCAGACAACTGAAAAAGATGTCATGGGTAAGTCCTCTTGATAGCGGGGAAGTCTTGATTTGCCCTCGATTAGCTTCATGCCACATCAAATCCGCGTCAAGTGAAATCGTCTGGGAGCATATGCGGCATGTGAAATGCTCGTTCTGGGAATATTCTGCACACGCGAACAATTTGATTAGATCGTTTACGGTCCGTTGATACTAATAATTTTGTTAGCGGACAGAGAAGGCCCTTATCAATCTACGCTGATACACAGACTGATCTACGCTTCCGCTGTCCTCATATGCCCGAAAACATCTTGACGCTTGGCATGGCCGAATAATAGGGCATTTGAGTCTTGACTAACACAAATGTGCATTATACATATGGCAAATATTTAAACCTAGATGAAATAATGATCACGTTTTATGAAATGCAGAATAACAGACGTAGAATCGGAATAGGGTATATACGTCCAGACTGGACTCAGTACTGAATCTGCTATTTTCGCTTGTATTAGTATTTTCTTTGCTTTCAAAGATCTCTTCTTCTCAGAATTTATTTGCGTCATACAAATATTCGAACGAGTATGCAAAGATAACTTTTCCTTGTTAGGGTCCCACTTTTATGGTGCTCCATAGTAATACAAGATACAAGATACAGGAAACTTTATTTTAAGTCGGCATTCAAATTAAAACATATCTAACATTAGCCATTAAGGCTATTTTACCGACAAACAGTGATATAGCTGTACATATCTATAAATATAAAAAACAAAACAGCAATATCACAAAGAAAAGGCAAGCTATCACAAATATGTACTTTGTGGCACAGAACTATATCACACTGTTTAGGAGAAACTCAATCCACAAGAACGAACCTTCATCCGGAAAGGCGAAAAAACAAAAAGATGAAGGAGGTTCACAGACAAGCTAATCATATAACAAGTCGTTATAGTACTTCTATTTAGTATAAGCAAATTAAATAAGTAATTAAGCATAAGCAACTAAAAGCAACTGAAGAGACTGGCTAAAGCAAATGAAGATGAATACAAGCTAAAACATAAGAAACTATAAGCAATGAAAATGAGCGAACTAAGATAACTGAAACTTGCACATGGAACACTTACATGCAGAATCTCCTCAGGTCCGGATCAGTCGTCCAAACTCTTTGAAAGCCGTAGTTGTCCTCAAGTCATTTGGAAGGCTGTTACAGACGTGGGCAGCCTCTATGTCATAGGCCAGGTCCGTCGTACCATCATTTATTACGTCATGGGTTACGTATTTATTGGTCACGTCCATACTTTCATAATTTCTTATGTCGTTGGTCGCGCCTGTTGTAAAGTCTTTAGTTATAGCCGTATGTTTCATTTCCCAATCCAAAGTCCCTTAAATGTAGATAAGTCCGTCATAACTTGATAGTTGCATGTACCGTTGCATGGTCAATTCACGTACTAATATGCATGGTTCGTTGCATTCGCCAGTTAGCTTTCAGTCTGTAAAGTTATATTCTTTATCAGTAGTTGTACATGACTGTCAAGATATAATTAGTAAAATATATTATATATATATATATATTTTGCAGGTAAGTATAGTTTTAAAATTTTGCTAGGCAGTGTAGTTGTCGTGGTCGTCGTTGTCGTCGGAGTCGTCGTCATTGTATTCGTCGTCGGTGTGGTTGTTGTTATTGATGTTTATCATGCATATTTTGAAATGGTATGATTTAATTGAATTTGTTGTAAATGAAACTGCAAGATAATTATAAGATATCTCAAAATAGCTATTTGGGCTTTTTCAGTAAATCCGTACCAATTGTGAAAAAACATTCATTTTGAACCTTTTATATCATTTGATATTATATTGTGATGATTTAATAATCATCAGCATTCGCAAGTTAGCTTTCAGTCTGTAAAGTTATATACTTTATCAGTAGTTGTACATGACTGTCAAGATGTAATTAGTAATATATATATATATATATATATATATATATATATATATATATATATATATATATATATATATATATATATATTGCAGATGTATATGTCCAGTGATCATCCTTTCACCTTTAAACTCCATTTTCATTATGTAATCGTTGTATTGTTGTGTGATTATCCGACGTCAGAACCCGTTGCTGTGACATCAAAGCGAAAAGATTTTTTACCATATCTATATATGTTCACTCTTGGCTGTTCCAGTAGGTTTTGATACCTGAAAGAATAATTTGTACTTTTTAAAGTAACTAAGTCTTGTATATAACTTGGAGATAAACCATTTAAAATTTTGAACACTTCCCTAGCTATAATTCTAGTTCTATCAAGTTGTAAGGTGGGCATGTTTGCCTTTGTCAACAAGTCCTCATAAGAGCTATCAAAGTCACTGAACACTAATCTGAGAGCTCTATACTGTAGTTTTTCCATTTTATCAGTACTTGTCTTAGAGCAGAAATGCCAGACCAGTGGACAGTAGCTGAAATTTGACCTTATGAAAGACTTGAAGATTAGCAATTTAATCTCAGTGTATAGATATTTGCTCAATCTTAAAATGACATTTATTTGTTTGGCGGCTTTTTTGCAGATGATTGAGACATGCGAATTAAAATTTAGCGGATAGTCAAAAGTAATAATTGTATCTGTCTTCATATCCGTCCGTCAGTCTGTCCCCAAATTGTATTTCTTGCCTTTGCCTGTACCGTGTGAAAAGTTATTATAGTCTTTACAAGATGTACCCATAAACCGACCAAAAGTCGGTTTATGGATACATCTTGTAAAGACTTTAATAATTGTTTACGGGTGTTCGGTGCGTCTAGAAACATCCGTCCCAAAGGTCACTGTCTGGCACCACGAGTCTTTGCCAAGTCTGGCCCAGAAAACATGACACTTCAGCTGTTTTCAGTTTGTGAATGTGTTCATTTCTCACAAGGGTCATTCGTTTTAGAATCTATTTATCTTTACTACAGCTGGTGTTAGTGTCGTGTGGCGGCCATAAAACTTCTCCCTTTACTGCTGTAGTACAGGGAGAAGTTTTACGGCCGCCATACGGCACTAACAGTGTAGTACAGTGTAGATTATATTTTCTTGTCCTTTGCATAATTGAGCCAATTCCGTGATTTTTGAAAATTAATATTAAGGTCATTGATGAGACCTAATTGACCGAAACCAGCTAGTCTGGCCCAGATAACTTGACCCTTCAGCTGTTTTCAGTTTTATGAGTGTGTTCCTGGCACTCAAGAATCATTCCCCTTAGAATCTTTTTCATTAATCTGTACGATCCGAGCACCCATGATAGACCTGTTTTCATACACAGCTTTCAATTTTCAGTGTTTGTTGGTATTTTTCGCTTATTTTAAACGCAGCAGTCCCTTACATACACAATAAAGTTGAGGTCCACCACCTTGAAAGGTGACCAATATTTGACCATCATTACAAATATTTAACCTATGCAATGTAAAAAAAGGTAAAAGAAAAGTCTAGGGAGTGCCACAATCACAAGCCGCAGCCCTTCCCAGACACCAAGAGGAAGAGGAAACAGACAAAAACAAACAAGCGCAACGAAAAGCACCGTGATTAGCTCTCTTTTCCCCAAGCGAGATAATCGCAATGCTAAGACTGAAAATCACAAGAGCAAAATAACATAAGGCAAGGCTTAAAACAAATCGCCTTGTAGAATAAACCACACAGCAACAAAGAGTAAGACTAACACCGGGACCACCGCCTTAGAACGGTCAGTAAACATAAACCACCGGGGGTTTAAAGCACTTTTACAGCCGGCCGACTTCACTCTGGGTCCCGATGCTACTCTTAATACAGAAATACATAAAACTTCGGTTCGCATAAAGGCTCCCAACTTAGTCAATGCATCAAAGCAAAAACATAAAAATCAAATTAATCACTAAGATAAACAAAGACGAGTACTCATGGCTAATTTTACTGTGTGCCAGAGTAAATGAAAACCAATAGTTGAATCAAGGCGGGCCAAGCCAAAGACATATCGTCAAGCCCAAACCCACTGGTTAAAGTTTTACAAAGAGGCCGTCATTGAGGCCCGAAACGCCGTCGTGCAATTAAAGAGTGAAGCATAGCCGTCAACAAAGATTGGCTTGATAACTAGGCATGCAGTCTGCCACATAATATCCAGGCTATAGCCAATTCTTTTATAACGGTTAAAGTTTTCTGAATTGCTCCGAAAAGTTAGATTTCCCCACAATTTTTCTAACACTAAGTCACCGTAAAATTCTGGTTCCAATATACCTTGTTGCAGAAGTTTTTTTGTTATATTTTTCTACCAATAACGATAGCCCTGCCTAAGAAGTTAAGCAGTAAGGGCTTTATTACGGCAGTTAAAGTCACTAAAATTTGAAGTTTGCAATATGATGGTTTGCAATACTCGTACTTCACTTTGTTCATACGTCTGCATGTTTACATAACAATGCTTAATAGAAGGGTTCCTTTCTGACTCATCAGTAGCCCTGCTACAGATCATGTAAAGTGTACTGCTGAAGGGCAATGTGACCATAGTGATTTACCAACACGTACCGTAAGGTTAGCCTCTGCATAGATTAGTTAGGGTTTTCACTTCTTTATATAGTACATTGATGCGGACTCATAGTCAGGCATTACAGAACACGGACAGACTACAAACACCATCTTATCTTGTTTTTCCTTGTTCGCATCTGGGATAATGATTTTTTCATAGCAAAGCTACTATTTATTTTCAAGAAAGTAATTAGCTAAGATCTGTTTTAATAATCAAGGTCCGTCTCATGTTTATTTGATTCCCAACTCCGATAAATGGCCTGCATAAAACCGGGCTTAGCACATACTCGAAGAGCGATCGAAGCCTCTAGTTCAGCCAGCGCATTCGAAATAATGACAACAGTGTTCGGTTTTTGACACACTTACTGTAACAGTAGCCAAAGATTCTGCAAAGACCGTGGCCGAACAAAGTTACTGTCTAACTTTACTTGATTTATGTCGTTTTGGATATTAGATAAAGAAGGCTTTTATCCAAGCATGCTTAGCTATTTTAAACAAAGCCGTACAAGAAACCTGGGAATGGGAGATTAGGACATTCACTTAATAATGCGTTTCCAAAATACGCACAGATGGCTGAACATTTTAGTAAATTTTAATATTAATGGCAGGAACCCAAATGTAGTTAATGTTGAAATAAGTGAAACAACATTTTATTTCTTTCTCTTCATTATGTCTTTTCATTCTCTTCATTTTATTTTGTTTTGCAAGTGTAATCCTTTGCGTATACGGTGATTACACACGTGCTATATTTATGAAATGTGCCAACTCACTAGGACGGGCGAATGTAGATTCGTTTGTATGCCATAGTCTTGCCACTGAGTTTGCAGGAAAGCATCCATGCACTATTTAAAGAATAAAACAGCCTGGTTAGTTAAGGCATACACGGAATCTTCAAACCAACATCGGTGGTAGATGGTTCGTTTAACGCTAAGTATGCTAGGTATAATTTCAGCTGACAATATTTTCATGCTTTCTTATTCCTTTTTTTCAGAGAATAAGGTTTAAAATTTCATAAATATTGTCTGTTAAATTTGCATGTAAGGTCACCTCCATTTTCGAGGCTAAATTTCATGCCATGTCAACGGCGCCTTGCATTTTTATAAAATATTTTATGCAGTTACTCGGATTTTCATTATCTCTCAGAAAAGCCGTGTCTGCTATTTCTGTCTGTCTCAGTATTCTAGTATTCTGTATTTTCAAAGGTCCCGTCGGTCAGGTTTTTTTTGTGTGATCACAGTAGCTGTTTTTATGTGCTTGTGTGGAGGCCATTAAACATCACACCATACTTCAATATAGTGCTAATTTATTTCCGCTATTGACAGATGTCTGTATAAAGTGATTTTAACGTGAAATCGCTATTGACAGACATCTGTAACTAGCGACTTCCTATTTTTAAACTTCTTGTGCTTTGGAACTGTTGAGCTCGTGTATAACATTTAAAAATACAATATCGCTTAAAGCGCTGTAAGGGAGCGTGCGAGATGTCGCATTGTATCACATAAATGGGCTCAATAAAAAACAATTGTTTTCTGTCTGTTACTGTGTTCTGTATTTGCAAAGAATCCGTATTTCAGATTACTTAAGGAGTACTTTACCCTCGCAGACCTGATGAAGTTACAGCTACAAATAATCGTTCCGTTCATCTTGGGGTTATCCAATTCATCAGAAGAATCACATAGGAATGAAACACATAAAGTCTATGAAACGTGTGTTGAAATAAAAATGATAGGAACTGCAAGTCGGAGCAAACGAAAACAACTAGATAAGGCGGAAACGTGAAACGGCAGATCAGGCTTCAGCTTTCTTGAAAGAAAGCTAGAAAAAAAAAATCAAGGGTGAAAGAATAGTGCCTTGGAAAGCAAAGAACACATATTTTGAAAACCTATTGTGGTATGACTTATATACTATGATTCAAAAGGTAAGATTTGCGAAACTAGCAAACCCGTTATAATTGCCGAGCTCTGATTAAAATATCGTCAGCTGTAAACCCAGACATAAGAGACGGGATACAGCATTTCATTAAAGATTCCATGAAGGCCCGGCGCAGACTCAGATCAGCCTCCGCATCCGCGCAGCCTGATCAAAGTCTTTGTAATGCAATCTGCGTGTAGCTAAGAATCCTAAGCGTCCTCAGGCGGACAAGTAACGGAAACAAAAATACACCTTGACAACGGACTCCTTGACAAGTAACGGACAACAGCAATGCACTTGATGAGCTTAAACACGGTTTCATGGGTACTCTATCCCCGGCTAAATTCAGATGCAGTTCCGCCAGGTCTCTGTACAATAGGCTGAACTTTCGAAAACACTCCATATCCAATGTTTGAAGCCCTGTCTACAGTAAAGTGGCAAATGTTTTAGAAACGAGAATTATACCAGCTACGGCTCGATGAAGTAAGGATGTCGCCCGTAGACCTTTTTTAATCTCTGGCAAAACAGTTTAGGTTTTATATAATTTGGTGGCAACGAGCTGGAAGTCAGCAGTCGTCTACTGTCAATAAATTCTTGATACGCGGAAAGAGCTTTTGCATTCCGGATTAAATGTTATACGTAAACCTCGTATGCAGGTGCAGAAGGGATATTACTTGTAAGAAATGGACTATGGAAAAACTGGAATGCAGTTTTTCATATACCTTCGTAACATATTTTTCAATGGCAATACATATGTTACAGTAACATAGGGTAGAAGAGCAGGACTCAGTAATTCCTCTCTGCGAACGTCACACTTCTATCTTTGGAGAAATAGGAGAAATTAACGTCATGAACAGATTATTTTAACAGAAGTGATGACGTTTTCACGGTCGCTTTCATAACGTTAGATTAATGAGATTAATTCAAAAATATTTAGAAACACTTTTAAATAATCAGAACCAACATCTGACCCACAGCAGATCAGAACTCAAAGGGTCTTCACTGATCTTATGATACAGCCTCAGGGTTATCAAAAGCCCTAAATGAGAATCCTTGCCATACTGGGTGGATGTACAGCCTGATCTGAGTATTTACTGGTCACATAGGTCTTTGTGTAGGTTTTGTCGTGCGTTGGCTCAATTAATGTCTTCAAGGGAAAACTGTATAAAGGTTTCTTATTTAACCCTTTTAACCATACAGACCAAACCAGATACCTGTGCAAACAGTATAGATCCTTGTGAGATGGTATCTCATCTGCAATAATTACATGTCCAAATTCAATGATGGAAACGTCCATTTCATAAACCCAGGGTGGAAAGGGAAATACTAATCTTTTTCAGGCAACAGCTTAAAACTTCGGATGGACGGAAGAAAAACATTAACTGAGTAGAGCATCACTACAGAACATTTGTACCAAGGTCATTTCGAACTGCTTTACAGGTTACATCAGGAAAAACATCATCATTCAAAATGGCCAACCAAGTGAACTATGAATACACAGAATACAAGCAATATACCTACCATTATAATCCAGCTGAGTTATATTACTCAAAAAATAGAAAAAAAACTTTGTTGAAGTTTATGTCGCACCTGCATACTAAAATGTGAAAACAAGCAACAGAAGGGTGAGAGTTGTCATCCTTGTTTGTTCCTTGTTATCAGTGAGATAAGACAATCAGTGAAGTGAAATTAACTGTGAAGTTTTACAGTTTGTAGGCTTCATTTAGGTTGGTCATTAGGGTGGACGCTAGGATGGACGTAAGTACACGGACGAACGGACGGACGGACGGAAACGTGCATGCCTAAGTCGCCCATGCTAGTGCAAGTGCGCCAACAGCAAACTTAAAAATACAGTCGACTCTCGTTATCTCGAATTCCAAGGGACTCTCTGAAATACTTCGAGATATCCGTAGTTCGACATATCAGGTTTGCAGAATTGAGGAAAAAATAATTTGATTAACCACATTTAACAAACTGATAAGTAATTGGACTTTTGAAGTTAGAGATATATTGAAAATATTGTGGAAAAGAGGAGAAATTGCTCCTTAGGAGCAATTTCTCCTCTTTTCTACAATATTTTCCATCTGTTGTTAGGTTTTCATGTATAGGCAGGGAGCAGATTTTCACTTCGAGATAAGCGGTTATTCGAGATAAGCGAGGTCGAGATAACGAGAGTCAACTGTATACTTACCGCAAAAACGCAGTATTGACCATATTCGCGTCGAAGAACATTTTTTCATGAGGTGACTGAAATGAATAAAACAGTTTGCTTTTGCCAGCAGAAATCAAACGGTCTAATGTAAAATGGGTTATGGAATCAGATGTTCTTATTCAGTCCTTAGATCTGTTGCCAACACGACAGAAAAAGTGGCCAGGGAAGTTGAAACTGTATCACAGTAATGAAAGCTTTCCAACTGAAACTAATACACAGGGAAACGAATTGTATGGCGTTTAATATTCATTATTTAACCCTTCCGTCCCTGAGTTTCTGAAGTGGACTCCCACATCCTTGAATTTGGACATGTCCACTGATGCAAAAAAGGGTTTCAGTTTAAAATCAATAACAGAATGAAAAACAGTGTAAATCCTGACGAGACGGCTCTTCTGGGTATACATTGTTTGCATAGGTATCTGTTTTGGTCTGCCGGGTTGAAAGGGTTAATCATCAAAGCCGATTTTGAGATTCCCTTCTTGTTCCTATATGCGAACAAAGTTACTTCGTGTCGATATGACAGGGACTACGCCTAGATTATACTTTGAATTTATATAGCGAGAGACATAACTCCTGAGAGACTAAATCCTCAAATAGCTCATATAAATTGACTGGATGTCTGATTTGCGTATGCGCGCACCTGTGTCTGTGCGTGTTTGGTGGCCTTCCACTAAATATTTCCGATTGCCCTCAATAGTAACTTTTTGCAATCTCTTTTAAAAACTATACATAAAAATTTACCCATCTCTCTGTAGTTGATAAAACAACTCTTCCTATTGTTTTTCAATGACAAAATCATCAACATGAGGCCCATCTCACATCACGAAAACATGCCTATATAATTTTGACCCCCTTAAACCCCACTTTTATATAGTAAAACTGGGGTTTACAAGGGTATACTTTTTTCTTATTTTTGCTCAAAAACATAGATTGTTGGTACTTGTTAGAACAGGCGATTCTAACGAGTACCCACAATTTATGTTTTCGAGCAAAAGTAAGAAAAATATCAGAGTTTTTTTATCTGAAAATTCTCACTTTTTGGAGGTGAAATTTTCTATATTTTGAATAGGTGTGTTTTCGTAATGAACCGGGAGTCAGATGTCGCTATATTTGTCTACATGCATGTCTGCATAAAATTTAAAGAGATGTTTTTTTCATAAGGGTAGCCGAATAAAATTGTACCGTAACATTGTTCGCTACGCAGATGTAAATCTGAAAGAAATATGATTTTATTTTGACTGAAATGGCCTTTTCTTATATTAAATAAGTTAAATATGACCAAAAGAAATAACTCTAGGCATTTTCTTCTATACCAAATCTTCTCTCCAAAAGAGGCGGAGTCACACCTCATGACTATTCAGTCGAATGCTACCTATACCAAATTTTATTTTGCTGTTTTAAGGCCTACAAACAGATGCAGAATAAATCTGAGATATTTTTCAGCTCATATTACACGTTTCATGAAAATCGGTCCACAACTTGTCCAGTAACTTAGCGTAAAAGTTCTCGATCCCAATTTCAGCCGCAGAACCAAGAAAATGCGGATTTTTTTTTGAAAATTTGGTGAAGTTTACCTCTTATGGGTTTAAACAAGTTGGAACTACAGGGTCTTCTGTCTCTTGTAAAGCAGGATCAAGCTTTTGCAAGCCTTAAAAAGACAAAAACAACATTTACTCTCCACTAAAAAGAATTTTTCAATGTTTTATGAAGTATACCCCCGTTTTCATTAAAATCTGTCTTTTCGGTACCTTTTAAAGACCAAAATGAGCCATAAGTATCAGGGAACACCTTTTCTACTCTTATAATAGTAAATAATATACAAATCAGCAATAGACAGCATTCCGTACTTCGAAATAGTAACATTCTTCGAAATTTAGCCAAATTACACAAAGCAGGCTCTGGCGGGCAACAGATGTCGAATTACGCATATATGTCCAAAGGATATTTTCAAGACCACTGGTCTATTTCAAAGTGAGCTAAGCCTTGCTTTTACATTTTATGACATTGAATGTCTGGAAAATGCTATCACATGAAATCAGCAGCTTAGGAGTTTTTGCTTGTTTTTATAACAGAAGCCTGATGTTGTAAAATTGTCAATTTGGCCTATAGATGGCTTTCCACTAAATATTTCCCATTGCCCTCAGTAGTAATATTCTGCAGTCTCTTTCAAAATCTATACATACAAATTTACCCATCTCTCTGTAGTTGATAAAACACTTCTTCCTCATTAGTTTTTAATGATAAAATCAGCGTGAAGCCCAACCCAATCGGGAGCCAGATGTGGCTGTCTTTCTTTACATGTAGGTCCGCACTAATGTTAAAGGAATATTTTATTTATGAGGGTAGACGAAAAAAATTATACCGTAACATTGTTCGCTTCGGAGATGTAAATCTGAAACAAACAAAATTATGTTTTTATTGAAATGGACTTTTTTATATTGAAATAATATACGAGACCAATAGAAATCACTCTAGGTATTATCTTCTCTACCAAATCCCACTAAAAGAGGCGGAATCACGCCCAATAATTATTAAGTAGAATGCTACCATTTGTGTTGGTGAGGTGCTGGTGTAGGGAGGTGTCTCGGGTCGATCTCCGGCTGACTTCTGTTTAAAATGGCTTGGGGCTCAGCATTAAAAACTTAAGCGCTTATTATCTTTGTGAGAAATTAAGCAAAAAAAAAAAAAAAAAAAAAAAAGGGGGGGGGGGGGAGGGCGGGGGGGGGGGGGGTGGGTGGGGAGTACTGGACTGCCTTTTGCAGACATCGTGAAGAATAATGAAAAAAAAATGCTGAACACTATGATCACACACACACACACACACACACACACACACACTAACACACACACACACACACACACACACACACACACACACACACCTGACGGGGCTGTTCAGATTTACATGTTGGTTTGGATCTCCGCTTAAAGTTTGTCGGAAATGACGTCTTTTACTGTGCATTTGATTTATGCTTGATTTATTCATTTCCCGTTCTCTAATTATCGCGCTGCAGCTAATAATTTTGTATTTGCTTCTTTGTCATTTCACATTTATTTTATAGCAGTGTACCTTTATAACATAATAATTAGATTGCTGTAGACGAGAATAGGGTATTAGGGAACGGCGCTTGTGGAAAAGAGTTCTTATGCGAGCACACAGCGTTAGTCTTTCCCAGCTTTCTCATCTATGGACTCTTACATGTAGCCGGTCTAATGGAAGATAGGATGTTGTAGACAGATTCAAGAAGTACTATATTTTCTGGTCATTTGGGATTATGGAGTACAATTATTTGAAAATTAAATGTTTAATAATGGCTTAGGAAGAATGAGCAATGTTTCATACTGTTTATGATAAATCCCAGTAAAATCGAGTCACCTATTTTCATTTTTTGAAAAATCATCTACAAAGCTATATGCTTAGTCAAGACTTATATTTACTTATTAAAATTAATCTGTTTTTATATAGCCCGTTAACCCTCTCATGGAAGCTATATTGTCGTTGTGTATATCTGGGTAATGATGCTGTATACCTAGTCTGATTGGCACTTTTCGGATGGACTTTGTTGCTACAACAAGTGGTTTTTTTATGCTAATTAAAGAGAAGACTTGTGTTTATTTATTGTTAGTTAATGACCCAGACATTACGTAAGCCAAGGTATTGCTAAGTAACAACAACATATTAGATTTTCCAGAGAAACAGATAAAAACAAAACTATTTAAACAATGAAATTAGAGTTTCACAAATAGTTCGTATCTTTTCTTGGTATTGGGGTTTAATTTATGTATCTTATTCAAAGAAAAAATGGTCATTCATATAATTCTGCCTGAAAAAGGGAGATTTATATATTCAATGATTTGCACTCTGGGTAAAAATTCAGCAGACGGCATTTTGAAATATTTTTCTTATTTTTCCCTGAAAACAGGTTTTGACATTTTATGCAAATTGTCTCTAATGGAGACAATTTGCATGAAATGTCAAAATCTGTTTTCTGAGCAAAATAAGAAAAATGTCAACAATTTGTCGTCTGCTGAATTAGCCCAGAGAGTAATAAAGATGAAACCAGTAAAAAGATAGACTTACTTCCCGGCCTGAAAAAATGGAACCATATGAATTTCCTATCCCAATCTACCATAAGTAGACCTACTAACACATGTGTGTACTGTTGTATGAACCGCACGTGAGAAACGTACTCTTAGCGTGTGTGCCCAAAGAAGAATAAAATCAGCCTGCGCACTGACGCAGTCTGATCAGTCTTCGATGTCCGCATTTAGAAATTTTGCATCCTTGGCTATCCAAAATGCACCCAGTAAAGATTCTGATGAGATTGAGCGAATGCGCAGGCTGATCTGAATCTTCGCTGGACCTACATGTTCAAAAGTATGTTTTCTGACGTTGCGGCTCATAAAAAAATATCCTCCTCACCCCTCCCCCCTCTCCCCCCCTCTCCCCCCTCTCCCCACATGTGTGCTATTAAGCCTTAAAGCGTTAAATCACAACTGCAGCAGTCAACACTTTTAAATATACTGTTTTAGTTATTTTTCTTAGAAAATAAATCTTGACATTTCATGTGAATCGTCTGCCAGACGATTCACATGAGATTTCAAGGCTTATTTTCTAAGAAAAATAATTTTCGTTTAGAACGTCTCCTGTTTTAAAGTTTGCTTGGCGCTTTAAGGGTTTATGAACATCCTGATTAATCATTTATATACACCTGTCGGAAAAATGTGGTTTTCATACAGTATTCGGACAGACAGACAAACCTAATATAACAATTTAGAGCCAGATCAGACGCAGCGTCAAACAAACTTTACACAATTTGTCACCAGTCCAGCACTGTTCTTGGACGCAGCCACAGGTACAAATATGGAGCTGGTGTTAGTGATATGTGGCAGTCGTGAAATATTTCCCCGTACTTACACTTCACTTTCGTATACAGTCGAACCTCGATAGCTCGAACACCGATGGCTCGTTTATCATGGCTAATTCGAACTCGTTTTTGAGTCCATACGAAATTTTCCGATCGCCCCAGAAAACAAAAAAAATAAGGAAATTTTCTTATTTTATCATGAAATTGTATATTGTGTATACTCACAAAAATCGCCTTATAGAGGCGATTCTAATGAGTACACTCAACATACCATTATTGTTTAGAAGATCGAAATAATTCCATAAACTATCTCCATTTGCTTCCTGACCTGGCGTCATGATTACATGTAACCCTCAGTTGCTCGAACTACCCATATCTCGAACAAATTTCCATGGTCTCAAAGATATTCGAGCCAGTGAGATTCGATTCAGGCGTTATATCAAAGGCAGCTCATTTTTGTTCTGTTCTAGCTATTGATATACTTCCAGGCATGAAAAAGGATAACAATCCAGACCCCTTTACTAGTATGCTATACATAGAAATTTAGAGAATGAAACAGGAACAAGAAGACTGTCCGTCTCAGCACAATACTAAAGTCTTAACTAACAGAACGAGTAGCGATTGGATCGGTTAGCCATTTCGTGCCTTTATAATTAACTTACGAAATAAAGTTTATTTTCTATTGATGCGTCTGGCTTTTAATCATTTCCAGCACGGTGCCTCATTATCTCATTATTAGATTTTCTCAAAAACAATTCTAGAAAGATATTGCATAAATAGTTTGGTAAGTTATTGAATCCATATTCATATAAAAAAAAACCCCGAAAAACAGAGAATAATAATAATAATAATAATAATAATAATAATAATAATAAAATCGTACGTGCAGCCCAGGAGGACTGTGACTGTGACACTTCTGAACTTTTAAAATACTGAATAAACTCTCCCATACTATATATTGGAAGAGTCCATTTTCGATTTTAGGTATGTCAGGCAATATGATGTAGATATTCCTAAAGATTAGTTGGACTATTTGCAAGCAGTGGCATTCTGCGGCGTCTGATCAGGGTCTGCACTGTTTTCAGTTACCCGTTTAGAGGTCTCCAGTCTTCAATGGTTTAATGTTTTGATGTTTACTTTTGGGTGTCAGCAATCTTATGCAGTCTTTCAAACACCGAAGTTATTATCAAAACAGATCGTGGAACAATCCCACCGCTTCGGTTAATTTGATTTTTGAAATGCAGTGCTTTAGATTTATTATAAGAAACATTTATAGTATATCGTAAAAGACAGCCGTACACATTATCGTATAAAACAATGAAATGGCTGTAAACAAATCAGTTTATCACACAACTTCCAGCCAGATATCCACAGATTAATAAAATGTTCTAAAGACATTCTGTGTGGTGGGGCCCATGAAGTTTATGGATAACAGCGAGCAACAAGGTGGCCTACACCCGTGGGCTTCAAACATACAAGAAATGCACCGTTTCTGATCACCGTAGGATCATTCGCACAGATTCGAAGAGGCCTAATTATGCGCTGATGCAGCTGGGCTTTTGCTGTCCGCATATAGACTCGAATATACTTTCTGTTGGCGCAGATCGTATGTTTAGTAATACAAATAACAGATCTATACCATCAAACCTTAACCGCAAGGGGAAATGTACATTCCCAAGTTAGATAAAGCTATGTAATGTGAACCCAAAATATATTGTGGACACGGGTTTATATGGATATACATGTTCATTTGAGCCACCTCATGACATAACCAACAGCATGATATGTACGCCCAACGAAGACAGATCAGCCTTGTGTGTGTGTGTGTGTGTGTGTGTGTGTGTGTGTGTGTGTGTGTGTGTGTGTGTGTAATTCATTTTAGAATCTATTTATCTTCACTTCAGGCGGTGTTAGTGCCACATAGCGGCTCTA
Organism: Anodontia alba; assembly: GCA_964016985.1. Lineage (NCBI taxonomy): Eukaryota > Metazoa > Mollusca > Bivalvia > Lucinida > Lucinidae > Anodontia > Anodontia alba. The sequence continues at coordinate 62,157,688 of OZ024827.1, read as the reverse complement.
AACCGTCTCTCCGTAAATCACAATAGTGTAGTTTATATTTTTTGATCCTTGTGGTCATTGAGCCTATTCTCGGATTTTTGAAGAAAAAAAAAAATGAGGATTCGTGATGAGGCTTAGTTGTTTGTCGAACCTAGCTTGTCCGTCCAAGAAATTACGTCAATTCAGTTTTTTTTTTTATTTTATTTTTGCTTTTGTGTATGTGTTCATTTCTCTCAAGGCTGTTTCCTTTTAGATTTTTTAAGTTGTGATTCGTATCACACGTGCGGGCAGCAATCATAACGCTAACAAATCTATGTTTCATGTACGCTTATGTTCCCGTATAATATACAGTGCAAACAGGGGTGTAAGTGGGTGAGGTGTACATTATTAAGAATTGTTTTTAGAATTTGGTTTTAATCATAGTTTATTCGTATGTTGCATTATACAATAACAAGAGAGCCAAGGTTGCCCTGTATCGCTCACATGATTATTAAACGTTTCGAGTAAATTGGCCTAAGAAGAACTTCAATATAGGTTTTCAAGATGGCGGCCATCTTAGATTTCCGATCAGAATGATTTTAGCTACTTTTAATCTACAAGTCACCTAGAAAATTCCAATGAAGTTTAAAGTCAGTTGGCCTTTTGGTTAAAGATAAACTGTTCAAAATAGATTTTCGACATGGCGACCTTCCTGGATTTCCGATCAGAATGATTTTAGCTATTTTTATCTACAACTTACCTTGATACTCCCTATTAAGTGTTGAGTCAATTGGCTTTTCTATTCTGAAGACGTTTAAAAAATAAGATTTTCAAGATGGCAAATGTGACGGCCATATTGGATTTCCGATCAGAATAAATTTAGCTATATTTGATCTACAATTCACCCAGATACTGCCTACCAAGTTTGAGTAAATTTGTCTTTCGGGTCAGGAGAAGAAGTGCAAAATTGATTTCTAAGATAGTGGCTATGGCGGCCAACTTGGATTTCTGATCGGAACGATTTTAGCTATTTTTGATCTACAAATCACCCTGATGCTTCCTACGAAGTTTCGAGTTAGTTGGCCTTTCAATTCAGGTGAGGAAGCGAAAAAAATATTTTCAAGATGGCGGCCATGGCGGCCATCTTGGATTTCCGATCTGATCGATTTTAGCAACCGATGCTTCCTACCAAGTAGCAAGTCAATAGGCCGTTCGTTTCAGGAGAGAGAAAAAAAAAAAAAAAAAAAAAAGATTTTCAAGATGGCGGCCATTCGCTTACCATTAGGAACAATTTTTGCTATTTCTAATATTCAAGCCACCCCGCTGCTTCCTACCAAGTTTCAAGTCAATTGGCCTTTTGGTTCAGGAGAAAAAGTGAAAAAAAGATTTTCCAGATGCCGGCCATGGCGGCCATCTTGGATTTCCGGTCGGAACGATTTTAGCTTTTTTTGATCTACAAGTTTGCCCCGATGCTTCCCACCAAGTTTCAAGTCCATTGGCCTTTTGATTCAGGAGCAGAAGGAAAAAAAAGAAAGAAAAAATAGATTCTCAAGACAGCGGCCATGGTGGCCATCTTGGATTTCCGATCGGAACGAGCTATTTTTGATCTACAAGTCGCATTGGACGCCGTTTGGGTTGTGCCAAAAGACAGCTTGAGAATAGTTCGTGGATACTCGGTACTGTCCGCCGAAAACTGTCTCAACTGAACGGAAAGTTTACTATTGTTTGCGAATAACCGCGATCATTTCGGTCAGCTGAACGCAGCCCTTGTTTTTTTCGGTCTCTGCTTATGCATTTGGACTCGATTGCAATTTATGTGTGGGAAGAACTGATCCCAGCGGGTCAACATCATTAAAGCAACGTCGTTTCAACGTTGATTCAACGTCAGTGACGTTGAATTAAGAAATAGATCAGCTCTAGCAGTGATTTGGTGAGTAATAAAACACTGTTTGGAGGTCAGTTGTAAAGTAGATCAAATCATGAGCGCGGAGCGGAGCGCTCGTGATTTACGATCTACTATTACAAATGACCGAACAACTGTGATTTATTACTCAACAAATCACGCACAAGAGCTGATCTATTTCGATTCTAATACATAGAAAGCGACGAAAAGGTAATTGTATCCTTCAGTTTCTTCCAACTGTCCGCCATCGCATAAAAAATAACTTCAACAGCCAACAGTTTTGATCGTAACGCTGTTATTTACATGCATTTCTTATGTTGTTGACGCGAGAAAAACAATGTTTCACCGTCTAACGTCGTGGAAACGAAGACTGACGTCAGCAGAGAGTCAAAATGACGTCGGAACGGCGCCGGATAGCGTCGCGCGCTTCCGCCAAGTGATTTGTTGCAGAAAAAATCACGGAATTTAACCATTGGCTATATATGCTGGGAGTGATAGAATCAACGTTGAAACGACGTTATTTATGATTGTGTGTCTGTTGAGCAAAGATCTTTCGTTAATCCTCACCTACGTCATATGATGTGGTACTAGCGCTAATGAATTTCTTTCCATGCACACATATAATTATGATAAAATGATTACATTCACAGATAGAAACAATAAAATCAATTAGCGATCATTTCAATTTCACTATATATTGCTTTAAAGTAATGTATATTCCACACGGTAAGTCGTTAAAAACAAATCTAAGACATTGTTAATTACAGGCACATGGACCTCAACGTGAGACAAAGTACCGTCTGACATGTGCGTCCAACGAAGACTCAAATCAACCTGCGCATCCGTACAGTATAATCAGTCTTCGTTGCCGTTGTCCGCATGAAGAAACTTCGGTACTTGTCTATCGAAAATGAGACCAGTGAAGATTCAGATCTGAATCTTCGCTGGGCGCACATGTCCGAAGGTATGTTTCCGGAAGTTTCGGCTCTGATGTTGTTTTTTTTTGTTTGTTTCGTGTAACTGTATTTTCTTTGCACACATTTTAATAACTCTTTCAGTATTACATTCCTTGCTAGACTCGAGTTATTCCCCCATCAATGGTTCTAAGCATGAAGCAGAAATATGCGAAGTGTTACTGCAGATTTCACCAGGCTAGTTATGTCACTTGCCCTCTGTTTTTGCATGCTGTAGTAGACAATGAGCAAGGTGGCTCTCACGAGCTTTGTTTGGAAGGGTGCCCACTTTTTTGTACGTTACAATCGCTCGATTCAAGGTAAGGAAATTGTACTTTTCTCAGGTTATATCCAACCGATTTTCATATAACAAGGTACATCGCGTATTCGAAAAAAAAAAAAAAAAAAAAAAAAAAAAAAATCAAATAAAAAACCTCTGATATTTTTCATAAATCTGCTTAAAACATAGAATGTGGTACTCGTTAGAACCGCCTCGGCGAGGCGGGTCTAACGAGTACCCACAATCTATGTTTTTGAGCAGAAATAGGAACAATAATGTGTACAAATGTACCCCTGTAAACCCCAGTTTTACTATATAAAAGTGGGGTGTGGCTGTGTTCCTTGCTTTCAATCTTCAATCTGTATAGTATCTTTTTCCATGGCTTGAGTTTGAATGTTTATCCGTGGAAATGCACTTACCAAGTCGATAGAGCTCAATCAGATGACTTCACGAAAACATGCCTACCCTTAAACCCCACTATTATATAGTAAAATTGCGGTCTTCAGGGGATACATTATTTCTCATATTTCTGCTTAAAACATAGATTGTGGGTACTCGTTATACCAGCCTCGTCGAGGCGGTTCTAACGAGTACCCACAATCTATGTTTTGAGCAGATTTATGAAAAATATCAGAGTTTTTTTTTTATCTGATTTTTTTTTCAGATTTTGGACGTGAAAGTTTCTATTTATTTGAATAGGCGTGTTTTCATAATGATCCCAGCGATATAGATATATCATTTTAATCTAGATATGAAGTTCGAAACTATAAATTCAAAGCTACGATACTTGCACACATTCAAGAGGGACTGTACAAAAACCTAAAACTTAGGCGAAAAACGAAAAAAGAAGAAACTGTAACTGAAAACAACAGCAAATACAGTTGTTACTAAGTTGATTGTGAGCCTGGGCAAATACTTTCCACCAGAGAATGAATGACCGATGAGGAACCGCGAAAGCATTGCGAAAACTGCCTATTCAAATATATAGAAAATTTCACCTCCAAAAGCTGAAAATTTTCCGATAAAAAAAACCTCTGATATTTTTCATATTTCTGCTCAAAAACATAGATTGTGTACTCATCAGAACCGCCTCGGCGAGGCAGTTCTAACGAGTACCCACAACCTATGTTTTTGAGCATGTTCTAACGAGTACCCACAACCTATGTTTTTTTTAGCAGAAATAAGAAAAATAATGTATACCCCTGTAAACCCAAGTTTTACTATATAAAAATGGAGTTTAAGGGGGTCAAAGTTATATAGACGTGTTTTCGTGATGGAGTCAAAATTATATACGCGTGGTTTCGTGTCTGTCGCCTAGGATAGGTCAACAGTAAGGCCGTTGATGTCAGTGAGTAAGTAAATTGACTTTAAAGAAAGAGGGCGGCTTATTTGGCAATGCTAATCTTCCATGAGGCCCTCTTAAGTACATACAATACAAAATATTAAACCAACAAATACAATTAAATGCAAGATATACAAGTATGAAAATGAGAAAATGATTAGAATGATGCTGATGGAGCTAAAACATTATACAACTTTATGATTACCTGTAAATCTTAACACATTTCAATTATTCCATTATAATTTCTAGATACGAGGGTCCTGCAAAAGGTTTTGCCACTGGGTTCAGATTACTTCAGTGCTACGTTTTATCAAACATATTTTTATTACAAACCTTCAAAGTATTCCCCCTTTACTGAAACACATTTTTGTAACCTTTTTACCCAGTCGCGAAAAGCAGATAAATAGTCTTCTTTTGGTATCTGTTGGAGTCACTGATAAATAGCGCTGCCAAGAGAACTTCTAGACGTATACTTATTTCCAGAAAGCATTTTCTTAAGCCTTGGGAATAAAAAGAAGTCACAGGGACTCAGGTCAGGTGAATAAGGTGGATGGTTTAAAACTTTCACCTTTTCAGAAGCCAAAAAAGACTTAACAACCTCACACTTATGAGAGGAGGCGTTGTCATGTAAAAGGTGGACTCCTGACCATCCTTTGCTTGGTCGTTTCTTATTGTAAAACTCTTTCACTTTCTTCAGTACAGAGTTCTTGTAGAATCGGCCAGTGACTGTATGATCAGATGGACAAGGCACTTGAATGACTGGCCCACTTGAATTAAAGAAAATTGCGTACATTATCTTTTTCGAACTTATGGGCAATACATGGGCGTTTTTGATCTTTTCGCTTCCATTGCTTATTTTCAGCCCTTCTTTGTGGCTCAAACATGTGCACCCAGATTTCATCACCTGTTAGCAAGTTAGAAATAACCCGACTATTACAGCTTTTGTATGTTTTCAAAAGTTCCCAGGCACATTTAAGGCGTTGTGTCTTTTGCTCCTCAGTGAGCAAATGAGGTATCCACCTAGCGCAAACCTTTCTCAGGTCCAAACGCTTTTTCAGAATTGTTTGCACACTGCCTTCTGATATGCTAGTACGACTTGCTATATCTTTGACAGACAATCGCACATCCTGTTCCATTATATGTTCGACCACAATCTTTACAGCAGCGATGTTAGCCTTGGTAACAGAGGTTTTAGGCCTTCCAGGACGGGTATCATCTTCAACAGAAAATGTCCCAGCTTTAAAAGCTTTAACCCATCTAAAACTGTGCGCACTGAAATGGTCTGAGGTCCATATATACCACACAATTCATTAAATATCTGCTTTGAATCTATATTAAGCCAAATGCGGCATTCAATATAGCTACGAATTTCAGTCTTCTAGTCCATGTTCCAATGTAACAAGTAAATTGGTCAGTGTATATGACTGCATCTATTTCAATTTGAAATAACTCGGTCAGTTGGAAAGCAATTTGCACAAAATAAACGGGTATCGTTAGCTATTCAACACTGCATTTAAGTGCAGTGAAGCATTTTAAAATATACATGGGATAAAACTAAGTACAGAACGTTTTGCACGACCATCGTATTGCATCAAGAAAAAAAGAGGACTTTTTTTTAAGGGACTTTTTTTAAGGAAAAAAAAAGTGAGACTCCCTGAAGAAAGATGCCTATCAGTATACCGTATTTGCTCTAAATACTGGGACACCTTTCCTTGCTATACTTGTCCTATAATTTGTGAATGTCTGTTACACTACAAAGTAGCTGTAGTCATTGTACCCAAGCCATAATCCGAACTCATAAATCCCGTAAACGAATGACGAATCCGAGTGTACAGACCAACAGACATGGACCCAAGAATAAAGGGTGTAATCATGCGTCCGCGGATAGTAAGCATTACTTGGTAAGCAAGCTTCGCCCACCATGCCCCTAAACCTGAATGAAGGAAATGTAGGTAGAAGTGTATGTCCGGGATTTTGGAAGTCTACTTATGGCTCGTCATTGGCAAACTCATCAGAAACAATTCTGGAAACTGTCACACTGTAGGGATTGACCAGATCATGATGTCTCCCATAGAACTTCTTAAGTGTTGCTACCAGTTTGGTTTTTTGATAGCCCTGGTTCAACAACTTTAAATGAGCACTTTCCCACGCTCCATGAAGTCCTGATAATTTGAACAGGCTCTGGCATAACGGATTAACTGTGATACGTAAACGCCGTATGCTGGTGCAGAAGGGATATTACTGCTCAGGAATGGAAAGTTAACAAAGTGACGCGTTTAAAACATTGCTTAGACTGACTCCTGTCGTTTCTGCACTTGTTTTTTTTTTTTTTTTTTTTTTTCGTCATTCTTTATCACTTACAGTAGCTGTAGCAAATTCTGTCTTTAATCCCATTTTTAAGTTTTTCAGTTTTACTACAGAAATCTTTCCACTAAGGGACATAACTGATTAAATCATATAAACTGTACTAGATACTATACCTTTGAAAAGAAAAAAGAAAATGATAGAAAACATAGAGTCTGGAGACAGACTAAATATTGCTGGACGAGTGGCAAACATTGTAGAACCTGATCAGACGCCGCGTTCTGCGTCGTCTGATCTGGGTCTACACTGTTTGTTGAGGCCTATCTGTCCCAATCCTTAGGGTTATTACGGTAATTTTATAATCAATATATTTGATATTGTGATGGGCGGTGGGGGTAATAAAAGGGTAATTTCAATGCGTTTTTGGTGGGTTAATCAATTATGAACAGGTTGCACTCAGCATTAATCCCGACAGCTCCAGCTACCTATACCGTGTTCAGTCAGCCTGTAGTTCCTCTGACGCATCAATTGATCAACATAGAAAAACATGTATATCAACTTAAAAATTATTATAAAAAAATGGTGAGAGAAATAGTAAGTCAGAGTAATTTCTTGTAGAACCACGGTCATAAATGAGTAAGATAGACGCACGCTCAACAGGCTAACCATTGAACCGTCCTTCAAGTCACTGCCTCTATAATTTCGCAATGGTGGGCAATAAACTTGTTAATCTTCATTGAATTCACCACTAAACTCGCAATCTGAATCTAAGAGGAACTGATGCACTTTCAAGGGAGACAGCTTAAAGTCATTTTGGTCCCTTTTAAAAAGGTGCCTGTTTACTCTAAAAGCGAAGAATTTGCTTCCCCAAATTGTTTTCTTTTGAAGCAGACCCCTATTCAGACGGTGATTGGTGTACAAAAGAAACAGGAAGTCACAAAAGTTGTCTCTCTTGCCAAAATGGTGGGAAATCAACCAGGTGTATCCATGGACCATCACGAAAACATACCTATATAATGTTAACCCCCCTTAAACCCCACTTTTATATAGTAAAACTGGTGTTTACAGGGGTAACCATTATTTTTCTTATTTCTGCTCAAAACATAGATTGTGGGTACTCGTTAAAACCGCCTTGGCAAGGCGGTTTTAACGAGTACCCACAATCTATGTTTTGAGCTGAAATATGAAAACATATCAGATTTTTTTTTATCTGAAAGCTTTCAGTTTTTGGTGGTGAAATTTTCAATATATTTGAATAGGCGTGTTTTCGTAATGGTTGCCTTTGAGCTTATAAGCTCGGTTCATCTTGGGTGATGAGTTGGTGATCATACATTAATTTCGTACAAATTACTCCGGAATATACCCATCCTTCTTCTTCCGATGAAAGGTCAGAGTTCGGACGAAATGTACTGATGCTCCAACTGTTTGATTCTACCAGGGTCGTACTGAGCCGATGAAAAAGTCTTCGGCAGCTTTATAAAAATCCATGCTTGTCAAACATAGATTTAGCATTCACAAACAAAAGCAGGAATAGTATCACAATTCTTGAAGGTACAGTCGATTCTCGTTATCTCGAAATCCAAGGGACTCTATGAAATACTTCGAGATATCCGTACCTCGACATATCAGGTTTGTAGAATTGAGGAAAAAATAATTCGAACAACCACATTAAACAAATATATATGTAATTGGACTCTTGAAGTTAGAGATATATTGAAAGTATTGTGGAAAAGAGGAGAAATTGGGAGCAATTTCTCCTCTTTTCCACAATATTTTTTTACCTGTTGTTAGACTTTCATGTTTAGGCAGGGATCAGATTTTCACTTCGAGATAAACTGTTATTCGAGAGAAGCAAGGTCGAGATAACGAGAGTCAACTGTATATTTTAATAGAAGCGCCTTAACATTGAAATATATCATGGACTGGATTGCAGCGAGTTTCCCCCCTTGCCATATACCGACCTAAAAGAATCAATAAATAGCTAAACATTGAACCACATAATAGTGAAGCATACAATTTACTATCAGTGAAGCTCTTTTGTAACAATTACCATTTTATCGGTCTGAGCACATCACGAAAACACACCTATATAATTTAGACCCCCTTAAACCCCACTATTATCTGGTAAAACTGGGGTTTACACGGGTATACATTATTTTTCTTATTTCTACTCAAAACATAGATTGTGGGTACTCGTTAGAACCGCCTCGCCGAGGCGGTTCTAACGAGTAACAACAATCTATGTTTTGAGCAGAAATATAAAAAATATCAGAATTTTTAGCTGAAAACTTTCATTTTTTGGTGCTAAAATTTTCAGTATATTTGTATAGGCGTGTTTTCGTAATGAGTTCCGTAGAACGAATTAACGCTCTGTAATGTCTACCCTAGTGTTTGTTCTCTTCACATAAGAGAAATATGTTCCATGATTTGGCGACCTGCTGTTGTCAATTATCTTCCTTTGAACCCTATTTCATCATTTCTGTCTACCTTCTGCATTTAGAGTGTCTTATCTTTGTTATGTACAAACAGCCCTCTTTATACCGACACTCGATACAACGACAAAATTCGTTACAATAACAATTTGAATGTCACGAAACTTTTGCTTAAGTGACAACAATTAGTCATAAATTATTCAAGAATATTATATCCAACACTTTAAAAAAACATATGTATTGATCCTTGTTAGAATCGCCTCACTAAGGCGATTTTAAGAAATGTCCAAAACACACTTCTATGCAGCAGTAAGAACAAAGCAAGACCTTTCTTACATATCAATCTACTCATTAAGAATTCTGTACAACAGCAAATTCATTTTAATGGAATCGTCTTTGGGAAGAAATGTTGTCGTTATAACGAGGATTCACTGTATCTACTATCCGTAAAAGTTTGTGTACCTCTTCTCTTGTTGTTATGCTCTGTGAATGCGCCATTTGACTGTGAATGCGCCATTTGAAGGACATCGTTTTTTCTATTGCCGTCAGCGGATTATGCGGGCTTTGATAGCATCTGTCAAGGCCTTCACAAAAATGCTGTACTTGTTGTGTAGACCATAAATAATGCTGTATGATAAATTACTATACTTGGCTCACACGCACATTCTAATTATTATGTATAGACATGTAGTTCATCTATTGTGTGTACTGCTTATATGTTTTCTACATCTGTCAAAGCACCCCTGGAGAGGATAAATATAGGCCTAGCATACATCCAATCCCTTGGCATTTATTTATGTATATTTGTTTTCGTCAAATATATGTATTAATGTTATAAAATTTGAATAAATAAAAATAAAAAAATACATAGATAAAAACCAAAGAAAACACACACACACACACACACACACACACACACACACACACACACACACACACACACACACACCACTCCTTCATAAACTTTTGTGCATTTCGCGTCCCTCATCTATTGTGATGTTGGAGAAGACTTCATTCTTACGAACAGTAAAATAGTCTTTGGCTAGTTCTGGTATAGTTTATAATTTTTTTATATCGTTGTGGTCTCTGGCTGCGGAGTCTTCTGGCATTTGTCGTAACAAAGTGGTTGGAATGGTACTTACGGCCCTTCAACATAAATTAAGACTAATTTATCTGAGACGAAGCATACCTGGAAATACATTATAAAAGGAAATAAGTCAGGACACAGCATTTCCTACAAGCGTGCATGTGCGCCCATTTTGTGATTTTGAATTACACTGTTTTTAAATTCGGTTGAGCTCTCTACTTTGTTCCATTGCTGTTTTATGATTTAATGATCTTTTTATTTAATGTTTTTCTATGTGTCATTGTGTTCAAGGACTTTATCGTGTAAAACTAGTTTAAATCACACACCCTCGACATAGTTGATGCTGCTGACCGTTTCCAATAGAAAAGAAGGTAATGATCAGGAATCGATAAAATAACCTAACACTTTCTGTCCAAGACACCAAAGGGAAAGACGGACATACTCTAAGCAACGGCACAACAATCAAAACACTACAAGCAAAATCCATTAGTACAGTTTCTTTCCCAAAAATTGGCCAAACGGCTATCCAAAATAAAAATTTTACCAGGCCATACATGCAAAGACATACAATGACAGAGATAGTAAACCACAGCAGAAGCACCGCCTTGAAACAGTCAGCAGTAAAACATAAGTTGGGGGAGGGGGGATTGGGTGGGGGTTTAAATCGATTTTACGTGACCACAAACCGTGCCCTTGTTTCTGCCGTGGTAGGGTTCCTAACTCATCAGTGCAACATCTCCGAGAATATGAAAATCAAACAAATACAGAGATGAAACAACGATGAGGACTCGACAGCAAGAAATAACTCAAAAATTGAAGCAAAAGAAAAGCAACAATTGGACTCAAAGGCAGTTCTTCTATTGTAGTTCTTCTTTGACTGTCGATTTTACCAATTCTACCGTCGTGTCTTGTCATTTTTGTTCCTCATTTCTTCTTTCCGTGCATTGGGAAGGCTGTGCTTCCTGCTTACTTCCCTGCGTAACTTCATGCCGAGTCAACATATTTTATAAATCTATAGCTTGTCGTTATCGGCCCGTCAGGGTAGCTGACAGGCCGATAACGACTCGCTATCTATATTACTAAATAAATAGATTGTAAGATTAAACGATATAACGGTACAGATTACTAGTGGGATTTGACTTTTGATTCGTCAGTATATTGCCCTCATAGATAATTTCGATTTGAGATTTATGGAATTTTGTTTGCTTTTTCTGATTTTTTATTCTTCCAAAGTAGCTGAATATCTTTCTCGAATTTTCCACCTATAAATAGATCACGTATATATATATATATATATATATATATATATATATATATATATATATATATATATATATATATATATATATATATATATATATATATATATATATATCACGTGCACTGGCTCCCGGATTATCTGTGCACCGTCGTGACATATCGGAAACAAGTGATGCCGCAGATTGACCTTACTGACCTTCAAGTTCGTAGGAAATAAATCAGTTCATCCAAGTACATTACTGCGAAACAACGAAGCTTTATGGAACGTCTTTACTGCCTCCTGGTGACTTCCTTCTTGCTACTGTGTCAACTCTTCGTTATATCTTGTGCTTTCATCATTATATCGTGTGCTTTAACAATTATATTGGATGCAGTTGATATTATGTTATGTATACATACCATTATATCATAGGCAAACGTCATTGTATCCTGGGCTTTGATCATTATATTGGATGCAGTTGATATTATGTTATGCATACATACCCTTATATCATAGGCAAACGTCATTGTATCCTGTGCTTTAATCATTATATTGGATGCAGTTGATATTATGGTATGCAAACATACCATTATATCATAGGCAAACGTCATTGTATCCTGTGCTTTGATCATTATATTGGATGCAGTTGATATTATATGGATACGTACCATTATATAGGCAAACGTCATTGTATCCTGTGCTTTGATCATTATATTGGATGCAGTTGATATTATGTTATGCATACATACCATTATATCATAGGCAAACGTCATTGTATCCTGTGATTTGATCATTATATTGGATGCAATTGATATTATATTACGTATACAAACCATTATATCATAGGCAAACGTCATTGTATCCTGGGCTTTGATCATTATATTGGATGCAGTTGATATTATAGTACGTATACAAACCATTATATTATAGGCAAACGTCATTATATCCTGTGTTTTCATCATTATATTGGATGCAGTTGATAGTATGTTGTGTACTATAGTATTCTGGCATGGGCAAACGTTTTTGCATCCTGTGATGTCATCATTATGTTGGGTGTACTTGACATTATTTTATGGAAAAACATCACTGTATCCTATGATTCCATCATTATTTTGGACGCTGTCAATATTAAATTATGGATACATACCAGTCTATCATGGACAAGACCAATGTATTCTGTTATTTTATCATTATATCAAACGTACATATTGTTATATCATGCACAAGCTTCACTGTTCTGCGTGATTTCAAAATTATATCCTGTGCTTTCATCATTTATTTGAATTCATTTAATAACTTGTTAATTATTCATATCTTTATATCATGGACAAACAGCATCGTATCCAGTGATTTCATCATGATATTGGGCAAACGTAATATTATGCTATGCATCCATACCATTATATCGAGCGCAGACATTATATTCTGCTATTCTGTTCTGTTCCGTTGCATTCATATGACGGTTCGGTATGCCTGTCGCGTCTTATATCGTGGGTAAGCTACATTCTATTCTACCACTTCGACGTTTTATCATAGGCGGACATTTCATGCGAGCAATTTTAACCTGTAACACCGGCAGTTTGACAAAATATGGCGGGCAAACTTGAAAGAGCACTTGGCTCAATGAGTTTGAGTGCAATTATTGTAAATTTAGAGACGAAAAACTTGAGCCAAGTCAAGTACTGGACCTCTCTGATAAGGAGCTAACCAGATTAGGTGTTGTGACGCTGGGCGATAGACTACGATTAAAGGCATTGCTTCAAGAACCGGCAGACCAAGAAAACAATGTTCGCGACCGTACAGCGACAGGTAATTGTACTCTTTGACCTTTTTACCCTTTGAGTAGTTCTTCAGGTAATACTATTACAGGTAAAATTGCTAAAATCGTCTTTGTTCCTGTCGTAGGTCAGACCAGGGACATTGGGGTCAGTGGCGGATCCAGGATCTTTGGTTTCCAAGGCCAGGGTGTTCGACTTTGATGAGGGGATTCATTTCGATCATTTTTCTTAAATTTTCCTGAAATTCTCCATGAAAATGAGCCCTCGACCTCCCTCTGGATCCGTCGCTGCCATTGAACTGGCGTTTTCACAAATCCAATTTTTTTTCATGGGGTGGGGGGGGGGGGGGGGGGGCGGAGGGGGGTTAACGTGCCACACCACAAACCTGCCATCATGGCCATATTATGACCGAGCGCAGTAGCGAGAGAAAAAAAGAAAGTTGTCCATACTCCACTATCAGGTCTGAGATTTCAGTTATCTTCAAAGACATCCCTTAAAGATATGGACAGTCTATAAATTTATGGACCTACAAGTCTGTAAATTTAAAGACTTATACAAAGAAAACAAAGAAAATCATGTGAATTTCTTAAAACAAGCAAAATCGCAGAAAATGTCATATACAACCTTCTTTGTATTAGTCTGATTTGCATATAGCTGATTAGCATAAAACTGCTTATACCCTGTTGTCTCATTCAGAAATTATCCGAGAAATAAACAAAATGATCTTTCACATTACGTTAACATGTCCATAAAATGAGGACCCCTGTAAACCCCACTTTATATAGAAAAAAGTGGGGTTTACAGGGGTATACCTTAATTTTCTTATTAATGATTCAAACAACAATTTTGGGGGCTCGATAGAACCGCCTCAATGAGGCGGTTCTAACGAGCCCGAAAAATCTATGTTTGGATCATAAATAAGAAAAATATGGCAATTTTTCATCCAACAATTTGCTTTTTTAAGGACCATTAAAAGTGTCCAATTTTGCATGGGTGTGTTGACGTAATGACTTTTCAGGTTTTCTCCCTTACACTATAAACGGTGTAATTAATCGCCTGACTGCGTGGCATACTTGCTGCAAAGCAGACGAGGGGAGAAAACCTGAACAAGAATATCTTTGGTAGTACTCGAAACCAAGACAATAAATTTGAATGGATTTTTCAGCAGTATGTTTGCAAGCATGTTACAACAGCAGTTATGTTTAGTACAAGATGTGATTTTTCCTGCAATACTGAAAGCAAATGAAAATCCGTATTCTAACAAGTGAGTCTATAAATTCATAGACTTGTAAGTCTGTAAATTTATAGACAGTCTATGAATTTAGAAAGTCATGTCAGGTCTAAGATATGTCTAAGATAGTCTGGCTTAAGATGATTGGCTTAAAACATCCAAATCACCATACATAACAACTGCGCGTGCCCAGCCTGGAAAATTACAAGATAAATTTCTGGTAGAAATGTAACTTTTGTAGATGCGATCCAATCCCCCTAAACAGACAGCATATTCAGCGAGGGAATTTTTGCAGAAAACATCAGTTTTAGTTGGTTTAACTGGTAAATTTGGTAAAAATTCAAGTTATCACGTAAATTTAAGTCTATGCATAGAGTTTTTCATAAACATCTGCAGAGCAACTGGTAAGCTGCCAAAGATGTAGCCAAAGATGATAATTAGGTTGCCTATATTGCTAAAAAACCTACTTGTCAAATTCAGCCTCCGAAAGTGGGCCAATAAATGGCTTGTCATCAATGAAAGGGTGAATGAAAATATTCTTGTATGTTATAAAAAAATAAAGTTTACATACTGATGGTTTTAAAATTGTTCTTGTTATATTTTGTCTCACAGTTTCTCGTCCTATATTGTTCCTAATAAAGACCATGAAGTACTTGTGAAACGGAAAGGGACCAAACAAATTGATTTTATACTGAAAAGGACCAAAAACAAGTCACCAGACACACTAAAAAGGGAAGTTTTTAGAAATTCTACAGTTAATACAAACAATCTGATATATATTTCTGCATTTCCAGAGAAGAAACAAAATAATCATAAAGGAAAAGAAATAAAAGACAGATATATATAGTGACATTTGAATGGCCCAATTTGAGCATTTCATGTTTCATCTGTACTTAACCTCATTCAGGTACAATAATAAATGGAATCATACTAAAACATAGTAACATGAACTACAATTCATCGAAATGAATATACTTTTAAATCCAAACGTAGGATAGAAATTTGTTATCTCCCCTTAAAAATGCAGAATATATTTCAATCAACAAATTTTGTCAATTTGCATTATCAAAGTTATAAATTATGCAGTTTTATTAATAGAATACCCAATTTATACTTTTAAATTTGTCATTAATCATTTGCAATAATATAACTGGTGAAAAAAAAAAACAACACAATTTAAGAATGTATCACAAAATTTCTAATTTAAAATACCCTTTGAAATTAATAATGCTAGTATATCTAAATTGTAGAAGGACAATGTCAAATAAGAGTCTGACATGTACGTGTAATTAAGGGCTGTGGTAAATTTTGACTAGCCATTAGTACACCTGGTGCAAATTGGCAGAACCAATTTGTGCATATTATGGCCTATACTGCTCTTGTGAGACAAACAGTAGCTCCATTAGTCCACAGGGGAACTGTAAAAGCAAGGCTGCACAATGCACATACATACAAGCACTGTGCCTGTTTTGGTTTCATTCCCTGTGACTGTAGCCTCGTTAAACAAGCACAGTTGAAAAAAAAAAAAAAAAAAAAAAAAAAAAAAAAAAAAAACAATGTATAAACTAAACAATTAAGTTAAAGAAAGTATACATATATTGTCTCCAACATCAATTGATCAAGTTAATTTCCTCCAGATATCACTTCTCCCTCTCTTTTTTTTTTTAGTATCTTTTTTTTTTTTTTTTTTTTTTTTTTACTGGTATGAAAGTGTGCAGAAATATATCTCGGACTGTAGAATTTCAAAACTTCGCTTTATAATGCGCCTTGTTTTTGGTCCTTTTCCATGTAAAATCACGTTTTTTCTTTTCTCTTTCTGTGTCAAAAGTCCTTTTTGGTCCTCATAGGACTGTACATGTTATATGAACAGAAAATGTGAGACAAAATACAAGAACAATTTTAAATTGATCAGTATGTAAAGTTTTATCTCTTATCAAAGAACAGTTCATTGACCCATTTCATGCAGTGACAAGCCATTTATTGTCCACCATACTTTAGGAGGCTGAATATGAAAAGTAGGGTTATTTTTAGCAAAATAGACAACCTGATTATCATATTTGGCTACAAAGATGACAGCTTGCATGTTGTTCTGCAGATGTTTATGAAAAACTCTATGCACAGACTTAAATTTACATGATAAATTGAATTTTTACCAAATGTATCAGTTATAGCATCTGAAACAGGTGATTTCTGCAAAAATTTCTTCTCTGAATATACAGTCTGTTTAGGGCAATAGGACTATCTACAAAAGTCACAATTCTACCGCGGAATTTTCTTGCAATTTCCAAGGATGGCGTGCGCAGATGTTTATATAGGGGTATCTAGTGTATACTTTTTCCAGCATGCCAGGATCATATGAAGGGCTCAAACCAGACAGTGGGAAATTTGAAATTAAACATTCCTCTCTCGTAAAGTCTTAAGCACAACTGTAAATGCATTCAATCCTGTCTGAATCATTGTTTAGTTTTTATTCTTTATCTTTTACTTTCAGTTTTTGTCTGTTTTTATTTATTTATTTACTCATTTATTTATCTTTCTTTCAGATGTGGTCATGGCATCCCATGGTGGAGATGAAACCAAGACAATCAGCTGTATGTCAAAGTTCCTGAAACATGCGCCAGAAAGGGCTGGTGGAGGTGGAAGAAAAGAAAAGAACTGAATCTGATATTAAATGTATATATATTGTACGCAGTATATGAAGAAAGAAAATATTGAAATGAGTTTTGGAGTTTGCTGTTTTCATTAATAAATAGTGTGCAACATCAAGATCAATACCCCTGTAAATTGGTTCAACATTTTTTTCTTTTATTTATGGGAGAAATACATATGCAGCTAAAATTCAAAATAGAGATGCTCTTGTCAGCGACAAGAGCCTTCTCAGGAGAACTTATGGTCGTGTATTGCATTTTGCATTGTCTGTCTGTCCATTTGTCCTAAGTAGTTTTGGCAAGTGGCCTATAAGAAGAGCTCTTCTTATATGCCACTTGGTTTTGGTCATAGCTGATGAACAACTTGCTGTAGCATTTATCATACCCTTTCTGAAATAATAGAAAAAAAGCCCAGAAACAATTTTGTTATAAGATTCCACAAAAAAAAAAGTTTTAGTTAGGATAGTAAAAGCATTCCAGGGGCCAAAGTATTCCTAATACATGCTTGACTATTGCATTTAATAGTTCTTGTTTTCTCAACATCCGTCTAATTACTAGATATCGTTCTCAACTGAATCAGTGTTGCATATGTATGTTGTATTATGATTGGGATTGAAGGTTGAATGGAGATAATATGATGTTGATTCAACGTCAGACAATCAACGTTGAATCAATGTTAAAGCCTGACGTTGAATCAACGTCAGATAATCAACGTTGATTCATCGTCGTCATTTCAACGTCCATACAACTTTCAAATCCAACTATATTTCAACGTATTACAATGACGTTTGCCTATGATATAATGGTTTGTATACGTAATATAATATCAACTGCATCCAATATAATGATCAAAGCCCAGGATACAATGACGTTTGCCTATGATATAATGGTTTGTATACGTAATATAATATCAACTGCATCCAATATAATGATCAAAGCCCAGGATACAATGACGTTTGCCTATGATATAATAGTATGTATACATAACATAATATCAACTGCATCCAATATAATGATCAAATCACAGAATACAATGACGTTTGCCTATGATATAATGGTATGTTTGCATAACATAATATCAACTGCATCCAATATAATGATCAAATCACAGGATACAATGACGTTTGCCTATGATATATTGGTATGTATACATAGCATAATATCAACTGCACCCAATATAATGATCAAAGCCCAGGATACAATGACGTTTGCCTATGATATAATGATAATTTATTTCAGAAACATAAGCCTACTGGCCCTTGAGTTCTACAGGTATGCATTTAACTAAGTGTGTACATAAAGTACAGAAATGGCGAACAATATTGCATTTTCCATTTTGTGAACAGTGATTTTAGGCTGTTCAACATATTTAAGATTTCAATATACTATTATCACTATTATGCACTGTACGGAGAGATAGTAAGCACCGACACACTTCCAAATATCTTTCTATATGGTTTCTCATCATCAATAATAACTTACTTTGTTACATAGCTATATATGATGTGCGTGGGGCCAGTTAGGAATCTTGACAGGGGAGACAATTATCTCCACTCCCAAAACTCCCCCTGTTTACCCACTTCCATCACGTAAGTAAACACGGATATCCCTCATTTACATGGTTGACAAAAGCATATAATATAAGGAAACAGATATTAAGGCGTGAAGTCTCAGATCAGCCTATGCAACCACATGGCCCAATTGGACAGGCTGATCCGAGATCAGCTCTATCACCGGTAACTATACGTTAAATTCCCAAATTTGCAAAACAAAATCAAAAAATCCGTTTACACATTCGCGCAGTCTGAATCCTAGGCTTACCTGGTCATCAAACAACTTCAAACGTTTTATTGATATTATGTGGGAACCAGTAAGGAATTCTGCCAGGGGAGATGGCCATCTCCTCTCCCAAAATTCCCTGTTTACCCATACTAATCATGCTGAATAGCAAAGAATACCCCGCCTTCCCTAAGAAACAACTACTTTTATGTTCGATAAGACAGAGTGCAAACAAATACCGAAATCTGAGGTTTTGGTATCCATGATCAGCCCCAGATCAGCCTATGCCATCTCATAATCAGATCGCATAGGTCGATCCCTGACCTCCTCGATCATCGGGTAACTACAAATAAATTGAATAAACTCAAATTGAATAAATGAAATCTCAATTCAGTCTACGTATTCACTCAGCCTGGTCCCAGACTAACTTGTTTATCAAACAACTTTAACATTTAATTTCTATTATGTGGGAACCAGAAGGGAATATAATGGTACGTATACATAGCATAATATCAACTGTATCCAATATAATGATCAATGCCCAGGATACAATGACGTTTGCCTATGATGGGTGAAAGGTGATTCGCTTATTTCAAACTTGTTTCAAACTTATTTCAAATATATATATATCGAATGGTTATTTAACCTGCACATGGTGTGACTTGAAGGAAAGCATGTTCGGACACCGAAAATGTCCTCGCCTAAGTCTGGGGTCTATCCCAGTACCTCTAGCTCTAGAGGCCAGTGCGCTCACCACTCAGCTACTGCACTACCTAAAATACAGTAGCGATAACGTTTTTTTTTGTCCGGTTATGCGTTTGGGGTGCGTTTTAAAATCGTGGCATAAAGTTTGCGTTTCGGCAACGTTTCTAGCGTGTAATATCGTTTCAGCATATCAAATTACAGAGCAAAGCGTTTCACTCAAACGCTTAATTTACATATGCGCACTGAGAAGATACAAACGTTTTCTCGAAACGCTTTTCACCGTTTCGGCCAATGAGCTTGCCTTATCGAAACGCTTTTTCCGTTTCGGCCAATCATTTGACCGTTTCGCACCGTTTGTATGTTAGACCAATCGAATCATAAATACCTGTTGGACCGTATTAAACCATGTTTATTACAAGTAATCTGTATCTCGTATTAAAATTATATTTATTTTATTTTATTTTATTTATTTATATTTTCTTTATAAAATATATTTTGGTATTTTCGAAAGAATTAACATGATTAATTACTATACTTTGTGAAGCCTATTATTATTACACTGCAATCATGACAATCAACGTCTTTTGACAATTAAATGTTTAAGCACATAGTACTCGGTATAAAATATTTAGCAGATGACATTTTGAAGTTTATATATATTCCCTGAAAACAGATTTTGGCATTTCATACAAATTGTCTGCAAATGATTTGACAATATCAGAATGCCTTAACCAAGAAAATATTTATTTATTTTATTTATCTTACTTTTATATTTTATTTTATTTTTATTTATTTTATTTTTATTTTATTTTTATTTATTTATTATTATTATTGTTATTATTATTATTGCATAATTTCTGATGTATGTAAATGGCTACGATTTGCCATTTAAATCGGCAGGCTTTTCTCACTTATTTTGTTTTTAAGGTGTGCGGTAAAAATGCCAGAGCTGAAAATGCCATATGCAAAAATGTTAGAGGAAAAATGCAACATGTAAAAATGCCAGAGACTACCTGGTAAAATGTCATAGGAAATAATCCCATAAGTAAAAATGCCAGAGATAAAACTTATACAAGTTTAGTTCTTTATTTGTCTTCCATGTAGCACAATTTGACAGCATCATGGGAAAAGGTGAAAAGATGCAACAAGAGTATATATGTCCAAATAGACTCCCCCAATCTCTATATTGGAAGAGTCTAATTCAATGTTAGGCATGTCAGGTTATGTGATTTAGATAATCCTAGCGAAAAATGACTGAACTGTGCAAACAATGGCTACCCTGATCAAATGCCGCATTTTGCAGTGTCTGATCTGGATCTGCACTGTTTTCCAATAGCCTGTTTTGGGTCTCCAAATTAAAGTGAGTTAAACTCTTTTCACATTAAAAAAAACAAAACAGAAAACAAAACAAAACAAAAAAAAACAAAAAAAAACAAAAAAAACAAAAAACAAAAAAACAATATCATCTGCTTATATCTAAACAAAGCAGGTTAAATGTTAACCTTTACCACTCTGTTTATTCAGCAGACAACAAAGTGATGACATTTTTTTCGTTTTTCCAGAAAACAGGATTTGACATTTCATGCCAGTTGTCTCTATTCAAGACAATTTGCATGAAATGTACAGAATGTTCAGTTGATGACATTTTGAAGTATTTTTCTTATGTTATCCTGAAAACAGGTGTCGGCTTTTCATACATATTATCTCCACAGGACTTCACTTTCCCTGCAAATTGTCTTCAGTGGAGATTTGCGTGAAATGTCAAACCTGTTTTACGGGAGAAAATAAGAAAAGAGGTCATGAATTTGCCATCTGCTGAGTTAGCCCAGAGAGTGATAAAGGTTCAACTGGACAATGAATCGTTGACATAATCCATTCTGTTGGTGATATGTGTAGACCACGATCAGACTGCGCGGAAATGCCGGTTCACCTTGGTCTAAGCTGTTCTCAAATACCATAAGGTCGTTTCTTATTTCTATTCAAAGGGGCTAATATATATTCAACCAGTGCCGACCAAACCAGATCAGCTTGCGCAGCGGGATCAAGATCAAAGATTTTCTACACCAGTCTGAACTACGTCGAACCTGTGAATTGCCATTATTGTTTTGAGTAATATATCTCCCCCTCCTCTCCCCCTCACGTCCCTCCCCCTCACGCCCCCACCCTTTTTTAAAATGAAATGTACACTGTCGTTTAGATAAATGGTGCTCAGATGATCTGCTTTACTGAAAATTATTGTTAGAATTATGTGTCACCAATACTAATCCTTTCATTAGATCCTTATTCAGTGAAAACGTCCCTCTGAGCATAGGTGTTACTCAGATTAAAGTGAGTGGATCAGTCTAGTGCATAATGGTGTCCACTCAGTTCACTGATCAGGTCATTAGTATAAAATACTGTAATACATGAATCGCTCAGTATCCATCTAATACACAGACTGATCAGATTTGTAAAATATAAATAGGTCCATTTTTACTTGTTTGGGCCATTATTTTTCGAATAGGATGCACTGTGCATATCATGGCAATTATGTGGACAGTCGGCAAATATCTTGCTGGAGGGCTTTCATGAAAGTATATTCTCGCTATGAAAACATTTTGGCATGTATATGCAAAGCTGTTAACCTTAAGAACGCTATATTTTAATATTAGAAGACGATGTGCTGGATAAACAGATCAAATGTATGGACGAGCAGCAATGACCCAGAGCAGAGTGCGCGGATGCACATTCTAATCTAGTATTTTGCATATTGCAACCTATACTTAAATATTAGAAGACGATGCAATGGAGAAACAGCAGATCCTTTCGAATAATAATGATAATAAAAATGTACAGACGAACTGCAACGAATCAGATCAAAATACACGGATGAACATACTAATCAATGTTGCATTTATAGCACATTGTAGTCTGGATACCCCTAAAAGGGTAATTGGCAAACAGTGGAGACCCAGATCAGATGCCGCAGAACGTTACGTCTCATCAGGGTATCCACTATTTGCAAATAGTTCAACCATTTGTTTCTCTACATAACATAGCCCCCTGTACGACAAAACAGAGAAAGACAAAAGAGAGAAGCGACACTTAATAGATAAGTCAAAACATAGACGCGACATTTAATAGATCGACGAATAATAGAACGACCAATAATAGAACAATAAGTGTGAAAAACGATAATGACTTGACCGCTCGGCAATTGCTACGCGTCATTGAACATTCGCTCACTCGATTATGGCTATCGATCAACAATCATTACAGTTAAGCACCCGATTAGAGAAAATTTTGATGTCTGTTCACGACCATTGTTGACCCTTCTTTTGTATTTCTTTGGAAAATGAAATTTGTTAAACAAATTGTGTTCACATTTATTTTTACCATCCTTTTTCATAAAACCCGTTATTTTCATTCAAAATGGAAATTCTGACCACGCAGAAAGGAAAGCCACAACTGGCGTTAGATGGCTACCTTTATATTATTGATAAAAATGATAGAAAAATCTACTGGAAATGTGTTAGAAATCCAGAATGTCGAGGCCAACAAGAAAGACGATGGACAACCTATTGATGCCAGCCAAACAAAAGACCATAACCACGCGCCTTCGAGAGCAGATGTTGAGGTATAGATAAATTGTACTATCTCCTTATAACGCGCTTGAAATTGATAGCCCATTTGTCAATTTCGATTATTTGACTATTTTTAGTTCGGACATTTTTCCATTAACCCTGTCCTGCATTTTTTCCCCTGCTTTTCATTTTATAGGCCAAAAAAGTCCTTTGTGGGGTGAAAGCAGCTGCAAAGTCTCATGCCACAACGTCTGGTGTCATCAATAGAGAAGTATCGCAGACATTACATACAGCTGCTCAGGGTGCTCTTCCTAAAGAATCTTCAGTACGGCGTACGATTCAAAGGGAACGGCGCAGAAATCTGCCACCTCTTCCAAAAAGTGCTTCTGAAATATATATCGAGGGAAAATGGAGAGAAACTTCTAATGGAGAAGATTGGTTAATTTTTGATGAAAGCGTTGAAGGTGAAAGGGTTTTGATATACTCGACGGCTCAGAATCTGTATCAAATCAATCTGGCGCAAAATTTCTGAACTTGGCCTTCGAACTAAGTACGTTGACGACCTTGATTTCAGCTTAAAGGTACGCATGTTTACGGCACTTGCGTTCCTACCACCCGACTCTGTCCGTCATGCCTTCCAGGAAATCAAACCGCTCCTTCCTCCAGAGGCTGAAGACTTTGCGCTGTACTTTGAACGGACATATATTGGACAATATTCCAGTGCTGATACGGGTACTGATGCATTGCGCCCTTTGCGTCTGACTTGGAGAGAACCTCCATTTCCTCCATCTATTTGGTCAGTGTATGAGAGAACTCTAGGGAGCGAGCCTAGGACTACAAACTTTCTGGAAGGTTGGCACCGACGTATTAGTTCGATTCTGGGACAAGCACATCCAAATATTTGGAAATTTTTAGAATTTCTTAAAGGGGAGCAGTCAAATACCGAGTTGAGGAAGCAAGCTCTCCTCCGTGGGGAATCTTTGTCAAAAAAATCTAGCAAAGCCGTAAGTCGCGAGAAAAGGCTCCAGAAAATTGTGTCCGAGTTCCAGATGAGAACAAATAACGGACATACATGTATGGACTACCTGGAGGGGTTGGCACACAATGTAACATATTGACTGAATCAAATACTATATGGAACTGTATTGTCACTGATCGAAAAAGCAGTATTACTGTGCGTTAAACTTTATTGGTCGCTAATCAATTGTTCGCTACCTCAAAATTCCTGAAATATGTTTACGATATCGAAAAAGTATTGTTGTCGTAAAATGGATGGAAATAAAATTTTCGATGTTTCTGAACTTTTTCGATGTTATTTCGATGTTATTTCGATCTTTTTTCGATGTTTCTTTTCTATGTTTAGTCTTTCTATGTTTTGTCTTTTCCGTGTTTTTGCTTTTCTATGTTTTGTCGTTCTATGTTTCGTCATAGACCCACATAGCCTGGCATACCTAAAACCGAAATTAGAATCTTCCAGTATATAGGGTGGGTGAGTTCATTCAGTAACAATAGGTTAAATATTAGAAGATGATGTGCAAGACTATTGGCAAATCGTATCGAATAAGGCAATGTACAGATGAGCAGCTACGAAGCAAATCAGAGTGCGCGGATGCCTTAAATTTATCACATATTTACATGTATTCCTTTTTTTTATATTGGTAAAATTACTTTGTATCTACATGTATTCGATAGTTTAAAATGAAAATGACTTTATATCAAAGATGAATGGATGAAATTGAAATGTTGTGTTTTTTTTTATTTGTTCAAAACTGACATAGCAGTTTTAAAGTAAGTCTTCTTCGATATATATTTTTTTACATTACGTCTGGTGTTGTCTTAATTTCAAATATACGAGCAATATATCCTTTTAAGGCATGATGTTTCTTTTTTTCTCTCATCCAAACAGATTTGGAAGTGCATCTGCATATCATAAAACTTCCAATAAACAATACATGGAATGAGTATTTCCTATACCTCACCCTCCTTAAGAAATACACAGGCTAATATTATGTAACATTTGAAAGATCAAAAAGGAGATAGTATAAATAACAAAAAAATATGTAAATAAATAAAAATTGGAAAATATCATGATATTATACGCATTAATTGCACAGTACTCCAGATTCATATAGCATAGAGTATTTGATAATAATTGATGTGTGCATTCTTCCACTAAAATAATTTTGTTGTGTATATTTATTAGAATCACCTCACAGAGGCAATTTTAGTGAGTACCAACCATATATTTTCTGGAGGAGAAACATAAAAATACAAGATATGATCATAATCATAAATCGATCATAAAGTTTCTCAAATGAACCTCATTTATTTATTTATTTATTTATTTTTTTATTTATGTATTTATTTATTTACTTATTTTTAAAGTAAATAAGAACACTTCAAAAACTGGATCCTAATTCTACTGATGGAGAACTGTATAATGTCTGACAGGAAATTTAAAAAAAAAAAAAAAAAAAAAAAAAAAAAAAAAAAAATGATTGTATCCTAAAATGTGAATATTTACTTTCTGCAATTGCGTAAACTGAATTTTCTGAAACACAGTTATTTCTACAAACTCTGTATGTTTAGTGAATATTCAGATCAGCCTGTACGTCTGCACAGTCTGATCAGTCTTCACCACACGCTCTAGAAGATCTACTGCTTCTTCGTCCAGAAAACACAGACTGATAAGATTGCGGGATGCGCAGACTGATCCACATATTCACTGAAAGTACATTCTTTTTTGCAGGAATTAAAGTGATTCTGCCAAAAACTGTTAAATTCCTTTTCTGTTGTATATTGCATTTTAAGACACAACGTGTTTTCTAGTACTTTCAAAAGTCAATAATCAATCATTTTTAACTGGAAGTTGAAAGGCATTCCTATCATTATTCGTTGCTGGGAATGAAAGAAAAATAAAGATTTTGTTCTTATATTTCCCGTAAAATGGCATTTGACATTTCAAATCCTATTTTTCAGGAAAAATAAAAACAAAATCTTATTAATTTCTTGTCTGCTGAAACTGCCCCATAGCGTGGTAAATAATTCTTAAATGTCTTTGCGAAAAAAAAGTGCTCCAAAATTATGCTTTTCCTGAACATTGGATTTATTTATTATACCCTTTTTAGTGATTATCTTTTAGTTTGACGAAGCTTTGAAATTGAGCTAATGGAAATTTATGCAGAAGAGGGAATTTGATGATAAACTAGCATATTAAGACATAAGTGTTAATTATTTATCCATAAAATATGTTGTGGGTATTCATTAGAACTGCCTTTGTGAGGCGATTTTATTAACAACAACCAGCTATATTTTAATGAATAAAAAGAAAAAAAAAATGCACGCCAACCTTTCGCCAAATTACCGACCTTATCTGTTTCTATGTTTTAATCATAAACTTTACCTCGGACCCATCAATATTGATGGGTCCGAGACTTTACTAATGTCAATAATTTCCCCTTATTAGGCCCCTACCTATAAGGTTGGCCAAAGTCACCAACAACTTCTTATTTTTATCTGTTTATGGTCATTAGCGTGTTATGCAATCTAAATTGTGTTTTTAATAGCTAATTGCCACCATCTGACATCCTAAATCATCGCGGAAGGAAAATAAATGTATGTACTCTAGATTTTTTTCCTACCGCTACTTAGCCGCAATCTTGGACAGGGAACTCCCGTATACGCTGATACAGTGAAATGTTAATCTGCAAAACCGTGACTTGAAAATATATGTTTAGGAATCGTTATTATTATTATTATTATTATTACAAATACATTGTATTACATTCATTGATGTGTGAGTCTAATCATTGCATTCAATATAATCAAGTGGCTTATATGCCACGTGATGTAATTCATAATCAAAATATTTATGTACCCAGTGTTTGTCTCAGGTGAGAAAATAGTGTGCAACAAACAACTATTACCTGACTGCACCGGCAAGCATCGAACCCGCGAACCCGCGACTCCTGATCACCAGTCAGAAGCGCATCCGACTGAGCTACAGAGTCCGGCCATTATCACTGTCCGTCAAAACACATTTCCTATTTATTGCATCAGATACTCGTCTCCATAAAATTATTTGACTATTAATTTTATTAATTTTATAGCAATTATAATTCAGTGAAATTGGAAAAAAAAAAAAAAAAGAAAAAAGATGTAAAATAAATTGAGTCCGCGGGATTTTGATTGGCTAACTCTGCAAACGCTAAAACGTTTGAAACCAGACATGGTATCCATGACAGCGTTTTCCGAACGCTAATGTGATTGGTTAATATTTGAAACGCTTGAAACGTTTCAGAAACGATGATCTAAAATTGTAAACGATCGTTTAAGCGTGATCCAAACGCTCCGTTTCCAAACTGTTAACAAGCGTTTTGCATGCGTTTCCGTGGACATGAAAAACGCTGTCACCACTGTACGTGTTTTTATACGTCTTTGTTATGGGATAAATGTATGTGTCTGTTGACAGGGCAACACAAAGCTAAGTGATGTGAATGTTGCTTTTTATGCACAGTCAGGTATTTGATAAGTAACATTAAAACCAGTCTAATTATAAACATTTTACCTTTCATAGTTAAAATCAGCCAAAACCACATATTATTTCAATAACGCAAACGGTTTTATATCCATGACAACGCAATTTTTCTTAAATGATAAGTTTTTGTTTTCTTTCTAAGTCGTCATCAAGTACTTGACAATCAAATTGGTTAAAATAGAATTGCAGTGTAAACAGATTGATTGATTGTGTTGAGGTTTAACGACACGTCAACCCTTAAGGGTCATTTTGTGTCGTCTCCCTGAGAAAGGGAGAAAAGAGATAGAAGAGATAGTAGAAGAGATGAAAGGGAGGGACAGGGAAGAAAGCGGAACAGGAGTGAAAGTGAAGAAATAGAAGAAATAAAAACAGTCCCCCTCTACCCTTACCTGTTACAAGGATAGCAGGCCTTGCCCAACTGTAAGCCAATATCAGTTGGACGCCCCAGTGATGTAAGGTACATTAAATAAAACTATGTGCTTTTATGGGATAAATTTGACATATTTGTTGCCATGGTAACATACATTTCTGTGCCATGTTGATTTTGTTCATAATTTTGTGTTTCAATATTTAACAACTATAAAAATATCAAGTGGATATGTTTTAATTACATTGTTCTCAGATTGCTGCCATGAAATCTATTAAAGAAAAACAGTTTTACAAAACAACATGTAGTGTATTGATGCTGCCGTAGCATCCATAACACATGGTTTTCAAACTTATTTTTTTTTGTTTTTGAAGATGTCCAATGTGGAATAGTTTTCATCAATATATAAAATAGGGCAGAATTTTGTCATTCGTGAATCAATCCATTTTGATTTGTATCCTAAAGTCTTTAGCCTATAGTGGAACTTACAGTCTAGGCAAGCTCCATCGTCCGCACTCTTCGAACATCTCAGAAACCGCTGGGTCAACCCGAATTCAATTTCATATAAAACCTCTGAGACATTTGGGGAACAAAAAGTGTTAAAATGATCCAATCATGTCATCAGGATATCCGCCTTGCCCATATACATCGTTGTATCCAGAGGGGGACAATGGTCTATTTCTCCACCTAAAAACATGAATTGGACAAGGGGCCTTGATGACCCTCAACATTAAGTCGTGTTGCTAATATTTAAGGTAATACAATCCCTTAAAAGAGGTGATGGTCCTTTAACAATGGTTATGGGGCAAAAATGGCCCCATCACATTGGTCCTAGCGGCAACACTGCATATATGAGCCGCCAACAAATCAACAAAAGGACGTGCACCCAGCACAGACTCAGATCAGCCTGGGCATCTACTCAGTCTGATCAGTTTTTACTGTCTACACGTAGAAACCTCAGCTCCTTAGCAACCCTTTTGAGTGCAAAGCGAAGACTGATCAGACTGTGCGGATACCCATGTTGATCTGATTCTTCTTCCCTGGGAGCCCAGTCATTTTGTTGATTTTATCATGCGCTAGCTCAGTTATGGTAAAAACCGTTTAAATCAGCAGACCGAATACTTTTGAACCTACTGGCGCAGTGGCGTAATTACTAGTGCGTCCGGTTTGCGTCTGGGAGGTAGTGGGTTCGACCGCCGGCCGAGTCATACCAAAGACTTTCAAAATGGTATTACCTGCTCTTTCGTTTGCGTCCAGCATTGAGAAAACGGAACTGATCGGTCCGGTGACAGTATAATGTGACTGGGTGGAATGTCACGTCATGTGTCTGAGGTGTGATATGTCAGTGAGTCAGCACTCTTAAAGTGAGCATTAAGCTCCCTGTCACATCCAGACACCGTCGCGATATGACTGAAAGATTGTTGAAAGTGACGTCAAGTCTGAATAAAGTAAAAAAAACAAACAAAAGAAAAACAAAAAACCTTGGAACTTTCTTTTTTCAGGTTGAAATCTGTCCGATGGATTAAAATTCAATGTCATACCCGCGCTTGCGCGGGTCCTTTCCTAGTAGATTTATAAAGAATGCTAGCTGAGTGTTTGATATTGTTTTTATTCTGAGTTTGTATGTCAGGTCAATGTTCAGTCATTTTTACAAGTTCCAAGAAAATATGTGGATCGTGTCCTTGAGAAAGCTGTGTTCTGTGATTGTGGCCTTTACTGGGTGTCTCATTTTTATTTCTATTTGTTTTGCATTGTGTTGAAACCTCAGTCTAGGAACACCTTCACCCCGGTTTGGCCAGTTGAGTCACTTTATATACATGTACATGCTAAATGCGAAACAGCTTGTTTCAAAAGAAACTAGCATGCCCGTCTTGGTATTGAATAAGTTCATCACTAGACTTACTGTGCCCTAAAAACCTATAGATGTCAGCATTCAGTCAGACAAAATAGTGTAGAAGAAGTTCATGAAGAGTCATAGGCACAGAACATATCCTGCCATTGACAGAAAGAGAAGGAACAAACAAACCATGACAGACAGTACACATGCAACAAAGCAATGAATAGGACAGTAATCATGGAATTGTTTGCCTTGTTTCTGTAATGTACAGGTAAACGACGACCGATAATATATTTATTAGGCAAATGTTCAGCTAAACTTGAAATCTAATATTTGTTTCATTAAAGCGAGACACGTATCTCTTCTTTAATGACATTTCCTCGTAACTCAGTCGCAGATCTTATTTCATTTTCTTTTAACAAGAATCAACAAGCATATAATCACTACAAATCCACTTACATCCTATCAACAAATCACGATGGAGCTATCAGGTTTCCAATTATTTTGCAAAACATTATAATTTCCTTCTATTAAAAAAAATACAACACGAAAGGTTATCGACAGCAAATACTGCGAGCATCGACAGCAAATATTGCGTGCACTTTATATTATATAATCTTAAAGTATACGTTTGTGCACTTAAGCACTATAAGAAAATTTGTGCCTTTTAACTTGATCCTTAAATATCTTTATATATATATGAAAAGATTACGGTACAGATTTTCAGCGGGGTTTCAACACTGTTTCGTCAGCATATTGCACTCATTGATAATTTCGATTTGAGATTTATGGAATTTTGTTTGCTTTTTCTGATTTTTAATTTAAAAACAATAGTTTTTTTTTCAAATTCTCCCAAAGTAGCTGAATATCTTTCTCGAATTTTCCACCTATAACTGTTCAGTACCTTAGATAAGCTGCTTTTGGATGGGTCAGAAAATAGCTCAAAATACCCAATTGCTTAAAACCTTATCTAGGTCACTGTATATCACGTGCACTGGTTCCCGGCTTAGCTGTGCACTGCTACTGACCTTGAAGTCCTAATGAATAAATCATCTAAGTACATTACTGCGATGCAGACGGTGAGCAGCTTATGCCTTCTGATGTCTGTAAACAACGAAGCTGTGAAACGAAAGAAAGAACAAAAAGTACATAAAATTAAAACGTAATGGTACACGAAATCAAGAGTATTCTTTGTGTGTTTATGACGGGGGGAGGGGTGATTCACTTATTTCAAACGGCATTGAAAAATAGTGTAGAAGAAACCAATAAGTATTTTCATTTTGGTCAGTTTTTAATACTGTCCTCTGTGATGTAGTGGCGTCTCTTACGAAAGGGCTCGGGTTTGAGTCTCATTGGTGACTCTCTCTCTCTCTCTCTCTCTCTCTCTCTCTCTCTCTCTCTCTCTGTTTAATTTAAAGAAGATTTTTAGCCGTTGGTTTTCTTTATTTCTTTATTTCATCTTTTACTTTATTTTGATATTGTTTAACCTGTTAGCAAAAGCAGTACTTCAGTACGATCCAAATCATATTACGGAAAATAAAAAACGACATATTCTTATGGGCAATGGCGTAAAATACTGCCTTTCTTTCTTTCTTTCATTACGTCTAAATTTCATAGGAGGACACAGACAGTGTACATTGTACACCCCGGGTTGCAGGATGAAGGCATACAAGTTACCAATTTGAATTACTGTATGGTTCTTGAACCTGCACATGGTGTGACTTTCCCTTCACAAGGGACCTCCAGTTAACGCCCCGATCCGAAGGACGGCACACTGTTTTCATTTCATTCCTGCAAATGACATACAGGAAAGCATGTTCGGACACCGAAAATTCCTGGGATCTATGATCCCAGTACCTCTAGTTCTAGAGGCCAGTGCGCTCACCACTGAGCTACCGCGCTACTTAAAATACGTGTTTTTATACATCTTTGTTATGGGATAAATGTATGTGTTTTGTTGACAGGGAAACACAAAGCTAAGTGATGTGAATGTTGCTTTTCACACACAGTCAGATACTTTATTAGTAACACATTAAAACCAGTCAAATAATAAACCTTTACCTTTCATAGTTAAAATCAGTCAAAACCGCATATGATTTAAATAAAGGAAACAGTTTTGTTTCCATGGCAACGCAATGTTGTCTTAAGTTATAACTTTTTTTTTCTTTCAAAATTGTCATCCCGTACACTGCATAAATGAGCCGCCAACAAATCAACAAAATTACATGTGCACCCAGCGGAGACTCAGATCTGCCTGGGCGTCTGCCCAGTCTGATCAGTTTTCACTGTCTACAATTCAATTCTTTGTTTTCCAAAGTCATAGTGCCCTTAGAAACCCTAGCTACTTAGCAACCTATTGAGTGTACAGCGAAGACTGATCAGACTGTGAGGATACCCATGTTGATCTGACTCTTCCCTGGGAGCCCAGTCATTTTGTTAATTTTGTCATGCGCTGGCTCAGTTATGGTTAAAACCATTTAAATCAGCAGGCCGATTAACTTCGATCCTACTGGCGCAGTGGCTCAGTTACTAGAGCG
Source organism: Anodontia alba (assembly GCA_964016985.1). Lineage (NCBI taxonomy): Eukaryota > Metazoa > Mollusca > Bivalvia > Lucinida > Lucinidae > Anodontia > Anodontia alba. Next base: position 62,125,207 of record OZ024827.1, on the reverse strand, counting down.
TCCGGCTTGCGTCTGGGAGGTAGTGTGTTCGACCGCCGGCCGAGTCATACCAAAGACTTTCAAAATGGTACATGTATTAGCTGCTCTTTCGTTTGCGCTCGGCATTGAGAAAGCATGGAAAGATATGGGCCGAAAGCGGAACTGGTCGGTCCTGTGTCAGTATAATGTGACTGGGTGGAATGTCACGTCATGTATCTGAGGTGTGATATGTCAGTGAGGCAGCACTCTTAAATTGAGCATTGAGCTCACAGTCACATCCAGACAAAAGTCGCGATATAACTGAAAGATTGTTAAAAGCGACATTAAGTCTGAATAAAAAAAAAGAAAAGAAAAAATAAAACTTTCTTTTTTCAGGTTGAAATCCGTCCGGTGGATTAAAACTTAATGTCATACCCGCGCATGCGCGTGTCCTTTTCACATTAAAAATCAACAAAATGACATGTGCACCCAGCGCACTCACATCAGCCTGTGCATCTGCCCAGTCCTATCAGTTTTCGCAGTCTACGCGTAGAAACCTTAGCTCCTTAGCAACCCAGTGAGTGCATAGTGAAGACTGATCAGACTAGGCGGATACCTATGTTGACCTAATTTTTCCCTGAGAGCCCAGTCAGTTTGTTGGTTTTGTCATGCACTGGCTCAGTTATGGTAAAAACCATTTAAATCAGCAGGACGAATATATTCGAACCTACTGGCGCAGTGGCTCAATTATTAGAGCGTCCGGTTTGCGTCCGGGAGGTTGCGGGTTCGATCCCCGGTCGAGTCATACCAAAGACTTACAAAATGGTAATACAGGCATGGAAAACCTGTGGAAGTCGATTTATATTCAAAATTTTCATCCGTATACGGCAAAACCACTCAGTGTTTCGTTTTTAGAGGTACCGACTGCCTTGGCATATGTAATCTTGGAGAATTTGTTCTTCTTTTTTTTCTTTCTTTCGTTTTGCATAAAAATTGATATTGAAAATTCTATTGCGAACAAATAAATATAAAACAATAAAATGAAATGACGAATAAATGATTAACCCTTTCAGCTCTGTAGACCATTGCTGATACATTTGCAAACAGTGTAGATCCAGTACTTCAGTATCTCCAAATTATATAACGGAAAATCAAAAACGACATATTCTTATGGGCAATGGCGTAAAATACTACCTTTCTTTCTTTTTTTTTCTTCCATTACGTCTAAATTTCATAGGCGGACACAGACAGTGTATATTGTTATATTTTTTCATCAGTATGGTCAGTCAGGTGTATCCAGTTTTGCGACGGGTCCAGTTACTTGTCACAAATGAAGAAAAAAAAGGTATGATGGCTTGTTTTTTTGTAAGAATCGCCACTTTGGGTTTCTATCTATAACGGTTTAGTAACATTAAATGGCAACACAAAATCACACTGCGCCTCGAAAACAGAACGAACAAACGAAACTGCTGACTCATTATGAGCCGTCTCATCAGGATCTACACTGTTTGCCATTCTGGTTTCGTTTCGTGACTGAGATCCACATCTATAATAATAGATACTTCACAATTCAAAAATGGAAAACTTCATAAACTCAAGGGTGAAAGGGTTAAAACGAATCAGCATAGATGTGAAAAGCTAAACACTGACGGTTCGTGATTTGCTTCTTTGTCTGTCGTACGACGGTTCGTGACTTGTTTCTTTGTCTGTCGTACGATGGTTCGTGACTTGCTTCTTTGTCTGTCGTACGACGGTTCGTGACTTGCTTCTTTGTCTGTCGTACGACGGTTCGTGACTTGCTTCTTTGTCTGTCGTACGACAGACAAAGAAGCAAGTCACGAACCGTCAGTGTTTAGCTTTTCACATTATGACTCAGCTCAACTCTCATAAATACAGTACAATTTCAGTGCCACCGATGAATCGTTTACCAAGGCTCGGCTTTGATTCCCCAGGAAATGCTTTCCTTAGCTCAAGCAAAATAATATTTAGGAATTGTGGGTTTTTTTTTTTAGATATTTTTTCTTATTTTGTCCTGAAATTCAATATGTATGTTGTGTGTACTCATTAAAATCGCCTCATCGGGGCGCTTCTAACGTGTACACCCAACATAATATTATTTCAAAGACGATCGAAAAGACATCCCTGTATTCTCCATATTGGCCTCCTGAACTGCAGTTGTGATTAACCCTCAGTGACTCGAACTACCCATGTCTTAAACAAATTTCCATGGTCCCAAAGTTGTTCGAGCCAAAGATGTTCGAGCCATTGCAGCTCGACTATATAACAAACATATATTGCCTTTAGAATAGTATAAACCTGTCAGATGACGGGTGTTCAGAACTGAAATTCATGAAGTATCCATGTTTTCTAGAACCGACTAGCTAGTTTCAGCCATTAAGGCTTCATCAGTGGCCCTCTTATAAGTTTTCTAAACTTCCTGGAATGGGTATTGTTGAAACCGAAGCGCTAACAAAGCTTGAACTATAATATAGGGATCAAACATGGTTTTTCATGCATTAACACTCGCCAGGTCCAGTGGGAGGTGTTGAAAACCGAGCCCGAAGGCCGCGGTTTTCAACACCTCCCAAGGGACCTGACGAATGTTAATGCATTGAAAAAACATGTTCGATCGCTATTATTACATAAAAACTGAAAACATTTGCTACATTTAGCGTTATTTCTTGCACTATTTTGTTTCGCCTTTTCACCGATGTCTCGCGAACGTAATTTCCACTGACTATGCTCGTTCTAGGGCGGGGCAGTACACATCTCGTAACGGCAGTAAATCTGTGGCCCCGGTACGGTCATATTGAAAGTTGCGTAGCCGTGCATTAACAGCGCGTGAATTGCCTTGTTAGTACACGGCTTTTCGCCGGTTAATGCACGGCTGTTAATAACGTGCGGCACTGCTTTTTATGCAATACTATGAGTTATACATGTAAGAGAAGTCTTTACGGTTACCCGGTGTCCGATCTATTTCTATATTTCTCGGATGTCCTCACTTTCAAACAAACGCTAACAATGGTATACATGGGTTTCATGATAGAAAACTATAAAGGAGCCAGCGCACGACAAAACCTACAATAAGACTTGTGCGACCAGCGAAGACTCAGATAAGCCTGTTCATCCACACAATCTGATGAGTTTTTGCTGATCGCATGTGCCGTCTACAGCCTCAAGGCTATTCAAAGAGGGAAAAACGAGAACCCTTGCCATACTGGTTGGATGTACAGGCTGATCTGTGTCCATCACGAAAACACGCCTATATAATTTTGACCCCCTGAAACCCAACTTTTATATAGTACAACTGGGGTTTACAGGGGTATACATAATTTTTCATATTTCTGCTCAAAAATATAGATTGTGGGTACTCGTTAGAACCGCCTTGCTGAGGCGGTTCTAACGAGTATCCACAATCTACGTTTTGTGCAGAAATATGAAAAATATCAGAGTTTTTATCTGAAAATTTTCAGTTTTTGGAGGTGAAATTTTCTATATATTTGAATAGGCGTGTTTTCATGCGTTGCCAGCCGCGAAGGTCTTATTGCTGCTTTTGTCGTGCACTGGCTCAAATGTTGTTGCGCAGGAAAGGTACAATCACAGCCTTTCTGAGTCACCACATGACGATTAGTGAGGAACAAACAATGAAAAATAAAACGCAAAAAAAACAACAAAAAAAACAACAACAACAAACAAACAAACAAAAACAAATGACACAGCAAAAGTAACAAACAAAACCAGATAAATTGGTCTTTTGTTTTAGGAGAAGAAGTGCTAAAATTGATTTTCAAGATAGCGGCCATGGCGGCCATCTTGGATTTCTGATCGTAACCATTTTAGCTATTTTTGTTTTTATCTGCAAGTCACCTTGATGCTTCCTATCAAGACAATTAGCCTTTCGTTTCAGCAGAAGAAGGGAAAATAGATATTCAAGATGGCAGCCATGGATTTCCCATCTGAACAATTTTAGCTATTGTTTACCTACAAGTCACCCCGGTGCTTCCTACCAAGGTTCAAGTCAACTGGCCTTTCGGTTCAGGAGAAGAAGCGAGAAATAGATTTTCAAGAAGGCCGCCACAGCGGCCATCTTGGATTTTCGATAGGAACGATTTTAGCCATTTTTCACGATGCTTTCTACCAAGTTCCAAGCAATTGGCCTTTTGGTTCAGGAATAGAAGCAAACAATAGATTTTCATGATAGCCGTCACGGTGGCCATCTTGGATTTCCGATCAGAATGATTTTGGCAGTTTTTGCTGTATGTCACCCTGATGCTTCCTACCAAGTTTCAAGTCAATTGGCTTTTTCGTTCAGGATAAGAAGAATAGAGTTTCAAGATGGCAGCCATGGCGGCCATCTTGGTTTCAGATCAGAACGATTTTAGCAACGTTTGATCGGTTCAGGAAAAGAGGCAAACAAAAAAAACAAAACAAAAAAAAAAAAACAAAAAAAAAAACAAAAAAAAAAACAACAAAAAAAAAAAAAACAAAAAAAAAAAACAAAAAAACAAACAACCAAAACAACAAACAAACAGATTTTCAAGATGGCCGCTACTGCACCCATCTTGGATTTCCGATCGGAACGAATTTAGCTATTTTTGATTAACAAGTCACCCCGATGCTTCCTACTAAATTTCAAGTCATTTGACCTTTTGATTCAGGAGAAGAAGCGAAAAATAGTTTTTCAAGATGGCCGCTACGGCAGCCATCTTGGATTTCCGATTGGAACAAATTTAGCTGTTTTCAATCTACAAGTTACGCCGATGCTTCCTACCAAATTTCAAGTCAAATGGCCCTTCGGTTCAGTAGAAGCGAAAAGAAGATTGTCAAGATGGCTGCCATGGCGGCCAGCTAGGAATTCCGATCGAAAATAGTTTAGCTATTTTTGATCTACGAAGCATCCCGATGCTTCCTACCAAGTTTCAAGTCAATCGGTCTTTGGTTCAGGAGAAGAAGTGAAAAATATATTTTCATGATGGCCAACGTCACGGCCATCTTAGATTTCTGATCCGAACGGTTTTAGCTCTTTTTGATCTACTAATCACACCAGTGCTTCCTACCAAGTTTCGAGTCGACTGGCTCAGGGGTGTAGGAAGAATAGGCTTTTAAACTAATTGTTGACGCCGCACGACGGACGACGCACGACGTACGACACACGACGGACGACTGATGCGGGACGACGAATGACGGACATTGACCGATCACAATAGCTCACCTTGAGCACTTCGTGCTCAGGTGAGCTTATGAGAATTGTGTGACTACCGAAGAATCAGATCAGCCTGCTCATCCGCGTAGTCTGATCTGAGTCTTCGCTGATCGCATGTGCCTTCTACAGCCTAAAAGCTATTCAAAGAGGGATGTACAAGTCCTTGCCATAATGGGTGGATGTACAGGCTCATCTGAATGTTTGTTGGACACACAGATGTTATTGTAGGGTTTGTCGAGCGCTGGCTTTAATCCTTGTCCTGCTGAATAAATTAAGATGATACGCCCACTTCGCATTTTCAGCCAATCAGATTACTTGCTCTGGATTGTTACTATGAATTCACATACTTAATAGCAAACAGTTCCGATCCAGATCAGTTGGCTTCTTCAGAAGCCAACTAATCTGGATCTACACTGTTTGCGAAGGCAGGTATATCAGGGCTCAGCAGGACAAGGGTTAATATGTCTTCGGTCCGCGAAGGCTCCTCTACCCCAAAAGTAAAACATCACAGTCACTCACAAAATTGGAATGAAACAAAATTATAGAGGACTCAATGCCAGTCTGAAGGTTTTTATTTCTTAGTGCTGACGTGCTACATACCTATTATAACTGAACAAACACTTCAAGATGTCTTTTACTACAAACGAAAGAGGAAGTAGGAATAGTATTTTCTTTATTGTTTATACATATTTGTGGGATCACATAATAGCATTGTTAACTTTTTATTCCTGCAACAAAACCTGATCTTTTGCAAGCTATGTAGATCGAGATGATCGAGGCATCTGATCAGGATCTACACTGTTTGCCATTCCGTTTTTGAGTTTAGGCTAAAAACCCTATTTGCATCAGCAGACACATCCAACTTCAAGAATAGAAGTCAACATAAAAAAAAAACTCAGGGCTGAAAGAGTGAAATTCCATACTTGAAGTTAGTTAGTATATTCCGAATTGTACGAGGCCCAAGAGGGAGGCTTGAGCGGCAATAAAACAACCCTTATAGGCGAAATTAATTATTTTGACCGAGAAAACCTGGGCACTCCAATTGTTATATTTTCTCATCAGCATGGTTAGTCAGATGTATCCAGTTTTGCGTTGGGTACAGTTGCTTGTCATAAATGAAGAAGAAGAAGAAAAAAAAAAAAAAAAAAAAAAAAAAAAAAAAAAATGCATCGTGCATAAGTCGGCTGAATATATATCCGTCCAAGGTACGATGGTTATTTTTGTTTGCAAGATTCGCCACTTTGGGTCTCTATCTATAACGTTTTAGTAATATTCAATGGCAACACAAAATCACACTGCCTCGAAAACAGACGAGCAAACGAAAATGAATGATAAGAGAAATACCGCTCATGTTTTGGGCGAAAACGTAGGTCCCATTTTCCGATCGATTGGTTACAATCGAGCCATAAAATACAAACGTCAAAATTTGTTAGGTAGTTATCCACCGGATTATCATTAACCTATGTAATCAAACCGCGCGTTAGACGAAATGCAACAATTACCCACCTATTCAAAAGGAAAGGGAATCCTCAAGTCTGTGACAATCATCGAGGCATCTCTTTATTGTCAGTTGCTGGGAAGATCCTTGCTAGGATCCTACTGAATCGATTGAATGAGCACCTTGAACAGTCAGGGCTTCTACCAGAAAGCCAGTGTGGATTCAGGAAAGACAGAGGAACAATAGATATGATCTTAACAGCACGACAGCTTCAAGAAAAATGCCAGGAACAGAATGTGGACCTCTACATGACCTTTGTCGACCTTACCAAAGCATTTGACACAGTCAGTCGTGAGGGACTTTGGTAAATCATGGCAAGGTTTGGCTGTTCTGCCAAATTCATAGCAATGGTGCGGCAGTTCCATGATGGTATGCTTGCAAGGGTCCAAAATGATGGGGAGTTTTCTGATTCATTCCCTGTGACAAATGGAGTTAAGCAAGGCTGTGCACTAGCTTCAACACTGTTCAGTTTTCTGTCATGCTTACAGATGCTTTCCAGGATGGTGACAATGGTTTACCTATTAGGTCGCTCTCATAGAAAACTTTTCAACCTAAGAAGGTTGCGAGCTAAATCCAAGATGCAGACAGAGGTGCTAGATGAGTTCCTCTTTGCTGATGACATGGCAAAGGGTTCTCCAAGAGAAGAGAAAATGCAAAAAGGTGTGGATCAAGTATCTGATTCATGTGACAGCTATGGTCTCACAATCAGCATCAAAAAGACTGAGGCAGTATATCAGCCAGCACCTGGAAAGCCTTACACGGAGCCTACCAACAAAGTGAAAGGTCAACGACTGCAAGTGGTAGACAAGTTCACTTACCTTGGAAGGACATGGTCTAGAGTTGTGCACATTGATGATGAAGTCAATGCTAGGATTGCCAAAGCTAGTGCAGCATTTGGCCGGCTACGTGGAAGTATTTGGGACCGAAGTGGACTTGACACAAAGCTGAAATTATACAGATCGACGGTGCTGCCAATACTATTTTACGCATGCGAAACTTGGACAGTTTACTAACGGCATGCCAAAAGACTGAACCACTTCCATACAAGCTGTCTTAGAAAACATCTAAAGATCAAGTGGCAAGACAAGACTCCAGACACAGAAGTCCTGAAAAGGGCAGGGATGCAGAGTGTACATACTCTTCTGAAATTGGCATAGTTAAGATGGACAGGCCATGTTACCAGAATGCCTGATGAACGTTTGCCTAAGAAAATCCTCTATGGAGAACAACAAGTTGGAAAACGCTCCTATGGTGGTCAGAAGAAGCGATACAAGGACACCCTCAAAGCCTCCCTTAAAGACGTCAACATACCAACAGAGTCGTGGGAACAGATTGCACAGGATCGAACAAAGTGGCGAGGCCTCATAAGAAAGGGAGCTGGTGAATACGAAGCAAAAAGAATCAGTGAAGCCGAGCAGAAATATGCACAGCGGAAAGCCAGAGCTAAGGCATCACCAACAGAGCTTTCTTCCTCAGACCTCTCTTGTTCTATCTGTAACAGGCAGTTTTAAGCTAAGATTGGTCTTATCAGCCATCTTAGAATACAAAAATAATAACATATCACATACTCGTAGTTGATAAGGATTGGTCATAATAAATAATAGACGAAATACATGTAACGGTTATTTACAGCTGCGCTATTCTTGTTGCTGTGACGTTGGAGTGCTGTTGATAGAGGCTTGTCTGTAAAATCTGGACTAGGGTATTTAGGACATTGGCAAACAGTGCAGACCCCGATCAGACGCCACAGAACGCGGTGTCTGATCAGGGTCCGCACTGTTTGCTTACATTACAGGGAATTATATGTTAAATGAAACAATCTTTTGTCCCCGTTCAGGACCCACTCAGAGACACTCGACCCACCAGTGCTGCCAGTACTCCGTTCTGTTGCACGTACAGCTAAGATCATTTGATTGGCTTGATATTGTAACAAAATGGCAAAGCTTGCCACAGAACATGTTTCGCATTCGAAAAATTTCATTGCTATAAACAGAAATACAACCCACAATGCTACTCGTATATTTACATCCCACAAATTGGCCACAGTGCAACATTTGATTTAAAGGTAAAACTTCACAAACATATTTTGAATAGGGTTTTCCTTTGATTTTATGGAAAACAACAAGAACAACAACAACAAGTCAAAACTTTTGACCAAGTTGTACCTTCAAGGCTAGTATTTAGGTTTTAGGGATGTGGTATATTTGCCTTTTTACTGTGTATGGGATATTTAAGGGATGTGGTTTATTTGAAACGCAGTTCGGTACTTCTATGGATATTTAAAAAAATAGAAATAGAGATATTGCACGGAATATATAAAAGGGATATAGGATATTCGTCTTTTGACTTCCAGGGATACAGGATATTGATGACCTCCCGCCCCCGCCCCCCACTCCACACACACAAACCACCATCACATCCTATACAAGCCTCACCTTTTGCTATGCACGCAAATGAATACGCGCCCTCTCTTTTGTCTCTGGGCATCGGACCTTTCTCAGGCTATCAACGCGTTGGAGTCATGCAAGCGGCCGAGAATTTCGCATGATTCCTGGGTTATGTACTATGTATGAAGTCTTTAGTGAGGCCTTCCCAGGGGTTTTGGGGAACAAAAGATCATGCTCATTTCCTTTCAGCGAACATTGAAAAATATTTTAAAGGAACAAGGGAGCAAAACATATTTTTTGGAACAGGGAACATGGTAATTTTAAAAATTACATTTAGGGAACATGTCCGATTATTTTTAGGGAACATGGCACCTCCTGGGAGGGCCTATTTAGTGGTTTCGTTTTGCACGCATCTAGGTAGTGCCAAATTTCATATCTAGGGGGACTGTATACATCTGGGAGATTTTTTCCTTTTTCCACAAAGAAGACAATTCCTGTGACTTTCTATTTGTTTTTCCTGCGCACCAAGCCCCTCCCGACAGGGGCCAACTGTAAAAGGAAAAACAAATCCCCCAAAGGGAACAAATCTTCCCCTTAGAGAAGGAGGCAAACAGTGCTCTCACAGTTGCCTTCCCTGAATGTGCATCGGTTCTCCTTAACGATGAGCACTCTTGGTTAAACTTTCAGCAGACGACAAATTGGTGGTATTTTCTTATTTTTCCCAGTAAACAAGATTTGACATTTCATGCAATTTGTCTCCATTCGAGACAGTTCGCATGAAATGTCAAATCCCGTTTTCTGTGAAAAAATAAAAAAAAAATGATCAATTTGTCATCTGCTGAATTAGCCCAGAATGTGTTAAAGGTTAATTAGACATACTTAGATATGCAGTTTTATATTATTATGAATGATGGATCCTTTGGCCTATAATTGTATTTAGTCCATTTCAATACTAACTAACCATATCTAAAACTAATTAAGTCCACTTCAAACAAAAAATTATATCATTTATTGAATCTTCAGAAAGAATTTCTGTTACTGCTTATTACGGACCATACATGATTTGGGCTGGGGCTGAGAAAAGGGATCCTCAATATATGCAAACAGCGAAAATCCAGACCAGACTGCGCATCCGCGCAGTCTGGTAAGGATCTTCGCTGTTCACCTTCACAATATAGGGACCTTGTTGAAGATATAAGATTAAAATAGCAAAGATCTTGACCCGTCGCGTGGTTTCGCAAACTGGTCGGCGGCTTTGCCATTCCTCTATGCCCTCAGGGCCTTTTTGGGGGACCGGCGGCCAATTAATGGTATAAGGGGACTATGCCGGTATGTGTACTCTAGATAGAATCAGTATGTGATCTTTGAGAGGATAACAATATAACATCCATTGGCTTTCTGAATCAAACAGTGATTGTTTGGTGAGATGTAATAGGATAGTGAGGATTTACTCCCTTTAGAGAAATGCTAGACTGGCTCCAGTCTCTAGTGACAAAATATTTTTTCTTATAATCTGTTTAATAATCCACTAAAATAAAACCAAAGTAATATTTTGACTATAAAGGCTGGTGTGACCAGTCTTTATAGTCATGATTTTTTTTGGGGGTTTTATTTTAGTGGAGTATCAAACAGGATTATGAGAAAAATATTTAGTCACTGCAGACTGGAGCCAGTCTCGAGAAATGCATACAGTTTCAGAAAGTTAATTCTGTGAAATCAGTTTTGCCTCCCTACTGAAAGAGCTTTTTCTTAAAAAAAAAAAAAAAAAATTGCTTCGTTTAGGGACAGTAGTTTCTTTTCAGAGTACTCGTAGACCCCTTTTCAAACGAGGGTTGCTGTGCAGGAAACAAAGTAACGAGTAACAAAGTACAAGTAACAGAACATTGACTTTTGTAAAACATGGCGAAAATTTTACAAAGTGTATCGAGCTACCTTAACAAGAATGCTTTTGAACTATATGGATCTGACCTGACTGGTGTCAGCCAAATAGTTGATGCAGCTATAACAACAGTATAATCGATCAAGGCATCTATATCAAATCCGTTCAGTGTGCCCAGGATCTTTGATGTTTACTAGAATGAACAATAATAGAAAACAAAGAAGGAAGTCACTAGGTGCTTTTAAAACACCTGTGGCGGGAAGAATGTGTGGACAAGTCTTACCAAGAAGAAATAATTCTATATGTTCTTGTCATAGCAAAACAACAGCGAAATTCTCTGTTACGAGAATATAACTTCGACTTCCTTTGCTTCAGTTCTTCTTTGTGGTTTCACTGTGGTTTCATATTATAAGTTTGTTTTGTCCTTATTCGTCTCTCCTTCTTTGGTGTCTCGGGGTGGGGATTGGGGTTGTGCCTCGTCATTATGGCATTTACTGGGTATCTTCACGTATTTTTTGTGAATAATGAATGCACATTACGAAAACACGCCTATTCACGTATATTGATAATTTCATCACCAAAAAAAAAAATGAAAAATTTCAGATATTAAATATTGATATTTGTCATATTTCTGCTCAAAACATAGATTTTGGGTACTTGTTAGAACCGCCTCGTCGAGGCGGTTCTGTCGAGGCGGTTCTAACGAGTACCCACAATCTATGGTTTTGGGCAGAAATAAGAAAAATTATGTATACCCCTTTAAACCCTAGCTTTACTGTATAAAAGAAGGGTTTAAAGGGGTCAAAATTATATAGGCGTGTTTTCGTGATGTATCTTTGTAAAACATTGTTCCTTGTAAACATATACAATATATTTAGAAGGCAGATTATCATTGCAAATTGAACAATTTGAGAATGGGATGTTGCAGCATTGTGTTCATATCAATACGAAGCTCCACCCGAAAAAGGGCGTATGCAAGCAGTTCCATATCAGCCACTGAATGCTGAGGGTTTGCACTGTTGGCCTTGACATTAGTAATAACTTTGCATGCTGGGTAATTTTTTTGTCTGTGGATTGTTTTTTAAAATTAACTTTTTCAAAACAAAACTTTCAGGATTACCATCAGAGTGTCAAACAGTTTGGATCCAGATCAGGCTCTTGCAAACAGTTTGGACCCAGATCAGGCCCGACATAACGTTGGGCCTCTCTTGCAAACAGTTTGGACCCAGATCAGGCCCGACATAACGTCGGGCCTGATCTGGGTCCAAACCGTTTGCAAAGGTTATCAGCAGACGATAAAAGTCGCCACTAGCGGGGAAAGAGTTAACTAAATCAAAAGAATTAAGACCATTTACATACAATGCCCCTTAAAGCGATACTGTATTTACCTTAACTATTTGACCTAAGCAAGAAGAGTAGGCACATATTAGATGCCCGCAGAACGCATCTGATAGAAGTCTACAGTGTTTGCCACTCTATCAACACTTTTTAAATAAACAAATGATAAAGAAGCCAGCGTATGACAAAACCAAGAAAATGGCATGTGAGCCTAGCGAAGACTCAGGCGTCCGCCTAGTCTGATCAAAGTCTTCGCTGAGAGCTGAATGGGTAGCTAAGGACCCAAGCTTTCTTCATGCGGACAGCGAAGACTCTGATCAGATTAGGCGGAAGCCCGGGCTGATCTGCGTCTTCGCTGGGTGCACATGTCATTTTGTAGGTAGTATCGTGTGCTGGATCAAAGAACAAGGATGAAAGAAGCTAAGGTGTTCGAATGCTTAGTGTAAATACGTTGAGAACATTTCGATGCATCTCTAGGAGAAAGGATACGCTATCAATAATGATAACTCTGTAAAATTAATTTGCTTCCTCTCAAAAAAGGGATCTACTCTAAAATGAAGAAAATTGCTCTATTTGGGAGCTAATTTATTCCTTTTACATGTAGAGTCGACTCCTTTCAGAATCGGATTGTTGTGCAAAAATCAATCAAGTAAAAAGATGATCTCAGGAACTAATACAATCAGATCCATATTAAGTTCTCAACATCAAAAGGAAATAGAGACAATCACAATTAAACAGCTGCAAAAACAATGGCAAGCAGAGTTGGCAACCCTTTCCTAAAAAGGTGGCAGCTCTTTTACCAAAACTTAATTGAATATATCTTTAATTTTCATAGAAACACTCTAAAAGTACTACAATGAACGTACCGCCTTGGAATGGCCAAGTAATAAATGTGTCCCAAGCATCAAAGCATGTGACTCTAAAGAAACATTACCCTCATTTATGTATTTTAGGGGAATTTATTGGCCTCATCGTGAGAAAACGTACGTTCTGACATGCACGCGCAACGAAGACTTAAATAAGTATGCGCATCAGTCTCAGCAGAGTCTTCCTTGACCACATGAAGAAACTTTACATGAACTACCCCCAGTGATGATGCCGATCAGACTGCGCGAATGCACAGGCTGATTCGAATCTTAGCAGGACACACATATTCGACGGTACGTTATGAGTCATATATTTAAAAAACAACTGAGTGGTGTTAAACATGTTTTTTTTTCACCATATATTATTTGTGAATTTTCCACCCATTAGACCATTAGCCCAGTCCTCCCATTAGCTCTACCAGAGTGAGTGTGATACAAGTTTTATGAACCAAGGCGTCATACCAGCTTACAAATGAACCAGTGTCAAGCGACTAACTAGGAAATACGCTTAAACAGGAAAAAGTGGCGACTGTGTACTACACAAAACAGCGCTTATCTTGGAAAACTGATTTTTGCGCTTATATTGGAAAAGAGCTATCTATACTCAGCCTCGCTTTTCATAAACATTTTTTGTCAAACTGCGCGTATACATACATGTCATATGCAGGCCTATTCTTTCTTTTTGTCATAACATGAAAGCCTAAGATTTCTTTCTTTATTTCTTTCTTTTAGAACGATAATTCGACACGATAATAATGTTCAATATTATCAGCATATACAGTGGCACCATTACTAAAGGTCACCTCTCAACAACAGCCACTTCCCTAAAAATAATAACCACTTTTCTGAAAGTCCAAAGTACAATTTTTCTATATAGTAAGCCTTTCTACAACAGCCACCTCCCTACAACAACTACTTATTCCAAAGGCTATTTTGCTAAAGCATAAGAATCACCTTTCAAATCGTATATCTACATTACGAGGAACTTGCTGAGTAACGTATTTACCCTAAATATTCGGACGCTATAACTTGTTACCGTACCTAACCTAAAATTTTAACTTGCACATTTGGCTAACTAGTATTGTATCTAAAAAGATTCCAGTGCAGACCCTGATCAAACTGTTTGGATTTTGATCTGGGTCTACACTGTTTGCTCAGGCTGTATTATGTCGGAATGTTTAGGGTAAATATGGTAGTCTGCGATCAAACGAGTATTTCAAGGAACTTGATATGGTGAAGACATCTGACTTAGTTCATCTATGCAATAAACAGTCGCCTTTGGCTCATTTAAAATGATGTATAAAACTGATTAATAGCAGAAAATATGTCACATAGATCACCACTAATAGGCTGCTATGGAACGCCATTGCGCAAACACTGCGCTTTGTGATCATTTTATACGAGTTTTATGTTACTTTATGTGGGTTAAGTATTGCATTATCTGACTTTATTGTTACGCTATGTGAATTGACCATTACGTTTGTGCATTTATCAATTCGCTATGTAGGTTTGTTATTTACTTATGTTGGTTTAATATTACGTTATTAATTTGTTCATTGCGTTTTGAGCGTTTCCTAATACCTTCAGTGGACATTTAATTTCGTTATGTCACTATGGCCGGCTGATGCCGTATATGTAGGGAAGGCAAGTTTACGTCATGTGACAACTCTTTACGTTATGTGAGTTTGTCATTACGGCAAGTGCGTTTGTCATTACGTTATGTGAGATTGACTTTACGTTATGTGAGTTTGTCATTACGTTATGTGAGTTTGTCATTACGTTATGTAATTTTTGATTACATGTACGATGTGAGTTTGTCAATACGTCCTGTGACTTTATTATTGCGTTATGCCATAAACCGTAAGTGATGGAAACTAACGAGATTTCCCAACTTATAGAAAGGTGCTTGACAATCGCCGGTACTTAATATCGATTATTACCGTCTGTGTTGGCGAACATGAGTCAGCTATCTACCTATCTATCTATCTATCTATCTATCTATCTATCTATCTATCTATCTATCTATCTATCTATCTATCTATCTATCTGTCTGTATGTCGTCTGTCTGTCTATCTACCTGCCTGCCTACCTACCTACCTTCCTATCTATCTATCTATCTATCTATCTATCTATCTATCTATCTATCTATCTATCTATCTATCTATCTATGTATCTATCTACCTACTTACCTACCTATCTATCTATCCATCCACCTACCTACCTACCTACCTACCTACCTACCTATCTATCTATCTATCTATCTATCTATCTATCTATCTATCTATCTATCTATCTATCTATAAGATTTTCTAGTGGACATTAGTTTCTAAAAACACTGCCCCAGTACCAGTCCTGTCGATACGACACACTCTACTACTGTCAAAGTATCAGTCAAACTGATATGACACAATCAACAACTGTCGCAATATCAGCCCTACTGATATGATACAGCCCCAGTACAAGTCCTACGGATATGATACATTCCTTATTGCCCCAGTACCAGTCCTCTTGATACAACAGTAACAGTCCTATTGATATGACACAATACAATATTGTCCCTGCACCAGCCCTACGTGTACGATACAGTACATCACAACCTCAGTACCAGTTCTATTGCACACTACTGTCACATGCCAGTCCTACTGATACTACACAGTCCACTATCCACTACTGTACCAGTACCAGTCTTACTGATATGATACAGTCCACCAATGCCCCAGTACCAGTCTTAATGATACGACACAGTCAATATCGGTCGCGGTACCAGTCCTACTAATATGATACAGTCTACCACTGCCCAGTACCAGTCCTACTAATACGACTGCCCACTTCTGTCCCAGAACAAGTCCTGCTGATTTGAAAAAGTCCACAACTACCCCAATACAAGACATATTGATAAGATAGTCCACTACTGCCCTATACAAGTCCTACTGATACATTACTGATACCAGTTCTAGTGATATTCAGTAGTCCACTACTGCCCCAATTCTAGTCCTATTGATACCATTTAGCAAATTTAAATATGGCGGCGATATGCGATGCTGCTTGCTGCGTGGCCGCTCGCGCAGTGATGCTGGGCCCGCCAAAGTAAGGATCAGTTACATTCTTATCGAGAGGGATAAGGGCAAACCTGATTGGCTAGACCGAGACACGTGATGAGCAGTGGGAGGAGAAACAAAAATGTATGTGTTGGTTCCTGGGAACAGGTAAATTCAGGGAATTCAATCACGTAAATTCTAAAAAAAAAGAAAAGTAAATAATCTAACCTGATCATGTGACCTAGGTGTGGTCAATAATAAATATAGGTAAATATAGTTGTGAAAGTGGGCCTCCCTGGCGAACTCCAGGTTATGTAAATAATCAAAACATGTACTGTGACATGAACCTGTGACAAATGCATGATTGTAGTGAGCCTGAAAGGAAAGGGGGTGAGGGGTTCAACAGGTCTCCCTGTGGAACCCCATGCGGGGGTAAGAACAGTCAAAAATTAATAATGGATTAAACAGGTTAATCCTCCCATACACTACTGCTCAAGTACCAAACGCTACACTACACTTTTGCTCCAGTACCTATCTTATTAATACATCAAAATCCACTAGTGCCCCAGTACCAGTCCTACTGATACCCTACAGTCCACTACTGACCCAGTAAAAGTCCTATTCATATGACACAGTACACTATTGCCACAGTACCAGTACTTCTTATAAGCTGCAGCACACTACTGCAGCCCTGTCAGCCCTATTTATACGTCACAGTCCACTGCTAGTCCAATACCAGCCTTAGTGATATTCCACTATAGACCCAGTTATAGTCTTATTCATATGACACAGTACACTATTGCCCCAGTACTAGTACTTCTTATAAGCTGCAGCACACTACTGCAGCACTGTCAGCCCTATTTATATGTCACAACCCACTACTGCTGCCCCAGCACCAGTCCTATTAATACGACGCAGGACACTACTGCGCAAAGTCCAGTCCTACTTATACTTATATACAACAGTAATTACTGGCCCAGCACTAGTTATGAGGATACGACACAGTCCACTACTGCCCCAGTACCAGTCCTACTGATACCCTACAGTCCACCTCTGCCCCAGTACCAAACCAGTCCTTTTGATACTCTAGTACACTACTGCCCCAGCACCAGTCCTTTTGATACCCTACAGTACACTACTGTCCTAGTATCAGACCTATCGATACAACACATTCAACTACTGCCCAGTACGTCCTACTGATACCCTACAGTCCACTATTGGCCAGTTTCCAGTCCTACTGGTATGACTACTGTCACAGTACCCGTCAGTTTGATATGCTCAATTCACTAATGCCATAGTACCAGTCCTACTGATACTACACAGTCCGCTTTTGTCCAAGTACCAGACCTATTGATACAACACAGTCCACTTCTGCCCTAGTACGAGTTCTAATGATACCCTACAAACCACTACTGCCGCAGCACTAGTCCTACTAATATGACATTGATAGGACGTAGTACACTTCTGCCCGAGTACCAGTCCTACTTATTCGCTTTTGATATGTCACAGTCCACTGCTGGCCAAGAATCAGTCCTTCTCATACCGGACAGTCCACTACTGCCTATACCAGTCTTATTGATACCACACAGTACATTATATCCTCAGTACCTGTTCTACTAGTACACTACATTACTCTATTGCCCCATTACCAGTCCTTATGATACGTCGCTGTTCCCTACTAACCCAGTTCCAGTCTGACAAATACCCTTCAGTCCACTACTGCCCCAGTACCTCTCCTACTGATACGACATAGTCCACTACTGCCCCAGTACCAGTCCTATTGATACCCTACAGTCCATCTCTGCCCCAGCAGTACCAGTCCTATTGATACACTACAGTACTGCCCCAGTACCAATTCTACTGATACCCTACAAGCCACTGCCCCAGTACTAGTCCTGTTGATACAACACAGTCCACTACTGCCCCAGTACGAGCTGTACTGTTACCCTACAGTCAGCTACTGCTCAGTATTAGTCTTACTGATATGACATAGTCCTCTACTATCTCAGTACGAGTTCTTCTGGTATGAAGTCCAGTATTTCTCCAGTACCAGTCCTACTGAAACCCTATAGTCTACTCTTGACCCAGTACCTGTCCTGCTGACATCCTACAGTCCACTACTGTCCAGGTACCAGTTCTACTGATACTCTATAGTCCATTTAAGCCCGGGTACCAGTCCTATTGCCCCAGTATCCGTCCTTCTAGTACTCGTCCGCCACTGTTTCAGTACCAAACCTATTGATACGACACAGTCCACTAGTGCCCCAGTACTTGTCTATCTGATACCCTGCAGTTCACCACTGTCTCAATATCAGACCTGTTGATTCGACAGTCCACTACTGTCCCAGTACCAGTACTACTGATATGTTACAGTACACAACTGCCCCACTACCAGTGCTACTGATACGCTACAGTACGTAACTACCCCAGTAATAGTCCTACTGATACGGCACAGTCCACTTCTGCCCCAGTATCAACCCTAATGATATGATACAGTCCACCACTGCCCCCGTACCAGTACTACCGATATGCTACAGTACACTTTGGCTCCAGTACCAGTCCTACTCATAACCTACAGTCATATACTGTCCCAGTACCAGTCCTACTGATACCTTACAGTCGACTACTGCCCCATTACCAACCCTACTGATACGATACTGTCCATCACTGCCCCAGTATCAGTCCTTCTGATAAGATACAGTCACAGTAACAACCTTGTTGATATGCTACAGCCCAGAACTGTCCTAGTACTGATACAGTCCACTACAGCCCCTATACCAGTACTACTGATCAGATAATCTGCTACTGCCCTAATACTATTTTGTGTCTGTAATGGACTGTAGAATATACGGAGGACTGGTACGGTGTCTATAACGGACTATAGAGTATGATGAGGACTTGTAATGGGTATGTACTGGAATGCAGAGTATACGGTAGACTGGTACTTGGTCTGTATTGGACTGTACAATATATGGAGGGCTGATACTGGGTCTGAAGTAGACTGTGGATTATAGGAAAGACTGGCACTTGGTCTATAGAGGTCTGTATATTAAAGAGGACTGTATCTGGGTCTGTAAGGGAGTCTAGAGTATATGAAAGACTAATATTGTGTCTGTGATGGACTGCAGAATATACAGAGATCTGGTACTGAGTCTGTAGTTGACTGGGGATTATACACAGGTCTGGTACTTGGTCTATAGTTTACTGCAGAATATTCGGAGGACCGGTATCGGGTCTGTAGTGGACAGTAGATTATAGGGAGGACTGTATCTGGGTCTGTAGGGGACTGTATATGGAGGACTGGTACTGTGTCTGTGGTGGACTGCAGAGTATATGGTGGACTGATACTGGGTCTGTAGTGGACTGTAGATTATGGGGAGGGCTGTAACTTGGCTATAGCCTGGATATTATGCGGCAGACTGCATGCCTAGTTGCTAAACCAATCATTGTTGATAGCTTTGCTTCACTCTTTAATTGCACGACGGCGGTTCGGGCCTCAGATTCAATGACGGCCTCTTCGTTAAATTTTAACCAGTAAGTTGGGGCTTGACGATATGTCTTTGGCTTGGCCCGCCGTGGTTCAACTATTGGTTTTCATTTACTCTGGCATACAGTAGAATTAGCCATGTTTACTCGTCTTTGTTTATTATAGTGATTAATTTGATTTTTATCTTTTCGCTTTGATGCATTGACTGAGTTAGGAGCCTTATGCAAACCGACTTTTTATGTATTTCTGTATATATTTTCATGTATTTCTGAAACATCGGGACTCGTACGTTTGTTCGATTTGTGCCTGTTTGGTTTTGTCAGTTTCCTCTTCCTCTTGGTGTCTGAGAAGGGCTGCGGTTTGTGGTTGTGGCACTCCCTAGACTTTTCCCTTATCTTTTTTGGTCTGTAGTTTACTGTAGGGTATAGGGAGGACTGTAACGTGGTCTGTAGTGGACTGTAGAGTATACGGAGGACTGGAATTGGTTCTGTAGTGAACTGTAGAGTATACGGAGGACTAGAACATGGTGTGTAGTTAGAGAATACGGAGGACTGGTATTGGGTTTCTAGTGGGTTGTAGAGTATACGGAAGACTGGTATGTGCCTCTTGTGGACTAGAGAGTGTATGGATGACTGGTACTGGATCAGTAGTGGACTTAGAGTATATCGAGGGCTGGTACTGTGTCTATAGTGGACTGTAGAGTATATGGAAGATTGGCATGGGTCTAAATGAACTGCTGAGAATAAGGAGGTACTGGATCTGTGCTGGACTGCAGAGTGGATTGTATATTATACGGAGGACTAGTACAGGGTCTATAATGGACTGAACAGAGGACTGGTACTGGTTGTGTAGAGCACTGTAGAGTATACGGGGAACTGATAGTTATTCTGTTGTGGACTGTAGGGTATACGGAGGACTGATACTTTGTCTCTACTGGATTACAGAGTATACGGAGGACTAGAACTTGGTCTGTAGTGGGCTGTAGAGTATACGGAGGACTGGAACTTGGTCTATAAAGGACTGCAGAGTATAAGGAGGACCAGCACTGAGTAAAGGACTATAGAGTGTACAAAGGACTAGAACTGGGACTGTAGTGAACTGTAGAGTATACAGAAGGCTAATATTTGGTCTATAGTGGACTGCAAAATATACGGAGGACTGGTTCCGGGGTCTCTAGAAGATTGTAAAGTATACAGAGGACTAGTACTGCGTCTGTAGTGGCCTGTAGAGTGTACGAAAGACTGTTATTGTGTCTGTGGTGGACTGTAGAGTATACGGAGGACTGGCTCTTGGTCTGTAGTGGATTGTAGAGTATACGAAGGATTGGTATTGGGCCTATAGTGGATTGACGAGTATACAGAGGACTAGTACGGTGTTTGTAGTGGACTGTAGCGTATACGAAGGAATGGTACTTGGTGTGTAGTTGATTGTAGAGTATACAGAGTATTGGTATTGTGTCTGTAGTGGACTAGCGTATTGGAAGTACTAGAACATGGTCTGTAGTTGACTGTAGAGAATAAGGACTGGTATCTGTAGTTTACTGTTGAGTATACGGAGGACTGGAACTTGGTCTATAGTGGACTGTTCAGTATACGGAGGACTGGTACTGGGTCTGTAGTGAACTGTAGAGAATACGGAGGACTAGTGCGCTATTTGTAGTGGACTTTAGAGTATACGGAGGACTGGTTCTTGGTCGGTTGATTATATTGGGGTTTAACATGTTAACCCTTGTGGGTCATTTTGTGTCGTCTCCCAGAGAAAGGGAAAAGAGATAGAAGAGATAGTAGAAGAGATGAAAGCGAGGAATAGGGAAGAAAGGAACAGGGATGAAAGTGAAGAAACAGAAGAAATAAAAACATTCCCCCTCTACCCTTACCTGCTACAAGGATAGCAGGCCTTGCCCAACTGTAAGCCAATATCAGTAAGACGCCCCGGTGACGCAAGATACATGACACCTTCGCACCACCCGACCACCCCCCTTCTTGGTCGGTAGTGGACTGTAGAGTATATGGAGGACAGGTACTGGGCCTATAGTGGATTGACGAGTATACAGAGGCTAGTACGGTGCTTGTAGTGGACTGTAAAGTATACGAAGGACTGGTACTGGGTCGGTAGTTGATTGTAGAGTAGTGCTTTTCGTATGTTTGATCGATTTGTGCTTGTTTGGATTTGTTGGTTTCCTCTTCCTCTTGATGTCTGGGAAGGGCTGCGGTTTGTGATTGTGGCACTCCTTGGACTTTTCTCTTACCTTATTTTTTCTGGTACTGTGTCTGTGGTGGATCGTAGAGTATAGGATGTACTAGAACATGGTCTGAGGTGGACTGTAGAGAATACGGACTGGTACTAGATTCCTAGTGGGTTGTATACGGAGGACTGGTGCTGTTCCTGTCGTGGACTGTAGTGTATGGAGGACTGGTACTTGTTAGGAAGACTGGTACTAGGTCTTTAGGGAATATAGTATACGGAGGACTGGTACTGGTCTGTAGTGGCCTGTAGAGTATACGCGGGACAGGTTCTGGGTCTGTAGGGGACTGTGGATTTCACTTAGGACTGGTACTAGGTCTGTAGAGGACTGTATACGGGGGAATAGTACTGGGTATGTAGTGTACAACACTGTATACGTAGGTCTGTACTGGACTGGAAAGCATACGGTCTGGTGTTGGTATTTAGAGAACTGTAGTGTACGGAGGACTGGTAGCTTGACTGTAGCGAAGTGTAAAGTATTCGGAGAACTGGTACTGTGTCTGTGGTGGACTGCGTGCGGAGTATACGGAGGACTAGTACTGGGTCTGTAGTGAATTGTAGAATATATGGAGGACTGGTGCTGGTCTGTAGTGGAGTGGGCTATAGAGCTCCCTAGGAAGAGGTTAAAAGTTTATCCAAATGACTAAGTTTATTTGTTGTTCTTCATTATTTTCAATCCCCCGGAGTCAGGGGCTTTAGCAAAGATTTTACCATAAATGTGTCCCCGCAGTGCAGGGCGTTTACCAGGGTTTTGCATTTGCAAATATGAAAGCCCCGCTATTCCCCGTCTGCGTACGGCCGGAGGTTTCAAATAATTGGTGCATTAGTTGTTTCATATTTTTTTTTATAGTTTGACTTTGTAATAAGCCCTTTCTCATGATTCTTGTATGGATTTGACTAATAAAATAAGTAGATTGCCATGTTCATATTTTGTCTTTACAATCCATTTTTTTTCTGGATTTTTCCAATAAAAATGACTTAATTGGACTTGATTTGCTTTTGGAATAATAATATTTCCTACAAGTACAAAATTTCTGCAAATACATCAAGCTAAGACTGTTATAGAAGAGATAACAAGTTAAGTTCGATTTCATTATTACAGAGAGAGAGAGAGAGAGAGAGAGAGAGAGAGAGAGAGAGAGAGAGAGAGAGACTTCGGTAATAGTGGTAGTAACTATTTCGGTAGAGTTGTGCGTTTTAAGTCTCAGAAACTTGACCCATTTTTTATAACCCTCAACATTTTTTAAATGTTACACTCATAATGCTCAGATACCATACCTATATATGTAATTATTGTCGCAAATCCTACTCCATATTGACCGCACATGCCTCGTTTAGGCAGAAAGTATAAAACATTCTGCAAATAGATCAAGCTAAGACTGTTATAGAAGAGATAACAAGTTAATTACGATTTCATTATTAGAGAGAGAGAGAGAGAGAGAGAGAGAGAGAGAGAGAGAGGGGGAGGGGAGAGAGGGACTTCGGATATAGTGGTAGTATTTGCCCAAATATTTTGGTAGAGTTGTGCGATTTAAGTCTCAAAAACATGACCCATTTTTATAACCCTGAACATTTTTTAAATGTTACACACATACTGCCATACTGAACCATATTTATATATGAATAGATAGTATAGAAGAGATAACAAGTTAAGTACGATTTCATTATTACACACACACACACACACACACACACACACACAGAGAGAGAGAGAGAGAGAGAGAGAGAGAGAGAGAGAGGTACTTCGGTAATAGTGGTAGTAACTGCAAAGATATTTTGGTAGAGTTGTGCGATCTAAGTCTCAAAAACTTGACCCATTTTTATAACCCTGAACATTTTTAAACGTTACATCCATACTGCTCAGATACCATACCTATATATGTAACTATTGTCGCAAATCCCATCCCATATTGACCTCACATGCCTCGTTTAGGCAGACGTTCTCTGTGTGTGTGTGTGTGTGTGTGAGAGAGAGAGAGAGAGAGAGAGAGAGAGAGAGAGAGCATCCTATTCGCTTTCTATTTACAATTCATAGTTTTAACCCATAGCAGTAGCATCGATATGTTTCATCTCTGCCTAGATAGCTGGATAGAGTATCTTGCACCAAGGTAAAGATAAACAAATAACCTCAAAGAGAGCAGTATATAGGATTTACCTCTATGTGTGTACATGTGTGCTTTTCTATGCATCCAGTGGTTTCCGTTTCGAAGTGAAATAGTAAATGTATATTGATCAGAGAAGTAGCTGAAGCTGTCCGAATTAGTCGTGCAAACATATTTCCTTCTAGAAGCACTGTTTCTTAAAGAACATTTACTCTTGGAGGTAAGGAGCTCATAAACAGTGAGACTTGAAACAACCAGACACGTTTGCGAACATGTTCAAATATAACGTTTTACAGACAACAGGGATACGATGCTAAGCAGTTTGGCTGAGGCTACTAAACTATATTTTCCGAGTTAACCGAAAAATGGTTTCAGGGTTAATAGACACGATTTACGGTTTGATCGATTTTCCCGGGACTATAGAAAAGTTCGTTTGCGCCATATAAGACAGTCATGGCGTTCAATTGCCTGTTTCGTAAAGAGCTGCTGTATGTGGACGGATAATATTCTCTACAAAAAAGAAAAGAAGAAGAGCCTTCATACCTGTGATGCATGTAACTATAATGTAATTGATAAAGTATTGAGTTACTGCGACCGATGGCCTAAAATTTATATTGTATACGCAACGTGAAATTCGCTCACACACTCATGCACGCACAGAGTACATTATAATAATAAAAGACAGTTGGCATGTAAATACTGACTAACTTAGGCCTACAGTTACATTAATTTCAAGACCTCATTTACAAAGCGCAAGCTAGACATGCAAGAAGTTATAAAACTCTACACCAGGTGGAAGACGCCGTTGCATTTTGTGTTAAAATCAACGACCATCAAAACTTAAAAGGATGTTTTTGTATATAAAACGAAGATGCCCACTGCAGATATTGATTTTTTCAACTTAGTCGTTTTTCCTATTTAGTCGTTTTCCAACTTAAGCGCTTGATATACGTTTTCCAAGATAGTCGTTATCTTTTCCCACTTAAGCGTATTTCCAACTTAGTCTCTTAACACACGAGCGACATACAGCACATATAACATCAGTGAACTTAAAATGAACCCATCATTGACAATAAAAGATATGAGCCATGACGTCAGAAAACGTACCTTCGGACATGTGCGCCAAGCGACTACGCAGTCTGATCAGAATCTTCACTTGGCACAATTTAAATAGCCAATAATGCAAAGTTTCTTCATGCGGACAATGAAGATTCAAATCAGACTGCGCCAATGCGCAGTCTGATTTGTGTCTTCGTTGGCCGCACACATCTTAAGGTATACGTTTTCTACGTTACTGCTCATATGCTATTGTGATTATATCTCTCTAGTTTTGCGCTAACCTCCAAGGAATTAGATATCTTTCTTCTATAGGATATAAATAAATGATTAGTGTCTTTAATAGAGTCTGCATTTGAGGCTTGATTTAGAACAATAGCGATCACGACGGCAGATCTCAAATCCTTTTTTGGCTTACACTTTACCTTTAACCGCCATCAGAGGCCATTCTAACACATATATGCCGAGTGGACTCTTGTTTTTAATACAAGCAGTGTAGCCCCTGTTCAGACGATGCGTCTGATTTGGGTCTACATTGTGTGACATTGTCCCTTGTTTGGGGCGTTAGGCATAAATGGATTGAAGTATTTGTTTTTCGTTTTCCCAGATAATAGGATTTGACATTCCATAATGAATGTGTCCAAGTAGCTCGGTAGCTTAATAGAGATATCATATGTCGTTTGAAGCCATACATGATAACAAAACAAAAACAAAAAAAAAAAAAAAAAAAAAGAAATAAAAAAAAAAAATAAAAAAAATTAAAAAAAATAAAAATAAATAAATAAATAAATAAACAAACATTTACAGTTATAGACAAATTACATAAAGACAAAAAAAAAAAAAAAAAAAAAAAAAAAATAAATAAATAATAAAAAAAAATAATAGTAATGATAATAATGATAGTGTACGTGTGCGTAGTCGGTACTTGAGTGCTTGCATGTGTTTATACGTGTGTGTGTGTGTGTGTGTGTGTGTGTGTGTGTGTGTGTGTGTGTGTTAAATAATACAGTTGTCAGGCTGACGGAAAAGGCCCTTGAACATTAATCCATTTTTATTAATAGTTGTTTTGTTATTTATTGATGTTACCATTATTTCTTATAGGCTATCAGCGAATCTTGAACCTTTGATAAAATTCTGTATGACGGAAAAAATATTCAGTTCTGCTGTTACTAATGCTAGCATCTCCAAAAAGAAGCTTATCCATGTTTAAGGGTGGTAGGCGTGGGTTGCTTGGAACAAAACTAAGCGGCTTAAGGCGAAACTCGGACAATGGAAAAAAGTAATGTGCTGCATCTTCAACTGCAGTGTTGCAACTGCACATGGGGCTTGGGCAGAGATAATTGTCATATGAATCGCTTTTAAGTTACTGCAATTATTGCGAATTCCTGCATGTTGCACTAATAAGTATCCGTCGCCACTGAGGGAGTACGAAGGGACCCTAGAGTTATTTGGACGCAGGCGCTTGATGTTGTTTTTTGAAACTAGGGAAATTGTCTGAAGTCCAAATGTCATTGTCTAGCGAATACCACAGTGACACTTAATTAGGAATATAAGATTTCCTCGATATTTCAGTACGTGTAAGAAGAATAACTAGGTTATTGTTGTTTCTCAGCGGGTGTATGGTAGACAAAATAGCCTAGTTATTCCCCTTACCCTAGAAATGGATGGCTGCATTTCTTGTTTTTTTTAGTAAGACTAGCTTAGCGGACAGCGAATAATCTGATCTGACTGCGTAGATACGCACATTGGTTTCCGGTCCTGTGTGGGCGCACTTGTGGTATAATGTTATAGTGTCTGAATATTTCGATTGCTAAACCAGTTTAGTTTATAAATCTGTATTTAGAAACATATATAGTACATTAGATTTTATAAAAGTATTTAACATTTAGTGAAATCAATCAAAAGAAATAAAAGAAATGTCAAAAAAGTCAAATTGCGTTATACCTCCTACTCATGTCATTTTTTAAATATCATAATGTCAATATATTAACCCTTGTCCTGCTGAACCCAGATACCCTGCCATTGCAAACAGTGTAAATCCAGATCAGTTGGCTGATCTGGATCTACACTGTTTGTCATTACGTATGTGGATTTGCATCAATAATCTGGATCAAACAATCTGATTGGCTGGCAGTTGGAAGTGGGTGTGGCATCTTAATTTATTCAGCAGGACAAGGGTTAACGCAATCACCTACCAGTAGTTTGATCTGTTTACAATATTGTACTTGAGTAGTCGGATACCTTCACAAATTACCATACCTGTACTAAAATAAGAGCACGTCCTGTGTGCTACCTTTTTATGTATTGGACAATCTTGTGGCTGACTGGCAAGGAGAGTACACCTTGATCAGTCGCCGTGTTCTGTGGCGTCTTCTCTTGGTCTACGTTGTTTGCTCAGATCTGCATGTCCGAATACAAGAGTAAACACGGTTAGGTTAACTCTTTAAATGAGCGTCGATGGAAGCGAAAAGAGCATAAAGGATTATAAAATTGGAAATACCTAAGAACGTCCATGACAAAATAAAATCAAACCTCCGAAATTAACACAGGACAAAAGAAAGAGATAGATTTTCGAGAGAGAAGTCACAACATAAAACAATTCTTTCTAAAACAACAAAAAACATCAACAACAGCAAACAAAAACAACAACAGCAAAAAATGATCTACAATAAAGCACAAAACAACAACAACAACAAAACAACAACAACAACAACAACAAAACCTTCAATATAATGATGCCATTATTACATTCCCTCTTACTCTGGGATTATGAACTATTGGTATCATATTTTATATGTAATCAAAGCGCTGTAGGCGCTAGTGGGCTGGGCATCAGAAGGCATCAGAAGGCACAGGGGCTTCAAAGCTCACCATATTTCAAATAAACACAAAATCTGTAAAGGCTAATATGATGGATATTTCAATAGAAAGTCTCAGCTTCATAGAGGATATTGTTTCTGAGTAAATAATTTAAGGATTTTGTTTTCTATTTTCAATGGCAATCAATAAAAATAAAGCCGTATTGCTGATAAAGAATTACACAAGGAACATTACAATATACGTTTTGTCAAAGTACCTGCAATTGCTGGACAGTAAATATTTTCCAATTGTAAGTATATAGAAACTGTAACTGGCATAGCAACCAAACCAAAGTGTCGATTTTCATAAAAAATACAAACTTTCAATCCCCCATTCGAAGGATGCTACAGATGAAATTTGGGCTAAATGTGTCTTGTGGTGTCAGTGGAGAGGATGTTATCTGAAAGTGTTGACGATGACAGACTATGACGGCAACAACGGAGCACTATCCTATCAGTTTTTGCGGCGCCTTCTGCTCTGGTAAGCTAAAGACAAAGGAATGACATTAATGTTGAACCGTCACTGGATATTTATCAATTGAAAAGAAAGAGCTATTTTTGTTCATGGTTTTATTATTTATAACATAAAAGTAAAATACAGGCTTTCGACTGATTATGATCAAAAGAAAGAAATATTCCTGAAGATATAGAATGGTGGTATTTTGATAAATAAAGGCGAATGCCAAATGTTACCCAATGCTTGGGCAAATAAAAATCTAAAACAGATGTTTTTAAGAGCAATGAATAAATCTATAAGAAGTTAGAGTATGGGCCATAATGCGCAGTTTCGACTATTAAAGCCACATCATTAACTTTGAATAAACAGGCTCAACAATTCAAAACCACATGCAAATATTCATTTAACGATAAGAAAACGTGATAAATTTCAGAAGAATCCAATTAAAGTTGTAGGAGGAGTTGTAGACACAACCTTCAGAAGTATCCGATAAAAGATGTTGGAGGCGCTAGGGGCACAAGATGTGTGAAAGACACACAGACGGATAGAATGTCACACAGAAGGACAAGGATCATTTCTATAGTTCCTCTCCTCCTACATCGAGTGACAAACACGAAGAATAGTTACACAGCATTTAATTATTTTTAACTTTTTTTTTTTTTTTTTATATATATTTTCAAAATGGCAAAGTTTTCATGATGTACTTATTTATTCACATTCCAGTTAAGTAACTTACAACCACTGAGTGACACAAATGCCAGTTTGAGCATATTTGTTCAATCTATTCTTGCAAATATTCGAAAAAAAAAAATCCTGATATTAATGAAAGTTTAATTATCTGAAAGAGTAGATGAAATTATGTGAAAACGTAAAACTGCATGTTCATGTTGTCCTACAAAGGTTTGTATAGACAAGATAACCAGTTTAATTTGCATCCGTATTGAAACAAGATTAAATATTTGCATGCAATGACAAATGACTACAGGTCCATTTGAAAGTCTGTAAAATATATAAAACTGAAACAAAAAAAAAACAAAAAAACTACATGTAGAAATGTATCCACAGTACATGGATGCACACGCTTTGGGTACCTCTATAAAACTGTACAAACCTTGCCAAATTAGCTTACATCAATGCGGCGGTATCTGTGTACTTTGGACACATTTCTAGTTAACAAAGAATCCAAAAATAATGAGAAAGATAAGGTCCTTTGCCTGCAAGGTCAGTAACTCTTAAACAATGAGGCTTAGGAACTCAATTTTGTGTTCTTTAGTACAAAGATTTTCAACACAGAGTCCAAAAATAATGAGAAATATAAGGCCCTTTGCCTGTAAGGCCTGTAACTTTTAAACCATAAGACTAAGAAACTCTGTTTTGTATTCCCTAGTAAGTGATTTTCAACAAAGAATGCAAAAATCAGAAGAAATATAAGGCCCTTTGCTTGCAAGGCCTGTAAGACTAAGAAACTCAGTTTTGTGTTTTTAGTAAGTGATTTTCAGCAAAGAATGCAAAAATCGTGAAAAAATAAGGCGTGCATCCAGAGTATAAGTAAGTGAGACAACTCCAGACGGACAGATGGCCGGACAGACGGACGCTCAGGCACCTTTGCCTGCAAGGCCTGGAACTCTAAAACCGTAAGTCTGAGAAACTCAATTTTGTGTTCTCTTGTCAGTGATTTTAGATTTTAATGCAGCAGCGTCAGTTGCGCGTGGAGTTACGCAGTTGTAATAATTTATGTACGGGGACTGACTCTCTGTTTATTGTACTCTATGTATAACCATCGGAGAAATTTTCAGGTACCAGTCAGTCTTTCTTTGGTTAATATTTAATTATTTTTTTACCGTAAATATAGCTGAAAGTTATCAAAAGATTTAAGGCATAATACGGTTTCAAACAGCAATATCGGTTGACATTTTTTCTCGGCTTTTCAGATACGCAAATACTCGTATTTTTCCGTTCTACTATCGGATATCTCCATACAGCGTAATAATTTGCAGTTATGAATAGGCTCATCAGAGCTTAAAATTCTTACTCAAACATTTCGTATGAAAAGCATCGTACATACATCGAAGTTTGTTGTAAACATAAATCTTAATATATTCACGGGCCTTTCTTTAGCGTTGTTTCAGGCGATACTTTGCACTTTTACTCGGATTTTTCCGTAAATGATTTGGCAGGGGTTGAAGTTTTGATATGACTACTACAGCCTTAAGCTTGGCAAGCCAAGCCCATGCCAAAAACAGAGTGCCGCTCAAAGCCGGTAATCGGCGTATCAAAGTGATGTTGCATTTTTCGTTATTCGTCATGAGCAAATCGAGCCTACTGGTGTCCGTTTTTTTTTTTGTTTTATTTGTTTAGCATTTGCAAAAGAAAAAAAACTAACTGGGACTATTTTGTTTGGTTACTTGTAACACTGTTAGGAATAGACTATAGAAAAAGGTATGCTGGGTGGATTGGAATACGGATGTATTGCTGTGGGTCGATGAATAGACAATGTATACTATTCTGCATTTCTTTCTGTTTCAATTACTCTCTCTCTCTCTCTCTCTCTCTCTCTCTCTCTCTCTCTCTCTGTTGGAAGTTCCATTTATTTCACTTCGATAGTTTTCGAGATATTCATACCAGAGATACTATGTAGAAGTAATAAATCTCAAGGCACCATAAAAATTATTGCAATCAACACCTCTCGCCTTCGCTGTATCAATCTACAATGTTTCAACTGATCACTACCTTTAATACCTTCTGAGATACGCACCGGAAATATCAAGAGAAGATAATCTTATATAAATAAAGGTAACCTTATAGTTCATTTGTTCTGTACTTACTTCTCATTGACCTCAATATGTCAATATTCGAAAAAAAAAAAAAAAAAAAAAAAAAAAAAAAAGAAACAGAAAAGTTTTTAACTACTGAAGGGAGAGCCAGGTCCTTGGATTGTTCTCAAGCAATTTTCTAAGTTTCAAGTGATTATTATACCCCTAGCAAGCTGTGTTTGTTGGGGTGAGGGGGTATATTGTTTTCACTGTCCATCCGTTACGTATTGGTTTCTGCTTCTCTTGTTAAATAATTTATCAGAAAGCAGTTATTACCTTGCAGGGGTATCTAATAAGCACGGTTTGACCCTTAAAATGCCAAGAAAACCTGCGTCTGAAAATGTCTTCTGTTTATGTCGTCTGCTGAATATTCTTGCAAACTTTTCAAACCTATTTTTGCATACAGGCAAACAGTTTGGACCCAGATCGGGCAGTCTGATCTGGGTCCAAACTGTGTGCAACAATGACTTTTAAAATCACAAGCAGATGACAAAGCAGACGACAATTGTTGTGATTGGCGTTTTAAGGGTTAAGACACTTCTTGTCTTTAACCCTTGTACTGCTTAATAAATTAAGATGCTACACCCGTTTCTAATTTTCAGCCAATCACATTACCTGATCAGATTGCTGATATAAATTCACATACTGAATGGCAAACAGTGTAGATCCAGATCAATTGGCTTGTTCTGTTCTGGATCTACACTGTTTGCAAAGGTAGGGTATATCCGGGCTCAGCAGGACAAGGGTTAACAGTTTTCTCCGGACAAAATCATCACAAACGAAGGTACAATCAGAGAAACAGTGACTATTTGCTCACACGTGTGGAAGCATAGAAATGTAAAACTGATGAACGCCTGATTTACCATAACTATTCCGACGAACATTCCTGAGTAAAATTGTAAGACCAACATCAGTTTCCTACTACAGGAGCTGTTTCGTCAGTCTGCATGCATTACACACATAGTCAAATAAACGTTTATATTTGAAACTTTAAATCAGTTACAGTTACATTATTCAGATTCAGTTAATTCTCACAAGATGATTCGAAGATTGAAACAAAATAAACTGACAAATACTTTGTTGATTTTTTTTCTGCATATCCTGACAGAAAGTGGCTTCTCGGGAATTATTCCTTTCAGAATCCATTCTCTTTTGCTTGCTGCAAATGCTGCGAAAAATGTTTCTGCAGCAATTTATTTTAAGCCCAAGAAAAATATCACATATTTTTAAAACTGCTGCATAATTTCAGGCAAAAACTGTGCACAATTAGTGAAGCTTGAGATTTGACAATTAATGACAAATGTTTTAACATACTAAATGTGTTCTAACGACAACAGAAAAAGAATGATTCAGAAGAACACATAAACGCAATATATCTTGTTGCCGAAATCGTCATTTGTATCAATTTTGGGGGAAAAGTTAAAAGATGAATGATGAATTAGCAAAGCTGTAAGGACATTTACTTGAAGCTAATTGAATGTATTCTGAACTATCAAGACATATACCGCTATATTTGGCTGACAGGAAACCAATAGATCGGCGTGACAATCAATCCCGTTCATTCCAATTCTGGTTTCCTTCGAGAGCTTATTGCCTGTTCAAAGAAGCTGAGCATCAAACGTTTTATTGTTCTTTGTTCCAAGGCGGTATCTCAGTTGCTGTTCCTTGTCGTTTGTTCGTTTTGATCCCATCACGAAACACGTCTATATAATTTTGACCCCCTTATACCCCATTTTTATATAGTAAAACTGGGGTTTACAGGGTATACATTATTTTTGTTATTTTGCTAAAAGAATAGATTGTGGTACTTATTAGAACCGCCTCGATGAGGCGGTCCTAACGAGTACCCACAATCTATGTTTTGAGCAGAAATATGAAAAAAAAAAAAAAAAAAAAAATATCAGAATTTTTTATCTGAAAGTTTTGCTTTTTTTGGTTGTAAAATTTTCAATATATTTGAATAGGTGTGTTTTCGCAATGCGATAAGGTACTGTTTTGTGTTGTCATGTCATGCCAGTTAGGATCTGTGGAGGGTTGTGTTCCGGAATTGTGGCCTTTTTTGGGATCTCCACATTACGTAAGGCAGATTAGTATAAACATATTTTATTGCATCGTTACATCAGGCAATGGGGTCGGCCCACAAGTTCTACCAACATTAGTTACGGCCCTCCCCCTACAGAGTTTTATTACAGCAATATACAGACACATGATAATAGCGGATTATAGAGAAATTATTTGAATACTTCGTACAGACTAATTGTTAACAAATATTGACTCAAAAACAGATGTACAAAATATAATTTCAATAGGTCATGGATTATAAGGAATGATGAGTAAATAAAATAAATAATTAACAAAAAAGTGTAATAAAATAATAATGCATTGTCATGCTAGCCGTGAGTTAGCAGCAGGCTAATCAGTGAATCTTCTGGTATCTTTAATAAACGTTTGGACGGCAGTGAAAATAGTAGTATTTTCATCAGTTGTCAAATTTTCATCTCCAAACAAAGGAATATTGATATTTAACGGATCGCATCTCATCGACCTGCCAGCTTACTTTTTACACGGAAGAAGGACTGGCTACTCATCAAGGGACCAACGTCAAAGTACCACCATGAAGAATTCTACACCAAGGTGGAAGAGCTAGCCAAATCAGGAAAGCCACAGAAGAATATCATATCCTGGTTTGCCTTCCTGGAGCGTTCCTGCGGCGACCCAAGGGTAAAGAAGTTCGTCAGAGTAGAACCATGCTAGAGATTCGGGTGAGGACACCCTTCTGGATCATGGGTGAGGACACCCTACTTTTTTTCATTAACATGGGTGAGACAGCATACTACATTTTATTATTTTTTTATACTGACTAGGCCAGCTCAGTACAAGTGTGGATAGGTGAACTGACCGCGCTCGACATGACCCCATTGTGTTGACTGGGTCGTAAAGCATCAACACAAACACAGAAACAAACAAAATACCAATAAACAAAACATCACGAAGACATACCTATATAATTTTGACCCCCTTAAATCCCACTTTTATATAGTAAAACTGGGGTTTACAGGGGTATATATTATTTTTCTTATTTCTGCTCAAAA
The DNA here is from genome assembly GCA_964016985.1 of Anodontia alba. Taxonomy (NCBI): domain Eukaryota; kingdom Metazoa; phylum Mollusca; class Bivalvia; order Lucinida; family Lucinidae; genus Anodontia; species Anodontia alba. The sequence goes on along the minus strand of OZ024827.1, from coordinate 62,090,931 downwards.
ACATAGACTGTGGGTACTCGTTTGTACCGCCTCGGTGAGGCGGTTCTAACGAGTACCCTCATTCAAAAACATATATTGTCGGTTCTCGTTAGAACCGCCTCGCCGCCTCGGTGAGGCGGTTCTAACGAGTACCCACAATCAAAACATATATTGTGGGTAATCGTTAGAACCGCCTCGGCGAGGCGGTTCTTACGAGTACCCACAATCTTTTAGCGTAAATATGAAAAATATCAGAATTTTTTATCTGAAAACTATCAGTTTTTGGTGGCGAAATTTTCAATATATATGAATAGGCGTGTTTTCGTAATGAGTAAGAATATTTTAAATTTATTTTACCTAAATTTATCTTTTTTAAGTTAAATTACATTTAAAACTCAAACTGATTATGAAAATGTACAAGCACTGCAGCCCTACATGTAAATATGGAAGAGATCTGTTTCTTTCTTAATACAGTCCCAAAATATTTTCAAATTTTGTTTTTAAAATGAATCATAAGAACCAATGTCGTCACTGATTCCTCATGAATATTTATGAGATGCAAATGAGCAAAAACTCATTTTGTAAGTATTCGGAATTTTTCAATGGCATTTTCACCACTGGACTCGCCAGCCCAATGTCTTTCTTTTTTATAAATATACTACCGACAATGCAATTAGTGAATTCGTCTGCTTTAGGGAAAATTGGTATATTTTCAAGGGAGACAACTCTATCAAAATTATTTTGCTCCCAGCTGAACAGGGATCTACTTGAAAGGAGAGCAAATTCTTTCCTTTTAGAGTAGACCCTTTTTAGAAAGGGATTGGTATACTGGAAAGAAAACAGGAGGCACAAAAGTTGTCGCCTTAGTACAAAAATGGCGGTAAATCTAGCAAAGATAGCCTTTCATCTTAAGATGTGGGATATGAGTGCACACAATTTGCTCAGACAAATCAATCCAAATACTTATGAATACGACAGGTTTAGATTTAAATTTATTTTGTAGACTACTTATAAACTAATCCAGACTGTTCGTCTGCCTTTACCATATGTGTTTAGATCTGCTGTGAGAAGGAACAATTACAAAATGTGTCAGTGACAGTATTAACCTTTGCCGATATCTGAGCTAATTCAACAGACGACAAATGAACCATATTATATTTTTATTATATCATCCATCGCAGACTACTCGCTTTGATAGTTTATGCAAATGGGTCATTGGGAGACAATTTGCATGAAATGTCCAAACCTATTTTTCTGGTAAAATTAAGAAAAAATGTTTCATTATGCCGCCTGCTGAAATTTTTAACCAATATATATAGCGTTCAAGTTGAAAAGTTACAGCCCTGATGGAAACCCAGCTAGCATTCTTCGTAAATCTACATCGGGCCGCCATCGGCCCGTCAGCTACCCTGACGGGCCGATGATGGCCCGATATAGATTTACGTAGAATGCTGACTGGAAATTACACACTTTTCTCAAAGCGTGGACACATAAAGCATGTATTCGCTGGTATACGGTCGCTTCACAGGTGCATGTATGAGTCAGTGAGGGATTTTGGCTAATCTTAAAGAAATTAACTGGACCAAACTGAAAAAAAGGTAATGCAATAGACAGGGAAACTTAATAATGTTATATGTACCATTTAGTTCTACATGCATCTTGGTGTTACACTAATCTGACGTAGGCTGTGTAAGACATTGACCAACTGCTACCGGGTGAAAGTAGACAGCATGTATTAAGATGTAATATGAATGTAGGTAATATGAATGTAGGCAATGTCTATAGGCGAGCTCGCAATGCACTATGTTTTATGCAAATTGTCATTACGAAAACACACCTATTCAAATATATGGAAAATTTCGCCTCTAAAAAACTAAAATTTTTCAGATACAAAAACTCTGATATTTTTCATATTTCTGCTCATAACATAGATTGTGGGTACTCGTTAGAACCGCCTCGGCGAGGCGGTTCTAACGAGTACCCACAATCTATGTTTTATGCGGTAATAAGAAAAATAATGTATACCACTGTAAACCCCAGTTTTACTATATAAAAGTGGGGTTTAAGGAGGTCAAAATTATATAGGCATGTTTTCGTGATGGTAAAATAAAAGTCAAAAAGGATTGCCTTTGGAAACAAAGAACACACAAAATCTAGAAAATCTGAGACTCGGTAAGACCAAAACTATACCGTTAAAGTTTTGGTACCGGATTCTGGTATAGGATTTTCCCAGTCGGTCCCGGAAAAAAACAAATAGATCTGCAACATTAATTGAGAACCCGACAAACTTCAAACTAAATGTTTATTTCCGGTTTGGTTTGACGGTAACGAAACATATACTGTACCACAGAGCTTGCTCGCGCCACATGCGGCAGCGAGCTCGCTATTAACCCTTAAAGCGTCAAGAAAAACTGCATCTGAAGATGTCATCTGTTTATGTCGTCTACTGAATATTCTTGCAGACTTTGTAAAAAAAAAATTTTTGCATACATGCAAACAGTGTGGACCCTGATCAGACTGCTCCAGTCTGATCTGGGACCATGCTGTTTGCAAAAATGACTTTTAAAACCACAAGCAGACGACAAAGCAGACGACAATAGTTGTGACTGGCGCTTTAAGGGTTAAGAGTCAAAGCTGACAACGAATACTAAGATTTTTTCTTTCTTATTGTTGACCATTTTGATACAAAACTGTCTTATACTAAGGCACCGGCACCTGTTTATCTGGTACTTTATAATTTCTGTAAACTTTGAAACTGCCTTAATACATGTTCGACCATCGAAGATCTAATCAACCTGTCCATTGGCACAGTCTAATCAGGGTCTAGCTGTTCGCTTATTTTGTTTGCGAATCGAGTAAACCCCAGTGATACTGCTCCAAAGTACAGTGATACAGACCAACGCTGGTAGCATATGCCTTAAGGGGATTTAAAGGTGTCGGCGGTTTCATTGATACACTTTCAAGGGGAGATAACTTTAAAATTGTTTCGTCCGCCTTCTGAGAAGGAAGTCAACTCTAAAAGGAAGGAAATTGCTCCCCCTAGGAGCATATTCCTTCTTTTTCAGGGTTGACCCTTTTCTCAGAAGGGACTTCGTGTGCAGGAAAGCAAACAGGAAGTCACAAAAGTTCTCTCCCTTGTAAAAATGGCGGAAAAGCTACCTAGTGTATTCCGTTCCCTGAAACAGTTCCCAATGTGTCTGTAAGTCATATGACACAGATGATGTGAAATAAAGGCACTGCTTTTGATGCAAACACACCCAGCAAACTGTTCTTTGTTTTCTTTTCTGATATGTATAAGATTTAACAGCAGTTTGTTTACAAACAAAGTTGACCTCGCGCGCCGTGGTCAAATGAGGACAAGTGAAATGTATGGTATCAAATTTAAACAAGTTTTTGGATAATTATGTCTCAGTTTTTTGGCTTTTTAGTTATTTATTGGTCTGCTTACCGTGATGCTTACAAAGAGAAACTTGGTTGAAATTCTTATTTTGTGAAGCCGTCTCGAATGCAAATGTGCGTCTTTACAACCCCGTTTAAATTAATGATGGCGAACGAGATATATCGAATCTGCCACTAGAAACCACACGAGATTTTGGCTGCCAAGTATTTAAGTCAGCGTCTTTACACAATTGCAAAGACTTTGTACATGTATGTTTGCTATTAAGTAGGGTGTCTTTCCGAATAAACTGTAGGTGACCATATCTGATATGTACATAAAATATATGTGTGGTTTCTTCTCTTTTATTCTGTATTAAGGGGGTTGGATACGCATGGTAGAGTTTTCCATTACGAAAACATGCCTATTCAAATATATTGAAAATTTTACCTCCAAAAAAAATAAAAATTTTCAGATAAAAAATCTGATATTTTTCATATTTCTGCTCAAAACAGATTGTGGGTACTCGTTAGAACCGTGAGGCGGTTCTAACGAGTACCCACAATCTATGTTTTTGAGCAGAAATAAGAAAAATAATGTGTACCCCTGTAAACCCCAGTTTTACTATATAAAAGTGGGGTTTAAGGGGGTCAAAATTATATAGACGTATTTTCGTGATGGCTTTTTTTACAAAGGAGATAACTTTTGTGACTTGCTTTCCTGCACCCCAAGTCCCTTCTAAATGTATCTACTCTGAAAGGAACTAATTTAAGGGAGCAAAGTCTTTCCCTGTTAGAGTGGACATCTTTTCAAAAGGGAAACTTTAACAATTTTTACAGAGTTGTCGCCCTGAAAGTGCATTATTTTCCCTTAAATGCGTTCAGCTTTTTGACTTCCAAAACTGTTAGCTTATTATATCAAAGTAAACTGTCATAATAATAATACTTGATTTTATCCCTAGTATTCGAATTAGACCTCAAGAATCGGCGTAAGTAGTTCAGACGACAAGGAAGTAAAATGGAGTTGTTCAAATTTTAGGAGACGTATGGTAAGAAAATTAGCTTACTAATTATTAAGGGTTAATACAGTAATGCTGACTATGGAATGAGGAGGAGAAGGACAGCCTAATTTTGAGAGTATGTTCTTTCTAGAGCTATTTCTTTAAGAATCTATGCAATGGTGAGCCTGGGCTACATAACTGAATGTGCGTTCAACGTAAACTTAGATTAGACTGCGCGAATGTACTATCTATTCAGAGTCTTCGCATGTGAGGATCAAAAGCGTGACCCGGAGGACAAATGAAACTCTGCTGGGGATGCACAGACACATTTGTACGTAGGCTGGTCTGTGAAATCGCTGGGCGCACATGCAATCTTGTAGAATATTTCGTGAAATCACGAAAGAAAATATATAATTTTGCTGAATCTGAATTATATAAATTTAATTGTAATGAAGACAATGTCATGGAACTTTATTTTCTCATAAATCGACTGCCAACCAATAAGTCTCTTGAAGCGGCGTCTGATTATGGTCTACACTGTTTTAATTAAGGACAGGAATTTCTAAAATGAAAGTCATCACGAAACCATACCTATATAATTTTGAACCCTTAAATCCCACTTTTATATAGTTAAACTGGGGTTTACCAAAACATAGATTGAGGGTATTCTTCGAGGCGGTTCTAACGAGTACCCACAATCTATGTTTTTGAGCAGAAATAAGACAAATAATGCATGCCCCTGTAAACCCCAGATTTACTTGATAAAAGTGGAGTAAGGGGGTCATTATAAAATAGGCATGTTTTCGTGATATGAAATTTTGTTACTATGTACATGTATGTTTATAGTGAAAAGGTAGCAATTTGCCGTGTTTAAGAGGGCTGGCTACACGTGGTAGATATTTTGACATTTCCGCCAAGAGACACAACTTTTGTGACTTCCTGTTTGCTTAACCGTAAACGAAACCCATTTTAGGAACACTATTTAAATGCAAAAAAAAAAAAAAAAAAAAAAAAAGATCTGTCTGAATGTGCTTAATATTAATTATCTCAATATTCCTCATTTCTTATATGTTATGGTGAACTGATATGACTTTCATGGCTCTAAATAAAAGGGGTATCATAGACATATTTTTTCTAATTTCTTCACAAAAGAAATGTTGTTGTTGCCCTTTAGTAGCGCTTTCGCGGGACGATTCTAATGAGCATCGACAACATATGTTTTTGGAGAAATTAAAATTATATTATTTTTTTCTTTCTTTTTTTTTTTTTTTTTTTTTTTGGTGGTGGTGGGGGGGTGGGGGTGACTGGCTTATCTAGAGCCATGACTAAAAAGTACATACAGTCGACTCTCATTATCTCGAAGTCCAAGGGACTCTCTGAAATACTTCAAGATATCCGTACCTCTACATATCATATTTGCACAATAGAGATAAAAATAACTCGCTCAACCACATTTCACAAATTAATATGTAATTTGACCCCTGAAGTTAGAGCTATATTGAAAATATTGTGGAAAAGAGGAGAAATTGCTTTTCTCCACAATCTTTTTGTTACCTGTTGTTAGATTTCAATATTTTATCAGGGACCAGATTTTCAGTCAAAGATAAGCGGCTTTTCGAGATAAGCGGAGTCGAGATAACGGGAATCGACTGTATTTTATAAAGGCACCCTAAATCTACTATGCAAGTAGAATAAGTAGAATAGTTATAGATGCAGCATGGATAATAATGCCAACGAAGAGGCTTATTATAATGAACCGACGGGCCTTTTCTTGATAGATTTGTCCCTCTGCAATATTGCCAAGCAGGTATGCATCTCGAGCCTGAAATAAAAGCATTATGGACGTTTTTACTTTCCACTTTAAGAACCATTCATGGGTGCGGTGAGAATAGACAAAATCCGTCCCACTCTGATCAGGGCCTTCACTGTCCGCTAACAGAATCATTGGATACTACAGAATGTATGAACGTAAAGCAAAGACCCGGTTTGCGCATGTTCGAAGGTACTTTTTCGCTTTGTGCGGCCTATGTAATATATAAGCCCTTGTTCCACCGTAATATAAAGTGAAAACAGCGGTTATATTGGCATATATTATGCAAATTTTCTGAACATTTTAAACCTTCTTTTTGGACATGTTTATTGTCTATCAATGTTTTGTATTCCAAATCTGCCTTGAGCTGCGCAAGCGTTTCATCCCTGCAGACCAATATAGATATCTTTGCAAACAGTATAGATCCAGATGAGACGGCTCGCAAAGAGCCGTCTCATCAGGATCTACATTGTTTGCCATTTTATTATTGATTTTTGAAAAAACCCCTATTTGCATTAGTGGGATGTATTCAAATTCAGAAATGGATGGGCCCATTTCAAACACTCAAGGGTGAGAGGGTTAATACAAGAAGTATTCCGAGGACAGATTCATGGTAAAAATATCGACCAATCAAATGCTGGCAAAAATTAAGATGATGGCGCCCGTGAACCCCCAATAAAACAGGAATACAAATTGATAAAATGCCACCTGACTGCATTGTTATATGCAAACAGCGCTCCAACCTCTATCATGGAGGAACGAAAAAATAGCCAAGTTGGACAGACGGTAAAAACAAAATAAAAATAAATAAAAAAAATAAAATAACAACAACGAACATACAAAACTAGCCAGTATAATTGGTTTCCACCGACAGATGATTGGTCGTGTGACCGAAGACCATGTGACTTAGTTCGATCAGATCTACGGAAAATCACGGAACCGCTACGAAATTTACTATTACATATCTTTAAGTTTTATATATCAACTGCTACAGGCCTGATGCTTTTATAGTACATTCCATAGCTGCTTTCTAGAACAGGCACCTTTCATTAACACACCATCCATTCAAACTTGATTTCAAAACACTTTTCGCTCGCAAATAGACTATTACATTTTTACGGTGTCCGTATATACAGTCGACTCTCGTTATCTCGAATTCCAAGGGACTCTCTGAAACACTTCGAGATATCCGTACCTCGAAATATCAGTTGCAGAAGTGAGGAAAACAATAAATCGAACAACCACATTTAACCAATGTGTATGTAATTTGACTCCTGAAGTTATAGTGGAAAAGAGGAGAAATTGCGCCTTAGGTGCAATTTCTCGTCTTTTCCACAATATTTTGTTACCTGTTCTTAGATTTCCATGTTAAAACAGGGGCCAGAATTTCGCTTCTAGTGGTTATTCGAGATAATCGAGGTCGAGATAACGAGAGTCGACTGTATAAAGCAAGTACAGATCTCTTCTAGTCACTTACCTTTCTTGCATAGTAAACAGCAAAAGCACCTGTAGGCCAGAAGCAACAAAGAAACATCATGATGGAGGTTAACGTATAATCCCTTTGCATATGTACAGAGTAACAAGTAGTAACACCAGGCTGAAAAATAAAATAAATGAAAAACAACAACAACAACAATAACAAATAGAGAACAAACAACCCCCCCCCCCCCAAAAAAAAAAAAAAAAAAAAAAAAAAAAACGGCATGAATAAAAGGTCTTATGAAAGAATGATTCTTGGCATTTCAGCCTGAACACAAGATTTCATACAAGATGGGGTGCGCGCGCCTAACGAAAACTCAGATTAGTTTGATCAGAGTTTTCGCACAGCTTTTTGTGCATAGACAAGGATCCATAGCGTTCTCATGCGGATGTGCAGGCTGATCTGATACTTTGCCTGGCGCAGTGTAATTTTGTAGGAAATGCTGTGCCCCAACATTTATGCTTTGTGTCATAAGTTATACTGTGTAGAGAAGGTGGAGACGCAACAAGAGGAGGGACAATGACGCGCCGTACAGTCATGAAGTGACGTTAAGCGAGGGTAAAACTGGTTTAACCCTTTCATCCCCGAGTTTTTAAGCGGACTCTTCCATCCTTGACCTTCGCTGGGCACCATGCCATTTTGTTGGGTTGGTCATAGGCTGGCTCATATGTTTTGGTCTGCAGTGTAGAAAGAGTTAACAAGCAGTCAACTTTAGGATACCTCCCAGCAGATACACAACGTTGAAACAACGCCTCGATGAGGCGGTTCTAACGAGTACCCACAATCTATATTTTTGAGCAGAAGTAAGGAAAATAATGTATACCCCTGTAAACCCCAGTTTTCTATATAAAAGTGGGGTTTAAGAGGGTCAAAATTATATAGGTATGTTTTCGTGATGTGTTGACTTCCTACTGCTTTCCTACACACCAGATCCCATCTGAAAAAGAGTCTATTCTAAACGGAAAGAACATGCTCCCAACAGGATGCAAAACGCTTCGGAATATGTATCTATTGTCCTTCAGGTTGTCACTTAGTACATTTATGCCGACTGCTCTCTTCTGTCTCAACTCTTTGGACAGGTCCACTTCTAACAGATGGGGTGTTTGGTTAGTTTGTTTTACCATTTTTTGTAGAAACTCCGAAAATGCCAAACAGTGTAGACCCGGATCAGACGCCGCGTTCAGTGGCGTCTGATCTGGGTCAACACTGCTTGCCAATATTCCTTTTATAGGACGCTAGGCATAAATGAGTTAGTACATGCGTCAACAGGAACTGCAAAGCAGGTTTGGCACGTTCGACGCACTCCAATAAACCCACCGTGTAACCAATGACAGATGTAACCAAAATGTGGTGGTTGCATAAACGCTTTGCGTTTCGGTGCTTATGCAGTGACGCAAGCGCTTCCGTGTGATGTCGCAGCGAGTCAATAGCAGAGGCTATTGATACGGCGACAGGGAGAAACAGAAGAAAGGGTATTGACACGGCGGCCGGGAATTTTAAATAATAAGAAACTTAGGACAGTTTAAAATGAGGGCCTTTTTAGTCCATAAACACATTCTAAGACAATGTAAGCAAATTATTCTTTCGTCTTTTCTACGCTCCATTACGAGCTTACCCATTCACCATCATAGAAACAACCTCTTACACACCTGTTTGTGCGATTCTTATGCACCTACGTATGTAATACTTATACTAACCGTACAAAATACAACTTTCTTTCTTCTCTAATAAAGAGACAAACCAAAATAATTTGTTTGGCGATAGCAGAGCACTGTGGCTAGAGTTTTTAATTTCTCAAAACAATAGGTACCTTAATGAGACAGGGCAGATGCAAAACTGATTTCAATAGCAGATTGCAATATCAATTTGTTAAACTAGAAAATGATTCAATGACAATGAATTGCTTGCAGCCTAACTGATTTACGAAATATAGTAATTTCGAAACTTGACAAAACTGACAACGTGTTGTCTCAAGAAGTGCTCGCTAGAAACTGACGATATGCCTTGCCACCTGGACAATCTCATTTCAATATTCAATCTTATTGGTCATCTGTAAACGGTTCAATTCACAATAGCCAAAACAGCTTATACAGTTTTTACGCTCTACAAAGACATTACTTTTCCACTAAGCTTCGTATCGCGGAAAAGTGTTAAGTCTTTTCTACGCTCCATTACGAGCTTACTATTCACCATCAGAAACAACCTCTTATACACCTGTGTGTGCGATACTTATGCACCTACGTATGTGATACTTATGCTAACAGTATAAAATACCACTTTCTTTCTTCTCTAATAAAGAGACAAAACAAAATAATTTGTTTGGCGACAGCAGAGCACTGTGGCTAGAAACTATTCAAAGTTAGAGATGCAGACAAAAGATAAGTACAAATCTGCGTATGATATATACGTTATATCTATAAACCTAAACTCTGAGACACCTTTAAACGTTTTGGTGGACTGTCGTCAATGCAACTATCTTTAGCGAAATCAGTCTTCCACCTGCCATGTCTCTTCAAACATCTTTCACTGACTTTATCAATTTTATTGTTTGCAGCGGTAGAGACACCACCGGAACTTAACGAATGCAGACCAACTTTCAAATTGGGATCACCAATCTTGAACATAGGTACTACACATTCTTTAGAGCTAGTGTAGCTTAGGTTTTTATCTTTCGCTATCAGCTTAGACCCTGATTTTGATTTGTTTTCTGCTTTAAACAACAAAGAATCCGAGCGAATGTCTAAATGTGGTAAATTTATGTAACGTTTAACATGTCAACTGGACAGGTAGAAGTACTGCCTTTGCTTATTAGGATATTACAACCGTGTCTGTATTGGTCGGTTTTGCTCTTTGGTATGCTAATATCAACATACTCATAATTGTCATAAAATGTCAAATCCTTGCAGCGTATGCTGCTAAGCTCATCGAATCTTAAAACACTAGCATACGCTAAAGTTATCATGCAAAGGTTCCTAACAGTGCACAAGTCCTGAGAATCGATAAAATTATCACAAAGCTGTATGATGTGATCTGAAGTAACAGCATCTTTCTTCTGACAAGGCGCTTTAGCAGTTCGTTTTGCAGATTCAAGTATATTTCTGACGAAAGCCCGTTCATATGAGCCCACTTAATTCCATAAAAGGCACTATTAACACTATGATATGACCCCGTTGTAGTTAATAATCCTGACAAGTATAAAGCAACAATGATCGGCGATCCCGGAAGAAAAGAATAATTGTTCGTTTCACAGTACCTCTTCCATGCATTAAATGAATAATTGTACTTTTTAGAAGTCGATTCACTCTTTGATAAAATCAAATCACCGCACAAATCGTCGAGTTCCTTACTCGTAACTCTGGTAGCACCCGCTGCGTTGAGTTGTTCCCTGATCGTCTGTCGCAGTCCTATTCCAGAAAAAAATCGAACAACAAAACTATAAAACATGTCACTCCCATGTTCATAAAATTACATGATATTTTCTGAAGTTGCCATTAAAATTCAATCTTTAAAGCAACCATTTTGAACTTCAGCGGATTTTCAGCAAATACTCCGTTGTAACCATTCCCTGTCAAAATGATGTTCTTCTGCGGAAGCATTTTGTGCTCTCTGACAAAACTTCTGAAAATATTTTCATATTTCAAACAAATTACAAGCCAATATGGAGTCGAATGCCAAACAGGAACGACTAACGTACCGCATGACTTTTCTGTAACAATCTTGTTTATGCATTGGAAAATTGATTTCGGAGGTGGTATCCACCGATTCACTTCACCTCATCACGAAAACATGCCTATATAATTTTGACCCCCTTAACCCCACTTTTATATAGTAAAACTGGGGTTTACAGGGGTATACATTATTTTTCTTATTTCTGCTCAAAAACATAGATTGTGAGTACTCATTAGAACCGCCACGCCGAGGCGGTTCTAACGAGTACCCACAATCTAAGTTTTGAGCAGAAATATGAAAAATATCAGAGGTTTTTATCTGAATATTTTTCAGTTTTTTGGAGGTGAAATTTTCTATATATTTGAGTAGGCATGTTTTCGTAATGTGACCCGGCTGTTTCAAAGAATCAACTGATTTGCATCCAACACACCATACTCTGGAATTAAAACAAGCACATTTGTTGTTCAAATTTGATGCAAATCTGTCAAATGTATATTTTCCCCAAATTTTACTCAACTGAGCAAATATGCTTGGCTCTATTTCCCAGTCATCGTTATCAAACGTTCTACTGAACTTATCTGCTAGCATAATATGGCTACTTTCTCTAGAAATCCAGACAGGACTGACATTTATTTTCTTTTCTTTACAAAAGTCATGTACATTCATTGCCAATTTCTGTAAGTTTGGCTTCATGCTACCTTTTTTAAGAATTATACTTACATTCTTGTTATCACTGAACACTGTGATTGATTTGTGACTCAGAGAGGATTCATTACTTTTCAGCACCCTTTCTACGAAGGCTAGTTCACGCCAAGTAGAACTTTGACTCATTTCAATTTCGCTCCATGAGCCGTAAACTTCAGTGCCTTCAACTAAGGCGCCCGCACAAAGGGCTAAATACCCACCGCAGCCTTTTCCCGAGGCATCACTAAACAGAGCCATCTCACTATTTCTAGTTTCAGAAATCATCTTACCCTCTATTTTCAACCTTCTTACATTTTTCTCTCCAAAATTTGAGCTCCTCTATAGCATCTTCGCTGACAAAAACACAAGATTTCCAACCGAGCCTTGAATCAATACAATGGTATAAGGCTCTTGTCCTCATGCAGACTAAACCTTCAAAAACCTGCTGCAAAGAAACAGTCTGTCCAACTACAGAGGCTAAAAATCTCACAGGGACAATCCACACCTTCTCTGTTTGCATCTGAAAAAGCAAAGAATCAATAGCATTCTCCAGTCTAACGATTCTTTTCTCTGCCATGTGAATCTTGTTTCCAACCATTTCGCAGAAATGACCTAGCCATATAGCACTTTGTTTCGGTTCACACTTGTCTTCTGAAGTCAAGAATCCTAAATTAATGAGCGTTTTATACACATGCTCGCTCAGCAACACCGCCTTTTCTCTCTCTGCGTGCCCACCATTCCATCGTTCAGAAACATCACCACATTGTGGCCCTGTGAACGAAAATATTTTACTGGACATCTCATAAACTTGGAAAAAATGAAACCAGCTGTACTCAGATCAAAGCATAAAACATTAAACACGTAATAGAAGCCACGCCATGAAAATCCTAAATATGTCCTATGGAGCGGGCCCCCGTAGCCTAGTGGATAAGAGAGTTGCTTCTTAATCCATTAGGTTTCTCACCGCTGTGGTTCGAGCCTCGCTTGGGTCATATGTGGGAAAGCCAAGTTCTGCTTACGGATGGTCAGGTGGTTTTTCTCCGGGTTCTCCGGTTTTCGCCCACCTTCGATGAACGATCGGCTCGATATAAGTGAAATGTTCTTGACAGGGCCGTAAAACCCAAATCAAAAAAAAAAAAAAAAAAAAAATGTCCTATGGAGATCAAATATTGAGACTATGTGATATGCCGACTGCAAATCATATGTAAAAAGAAATTCATGATCTTTAAATAAGTCCCTTGCTACTGAAATATCCTCATATTTGTGCTTGAATTTCATTTAATGTGGATTTATATGTCTGCAGTCTAAAACTAGCCTAGCTTTTCCTGACTTTCCATAAGCTACGGTCTGTGGATTGACAAGAGACGGCTGCTCTGTCACTTGAGATATGCACTTAATTTCAACAATTCTGCTATTTCCTTGTCAACAAAACTCGGATTATCCCTAGCAGACCGATTATTATTTAATACATAACTTGGGGGTAAATCTTTAAATGGCAATTTATATCCATTCATGATAACATGTCTGATGTACCTGTCTACCTGCATCTGATCCCATACATCAATGTGATCTCTTAATCTATCTTCAGGTGTAATTCTTTCATTGGAAATACCTGAGCTATTTTTAGCATTATCAAATACTAAATAAACAGTTTGAGGCCTCAAATGGGGTAATTGCTCTCAACGCGTTCTCGTAAATATTTTCATTTTCTGACATTCAAAATTTATACTTATTTTATCTCCAGATATCGTAACAGTCTCAGCACTCAAACATTCAAACTTCCATTGCCCAGATGTACCGCAACCGTAGCAAAGTCCAGGGCGTCTGCCTCTGCCAGATCTGACGCTGTTCACGGTCGGTATATTGCTGCCCTGTTGGAACTGCCCCGCCGTCGCCGAGGCTGAAGTTGATTGGTAGCCCTGCGGAAACGGTTGGAAACGCTGCACGCGTCTACTCTCAAACCTGCGTTGTTTCATCTTTCTCGAAGCCCTGGCCTCCGCCCGCATCATACGTTTTACGTCCTCCGAGTCTGAGGTTAACGGATTAGACTGATATTCTTTAACAACGGACCAACCAAGCTCACTAGAATCCGCCAAACGAATAACTTTTTGCCTGTTAGAACTCAAGTCCAAAACTTTCAGAAATTTTCCCGGTGGCTAATCCTGCGTCACCAGTTTTAAAGGCATTTTCGGCATCTCGAAGCTTTAATAACTTCACATTGAATTTAAAACTGGTCTTCACAACTTTTCCTCTTGAAAACGTAATTGTCGTTTGACAACATGTCCTCCTTCATTTTTCAAAGTTGACTATCCGCAAAAATTTCACAATAGCCAAATCAGCTTATACGGGTTTTACGCTCTACAAAGACATTATTTTTCCGCTAAACTCCGTAACGCGGAAAAGTGTTAATTCCTTGCACATAAATATTATGTTTGTGTAGCGTATCGTTTCGTAAATCATTTGAACTTTATTGCCATTCTGACACCCAGCTCCGAAGAGCAACACTCTATTGGGTATTGTAAAATATCAATTGATCAGAAAAAAAAAATGTTTGTGATTGAGTTTGGCTACCGTCCATATGACGCAAAAAGTGATGATAGTTGGCAGCACCTATTAAATTCATATTTAATAATAGAAATAAACAATTCTTTAGTGTATACCGATTCCTTTCCTAGCGGGCAATGCGAAGGTTTTTTGCTTGCACATGACAAGCGCCTATTTAGGGGCCTCCATACCCTCGATAGATTTTGCACCATTTTGTATAAGGGAGACAACTTTTGTTGTAACTTCATGTTTGAAGTTTTGCGCACCACTCCTTTTCGGAAAGCAGTCTTCTCTAAAAGGCATGACTTGTCCCATTTTGAGAGCTTCTTCTTCCCTTGTAGAGTTGGCCCCTTTACCGAAGAGAACAAAACAAATTTGAAAAATACTTTTGAAAAACCAAAAAAAAAAAAAGAAGTGTAGATATAGATGGCACGGCTCATCAGGACCTACATTGTTTGCCATTCCGTTTTTGATTTTATACTGAACTTCCTGTTTGCATCAGTGGACAAGTACAAATTAAAGAATGGAAGAGTCCACTTCAGTAACTCAGGAATGAAAGGGTTTAGGCCTTTTCCGCGTTGCTCATAAGATGTTTCTAGACTGGTAATTGATTACAGGCAGTGCGCTGAAATTGTTTTATTCATGAGGATATTGTGACTGTGTCGTTCCCTTCCTCTCCAAAGAGCTGTTAAAGAAAGAAAGAAAGAAAGCAAGCAAGAAAGCATCACGAAAACATACCTATATAATTTTGACCCCCTTAAACCCCACTTTTATATAGTGAAACTGGGGTTTACAGGGGTACACATTATTTTTCATATTTCTGCTCAAAAACATAGATTGTGGGTACTCGTTAGAACCGCCTCGCCGAGGCGGTTCTAACGAGTACCCACAATTTATGTTTTGAGCAGAAATATGAAAAATATCAGAATTTTTATCTGAAAATTTTCATTTTTTGGTGGTAAAATTTTCAGTATATTAGAATAGGCTTGTTTTCGTAATGAAAGAAAGAACACCCAGCTAGCATTCTGCTTAAATCCATATCGGACCGTTATCGGCCCAACAGAAATCCTGAATACTGGCTGGACAATCTCCTTATCCTGTCAAAAAGTGGTTGAAGAACTGATTAAAATGTGTACCTGTGGCAATGTTGAGTTATATCCAGGTTGGCTGTGTCCGTCCAACAATCGTTGTCTGTCGTTGAGAGGACCGACATACGGTCTAGTATATACTGTTTCATAGTCGGACTGGTATTTTGAATGTGTGTATGGAGGTGGCGATCCAGGGTCTGAAAAAAAAAAAGAACAAAAAAGAAAATAAAAAAGCAATGCATAAACATTTACATGTATGTATGTCTGTATGTATGTATGTACGTACCCAGGTGCGTTGGTACGTATACTTGTATTTATATACAAACGTACACAGAGATTATGTCAAAATGAAAACCTTCTTTTATTTTTGTTTGTGTAGAGGTTTTACGGCCCAGGCAATCCAATAGGGTCATGTCGAGCGCGGTCAATTAACCTAGCCACCTGTTTACTGGGCAGGCTTAGTCCTCTAAGCGGTTAACCAGTATTGTGCACATTCTTTTGCCAAAAACTGACAATTGCTCTTCTTGTATCAGTGGAAGGGGGAGAGTGACCGTAGAAAATATTTCATGATCAATCTCCACGAAAGAATGTTGCCGACCCGTCAGTGATCGAAACCGCATCCTCCTGGTCACCAGTCGGGCGCGCATCCAACTGAGCCAACGAGGCCGAAAAAATACATTTTTTATTATTATATCATATACAGTGGTATTGAAAAAATAACATTTCCTACAAGCCTTTCACAGATTCTCATTATGTTAACAAGTCCAATATGTACCCGATAATAGATGGTGAAAACAGAGATAGGGATTACGTAGGGATTATATCAAGATAAAATCAAGTCCAATATGTACCCGATAATAGATGGTGAAAACAGGGATACTCGTAGGGATTACGTAGGGATAATATCAATATAAAATCAAATACAATACGTAATTGATAATAGATGGTGAACACAGGGATAGGGATTACGTAGGGATAATATCAATATAAAATCAAGTCCAATATGTACCCGATAATAGATGGTGAAAATAGGGATAGGGATTACGTACGGATTATATCAAAATAAAATAAGTCCAATACATGTATATACCCGATAATATATGGTGAAAACAGGGGTATGTAGGGCTCTACATTATTAGGGGATGGGGTCAGAATTTTAAAGCTTTTAAACCAGGCGTTAGTTCTAGCACTTTGTTTCTTTCTTACTGCTAAAACCAGCATTATTATGCTTAGTACCCAAACTCTTCCTTATTTCCCACATTATATGGCGAATATTCCATGACTAACAAAGCTCTCGGAAAGAAGCATATCAAGATAAATATTTTTCTTATTTCTCTACAAAATCCTATATGTAAGGTATGGAAGCGTCCTAGTGCCAGGTGAAAAAAAAATTAAGTCCTAGTAACTCCTACGTAGGAGATAATAACTCCTACGTAGAAGTTAGTAACTCCTACGTAGGAGATAATAACTCCTACGTAAGAGATAGTAACTCCTATGTAGGAGAAAATAAGTCCTACGTAGGAGATAGTAACTCCTACGTAGGAGATAATAAGTCCTACGTAGGAGATAATAAATCCTACGTTGGAGTTAGTAACGTAGGAGTTAGTAACTCCTACGTAGGAGTTAGTAACTCCTACGTAGGAGATAATAAGTCCTATGTAGGAGATAGTAACTCCTACGTAGGAGTTAGTAACTCCTACGTAGGAGATATTAAGTCCTACGTAAGAGATAGTAACTCCTACGTAGGAGTTACTAACACCTACGTAAGAGATAATAAGTCCTACGTAGGAGTTAGTAAGTCCTACGTAGGGGTTAGTAACTCCTACGTAGGAGATAATAAGTCCTACGTAGGAGATAGTAACTCCTACGTAGGAGATAATAAGTCCTACGTAGATGATAATAAGTCCTACGTAGGAGTTAGTAACTCCTACGTAGGAGATAATAAGTCCTATGTAGGAGTAAGTAAGTCCTACGTAGGGGTTAGTAACTCCTACGTAGGAGATAATAAGTCCTACGTAGGAGATAGTAACTCCTACGTAGAAGATAATAAGTCCTACGTAGGAGATAGTAACTCCTACGTAGGCGTTAGTAACTCCTTCTTAGGAGATAATAAGTCCTACGTAGGAGATAATAAGACCTACGTAGGTGATAATGTCCTGAGTTAGTAACTCCTACGTAGGAGATAATAAGTCCTACGTAGGAGTTACTAACACCTACGTAGGAGTTAGTAACTCCTACGTAGGAGATATTAAGTCCTACGTAGGAGATAGTAACTCCTACGTAGGAGATAATAAGTCCTACGTAGGAGATAATATGTCCTACCTTGGAGTTACTAACACCTACGCAGGAGATAAGAAGTCCTACGTAGGACTTACTTTCTACTACAAATGTATTAGTAACCGCATTACAATGCGGAGAAAAACAATCTTATGTTGGTCATATTTCATTCCATAAAATATATCTATTTAATTGATTATTTATTTATTTATTTATTTAAATGATCAGTAATAGTAACAGTGATTTAGCTGTATATTTGAATTCCGAAGAATAAATATTATGTTGGTCATGTTCAAAGCGTTTTGTTTTTAAAAAAGTTACGTGGGGCTTTAACAGTTTTTGCTGCATTTGTACATAGAGGTATAATATTGCTAATTATTAAACACCTTAAATCTCTATCATACTTAAATTTGATTAAGTCCGTGTTACTAGCTATTGACATGGCTTATACGTGCTGTTTTTGAGTGACAAACAGTGTGCGGACCTTAATGCTCTGTAATGGAATGTCTGATCAGGGTCTGTGACTGCTTTTTGTTAAGGCGTGTCTATCAGAATACTTAGGTTAAATACTGTAAACCACTTTCTTCTCTAAACACCATCTGTAAGATTCAACAAATTGTTCACACTTTTTCAAAAATTGGCCTAAAGCAAAGGAACAAACCTGGGATATCAGATAATCCTTTACCACACTTGCTCTATATTTTTTACAAGGCCGTTATAGTACCCACTGATCTGTCTAAACATTGCTGGCTAAGTGTAGGACCGTGTAGACCCTGATTACACAATGTGTTATGTGACATCTGATCTTGGTCTACACTGTAAGCATAGGCCTCTCTGTCTAGAAACATAGGGTAGTAACAGTAATAATCCAAGGAAACGACATTTTATCCATATTTACTTACTACCCAACACAGAAATAACAAGAGTCTCTCCAAATAATAAAAACAGGGTTTAATAATATTTCCAACAATTATAGTTCCAGATTAGCATGTGCATACATTTTTTTCGCTGATAGAATGTGCAAGGTCTATTCGCGTGCATTGTAGACGACTCTGATCATAAAGCGGACGTACAGACTAATTTGGGTCTACAGTGGTCGCATAATTCAAAAAGTCCATTTTTATTTGAAAATACTCAACCATCATTGTTTCTTATTAGCTCACCTGAACACGAAGTGCTCATGGTGAGCTATTGTGGTCAGTCAATGTCCGTCGTGCGTCGTGCGTCGTGCGTCGTGCGTCGTCAACAATTGCTTTAAAAGCCTACTCCTCCTACACCCCTGGGCCAATTCACTCGATACTTGGTAGGAAGCATCAGCGTGACTTGTAGATCAAAAATAGGTAAAATCGTGCCGATCGGAAATCCAAGATGGCCGCCATGGCTGCCATCTTGAAAATATATTTTTCTCTTCTTCTCCTGAACCGAAATGCCAAATGACTCCAAAGTTGCTAGGAAGCATCGGGGTATCCTGTAGACCAAAAATAGCTAAAATCGTGCCGATCGGAAATCCAAGATGGCCGCCATCGCCGCCATCTTGAAAATCTATTTTTCGCTTCTTCTCCTGAACGGAAAGGCCAATTGACTCCAAACTTGCTAGGAAGCACCAGGGTGACTCGTAGATAAAAAAAAAAAAAAACAAAAAAAAAAAAAAAAAAAAAAAAAAACTAAAATCGTGCCGATCAGAAATCCAAAATGGCTGCCATGGCCGCCATCTTGAAAATCTATTTTTCGCTTCTACTCCTAAACCCAAAAGCCAATTGACTCCAAACTTGGTAGGAAGCGCTGGGGTGACTTATAGATGAAAAATAGCTAAAAAGATGGCCGCCATGGCAGCCATCTTGAAAATCTATTTTTCGCTTCTTCTCCTGCACCGAAAGGCCATTTGACTCCAAACATGCTAGGAAGCATCGGGGTGACTTGTAGAACAAAAATAACTAAAATCACGCCGATCGTAAAACCAGGATGGGCGCCATGGCAGCCATCTTGAAAATCTATTTTTCGCTTCTTCTCCTGAACCGAAAGGTCAGTTGACTCGAAACTTGGTAGGAAGCATTTGGGTGACTTGTAGATCAAAACTAGCTAAAATCATGCCGATCGTAAATCCAAGATGGCCGCCTTGGCGGCTATCTTGAAAATCTATTTTTCGCTTCTTCTCCTAAACCAAAAGTCACTTGACTCGAAACTTAGTAGGAAGCATCAGGGTGACTTGTAGATCAAATATAGATAAAATCGTTCTGATCCGAAATCCCAGATGGCCACCATGGCCGCCATCTTGAAAATCTATATTTAGCTTCTTCTCCTGCACTGAAAGGCCAAATGACTCCAAACTTGGTAGGAGACATTGGGGTGACTTGTAGATCAAAAATAGCTAAAATTGTGCCAATCGGATTTCCAAGATGGCCGCCATGGTAGCCATCTTGAAAATCTATTTTTCGCTTCTTCTCCTGAACCGAAAGGTCAGTTGACTCGAAACTGGGTAGGAAGCATTGGAGTGACTCGTAGGTAAAAAATAGCTAAAATCGTGCCGATCGAGTTTGTTCAAATGATCACGCTCCATTGACTGGCATGCCTTATATATATTCTTCTTCAAAATTAAGAACTGCTTAAATGATGATCTTTTCATTAGTTGCGATGACAGGATTGGAAAATGTTGCATAACATCTGCATATCTGCAGTGGCAATGTCAATCAGGTGAGCGACCCGTGGCCCGTGGGCCTCTTGTTTTACTTGTAGACACCTCAAAGTTCTACAAAATATCAACAAGCCATTCTATTTTTATTTTTATTAGTACATTGTTTTATATTAAAAAGATTGTTCAAACATGTGTTACACAAGTTTAATAACATCAATTGTGTATTTCCAGTATCTGTATCTAGATTTTTAACGCTGCCAGGCAACTGAGTCACACAGAGGCAGTATTTCCGTGAAGTGTGAACCAGTTAAATACAACCTTCTCCAGGGACCTGTACCTCCTGGTTTCATTTATCTGCTTGACATCATACAGCTGAGAACAAGAAGCCTCAGGCCACTGGGCAAGGTTATAGTTTGATCTATAACCCATGCAATGAAAACAAATAGGTCAAAACATCAAATGAACATCAACATTTGAAAAGGACCATTACGGCAATGATCTAAGAATCCGAGTAGACACATCGGCATCTTTAATTGTGTACCTAAAGAAACACTGGTTACTGTAAAATGCATTGATAAACAGTGAAAATCCTGATCAGAATGTGCAGATGTGCTGTCTGATCTTGGTATTTCGTGTTTGCATAATACACAATCTCCCTTTTTCATAAGCTGACACGTGTCCTTTATCTGAGACAGGTTGCTGCAATTCTTTAATCTGTTTCTTAAGTTTGATTGGTTAACTGAAAAATGATTGTAAGGCAACATTTATGCATCAAGGACAAACGATGATATTCGTCATTTTCCCAGAAAGTAGGCTTTGACATATCATGCAAAATGTCTCCAATAGAGACAGTTTGCATGAACTGTTAAACTAAATATTTGGGGTAAAATAGTTTAACCCTTAACCTTTACCACTCTCTGGGCTAATTCAGCAGATGATAAATTGGTGATATTTGTCTTATTTTACCCAGAAAATAGGATTTTAACATTTCATGCAAATTGTTTCTAACAGAGACACTTTGCATGAAATGTCAAACCCTTTCTTGTGCGTGCGCGTGTGTGTGAGGAGTTCCTGAATTATCGTTCACTAAATAAATTACATTTTTAATTAATCAATAAGTTTTGTTTTCTTAGGTTAAACTATTGATATTCATTTCAAAATCGTAATTATTTATAACTACATACTATCTCCTACGTAGGACTTATTATCTCCTACGTAGGAGTTACTAACTCCTACGTAGGACTTATTATCCCCTACGTAGGACTTATTATCTCCTATGTAGGACTTACTATCTCCTACGTAGGACTAATTATCTCCTACATAGGAGTTACTAACTCCTACGTAGGGCTTATTATCTTCTACGTAGGACTTACTATCTCCTACGTAGGAGTTATTATCTCATACGTAGGAGTTACTAACGCCTATGTAGGACTTATTATCTCCTACGTAGGAGTTACAAACTCCTACGTAGGAGATTATCTCCTACGTAGGAGTTACTATCTCCTACGTAGGACTTATTATCTCCTACATAGGAGTTACTAAGTCCTACGTAGGACATTATCTCCTACGTAGGAGTTACTATCTCCTATGTAGGACTTATTATGTCCTACGTAGGATTTAAATATTTTTTTCACCTGGCACTAGGACGCGTCCATAGTAAGGCGCTTCAAATGAGCATCCATAATATATGTTTTGTGGAGAGATAAAAACAAATCAATAATTTGCTTACAAAACTGGCTGATTTAGTGGCAAGGTTAAGACATATTATCTTTACATAGGTATGTTAACATAATGAGCGGATGCTAAAGCAGCAAACCCGATGGAATATAATCAAAGTACTGACAGAACTGGTGTGTCGATTGTCTCTGAGTGTAGGCTGAGAAAATGGTCTTGAAGGGAGACTTACGATTGTTTCATTCAACCCTTAACTTCCTGTAATTAAATCAAAGAGTACAGACCCTGATCAGACGCCGCGTTCTGTGGCGTCTGATCTGGGTCTGCACTGTTTGCCAATGTCCCAAATGTCCCAGTTCAGGTTTTACAGATCTACCAAAAGCACTCTGACGTCACAGCGACAAAAATAACGCGGCTTTAAATAACCGTTACCTGGATTTCGTCTAACGCGCAGTTTGATTACATAAGCCAATGATAATCACGTGGACAGTACCTTAAGGAAATTTTGGGCGTTTGTATATTATGAATCGAATGTAAGCAATCGACCCCAAAATACATTCGAATCTTTAAAATGTGATAAAACTGGTGTATATAACGCTTCCTTATTCAAAGGGCCAAAGACTGAGGACAAGGAATTTTGTAATTTTGCTTTTTTTCCTGTACGAGATAATCGAAAAACAAACAAACAAACACAATGTGAAAAGAACGATCGGCATTATACACATGCGGAAAACTAAATCTGCAGTTGGTGTTCCGATGAATGGCTGAATATTGGGCTTCTTTTCATTCGCTTTCTAATATTAATACAAAATGTCACAAACTAAATTCAATTGGTGAACCATACCGCAAAAGTTAATGGTTATCAACTTACGCTAGGGTGCACGGCCCGCTAAAACGCATTGACATGATTAAACCGTCAAATATTACCAAAATATACCCAACAGTTGAGCGTTATGGCAACTATCATCATTTCGCATTTTTTTGCCTCAGCGAGATACACCTTATGTGTATTATAACTACTTATAGAGAGATCTTGTTTTGGACAATTTGATTGGATAGGCCATTTTCAAAATATTCCTAGCGGATTAAAATCTACAGATATTTTCACAAACTGGCTACGGACGGACGGACACACCTCTGCGAGGCTATTAATAAGGAAATCAGGCATTTGTCAGTATGCATTTACATGTCAAAAAATTATCAACATAATCTATTATAGTAAGCATTTTAAAAGATATAGCGATTTTCACAAACTCATTACGAAAACACGCCTATTCAAATATATGAAAAATTGACCACCAAAAACTGAAAGTTTTAAAATAAAAATTCTGATGTTTTTCATATTTATGCACAAAACATAGATTGTCGGTACTCGTTAGAACCGCCTCGCCAAGGCGGTTCTAACGAGTACTCACAATATATGTTTTTCAGCAGAAATAAGAAAAATAATGTATACCCCTGTAAACCCCAGTTTTACTATATAAAAGTGGGGTTTAAGGGGGTCAAAATATATAGTCATGTTTTCGTGATGAAAGTTATAGCGATTTTCGCAAACTAATTACGGACGGACGGACATGGTGATTATAGGGCACTCCTCGTAAGTCCATCTTTCTGATGACTTTGCTGTGGGTATTTCAATGATCGTAATTTAACTGCACAATGATAGAATTTTGAGTAAGGAAAGAGAGAAATTCAGCTTTTATACAAATTATCACATAAATGTATGATGATATTTTAACGCTCAGCACGCTTTGTAAAATTTAAGCAGACGAAGTTTAAAAACATGTTTCTTAAATTTTCCGAGAAAATGGGTTTTGACCTTTCGCACAATTTGTCTCTTATTTGCATGAAACATCAAAATCTATTTTCTGGGAAAAATAAAACAAATGTCGTAGTTTGTCGTCTGCTGAACTTGCCCAGAGAATGCTAAAGGTTAATCATACAGGAAGAAAATAATAACTCACCTGCCATGTTCTTTACTTGACTGTGTTTATACCACTGTAGTTTATGTTTCTGATGTTTTCTTCCTTTTTCACAAATAGTGTAAGTATTATGTTTTCTTCCGCTTTTGTAATGATACACACAACCTACAAAATAATTGGTGTTCTGTACAGAAAATGATATCTTTACCCGACTGTTCACCTTGACTGCACTGTGTTGTATTCGATCATTATTGCATAAAAAGCAGTGTCGCACGAAAAGCCGTGTATTAACAAGGCAATTCACGCGCTGTTAATGCACGGCTACGTAACTTTCAATAAGATCGTGCCGGGGCCACAGAATTGCTGCCGTCACGAGATGTGTACTGTCCTGCCCTAGAACAAGCATAGTACATGGAAATGGCGTTCGCGCGACAACGGTGAAAAGGCGAAACAAAATAGTGCAAGAAATAACGCGAAATGTAGCAAATGTTTTCAGTTTTTATGCAATAATAGCAATCGAACATGGTTTTTCAATGCATTAACATTCGCCACGTCCCTTGGGAGGTGTTGAAAACAGCGGCATTCGGCCTCGGTTTTCAACACCTCCCACGGGACCTGGCGAATGCTAATGCATGAAAAACCATGTTTGATCCCTATATTATGGCATTGGGTCGATTTTGCACACCTGCACAGGGATCTCTTGCTACCAGGAGCACATGGAGTATGTTCGTACCCGAAAATGTCTCAGCCGTAGCTGGTATCTAATCCGGGACCGCAATCACAAGAGACCAGTGCATCAAGACCCTTCTTAAAAGGGAGCTGCTCTAAAAGGAAACAATTGCTCCCAAGGATAGCAAATACATTAGTTTTGAAGGAGATCCAATTACACAAAGGATGCAAAAACAATTTTGACAACAAAAATACCTGTTAAAAATGTATCCTGACAGAGTTGCCTGTTGACAGTAATACAGTATATTCCAAGTTTCACAAGCTTTCCCTCATATGAGAATTAGATAATTAGAAACCCGAAGATTTCTAACATTAACGAAGAAAGAAAGAAACAGAACGGGATGAGTAGGCGGGGAACGACTTATTTGTCGGCAAATCCCGGCTATCCGTGAACTCTATCCCTTAATTAAACCTACCACGCGCTCTTAATGACAGAGCGTAGTATCAATCACACAGTATATACCCGCTCTATTCAGGGCCACTTGCGGGGCCTTGGAACAGTAATATATTCCAAGATTTCTAATTCCCACGGAAATACACTGTATGCACGATCAAGATATCAGCCTAAACGTTCTACATTTTATTATTTCTTCATTATAACTCTATGTTGGAAGGATATATAATTCCGTAAATAATCTTCTAAGAAACAACAAATCTGCACATCCAATCTAAGCTTCTTCATTAAGAAGCACCATACATTCCATGTAAAAAAAAATCCCATAGGTTTTACGGTAAAGTCTCTGACAATTGGCTGCCATTGCATTTACCATTACTTTTTACGAGCACCTATAGAACTTTTTATCTCGTAGAACGGGGTAAGGGTGGATAGGCTTCATGTACGGTGCAGTAGTTCACACCCCAATTCAGCCCTACATTACGTATCTTGCCCTACTATGCCCTGCCTAGCGAGGTGATTCCTGTAAATAATCTACGGCCGTTCGTAAAATTAACGGTAAATACGCTGCCAGATGCCAGTTATTTTACCGTTCTCTCCACATTATTATTTTTACAGTTACGGTGTGGCATTCACAAACAGGTTTTCAGTAAGTGTCACTGACGGGGCCTCAGTATCACAAACATTATACAAAAGGGATCTAGAAGAAAGTCCAAAGAGTTACATTAATATATTTTCCTAGTAGTACAGGTATAGGGCGGCACTATGGGGACATCATATGGGAATTTTGTATGGGAAATTTTTTTCAGGCTTAAATTGAAAAATAACTCATTTTTCGGAGAATTTTTCTCCCATACAAAAATTCCCATATTCTGTCCCCATAGATGCCACCCTGGACTAAACTTGACTAGACTATCTTGAATAAAATGACTTAGTCACTTTTCTGAGCAGCTTGAATAAAATAACTTAGTCACTTTTCTTAGGCTAAAATAACTTATTTTGCTGTAGCTAAAGCTGCTTGAAAATAACTTGAAAATAAATTTATGGCTTTAGTTAGATAATCTGTAGTATTACAGTAGCTTGAATAAAATAACTTAGTCAATTGTTTTGTGTGTTTGCAGTTAGATAGTTTGAACTAATGGTCTTATATCTGAAGACCCAGCACTAATGGTCTTGTATCTCAAGATCTAGCACTAATGGTCTTGTATCTCAAGACCCAGTACTAATGGTCTTGTATCTCAAGACCCAGTACTAATGGTCTTGTATCTCAAGACCCAGTACTAATGGTCTTGTATCTCAAGACCCAGCATGATATATTTGTGTTGCTTGAAAAATAACTTAGTCATTTTGTTCTCAGTAGCTTGCATAAATGGACATAGTTTTTTTCTGCATAGTTTATGAGTGTGCATTAGAATTGTTAGTGTGGTGTGTTTGTGTCTTGTCTGGTCCTATGCGTCTACTATAATTCTTTTGGTCTTGTATATCAAGGCCTCAACTCTATACTAGCGGCATATATTTCAATGGATTCCTAGAGGCTGTAAAGTGATATGCGTTTATTATGAGTCTCTTGGCTCTTGTATCTCAAGACCTCAACTCTAGTCAAAAGCATAACTTTATAGCGTCTACTTGATATAATGAGACTCTCCAGCGTCTTCCCTTCTAAGATCATCTATCTTAAGACCTTGTTTTGAGCAGACTGGAAAGTATCAGGGACTTGTTTGCTTTTTTTGTTTGTTGGTGTGCTAGTCATCTCAAATTTAGCTTACTACTACCTCCTATGAGGAGAAAATAGGACACTAGACTGGTAACAATTTTATTTGCCCCGCTAACTAGGAACACGATAAGACAGAGAATTAGGGCCTTCCCTCTGTTATCGTTAACAATAACTCCCTTAACATAACATAGTATACATAGGAAACTTCTGTGACAAGCAATGTGTATATTTTAAGCATTTACAAAATTGAACTCTTGGTTTCCACAGAGGTGTTATCCTCTGTAAATGTCTTTGTATAATTGTCCATAGTTTAAACTGAACCACATTTCGACATCTCTGTCGTTCTGGTAGGGATCTTCTCCAGTACCATAGGGTTGTTCATGAATGGCTGTTTTCAAGTCCAGTCCTCTTCCGAGTTGATCCAGAATGTTGATACAGTACATGTCACAGACTCTACTCCATGGACTCTGTAGCAATTCTTTGTTGTAGATCCAGTGTCTGGCATTCCTTTGAATGAATGGTAGAATATAGTCTTCTAGTGGTGGTAGTCCATAAGAATCGAAGTAGATAGCCTCGTCGTTGTTTCTGAAGTAAATGGCTACCCAATGTTCTCCTGGTTTGTCAGAAGTGTCCGTATTGATGATATAAGCTTTTACATCCAATGGTTTCTCTTCTGGTAGTAAGTCTTTAGCACACACTTGTCCTTGTAAATGTTTGTGTTGTGGTGCTCTGTTTAACAGAGATGTGAGTTTGTAGGTATTCATTGTAAAAGCTTCTGTTTCTAGAAGTCGCTCCACTCTTTGTTGGTACTAGGAACACTTCTCTAACTGTTTTGATTGTTTCTGAGAAACACCCAGTTTTTATAAGCTTCCACCGCTTCTCATCGTGACAGATGTCTTAGTCCTCTTGTCTTTTCTGAGCATAGAAGACTATCCCATTCTTGAATGATTTAGTAGAGACAACTCAGCGCTGCCTCGTCGTAGCCATAGTCTACTATCCAGTCAGTTGGTGAAGTCCATAGACACAGATCGTGGTATTTCTGACTGGGATGATCTATTCGACATCCAGTACATTCCTGTCGTGCGTAGTCTGCTATGGCATCTTTCAGTTTTCCAACCACTACTTGCTTTAGCGTGTCACAGATAAATTGTCTTTTTTTCGGAGGGTTAATATGTCTTTTTCAGCAGCCTCCTCATCATCTTCTTCGTTCTGTTCAAAGTAGTCCCATTCTTGAAAGATAGGTTCTTCTGGTTCGCCTTCGTACTCGTTTTTCAGTAAGCCATATCCAGGAACAAGTCCATAATATAAAGTGTAACTCCTATCTCGAAGAATCAGTTCTTCTTCAATGTCATATCCAGGATTCATTATTTTTTTAGTAGTCTGTGATGACTTCTCTGATTCCGTTGATATCTATGTGATTATCAAACTCTGCATACACAATTACGTTGATCGTGCTGTCGAGTGCTCTTGCAAACTGAAGTTCCAGTCGTAAGTTTCCAGTTTTTATAGGATGCAAATGACCTTGATCTGCCCCCTGATCAGGTGTGAGATCGTATCCCCTGCAGCAGTATCCTGCTTTGTAATCTTTGTAATCTATGATACAGTTCTGAAGTTGATTTCCCAAAGCTTGATAGATGGACATATAAGATCTGAGGTAATTGTTTGATTCGAATTTGGGTTCAAAGGGTTTCCCGTAAATGCTCTGTCCATCGCAGCTCACATCCAGTTTACTAAGATTGAAAGGTTGAAATAAGAAAGGATTTCTGTTATAAGCACCATTGAAAGTTTCATTGGTGACTATTCCAATAAAGATACGTTTTGGAAGTTGTCCCTGGAACAAATGATCTTCGACTGCCAATCGTGAAACATTTGACTTCAACTCTGCGAATGGGAAACTTAGCATTATGGTGTACAATAGACTGATTCAGCTCGTTACTGATTGCAGGAAGAAGTTGGATATGTCGAACCTCCAAAGCAGCTTCATCGATTTTAACTACACAAGGCTTATCTGATAGGATACAGAACCTAGGAGAAGCACGATTGAGTCGAATTTTGATTTCTATTCCGTTGGGTAGATATTTTTCTTGCATAGCCAAATCTAAATCCAAACGTCCCCAAAGTTCCACTGGTATGCTTGTAGCTACAGCAGCATTGCGTGCCTTTATATTAGCATTACCAAAATCTTCAAATTTCCCAGCTGCATCTGGATACCAAAATTCACCAGCTTTCAGTTTATTACTTTTGACATCTGAACCATATGAAAAACAAATTTTCAATGTAAGCTCTGTATGGATAGGTGTCCATACTGCTGGTGACAAGTTTATTGTTTAGAAACAGATCGATGCCACTGAACATAGTGTGCAAGAAATTATTAATGGGACCTGCGTTCTGATCATCATCCAAATTAGACCCGTCTTCTTTTAAGATTCTGAATTTTAAGTAAAGATTTGATTGTGACAGGTCCGTATAATATTCGGTCTGAGCAGGTACAACGAATTCGATAGGTGCATGATAACTATCGAGCGAAGCAATAGGGTGATACATTTCCATTTTAGTTTGAATCATGGTAGTCATCGTAGGCGGCACGGCTTACATTTCTAATGCAGACTTGCTGCATTCGGTAGAATCTTGTTGAAACATGATTACTTAAATATGTTTTGACCAGAAAATGTTTTCTCATTGTCTCTAATACTTAGTCTCTTGCTTTTGCCTGTCCTGTTTACTCTTTGGCGTTTAGCGAAAGAATGAGATTTGCGAGATGAGCGTTTCGATTTTATAGGCAAAAGTTGCTTCAAAGCTGCTTGACCGCAACGCTGCAACACTTGTTTTACATTTTGTCCTGACACCGTATCATGAAGTGCTGATATTTCTTGTTCTTTGACAACTTTCTTAGCCGATCGTAATCCAGCTTTAGCTACAGGTTTTAAAATGGGAACGATTGTTCGAATAGCAGTTTTTAAAATAGAATCTAAACCATGACCATATTGTCTCGGTATGCCACGATATACTGGGTACGATGCAGTAGTCTTCATTTTATTTTTAATTTTCTTTGAGTCTGAAGTGTAACTTGATCAACGACTTTCCAGTAATGAATGGCACATCATAGCCTGTATCTCCTTTTATACTTATGTGAACTTGATCGATGAATGATATTGCTACGGGAACGTAATGCAAGTTTAAAAATTCTTTGTGAGAGTGAATATCTGACTTTGTTTGTTGAAATGGCACAACTCTCATAATTGGTGCAGTCACGTCCCCAATGTAAGTGTAACTTGCAATATCTGAGTACACGTACAATTGATGATACGACGTGTTTAAATCCACAGCATATTTGAAAGCATGTCTTTCGTTACCAATGGGTTTATCATAAAAAAATAGATTGACACCTAACTTTTCTGCATGTGAAGTTGGAAAGAAAATTTTAACTTGATTTGGATCCTGTAAGTTGACCTTCACGCGTTGACTATTTTTCACATATGAAATGGTGATAGATGCATTGTACTGTTTTAACATCGTGCCATAACATCTATCGATTATATTTTGTATTTCTTCAGTCAAATGGAACGGTGAATGATAATTGCCTTTCGGAATTTTGAGATCAATTTCTGCACAACTAGCATCATACGTGCATTTCACATCATCTATTTCCGCAGCTAAACTTGTGTCGTAAAATCTTAAAAAGAAATAATTATTTTCTTCAGATATATTCAAAATTTGCGAAGGTGTGATCATTTCTACCAACGCAACTTCCCAAAGTTCATTTTCGATTTGAATGGGGTGATCTAGGTTTACAGTGAACGAGTTTTGTTTATTGTCCGGATACATGTGTAAAGAACTGTCGCTTAATAAAGTCAAATAAAAATCTTTCATGGTTTCGATTTTGAGTCGGGTTCGTCACCGGGTAAAGATTGTTTTCTGAATTTCAAACCTGGCGATGGTAAGATGTATCCGATAGAACTGCTGAGTAAGATTAACCACAATTCTTTATCCGGACTTCTCAGACTAATTTGAACTAACAATGTAATAATAATGATGTAAACTACAATGATCTCTGCAATAAATGTAAAACGATTTTTAACTATTTTTCCTCTACACTCTGTAAATTGTAATGAAGCACTGTCACTACGCATAATTGAACTTTTAACATCCATTTTCATGCTTTTATACTAGCTCAGATTCTAAATTCCAGCTATCAAATTTAGAAGGATTGCCTTTCTTATGAACTTTGATTTCTTTTACCCACTTTTTGCCAACTTTTCACTTTCTGTGATTTAAAATAGATTAAGTTTCGTAAATTTGATCTTTTTCTACACGTTGTAACTCTTGCGAGAGATTCCAAGCCAGTTTCACAATATGAGCTTAACTATACCTAATTTAGTGCCACAAAGACCTTTCTATTATTTAAACTTCTTCAGTATGGCTAAACCCCAAAAGATTGGAAATGAAACGTATGATGCGCATGTCTTGGCAAACAGCAAGACATACAGAAAGCAAAATAAGCCTAAAAAGTGGATTCCGAACCCGCTAAGATACATGTCAAATTTGACAAGTCAGTCTTAGTTTTAGAAAATTTTTGAATTTGTACTATAACAAGGATTAAGGTATAAAATTGTTACTTAATTCAGTACTTAAGTACTGACGTTAACACCGCAGTATCAACCTCAGCACTGAGGAACTGATACTGAGCTGATGATATCCTCGGGGACGAACGAATCATCCACCAGCAGAGATATCGACCCAATGGTTTGCAATATGCGCTTAACTATACCTAATTTAGTGCCAACACGGTAAACAGAAAACACTTTTGTTGAACCAGGAACGATACGCGCTGCCTCGTTTTGATTTTTTTTCCAATTCATTTGCATCATACTGGGTACCGTTATGCCATACTATACATCGCCGTATTCTAGTAGCGTACAATAAAGGAAACATATATTATTTGGAGATTTTCTATCTAGTTTGAATTTAAGTTTTCTCATAATGTTCATTCGGATCCATGCCTTTGCTTTAGTATAATTAAATTGCTCGTGCCAAGTGCAATCGTTTGAGAAAATAAGTCCTAGATGTTTATGTGAATTTACCTCGATGATTTGCAGTTGATTCATATTTATAGGAGGGTTTGTTCTGACTTCGAGAAAATAGTATTGATTCAGACCTAGAAGGATTAAATAAAACAAGCCACTTAGTTGCCCGTGCTTTTTTTTCTTGCAATATCAGCATTGAGCTAATTAACCACTTTTGCTGGGTGATCTACATATATATAGGCTAGTATCATATCATCGGCAAAGAGCCTTATAATGGACCGTGGAACATATGTCTTCCACTACAAATATATATATATATATATATATATATATATATATATATATATATATGTAGGAAATTTATGCTCCATTCTGACTCCACTGTGAACAGTTTCTCACTCCATCCACGTTTTTCATGTTTTCCTTGTTTTATTTCAGGTAGATCGTGCTAGGCGGAGCAGCCTCTATATATATAAATTCGATTTAGTCATTTCTGTTCTTTGTGTGTATAATTACAATCTGGAGTAAATACATAATTGTGAACTGGCCGATGTATTTCTTGTTATTTTCGTTACACTGGTGTCAGAAGTGGGATAGTTTTCTATCTAATGAGATAATTTTGAACAGATTCTTTACAGAATGCAAGGATCAAGGGACACTCCAAGAACGCCTTCGGAGCATGGTCATTCTTTAAGTGGAAATGTGAGTGATTCCGGCATTGGCCATTCATTTTTACCTCCAGATTTTAAAGCAGAAGCTTTTGTCAGCACACCTATGACATCTAAACCACCGTTGAGACAGGATTACGAACAAAAGCAAGGACAGAAACAGCAATTCAGAAGGTGGGTGAAGTTTGTATTATTTTGGATCTTTGTGGTTGTTTCCGTACTGATGGTACATTATGGAATCGGACAGTTTAAAAGACTAAAGAGTATTTTGACTGAAAAAATGGAAAAGCTGGAGTCCATCAGTTTGCTTTACATTGTTATAGGATGTGTGTTTGTGATATCCGTGTTAGTGAACATGTATTGTTTGGACCGTAATTCATGCAAGCTATCAGAAAGTGTTATGTCACCGGTGAGTCCAAGTGGGTTTGCTAAATGCAAAGGGGCCCCAGAGGAAACTTGAAGGAAGCATTTAGATAATTCTGGATATCTTTCAGAATCTTTAAATCCCACACGTGATTTTCCTTGTCGCCGAACTTTTTCTGGTCAAGGTACAGATGTTTGGCATGATTTTAGGAGGCATTTTGAAAATATTTCCCAACTCAATAATTGGACCAGCGAATATTCCAGGAAAACACTTTTGTGTTGCCTTCGAGGCCAGGCGGAGGCATTTGCTTATGGCTTGCCTTTAAATCAGCAAAATGATTTTAGTGTGTTACTTGAGAAGTTGGAGGAGCGTTTCGGTCCAGCTAACATGAAAGACAGTTTTATTGCCGATGCAAAGTTAAGACGGAAACGAAAAGATGAGACTTATCGTGAGTTTGGTCAAGTTGTTGAAGATCTATATCGGAAGGCATATCCTAATAATTTAGATATTGTAAAAGAACAATCATTGATAACGTTTTTGGATAATTGCCACGAGTCCACAGATTTCCGCCTAGCTGTTAAACGAACCAACCCTAAGACAACCCAAGAAGCCATAACAAGTGCAATGAAAGAGGAATGCTTGCGTTTGACAGAGAATGAAAAACCAAAACGGAATTTCCAACAAATATATAATGTTCGAGGACGACCTTATAGAAGATATTACCGTGGAGGTAGACGAAATGGCTGGCGAGGTAGAGGTCAAAGTTCATCCATAGATAATCAGAGCGGAGCGTCAAGTTCATTACAGCAAAATGAAAATACAAACGCTTTAAACTAGATGGGACCGACTCGGTAGGCCACGAGAAGGTCAATCCTACAGAAAGGCCTAAAACCAACAAAGATAAAGTTAGTGTCAAATTCAAGTCTAATATGAGAATTTCAGGGAAAGTTTGTGGCATTCCTATTTCTTGGAAAGTTGATACAGGTGCTAAGAAGACTTTCATATCTCTCAATGCATATAAGAACATTCCATATAGAAGCAGACCTAGGCTTAAGCCAACAAAACAACAATTTATTGCCGCTAATGGTGGTATTTTACAATGTGATGGTGAAACCGTGGTTGAGATGAAGTTCGGTGAAATGGAAGTGTTTTTCCCAGTTATTGTCGGAGGTGTTACACGGAATTTATTAGGTGAGGACTTTATTAGACATTTTCAGTGCAACTTTGATCACGAACAACGAACATTTATCATAAGTAAAGGGGGAATGTTTGGTGATAAAAATCCATTAAAATCCAGATGCAAGCGTTTAGCTCGTGTTGTTTCAGCAAATACTACTGAAATTCCACCTGGATGTGAGATGCTTGTTTCAGCTCATTTTAAAGACGGACCAGTAAATAGTGATGGGATTCTTGTTCCTGATACAGTTTTCACAGTGAAATATGGATTAATGTTGGCTAAGTCAGTGGTGAATTCAGAACAATCAAGTGTTTGTGCTAGATTTTTTAATCCCGGGAAGGATGCAGTTAATATTCAGAAAGGAACTGTGCTTGGTTTGTTTGAACCAGTTTCCGTTGTTAAACAATGTGGTATAAATGGGACAACTCAAGAATCAGCATTTCATGTGTCAGAAATTGACAGCAATGAAGACGTACCATCATACCTTCAAGAAATATATAAAGATGGAAGTCAAAATCTGTCACCTACACAACAGGTACAATTTAAAAATTGTTTGATTAAAAATCAAAGAGTATTTGCTAGGCCTGGAGAATGTGGAAGAACTTCCCTAGGCACTCATAAGATCACGTTAACAGATGAAACACCCATCAAGGAACCTCCAAGACGAGTGCCATTGTTCAAACGGCATATTCTTGAAAAAGAAGTGAACCGTTTAGAGAAGGAGGGATTTATTGAAAAGTCTGACAGTCCATGGTCAGCACAGACAGTATTGGTGAAAAAGAAAGATGGATCATGGAGAATGTGTGTCGATTATCGAAAACTGAATGATAAGACAGTAAAAGATGCTTACCCGATTCCTAGAATCAATGATAATCTGGATGCGCTGAGTGGAGCAAAGTGGTTCACGACCTTAGATTGCAATATGGCCTATCATCAAGTTCCGTTAGAAGAGGGGGACAAACCTAAAACAGCCTTTGCTACTCCTATGGGAGGTTTGTATCAATTTACAACAATGCCATTTGGTTTATGCAATGCACCATCGACATTTCAGAGAATAGCAGAAAGAGCTCTGGAAGGATTACAGTGGCACACTGCAGTTTTGTACTTAGACGACATAATTGTGTATAGTTCTTCATTTGTG
This sequence comes from Anodontia alba, assembly GCA_964016985.1. Taxonomy (NCBI): domain Eukaryota; kingdom Metazoa; phylum Mollusca; class Bivalvia; order Lucinida; family Lucinidae; genus Anodontia; species Anodontia alba. The sequence goes on along the minus strand of OZ024827.1, from coordinate 62,055,585 downwards.
GATCATCTTGGTGATTTGACTTTGGTCATGGAAAGACTGCAAAATGCTGGATTGAAGCTAAAAGCTAAGAAGTGTTTTTTCTTTCGCCACGAGATTTCATATCTTGGTTATCTCATTTCTGAACATGGGTTGAAACCAGATCCTTCTAAATGTCAAACATTAAAAAGAATTCCGAGACCATGTTGTGTGAAAGAAGTGAGACAATTTCTTGGACTAACATCTTACTATCGCAGATTTTTGAAAGGATATTCGGACATAGCAAAGCCTCTTTATAATCTTACTGGAAAGAATTCTAAATGGAAATGGGATGAAAGGTGTGAAGATGCGTTTGTGAGTTTTAAAGACAAACTTACTACTGCACCAGTGTTAGCATATCCGGATGTGAATGGAGGAGAATTCATTCTAGATTGTGACGCCAGTAATTTTGGCATCGGGGCAGTATTATCGCAAATTCAGGATGGAGCTGAAAAAGTGATATCATACGCGAGCCGAACTTTGAGTGAAACAGAGCAAATGTATTGTGTTACAAGAAAAGAAATGTTGGCAGTTGTGTTCTTCACAAAGTATTTTAAGCATTATTTGTTGGGAAGACATTTTATAATTAGAACGGATCATAATTCATTACGTTGGTTAAGTCAGTTTAAGGAGCCAGATGGGCAAGTACATAGGTGGCTAGAACAGTTAAGCCAGTATGATTACATTATTATACATCGACCTGGTTTGAAACACAGAAACGCGGACTTTATGTCAAGAGTTGTTCGGGGTGAAGCCACTCTTTGTAAACAATGTGAAATGCCACTAGAAGAAAATTCAGAGTGCCAGCAATTGAGTTCAATTTACACCAATCAGGATAACGTCTACAATATTCAAACGCTGTATACAATCAATGAGAATGACATTGAAAGTGATGTGGAGGAGTTCGGTCAGGCTCCTACAAACATAGAGGGAAGTAAAGCTCATCCAAACAGGCGCAAAAGAAAACGAGGTAGAACAGCAAACAGACCATCTCAAACAAGTGTAAAGGCCAGACCAGATATTCACCTTACAGAGGAAATATTACGGGAATTTCAAGAGGGTGATACAGAAATTGGTTTCATTTTACAACTCAAAGAGCTTGGTTCAGACAAGCCAACTTGGTCTGATATTGTTGATAAGAGTCCAGAAACAAAATACTGGATTGCAAGGTGGGAGCTTTTATCGGTGCGAAATGGACTTCTGTGTATAAAATGGGAGCATTCGGAAACTGACATATAGTGGAGAATCTGTATCCCTTCAACACTTGTGTCAACAGTGTTATGGTATTTGCATGATTCGCATGTTTCAGGTCATTTAGGAATTAAAAAAACAACCCAAAAGGCCAAACAATGTCCGTTTTACTGGATCGGAATAAACCAATCTGTGGCAGACTATGTAAGAGCCTGTCATGTTTGTGGGGAGGCGAACAATCCGCAACGAAAGTTCAGGCATTTGCTACAAACACATGTTCTTGGAGGGAGATTCGAACGTATAGCATGTGATATTGCTGGATCTTTTCCAAAATCAGAAAATGGAAATACCCATATTTTAGTGGTGAGTGATTATTTTACCAAGCTTACAGAGATGTTTCCACTTTCGGATATAAGAGCCGAAACAGTGGCGGAGCACATAGTGAGAGGATGGATTAAGCGCTATGGTTGTCCCCGTGAAATCCATTCTGATCAAGGCAGACAGTTCGTGAGTCTTGTTTTTCGAGAAATGTGTAAACTGCTTGAAATTAACAAGTCACAAACAACCCCATTACATCCGAGTTCAAATGGTTTAGTTGAAAGAATGAACAGGACAGTCAAAAACATTTTGTCAAAATATGTGCGAGAGGACCAGAAAGACTGGGATACACATTTAGACTTCATTGTTATGGCTTACAATTCAACTCCCCAGGAAAGTACTGGAGTAAGTCCACATAGGTTAGTTTATGGAGAAGAATTGGCAATCCCTCTAGATATAATGACGGAGAAGCTTTCAGAACCTAATGAAGAAGTTAATGCATCTGAATATGCTTCTGACCTCAGAGACAAATTAAGGTCTATGTATGAACTAGTGAGGAATCATTTACAAAAGGCATCTCTACGACAGAAAAAGCAGTATGACTGTCGCGTGAAGGAGCATAATTACAGTGTTGGGGATCATGTTTGGCGAAATCAATGGCAGTCTCCGCCAGGATTAAAAGCAGGCATTCGTCGCCATTGGACAGGACCATGGATGGTTACAGAAAAGCTGTGTGATGTCTTGTTCAGATTGAAACATTCAGCTGATTCCCCATCAGTTGTGATCCATGGAGATAATATGAAACTCTATCATGGAGAGCAAAAGTTAGATATTCAGGTTCCACCCACACAAGTGACTGATATTCGATTCCCGGATATCACAGAATTCACGGATGTTCAAACAAATGAATGCCTACAGCGTATGCACAATGATCAAAGAGAAGAAAATGTTCCCTTGAATAGTGAGAATCGTAGTACTTTCCAGGGAAATAATACTGGTAAGGATCATGCTGTTCTTCAACCGGTACAGCGTAAGTTTACTCAGTTAGGAATCTGTGATACACAGAGTGGTGCTACTGGAACAAATCAAACAAATTCGAGTGTAAATGTTGGCCATGATCATACGCTTAAACACAGCGTTATGGGTAGCCCGTCTGTGAACAAACAATCATTTTCCAATGGTTTGCAAATACATTCACCTGGAAATTTAATTACACCGTTGGCGGAGCAATTGGAATCACGACGTTTAAATGCTCCCATACCTGATCAGTTGGCGGAGCAGAACGATAATCACGTGCAAAACTTTCGAAATGAAACGAGTTCAAACATATTAACACCTGTGGCGGAGCAACAACAATATACACGCTCTGCACGTGTAAGTGGTGGTAAACAGTTGGCGGAGCAGAACGATAATCAAGTGCAAAATTTTCGAAGTAAATTGTGTTCAGTGCCCATTTCTTCACAAACATTTAGACAAAGTAGACGTGTTCCGAAGACGCCTGCATATTTACGAGATTACGTTTTGCTGTGTAGCATAATGTTTCAGTGTGACACTTGTGGGAAATTCTGTGCATACAAGAGAAGTCTTGTGAGACATGTAAAAGAAGTACATTCCAGTACAGCAGAGGAGTACTGGAACTGTCCAGAATTGAGATGTGCTTCTCATTTTGTAAGGCGGAGCTCTTTGACAAAGCATCTAATGAAGAGCCATGGATATGATAAATTTACAGCTTCAATGAAGGCAGTTAATGCTCAGCGCGGAGATAGATTAGATCATTATGAAGCGGAGGTGGAGGATGTTAGTGCTGATGACAGCTTTCTTGACCTGCTGAATGACATTCAGGACTGGGAGAGTGTTTATCCTACCACTGATCAGAATAACAATACAATGTTTGACGTAAGTGATTTAGAGAGTATTAGTGACGGTGAACTATTGGATGTGGATGTTTTAGTTTGTGGTCGTGTTAGTAAAGGACTAGGTATGCAGGAGCTTGGAGATAATAGTAGTGTTTCTGCGATGGACGATAATGCTGTCAGTAAGTCAAAGTCAGTGATAGCAATACAGAAACGGTTGAAGGTGATGTTACTTTAGATTATGAAGATGATATTATGATTGATGGCGATGACGGTGTTCATGACGGAAATGGAGTAAATGATGGTGATAATGTTGACGGTGATAATGGAATAAATGGTGATGAAAGTGTAAATAGTGATGACAATGATGGTGTTTATGACAGCAATGGAGTTAATGGTGGTGATAGTGTTGATGGTGATAATGGAATAAGTGGTGAAGACAGCGTAAAGGGTGATGGTGATAATGTTGACGGTGATAATGGAATAAATGGTGATGAAAGTGTAAACAGTGATGACAATGATGGTGTTTATGACAGCAATGGAGTTAATGGTGGTGATAGTGTTGATGGTGATAATGGAATAAGTGGTGAAGACAGCGTAAACGGTGAGGGTGATGATGAGAATATGTTTACTGATGAAAAGGATACTGATAATGACAGTTTTATTACAATAAGTGATGATGATGTAAATGAAGATCAGACCGTGGCGATTCCTGAGTTTACTCGTATTGTGCAGACATTAACGCTCACACTGCGGCGTACTATAACATATTCTCAGGGGGTTAAAATTAATGAGGAGACAGAATACTTATGGGAAGGCAACCAGTCAAATACAACTATGTAAACAGTTTGTTACTTTAAATCGTTGGATTAGTACTAAAAGTGGATGTGTCAAAAGTGCTACAAGTGTTAAATTCTCATAATTTGTGTTAAGAATGTACAGATTCGGGACTAGACCGGCACCTTCTTTCATTCCAAGATAATTACAATAATGAATTCAAATTGAACAGTGGAAGTCCAATACTTTCAAAGGAGGGAGTCATGTAGGAAATTTATGCTCCATTCTGACTCCACTGTGAACAGTTTCTCACTCCATCCACGTTTTTCATGTTTTCCTTGTTTTATTTCAGGTAGATCGTGCTAGGCGGAGCAGCCTCTGTATATAAATTCGATTTAGTCATTTCTGTTCTTTGTGTGTATAATTACAATCTGGAGTAAATACATAATTGTGAACTGGCTGTTGTATTTCTTGTTATTTTCGTTACATATATATATATATATATATATATATATATATATATATATATATATATATATATATATATATATATATATATATATATATATATATAAAAGGAAGAGAAGCAGGCCTAAGATAGATCTTTGAGGGACACCTGATTTCAGAGATACCCATGAAGATGCAGCTCCAGGTAGAATTAGTCGCTGCTTTCTATCAGTTAAATTATCTTTAAACCATGCAAGAAGAGAATCAGAAATACCAACAGACCGAAGCTTAAATGGTTATAGTTTTATTGAACTGCATTCTAACAATTAACTTCAAAATTTAGATTTCAGTGCCACTTACAAAGATAAATTTTGAAATGTGCACATCTTGCACACTAAACTTGATATGAATATATTTATTTTATTGGCTTCGCCGTACGAAAGCGTGACTTCGGGCATATGTGAACAGTGAAGGCCCAGATCCGTCTGCGCACCAGCGCAGTCTCATCAGGCCCTTCTTTGTCCGCTCACAGAATCATTGGATACTACAGAATATATGGATGGAGAGCATAGGCCTGGAGGACACTTTGTGCATGCACAGGATGATCTGAATCTGCCCATTTTGCGCATTTGCGCATAATTTTGACAACATAAATTCAGAAATACGATAAAATCATTTCAATTAAAGAACGAGAGATTAACTGAAATTTTACAGGCTGTCAAGCACCGCATTTTATGATTGTATTAATATCATATATCAATTTATTTAACCTTTCTTGGATAATAAAATGTCTATTTTTGAAACATATGGAGTCTTTAATGTGTCGTTGCTTCTTAAAACATTGCCCTTGAAATGGACATTGGCAAATAGTGTAGACAGGAGTTTCTATAAAACAGGTTAATAATAAAAAACGAACAGAGTGGCTTTCTACTGGAAAAGGACCGGTCCAAAGAGTTAAGGTAGAAGAGTCCAATCGGAGCAAATGATCCCTCCTTTGTATTTACAATGTATTCCTGCCGATGAAGGTGTTTTGTCTTATACGAAATCTGACCCATATATTTATATTTCTACGTCAGACAATTTTATCAAAATTAACCCTTGTCATGCTGAATGATTCAAGATGCCACGCCCACTTCAAATTTTCAGCCAATCAGATTGCTTGATCCAAATTGTTGCAATTAATTCACATACCTAATGGCAAACAGTGCAGATCCAGATCAGTTGGCTTCTGAAGAAGCCAATTGATCTGGGTCTACACTGTTTGCAAATGTAGGGTACATCCTGGTTCAGCAGGACAAGGGTTAAAGGTGAGCTACATCACATTTAAGGGTGAGGTTTCGCGCGAATAAAAAATGGTGTAAGCACTCCCCTCCCCCCTCCAACCCACAGTTTTACTACTGACCGTTCCACCGTTCCAAGGCGGTTCTTCTGTTGCAGTTCTTCTTTGTTTGTGGGTCTGTGGTTTAATATGTGGCGCTTGTGTTGTCCTTATTTGTTCCTCATCTCTTCTTCTTTTGGTGCCCCGGGAGGGATGTGCTTCGTGATAGTGGCATTTCCTGGGTATCTTCATATATATTTATCCATAATAACCCTGACTCCACCATTGTTAAAATAGCGGAAAATCTTACAGGTGTACCAAGTCCCCTTAAAATACATGAAAAAAAAAAAACAACAACAACAAAAAAAAAAAAAAACAAAAAAAAAAAACAAAAAAAACAACAGCAGCTGACATTTTAACCCTTGTCCTTCTGAACTTAGTTATATACTGTCTTTACTGTGTAGATCCAGTTGGCCTCTGAATAGGCAAACTGGTCTGGACTTGCACTGTTTGCCATTTAGTATGTGAATTTCGGTAACAATCCGGATCGAATAATCTGATTGGCTGAAACTTAGAAGTAGACGTGGCATCTTAATTTATTCAACAGGACAAGGGTTAACATATTTTGTTTGTCTTTATTTTTCACAGTAAATCTTCTTTGAAGATAATTTTAATGCAGTGCCAAATCCTTATTTACCATAAAAAGTAAGAAGAGTTATCACTAATTTGCTATCTGCTGAGTTTGCCAACCCAGTGTTAACCCTAGTCCTGCTGAACCCGGATATACCCTGTCTTTACAAACAGTGTAGATCCAGATCAGTTGGCTTCTGAAGAAGCCAACTGATCTGGATCTGCACTGTTTGTCATTACGCACATGAATTTGTATCAACAAACTGGATCAAGTAATCTGATTGGCTGAAAATTGTAAGTGGGTGTGGCATCTTAATTTATTCAGCAGGACAAGGGTTAACACGTAATGATGAAGTAGTTTATTGCTGGTTTTCCTATATACTCTAATTCCCAGCTATTTCTCTTGAGACAGTTTCAGATCAGAAATGTCTTTTACCAGACTTTATTGGAACATTAATGTCGCTCGAGGCGGTTTTCGTTTAATTATTCATTGCCTAACGACATGTCAAACTATTGTTAATCTCACATGGATGTTTGCTTTATTGACGACAGGACTTTATCTGCGCTCTCTTATTGGAACCTCGCAGGGAGAGTGTATGTATATGTCAACTTGGTAAGACCAGCAATCAGTGAAGGAAATGAACGGAAAATTTCGAGCCGCAATGTGAGACCTTCTGATATCCGCGCAGTCTGATCTGTGTCTTCCATCACGAAAACATGCCTATATAATTTTGACCCTCTTAAACCCCACTTTTATATAGTAAAACTGGGGTTTACAGGGGTATGCATTATTTTTTTATTTCTGCTCAAAAAAATAGATTATGGATACTCGTTAGAACCGCCTCGCTGAGGCGGTTTTAATGAGTACCCATAATCTATGTTTTGAGTAGAAATAAAAAAAAATAATGCATAAATATCAGAAATATCAGAGTTTTTTTATCTGAAAATTTTCAGTTTTTGGAAGTGAAATTTTCTATATAATTTGCATAGGCATGTTTTCGTAATGGTTGACTGCGTTAAGAAAGTTTGCATCCTTGTCTATCTAAAATGCACCCAGTGATTCTGATCAGACTGCACGCATGCGCAGGCGGATCTGAATCTTCGCTGGGCGCACGTGTCAGAAGGTATGTTTTCTGATGTTGTGGCTCAACAATTCTTCCATAAGCTTTTGTAATGCACTATGCTTAAACCGTTAATACTTAGGCGTCCGCAGACAGGGGATACTGATAAACAGTGTAGACATTGCCGTTAGTTAGAACAGGTTTTAGTACGTTCATGTATGCATGTAGGGAAGGTCTAAGTAAATCAGCATATACTTACATTTCCAGTCACTACTTTTGCGGAGCCCTGGAGGTGGATATAAACTGTAGTGGATAAAAGCTAGTGTCTGATCCGGACCTTCGTGGTCCTGACCCATCGGAAGGTATACGTGTTTGAAGGCGAGTGATGAAGACGGTTCGGGTTGGAGACAAGACAGTGGGTGAGGAGTAGTGTAGTTTCTGAAGATCATTATGAAGACACCCTTTTTGATAATTCAATAATAATTCACTATTGGTTTCCCCATTAGATCTTTATATCGCCATGAGAATTTTGAGGTTATTTGCAGATGTTAGCTCGTTGTTTTATTCTGCAGCTACTATTAAAGACATTGAAGGTATTATCAATCACGATTTACGCATGCTAGTAAGTTGGGCAGCACAGTGGTTAATAAATTTTAACCCTTTAAAAACTGAAGTAATGCTTTTTACTTTAAAATTTATTGAATCTTTTCCTAACATAATTTTTGATGGTACACCCATAAAATTCGTAACAGAACACAAACATTTAGGTCTTACATTTAGTAGTAATGGACAATGGCACTGCCATATTGAAAACATAATTAAAAGTGCATCTAAAGTTATTGGTATAATGCGGAAACTTAAATTTACATTCAGTCGTGTTGCTTTGAACCAAATATACTTATCATATTTACTGCCAATTATCGAATATTCATGCGTTGTATGGGATGGCTGCACAGTGCAAGATATCAATTCTCTTCAAAAACTTCCGAATGAAGCCGCCCGCATAGTAACAGGCTTAACAAGATCGGTTTCATTAGACAATCTATACAGAGAATGCGGTTGGGTGTCACTTGCAGAAAGACGCAGGCAGCAAAAACTTATTTTCATGTACAAATCAATCAACGGTCTTGTTCCTACATACGTATCTGACCTGATTCCTCCTTCGGTTGGAGAAATAAGTTCCTATACTCTACGAAATCAACAAAATATTACTGTTCCCCTCTACAGGACTGAAATTTCACGTAAATCATGTATTCCATCATCTATTTCTGCATGGAATTCTCTTGATATAGAACTACGTAATTCACCAAGTTTTAAGTATCAGCTGAAAAAGCTTCAAAATAATTCAAGTGTTCCAACATACTATCGAACTGGTAGCAGATATCTCTCAGTTTTACATGCTAGAATTAGAAATAATTGTAGTAATTTACTATCTGATTTATATATAAATCATTTGTCACCTAGTCCTACTTGTAGTTGTTCTGAAGAGGTCGAAGATGCAGATCATTATTTCTTTAATTGCTCAAATTACAATAATGAGAGAGATGCACTTTTGCGAGCTACTAGGGATTTCTATCCATTAAATATTTATACTCTTCTGTTTGGATATGAAAATCTGACAGCTGAAGAAAATACTATTATTTTCACAGCCGTACACACGTTTATCAAGGATACCAGAAGATTCACCAACTAGCTTGCTGCTAACTTAAGTCCAGCGTGACATTCCATTATTATCTTATTACATTTTTTGGTTAATTATTTACTTTACTTTTCTCATCACCTCATATTAGCTATCATCTTTTAAAAATTATGTATTGTATATTTGTTTTCGAATCCATAATTTGTTAAACAATCACTCCATATCAAGTATTTTGATAATGTCTCTTAATTTGCCATTATCATGTGTCTGTTATTGTTGTAATAAAACTTTGTAGGGGGAGGGTCGTAACTAATGTTGGTAGAACTTGTGGCCCGACCCCATTGCCATGAAATGATGCAATAAAATATGTTTATACTATACTATCTTGGTGAAAATGATTTTAGGTGACTGCCGCGATTTTGCAAAGGATAACAGTTACCGCCCCAGTATTAAAAATCGTACCTATTATTACGGACAAAAAATGCTACAACGATGATCATTTGTGCCTTTTAGAATTGCCTCTAATGAGAATGGGGGTAAATATTTGCATGTTAGAGGAGTCTTCCTTGGCGATTTCCTTAAAATGGAACTGCCAATGTCTCGGTCTGGAAATATTCGTGAGATACTGTATAATCTGAAAAGCAAGCGTACAAGACCTATCCGGTCACTGGTCAAAACGACTTCTGTTTTTCAATCGAAGATAAGGCTGAATTGTTAAATAAATATTTTACATCTATCTCCACTGTAAATGATGAAAATGCAACATTGCCTGCTTTTGAATATAAATGTCAAAATAGAATATCTAGTATAACATGTATATCAGATGAAGTTGCTTCCCTCATTGAACTTTTAAATCCCAACAAGGCAACAGGGCCAGATGGAATTAGTAATAAAATTTTAAAAGCTGTTTCTAAAGAAATTGCTGTACCCCTTAGTATTCTTTTTAATAGATCTTTCAGGGAAGGTAAGTTTGGAGAAATCTATAAATATTCTAATGTAATACCATTACCCAAAAAGGGAGATAACTCTGATCCTTCAATATTTCGACCAGTTTCACTCTTAAGTAACGTTGGTAAGCTGCAGGAAAGAATAGCTTTTAAACATATTTTTAACTTTTTACATGAAAATGATTTACTTTATAAATATCAATCTGGGTTTTTGCCTAATCATTCTACAACTTTCCAACTTATTGACATATACCATCACATCTGTCAAACTTTTGATAATAATCAATATTCTTGCATGGTTTTCTTAGACGTTTCAAAGGCTTTTGATAGAGTGTGGCACAAAGGACTTATCTTCAAATTAAAACAATTTGGCATAGAAGGGGAATTACTCGAATGGATAAGTGACTATTTAAATGGGAGAAAGCAAAACGTTGTTATAAGAAACAGCTCATCAAGTTTGAGGAGAGTTAATGCTGGGGTTCCTCAAGGTTCTGTTCTTGGCCCTTTATTATTTTTGGTTTATATCAATGATATACCTGAATCTTTACTTAGTCTTACACGTCTATTTGTTGATGATAGCTCTCTATTTTACTCTGCAGCAAACATTAAAGACATTGAAGGTATTATCAATCACGACTTACGTATGTTAGTTAGCTGGGCTGCTCAGTGGTTAATCAATTTTAATCCCCTTAAAACTGAAGCAATGCTTTTTACCCTAAGACTTATTGAATCACTACCAAATTTAATTTTTGACGGTACACGTATCAAATTTGTAACAGAACATAAACATTTAGGTTTAACATTTAGCAATAATGGACAATGGCATAACCATATTGAAAATATCCTTAAAAGTGCTCCTTAAGTTATTGGTATAATGAGGAAACTCAAATATACATTTAGTCGTGTTGCTCTAAACCAAATATACCTTTCATACTTACAGCCCATTATCGAGTATTCTTGTGTTGTATGGGACGGCTGCACAGAAAGAGACATTGAGTCTCTCCAAAAACTTCAGAATGAAGCTGCCCGCATTGTTACAGGCTTAACAAGATCAGTTTCCTTAGATAACCTTTACAAAGTGAGTGGGTGGGTGTCACTTATCGAAAGACGGAAGCAGCAGAAATTTATCTTCATGTATAAATCAGTTAATGGTCTTGTTCCTTCATATGTGTCTGATTTAATTCCTCCGCTTGTTGGAGAAACAAATGCCTATAATTTACGAAATAATAACAATATTACTGTTCCCTTTTGCAGGACAGAAATTTCCCGAAAATCATGTATTCCTTCGTCTATTTCGGCATGGAATTCGCTTGACATAGAATTACGTAATTCACCGTCTTTGTCTAGCTTTAAGTATCAGTTGCAAAAAAAACCACAAAATAATTCAATAGTTCCAACATACTACAAAGTTGGTAGTAGATACATCTCAGTCCTACATGCAAGAATTAGAAACAACTGTAGTAATTTATTTTATGATCTATATATTAATCATCTGTCACCAAGTCCTACATGCAGCTGTTCTGAAGAAGTTGAAGATGCAGAGCATTATTTCTTTAGATGCTCACACTTTATCAATGAACGAATTGCACTGTTTCGATCAACGAGGAATTTCAACCCACTAAATGTTAATAAACTTTTGTTTGGAAATGAAAATCTCACACCAGAAGAAAATGTTACTATTTTCAAAGCCGTCCAAACTTTTATCAAGGACACCAGAAGGTTCACCGATTAGTCTGCTGTTCACTAAGGCCAGTATGACAATTCATCTTATGACATTCCATTCCATTATCTTATTATTTATTTGATTTGTATATTATTTACATTATTATACCTTTCACTCCATCACCTTTTTGTATTTTTGTAGTGCTTACATGTTTACTTTGCCATTATCATGTGTCTGAATATTGCTGTAATGAAGTTCTGTTAGGGGAGGGGCCGTAACTAATGTTGGCAGAACTTGTGGCCCGACCCTATTGCTTGTTTAGATGCAATAAAATATGTTTAAACTATTAAACTAAGGTAGAACATATCCAAAGGCACGTTATGCGCATGCGCCTAAGGAGACGTAACATTTGATCGACAACGTGATAAGACGTACTTTCTGAAATATGGGCATTCGCGCAGTCTGATCAGAGTCTTCGTTGTCCGCACGAACACATTTTGCATCTTTTTGCTATCCAAAATGCGCCCAGTGAAAATTCTGATCAGACTGTGCTAGTGCACAGGCTGATCTGAATTTTCGATGGACACACATGTCAAATCGTATAATTTTTGCCATTATGGATTATTTGTTACATTACGTTAACACTCTTATGTGAAATGTACACCTCTTAGCCATAGTTCTAGGGTAGTCATTAGGGTAAGATATGTGGGGAGGGAGTCGGGGGGGGGGGTGTAGATAAATTAAAAAAAAAGAAAAAAGAAAAAGAAAAAAATACTTACACGTATCTATATACACCCGTTATCTAGGGCTGTGTAAGTCATGACATTTTCGCAATTCATTATGAGAAATAAAGTACATATGGGTTGTCAAGCAAATTAAGGCAGATGTATGCAATTACAAAGGTGCTAGAAGTAGCAGAAACACGTGGAGGAGTGGTTTAATCAATGCATTGAGTGTGTTAATGGGCGCGGTTGCCAGAAATTCTATAGACTTCTAGAACTGATTGGGATTTACACTGAAATCAAACACACACGCACTCGCACGTACGCACGCACGAACGCACAGTAACAATTTATTTGTAAACTGTAATCTGAGAGGTGAAAGCCAGGCATGTGCCACTGACTCTTTATAAATCTTTCGCAGATGGTGATTTAGTAAAGACATCATTTTCAATGGGACAAGAAAAGCATTTTCAAAACGTGCGCCAAAAATTATTTTACCGACACTTTTGTCAGGTCAAGATAAACTAATATTAATGCAATTGTTTCGTTACTCAATATCCCCTTTTCGGTGTCAAAATCTTTTTTTGAGTGTCAAAAGTCATACGTAAATTATAATATCATATTTATAGTCCTTTTCGGTACCCGATAGTCCCTTTTCGGTATTTTTCGGTGTTTAGTAGGACCGCGGCTCGGGTTACACTTTTTATCCAACGCTGTAGATTTGTTGCGTTTTACTTGAGTACTCATATTCATTCATACGCGATGATATACTCTATATGATTAAAATCTTTTATTTCTTCAAACTTTTGAAGTTTTCTTTTTTTTTTATTTTTATTTTTACTTTTGCTATTTATAGGCATCAGACTGTATATTACATCACGAAAACACGCCTATATAATTTTACCCCCTCAAACCCCATTTTTATATAGTAAAACTGGGGTTTACAGGGGTATACATTATTTTTCTTATTTCTGCTCAAAAACATAGATTGTAGGTACTCGTTGGAACCGCCTCGGCGAGGCGGTTCTAACGAGTACCCACAATCTATGTTTTAAGTTGAAGTATGAAAAATATCAGAGCTTTTTTTATCTGAAAATTCTAAGTTTTTGGAGGTGAAATTTTCTATATATTTTGAATAGGCGTGTTTTCGAAATGAGCAGAAAACTATTTGTTGTGTTGTTGCTAGGTTGGTAGAAAGAGGAAAACGGGATTGTGGAAATGTTGTATTATAAATCTAGTGGCGGATTAGCTGTCGCCCCCAACAACAAGGAAATTATGAACATCTGACTTATACTGCAAGCCCTCTCATGTGGTATATATGCCGCAGCGTGAGAAAATGAACCTTCTGACATGTGAGTCCAACGAAGACTCAAATCTGCTTACGTATCCGCGCAGTCTTCTTTGTCCGCATGAAGAAAATTTGCATCCTTAGCTATCCAAAATGTGCCAAGTGAAGATTCTGATCAGACCCACGAATGTGCAGGCTGATCTGAAGTTTTGCTGGGCGTACATGTCCGAATGTACATTATCTGTTAAGGCTGATATATTACAGGGATTAGAATTATATAGATTTTTAACTTGGTACAGTAAATCAACACCAACACGAAATAATCTTTATCATGTATTAACATCAACGTTTCGCCATCACGGCTTCTTCAGGATGTAATAAACAATAGATATAGATGACGTCGCGCACGAAAACGTAACGTGATTTTTAATGTAATGTTGAAATAGTGCATCAAAAACTTCCTCCGCCCAGACTAAGTTAGACATCATCACGACTGAATCAGAAAATCTACACCGTAAAACACTCCCATAGATTTTTACGGTAAATACTGGCAGCTGGCTACCAGCGTCTTTACCGTAAACTTTTACGGGGGCCCGTAGAACACTTGCAGGAATTACCTCGTAGGATGGAGTAAGGATGTGTAAGCTTAAGATATGGTGCGTTAGCTCACATCCCTACTATGTCGTACACGTTACCTATCTTGCCCTACACTGCCCTGTCACGCGTATTTAACACTGTAAATAAACTACAGGCGCCCGTAAAATTTGCGGTACATGTACTGACAACCAGTTGCCAGTATTTACCGTAAAATCTACAGGGTCTATTTACAATGTACCCGAGCAGACTGTGAAATAGAAACAACAAAGGTACTGAATACAGTCAAACCTCAATGGTTCGAACCTCTTTGGGGCCATGAAAATTTGTTCGAGATATTGGTAGTTCGAGCCACTGAGGGTTAATCCTGGCGCTAGGTCAGGAAGCAAATGGTGAGTAAATTAAGGGAAATCTTTTTTGATCTTCAATATAATAATCGTATGTTGAATGTACTCATTAGAATCGCCTCATCGAGGCGATTCTAATGAGTACACTCAACATACAATTTCGTATTAAAATGACAAAATTTCATCAAATGTTTGTTCTCTTGATCTATCGGAAAAATTTCGTAGGGACTCAAAAACGAGTTCAAAATAGCCATGGTAAACGAGCCATCGTTGTTCGAGCTATCGAGGTTCTACTGTAATTGTTCGGATGCACATATTACTGAGACAAATATATGGGCCAAACATGCGAAAACGTATCTTCCGGCATACAATGCATGAGGGACAGCGAAGGTCCAGATCAGACTGCGCAAGCGTGCAGTCTGATTAGGGCCTTCGCTGTCCACTAACAGAATCATTGGATACTACAGAATCTACGAATGGAGAGCAAAAGCCCGGATGATACTTTGCGCATGCGCTGGGTGATCTTAATCTGCGCATTTTTGCGAATGTTCGAAGGCACTTTTTCGCTTGACTCGGCCCATATATACAAATGGGCTGATGAGAAATTCTATCAATTTTCTATAAGTCATACAGTAGACAAGCTAGGAGCAATGTCAGGAAATAAGGACAAGAAATAATATATGACACAAGATTTATTTATCATGTTTACAATGGACCACTATCCACCAGAAAGGATTCAACCGGGCGTATCGGAGAAGGTTAAAAAGTTCAGCTTAGACTGGCATGAAAACAGAATAAACAAGTCTGTTTTCAAGTCTGTACTCTGGAGTGGGCTGCAGAGTTAGATAGTCTGTCTATCTATGCCCAGTTATTCAAAGCTTCGTTAGCTTAACGAGTTCGTTAAGGGTCATTTCGTTAACTGTTTTAGCAGATTCAATTTACAATATTCTGAAATTATTTGCTGAAAAAATGTGAGTAGCTTTTGCACTGCAAAATTTCAGCATATTTGCGTATCACTCGATGTAAATTTTAACGAATCGTTTACTAACGACGTCGTTAGCTTTGAACAACTGGGCCCAGATCTTTGAAATTCCTATATATCTTTTATAAGAAGTTTCATGTATTCACATTTACTAACTACGGTATGCAAAGTCGTTTAGTATGGTTTAGTATGCGTCCCAAGTCATGGCGATTGGTGTGTCCTCTCTGACGGATGTTTGGTGTTTGCCGACACCCGCTCTTCACCATTTTCTTTCAAACATTTGTGGTTATTCTTATTATTTCACTGTTGAAATAGAGAACCCCTATGTAGACTTTGTATCTCTTTTACAACATTTGAACCAGCATTATTGCATAAAAAGCAGTGTCGCATGTTATTAACAACCGTGCATTAACCGGTGAAAAGCCGTGTATTAACAAGGCAATTCACGCGCTGTTAATGTACGGCTACACAACTTTCAATATGACCGTACCGGAGCCACAGATTTGCTGCCCTTACGAGATGTGTACTGCCCGGCCCTAGAACGAGCATAGTCTGTGGAAATTATGTTCGCGAGACATCGGTGAAAAGGCAAAACAAAATAGTGCTAGAAATAACGCGAAATGTAGCA
This sequence comes from Anodontia alba, assembly GCA_964016985.1. NCBI lineage: Eukaryota > Metazoa > Mollusca > Bivalvia > Lucinida > Lucinidae > Anodontia > Anodontia alba. The sequence continues at coordinate 62,039,165 of OZ024827.1, read as the reverse complement.
AATGTTTTCATCTTTTTTTTTTTTTTTTTTTTTTTTTTTTTTTTTTTTTTGCAATAATAGCGATCGAACATGTTTTCTCAATGCATTAACATTCGCCAGGTCCCTTGGGAGGTGTTGAAAACCGCGGCCTTAGGCCTCGGTTTTCAAAACCTCCCACGGGACCTGGCGAACGTTAAAGCATGAAGAACCATGTTTGATCCCTATAATGAATATACGATACCAGCAAAAGCAATTTATTAAGTCCTTTATGCCTAGCTTCCCATAAAAATGACATTGGCAAAGAGTGTAAATCCAGATCAGACGCGGCGTTTGATCAGTGTCTACCCTGTTTGCATTTAATAAAGGAATTTCTATAAAACATGGTAATAATAAAAACTTATCAGACACCCTTTATATTGGAAATGGACCGGTCCAAAAAGTTGAGTAGAACAGTCCACTCCGCATAATGGATTAAACTTGCCAGTTTAACGAATACAGAACAAACAAAACGAATAGGAATTGCAACAGAAACATTACTAATACACGCCTATTCAGATATACTGAAAATTTCACCACCAAAAAAATTGAAAGTTTTCAGATAAAAATTCTGATATTTTTCCTATTTCTGCTCAAAACATAGATTGTGGGTACTCGTTAGAACCGCATCGGCGAGGCGGTTCTAACGAGTACCCACAATCTATGCTTTTGAGCAGAAATAAGACAAATAATGTATATCCCTGTAAACCCCAGTTTTACTATATGAAAGTGGGGTTTAAGGGGGTCAAAATTGTATAGGCATGTTTTCGTGATGTACCGCCTTTGACTGGTCACACAGTAAAACAGTTGTGCGAGGGAAGAGGATGGTTTTCGTGATGTACCGCCTTTGACTGGTCACACAGTAAAACTGTTGTGCGAGGGAAGAGGATGGTTTTAGTGATGTACCGCCTTTGACTGGTCACACAGTAAAACTGTTGTGCGAGGGAAGAGGATGGTTTTCGTGATGTACTGGCTTTGACTGGTCACACAGTAAAACTGTTGTGCGAGGGAAGAGGATGGCCGCCTTTGACTGGTCACACAGTAAAATTGTTGTGCGAGGGAAGAGGGTGGTTTTCGTGATGTACCGCCTTTGACTGGTCACACAGTAAAACAGTTGTGCGAGGGAAGAGGATGTTTTTCGTGATGTACCGCCTTTGACTAGTCACACAGTAAAACTGTTGTGCGAGGAAAGATGATGGTTTTCGTGATGTACCGCCTTTGACTGGTCACACAGTAAAACTGTTGTGCGAGGGAAGAGGATGGTTTTCGTGATGTGCCGCCTTTGACTGGTCACACAGTAAAACTGTTGTGCGAGGGAAGAGGGTGGTTTTCGTGATGTACCACCTTTGACTGGTCACACAATAAAACTGTTGTGCGAGGGAAGAGGGTGGTTTTCGTGATGTACTGCCTTTGAATGGTCACACAGTAAAACTGTTGTGCGAGGGAAGAGGGTGTTTTAGGAGAGCGCCCAATCCTCATCCTCATTTCATGCCGCAGTTCCAAACATAAGTACAAAATACAAAATTATTGACAATATATAGAATGAAATACAGAAAATATGAACAGCAGATTTGGCAGTGAGTGAACGTGCGGTAACCACAATGTTAGCTTCGGTACATTACCGTTAAACGTGGCACATGAAACACAACAGTAACCAAAGCAGGCAGTATTTCAGAGGGTGACCATATTGCCCGACCTACAAGAAAGTGGCCTGTATCAGTATTACCGCCTTAGAATAGACAGCAGGTTAGACTACTCGGGCAGATTCAGAGTGGGTTCTGGGGTTCAATAGAACTCCCCTTTAACTCAAAATTTCATGTTCATGAGAAATTTTGGATAAATTTGGGATTACGTATTTATCTTAAATATTCACACCCCTTACTTTTACCTCATATTTACCTCCAACAAGTCCATTGTATTACCTATGAATGGATATAAAATTGCTGGATGAGTGGCAAACAGTGTATACCCTTCAAACCTCGGCGTCTGATCTAGGTCTACACTGATTACTCAGGCTTGTCTTTCCAAATACGTAGAGTACGCTAATTTAATCAAAATGAACAACCTCAGATTTCATCCTAGATCCCACCCTGCTACTGGCTACTAAAACTTGGTTTCACTAGCGCTTAGCCCTCGCGCTTAATCCTGATAGGGAACCATCTGACACAGTTGTTCGGTACAGGTCCAGGGGGCTGTAGCCCATCAGTGGATCAATGCAGAAAACATATAAATTAAGTTCTCAACACTACGATAAAACTCGGAGGAGGACTCGACTACAAACTGAACAACAAAACAAAAGAAAACTAATTTAGTTTAATCATATTTTATTGCATATAAATGATGCAAAGGGGTCGGCTCCAAATTCTCACAACATCAGTTACGGCCCTTCCTCTACAATTTAACTTACACACACACACACACACACACACACACACACACACACACACACACACACACACACACACACACACACACACACACTATAACTCACATGACAATGACATTAAATATAGAAGTTCAAAACTTTTTTCAAGACGAAAGATGAACTGAATGTTCGATATAGCTTCGTTAGGGTGTTTGAAGTCTGTGTGGTACAACTGTCCCAAACTGTTGCCGAGTACTCCAATACATGTAAAACGTAGGAGACATAGATTTGGTAAAGAGCGACCCTGTGAAATGTGTATTTCAATTTGTGCATAATACCAATGAATTTGAAGGCATTGTTCACAATATTTTCGATGTGTTTATACCAACGCCAATTATTACTTAATGTATGTGGTCTGATACAAAAGAAACAGGAATACCATCAAATTCTTTATTTGGGAGGTGTTCATACAGTTTTAGGGAAATAAGAGGGCTTCAGTTTTCAGAGGGTTGATATATTAACCACAGTTTTGCCCAAGCTGACAAAATTTTCAGATCGTGGTTAATTATGCCTTCAAGATCTTGAATTGAGAATGCGGAACAGAACAATGGGCTATCGCCTGCTTAAAGCCTTGTTAAACTTAGAAGAATATCAGCTTTGTCGTTAACAGAAATTATAAACAAGTGGGGCCAAAGGACAGATCCTTAGGGAACACCAGCATGGATAAGCGGAGAGCTTGAAATGCAGGATCCGTTGAGTTCTATTAGTGACGTAGTCTGTGACACAGTTTAGGAAAGACCCGCTTATGCCATACTGTTTCAACTTCAAAATGAGACCTCTTTGCCAATCCCTGTCAAAAGCCTTTGACAAAAGTCGCAAAAAAAAAAAAAAAAAAAAAAATAAACATGCACGAAAATTGTTCATTATCAAATATTTGACAGATGTGAAGATATATGTCAATAAGATGATTTGTAGTTGAATGGTTAGGAAGAAAACCAGACTGATATTTGAAAAGAAGATCATTTTCGTGCATGTGGCTGTAAATATGTTTGAATATTATGCGTTCCTGAAGTTTTCCAATGCTGCTTAAAAGAGTAATTGGGCTGCAATTAGATGGAAGAGATTTCTCACCTTTTTTATACAGAGACAAATCATTTGATTCTTTTAGAGAAGACGCAAACACACCTTCTGCGAATTATCTGTCAAAAAGAATTGATGGTTGTACAGAAGTTTCTTTGGCAACTGCCGTTAACATTCAGTTACTTATATTATCAGGGATTGTGACTTTGTTAGGATTGAGTAAATTGATTAGTGTCTCAATTTCTGGGACTGTACATGAAATGTTAGATAGAGTGCTTGGGCATGTAATTTGAAAGGTAAGGAGGTGCGTATCGCTGTTGTTTACATTTGAAATTAAAATGAAATAGTGGTTTAAGCATTTAGCCATTTCTTCATCTGAAAAGCAGTAGACGTTTTGTCTTCAGAAGAGGTAATAAGAAGGGGTACACTACCCGATGCGTTTTTAGTTTTAATACAGTGACGTATGACCTGCCAGAATTTTTTCTTGTCGTTAGTGTGAAAATTTGAAAAACAATTCTAAACTATTGTTAAAGTTTTTGCGTGCTTTTTAAGTTGTTACTCTTATTTCTGGCATGCTTATATTTTATCAACTCATTCGAATTACCAGATTTAAGGCTTTTCTCCTTATTTGTCGCGGATGCGCGTATAATGGCGGATTTTTTAATCGAACATAGGTTTGTCATCAGGGCGGACCGTTACTAGTTTACTTAGGATACATAACAAATTTGAGAAAAGTATGTGTGGATTTTTCAAAGGCTTCATTAATGGACCCTTAATATAAGCGATTCCAGTTATGGTTTACTACGAGGTGTTTAAGCTGATCGAAATTTATTTGTTTATAAAGCCAAACTAGCCTTTCAAATGACTTTTGGCAGTAATACTGAAAAGGAAATCTTATAAATGTTGCTTTATGATCGCTGATTTCCGACAATAAAGAGTTCCTGAGTCAAGGTAAAAGAGATCATCCCAGTCAGCATTCTACGTAAATCTATATCGGGCCGTCATCGGCCCGTCAGGGTAGCTGACGGGCCGATGACGGCCCGATGTAGATTTACGTAGAATGCTAACTGGGATCAGGAATTAAGAATGGATCCAGAATTGTACACTGCCGGGTAGTGTCAGTGATTGTATTTTGTAATGACATTATCAACAGTGAAGATTATGGAAGTTAGGATTCAAAAGATCCTCATTCAGGTCTCCAACTAAGATCTTCTTTCTTTCTTTTTTTTTTTTTTTTTTTTTTATTTTGAGAATTCAAAAGCGTTTTTCGATATTTAAATTGAGGTTATTAAAATAGTGAACATCGGCAATTTATAAGAGTCCTTATAAATACGATGTTGTTAACCTTAATTTTGACCCATATGGACTCATCGCAGAATATTCCCAGGTCCCGCTTTCTTGTATGGATGAGTTCTTAGCTTAAATAGAATAATCGCTCCATGGTCACTTCTATCTTTTCTGTTGGGGGCGTCGAAAAAATCAGATAAAAGTAAGGAGTCGTTAGAGAACTGAACATCTAAATGTGTTTTAAAAAAACCCATAAAATATAATCTAGGAAAATATCTCTTATATATTTCAGTTTGTTACGAATACTTCTGGTATTCATGTGTAATACGGATAGATCGGAAGGAGAATTTTGGGGTCCCGGGTTTAGCTCAATATTAAATACTTTAAACAAAAGTATGTACAGAAACAGTGTAAAGTGACTATTTAGAAAACACTCATTGAGAATTAAGTAGTTACTGTGTACTGCATTTTGAAAAGCCGAGTATGTCCTGGTTAATAAATCAATTGTAATTTTGAATGTCAAAAAGTAGCACTGATCAAGAATGCCTTTAGATAACGTACCATCAGTTGGCTTCATCAGGATCTACACTGTCTGTCATTTAGTATGTGAATTTTATTTGTATCAACAACCTGGATCAAATTGTCTGATTGGTTGACAATCAGAAGTGGGCATGATATCTTAATTTATTCAGCATGGCAAGGGTTAACTCACCAAGTAAGCTAACACGGAAAGACTTGCCATTTAAGTGTTCATACAGTATATTCCGAGGGATAACACAATTGAACACTTTTCGCAAAGTCGCAATTTAGGCCTTTGCGCGGTGTGAAAATGACATACCGTATTGGACCTAATTACCGCACATACCCTAAAAGCGCACAGTCAAGCAATTCCGTAGTCTTCAGAGCCAGTCAAGCAATTCCGTAGTCTTACAGCCAGTGTACTTTTTGTCTACTTCTTTATAAAAGCATATTTTGTTGGTACCAACAACAAATGCTTTTATAAAGAGAATCAGAAAAAGAAAACACACCCACATCGCATAAGCATCATTTGATAAGTCCTTCGCTTATCTTTGTTTAAGTGACCCTTAGTTTAGGTCATTATGCGTTTCTGTATAGTTGGGTTCATTCCATTCATACTACTACTGACACACGACGATACGAAGAATTTGTACCACACACCGCATTATGCAGTTGCTATATGTCTTGGCTAATCCGAATCATACTGCTTCATACTGACACACGACGATACGAACAGTATGTAACACACGTCTCGCATTAATTGGTTAATATATGTTTGGGTTTATTCGAATCATACTGTCAATCAAACAGACTGTAGCAAACGTCTCTCATTATGCAGCTGCTATGTGTCTCGGTTCATGCGAATCATATTGCTTCAAAATGACACACGATGATACGAACAGATTGTCCCACACACCTCGCATTATGCAGTCCCTAACACCTCGCATTATCCGAATCATACTGCTTTGTACTGACCCAAGATGATACGTTGTACCGTACGCTTCGCATTATGCTTAGTTGCTATATGTTTGGGTTCAATCGAATCATACTGACACACGGCGATACGAAGTAATTTGTATCACTTTGTGCAAACACCTTCTGTCACATAAAACCGCCAGACGCATTAGTCTTTTTGTAGTCCCAGTTCTTTTGGTAAGTGTACGACCAGACAAACGACCAAACTAATAAATTATTCAGTGTTGCTAATACAGTCTCATCAGCTAATAGCCATTTCGAGAAAACGTTAACCCTCTCAGCCATGCAGATCAAAAGACATTTGCAAACAGTGTAGATCCAGATGAGACGGCTCATAACAAACCATCTCATCAGAATCTACAGTGTTCATCATTCAGTTCGGGATACAATGTATATGACTGACCAGTGTATCTGGAACAATGGATAGTTCCAAATTTAAAGCTGCAGGCACCCAAATTACAGAAACTCGGGGATGAAAGGGCTAACTTTAATCTTTTCTTCCTCTACGTCTACGCTGATTCCGTCAGTCATCCATTTCACTTAGAATCCACTCTCATTACACTAATAGTATCCAATTTACCCTTGTAGTCGTATACTTCAGATCCTAACTGTACTGTCCATAAAATTCTAAGAGGTCCATCTGACTACTTCCCGATGTATCTAAAACACTGCTGGGTCAGTGGCACACAGTGTAGACCCAGATCAGACGCCGCGTTCTGCGGCGTCTGATCTGGGTCTATACTGTTTGCTAATGCCTCTCTGCCCAAATACGAATACCTAGGGTAAATGTGGTTGTTATCCAAATTACACAAGGTTTTCAAGGGTTTCTCAAGAAGGACTTTAACTCAATTAGAAAATGTCAGTATACGCTCAAAGCCTTCCTGTTGAGGCGTATCTAGTCAAAAATAATTTGCGGGTTTAGCATAACGCTTAACCACTCTCTAGGCTAATTCAGCAGACGAAATAGATATGTTTCTCTTTTTTTATACAGAACACAGGATTCCAAAAGAGACAATTTGCATGAAATGTCCAAACCTGTCTTTTTTGGAAAAAAGAAAAGAAATGTATTTTAAAATGTCGTCTGCTTAATTTTTTAGCTTGAGTACTTAGCGTTAAAGCTTTCGAATGTGTAATGAATCAAAAGCACATGTGCGCCCTACGCAGACTAAAATTAGCCTGCGCATCCGCCCAGTCTGATTTGTGTCTTCGTAGTCTGCATGAAGAAACGTTGCGTCTATGGCTATCCAAAATGCACCTAGTAAAGCTTCAGATCAGACTGCGTGAATGAGCTTCTGAAAGTTCGCTGGGCGAATATATCCAAGGATGCGTACGTTTTCTGGTCCCGAGGTTATAAAACTTTTTTCATGCTCAACTCAGCTGAGCATGAAATTTGTCCTGCTAATAAATTTCAAATTACTAACAATTGCAAATTCTTTCTTGCTAAACATAACTGAGCATGAAAATTTCTCTGCTAATAAATATGAACTATTGTTGGCATTTTCATATTTAGTAGCAGAGAAAATTTCATGCTCAGCTGAGTTGAGCATGAAAAAAGTTTTATAACCTCGGGGCCTGACTGTGCGGCCCATTTCAATATGCCTGTCCCCAGTTGGTCGACGATTGTAATGGAGTGGTGCCTCGTAAAACTGGCCCCTATCGGTTAAACATGTATAGATAGCGAGTGTACGCATCCGACAGTTTGATCAGGGCCTTACAGAATCACTGAATACTGTTAAACTATACCCACTGACTACATTCGAATATCAATGGCTCGAACATCTTTGGGACCATGGAAATTTATTCTAGATATGGGTAGTTCGAGCCACTGAGGGTTAATCATAGCGCCAGGTTAGGTCACAATTTGCAATAATATATGGATGTTTTTTTCGATCTGCTATAATAAAATAATGGTATGCTGAGTGTACTCATTAGAATCGCCTCGATGATGCGATTCTAATGAGTACACACAACGCACATTTTCATGATTAAATAGAAAATAGGGAAAATTCCTAAAATCTCGCTAAATATTTTTTTTCTTGAGCTGTCGGAAGAATTTCCTTATGACTCAAAAACGAATTCGAATCACATCACGAAAACATACCTACATAATTTTGACCCCCTTAAACCCCACTTTTATATAGTAAAACTGGGGTGTACAGGGGTATACATTATTTTTCTTATTTCTGCTAAAAACATAGATTATGAGTACTCGTTAGAACCGCCTCGGCGAGGCGGTTCTAACGAGTACCACAATCTATGTTCAGAGCAGAAATATGAAAAATATCAGAATTTTTCATCCGAAAATTTTCATTTTTTGGTGGTAAAATTTTCAGTATATTTGAATAGGCGTGTTTCCGTAATGAGCTACAGTAAACGAATCATCATTGCTCGAATATCCGACAAGACATTTTCTGATGGTATGGCTCAATTTATTACGAACACATCTCAGCAAGTGTAGTACCCATTAATTTATATGTCAAAGTCAAGGCATTTTGAATGTTTGCCTGCCTCCCCATATGAAATGCTACCAATTAAGACAGGCTCATTTGTGCGTCTAAGATCAATAGTTGTTGTTATTGCGTTGAACTTCAACCCATTTATACCGAGTGGACTTTCCGACTTCAACTCTTGGGACATGCCCATTTGCAATAGAATGTGTGTCTAGTTAGTTTAATCATTACCAGTTTGTCAAACAAAATTAATGTATTTAATGTGCAAACAATGCAGAGCCTGATCAGTCGCCAGTTTAAGGAAGTGAATAAACATGGAAATGTTTGTTTGTTACCCTTTAGAAAAATCGTATAAAAATATTATACGACTTTCAATACTTTCCTGCACATCTTTAGCCAAATTACTTGGTGCCTAACAAGTTATAAACTCGTAAAACTTCAGGACACAGTTGTTCAAAACTAACCTATGTGTAGATGTGGTAGTATTGAGAACTCACAACACTTCTTTTTCCACTGTCCTTACTATCAGCAGCAGAGAAACGCGCTTCTAAATGTGGTTTCTTCCTATCATAGACCTACTCTTGATCTTCTTCTGTACGGGGAATCCTCTTTATCATATGATGTAAATATGTTAATTTTTGAAAACATTCACCGGTTTATATTGAATTGTAAACGTTTTTCATGAGATGTTTTAAATACTGATATGGTCATGCGATTGCTTTACTACATTTATCCGTTGCAAACGGTATTATATTCCATGTTGGATGCCGGGTGCCCCGACCCCTCTATCCCAATTTCCCACCTACCCCCCTCTTATCTCCCCCTTCTACCCCTCCACCCCCACCACCCCTTGTTTTGTCCATTTACATTTTCCTAACCTTTGCTAACCTCAAAATGCTTTATATGAAATGATTACTATTTGTATACATTAGATTTTCATCATTTTTATCACCCAAACTTGTAAAAACAACACTTATTGTTAATTATCACTACATAATGTTACTTGCTCCAATGTATCTTGCTCGAAATTCGCCATTATGTATACATGTCGATTGTTTGTGGGAGAAGAACTATATAAGTACTTGTGCTTTCGTTCTACTCCCAATTTGTATAATGACTTGCATCGTGTTGTAATGATAGTTATGCTACAATAAAATAGGTTTAAACCAAAACTAACGATGTTGTAAGTTAACGTATCGTTAAAATTTTGATCATCAAATATGGCATTGCTGAAAAAATGTGAGAAGTAAATTTGCAAAACTTTGTCATGATTTAATGCAAAACCATTTGTTGCAACTACTTGTCTACAAAAACTTTTATTCTAGTCATTATTTTTATTTATTTATATTTTTTTTTAATCAACTATTTTCACTTTTCCCCAGAGTAAAAATGACAGCTAATTATGCAGAAATTTGTAAGGTAGGTAACTTGGAGGCAGATTAGTAACAAGCCCCTTGTTCATTTTTTTTCTGAAATTTTCACAATGTTGTTGTGAAACATTATTAATTCAAATTCAGCAAAGTAAAATAAAAAGTACTTTCTTAGACCAAAATTCCAAAAAATCACTTTTACTCTAGAAATTGCATAGGTCATACCAATTTTTGGCCGTAAATTAAATTTTAGGGTAAATATTTGAGAACAAAACACAGAAGCAGAAAAGACAAATGGTTTCTGATAAGATATGGTCGATCAAACAAAATATTTTCATATAAAATAAAACGCCAAGCAAAACACGTCTTTCCGAGTGATGTCGAAAGGACATAAATGTGTTGAACTAATGAAAAACAAATATCGAGTAATGAAGTTTAATACCTTTCCTTAACATTTACAAACCTCTGGTTTAATTCAGCAGACGATAAATTGATGCTATTTTTTCTTAATTATCCCAGAAAACAGGTTTTGACATTTCATGCAAATTGTTTCCAATATGTTTCTCAGTTTTACCAGAAAATGGGTTTTGACATTGCATGAAATGTCAAAACCTGTTTTGTGGTGAAAATAAGAAAAATAAATAAATAAAAAATAATAATATGTCGTCAGCTGAATTGTTTTTACCCAGGGTGCTTAGCCTTAAAGATAACTGATTGTTGGAGTACGAAAAGATAATAAAAAAATTAACGCATTTTGCAGATTTATTTTTGTAAAAAGGACAAAAAAAAAAAACGAATGCCATGCTGACACTTATTTCCATTTTTGTGACTGGAAATATGAACTGAAGAATTATTTTTTGTTTGTTAACTATTTTTTTGTCTCCAGTCGTCTGAAATGATCAGACCATTAAAAGACGACAAAAAGTATAATGCGTCTGAATAAATACCATATATGGTAATTCCATGATTCTTCTTCAATGGCAAGGTAAAGAAACTGATAGGCGATTGACGCTGTCATATTATATATTTTGTTTGAAGATAATGTTAAAAACGACCATTTACAATACGGCAAATGAACTAAAATAGCTATTAACAAATGTTAGTGACATCGTTTCATTTTTGCACTCTGGAAATAGAGAAATGCGACCTCTTATCACCCACTTGACATCTATAAATATATGTCTGTAGGCCACTATATTGAATAGACTAGACAAACTTATGGTTTACGTACAAAACAAAATACATTAATAATACCACATAAGACAATTCTAGAATATTTAGTGCCACTGTTCCTCTTATTTTCCCAAGAAAACAACGGCAAGCAACTCATGCAAATTGTCTCCTCAGGAGGCTTTGTTGGGTAGGAGTTTTACGGCCCAGTCAACACTATTAAAGGTCATATCGAGCCGGTCAGTTTACCTAACGTCACTTTTACTGGACAGGCGGCTAATCAGTACTTGTGCACATTCTATCGCCAGAAACTGACAACAACCCTTCTTGAATCAGCATAAGGGGAAAATGACCGTAAAAAATATTTCATGATCAAGCTCTACGAAAGAATATTACCGGATCCGGCATGCAGGAATCGAATTCGCGACCTCCTGATCACCAGTCGGACGCGCATCCAAATTAACCACCGAGCCCAGCCCCTCAGGAGGCAATTTGTATCAATTGCCTAAATTTTTTCTTCTGAAAAAAAAAAAAAAAAAAAAAAAAAAAAAAAAAAAGAATAAAACATTACATAATGTTGTCTGCTGAAATATTAGCGTATATGCCATAACTAAAGATCAAAGTTTTAACTAAAATCGTTAGGTTTTGAACAACGGAGCCCAGATTGACATGTCACTTTGACCTTTACATTGAATATTCAGCAGGATACATCCATTGTGCAATTTAGGCATGGTGGCAAGGAAATTCTGCATTCCACGTGAGACAGGTATTTGCTCACATATTCAGGTAAACGAATATCTAATATGAAATAAAGGCACTGTCTTTGATGCAACCACACTCAGCCAGTTATTTTTGACGTTTATTGTAGGGCGAATATAGCTACAATTTACTGATCGGATATGCAAGATGGCCGCCATCTTGAAAATCTGTTTTTCGCTTCATCTCCTGAACCGAAAGGCTAAGTAATTGGAAACTTGGCAGGAAGCATCAGGGTGACTTGTGGATAATAAAATAGCTAAAATCATTCCAATTTGAAATCCAAGATAGCCTCTACGGCCGCTGTCTTGGAAATTTATTTGCGCTTCTGCTCCTGAACCGAAAGGCCAAGTGACTCAAAACATAGTAGAAAGCATAAGGGTGACTTGTAGATAAAAATAGCTAAAAGCGTTCCGATCGGAAATGCAAGATGGCAGCCACAATTTTCATCTTGAAAATCTATTTTGACTTTCTTCTCCTGAATAGAAAGGCCAATTGACTCAAAACTTGACATCAGGATGGCTTGTAGATCAAAAACAACTAAAATCACTCTGATCGGACATCCAAGATGGTCGCCCTAGAAGTCATGTTGAAAATCTATTTTGAATTTTTTCTCCTGAACCAAAAGGGCAATTGACTCGAAACTTCATTGAAAGTATCGAGGTGACTGTAGATCAAAAGTAGCTAAGATCGTTCTGATTGGAAATCCAAGATGGCGGCCATCTTGAAAATCTATATTGAACTTTTTATCTTAAACCGAAAGGACAGTTGACTCAAACTTGTCTGGTAATCAGGTGAGCGATACAGGGCCATCTTGGCCCTCTTGGTTTTTATTTTTGTTTAAATTCAGCAAAGTTATTATTTATTCAAAAGTAATTTTAAACAGGGTTGTCAATAGTAATTTCTCATTTTTAGCTTTTTAATTATTTATTGTTCTACTTACAGTGATGCTAAATTAAAGATGGCGAAGGAGATAAAACAAAGTTTGCTACGAGATTCCACACTAGATTTGGGTGCCGAAGTATGTTTGTCAGCCCCTCTACAGTAATGCACAAACTTTGTGTGTTTGCTATAAATATAATCAGATAATTATAGGTAATCCAAAGGTAAAAGTGACATATCTTTTTGGTCGGCCTTTACTTATTGCATTCCTAGTATGTAAACAATTGCACAGTTCACCTGTCACCTTTATTTGTAAGCTGCTGTGCGACAAGGATGTGGAAAAGCTAGGAGCTTATTATATTTTTCAGTCACGCCATTTTAAGGTTGTGGTTTCAATTATGTCACAAACTTTGATATACGTTGGCGGAGGAGTACCAGGCAAATACCATGTTTATAAGTAAACTACGTTTGAGTTGTGTCGTAAGAAAAAAAACAAACATTCATTTCCATACAGCAGGCACTTTGTTGTCCGCTTACATAACTACTATGTAGAATACAACGAAGAACAGCGAATGTCATGACATTACGATAACACGCCTATTCAAATATATAAAAAAAAATCTCATCTCCAAAAACTGAAAATTTTGAGATAAAAAAACTCAGATATTTTTTACTTTTCTGCTCAAAATATAGATTTTAAGTACTCACAATCTAGAGCACCCACAATCTATGTTTTCGAGTAAAAGTAAGACAAATAATGTGTACCCCTGCAAACCCCAGTTTTACTATATAAAAGTGGGGTTTAAGAGGATCAAAATGATATAGGCATGTTTACGTGATGATAAGTTTGCGCATACCCAAAATGGACCCGTTTCATATGAAACGGACGATTTAAGTTAGAGTAAAACCTCAATGACTCGACCACCGATGACCACGGCCAAACTTAACTCGTTTTTGGGTCCCTAGGAAATTCCTCCGACAGCTAAAGAAAAACTATCTTTCCTATTTTATCATGAAAATACGTTGTGTGTACTCACCAGAATTGCTTTATCGAGGCGATTCTAATGAGTAAACTCAACATACCATTATTTTTGGCAGATCGAAAAGACATCCATATGTTATTCCCATTTCGAGGGTTGAGCGCAAGACTATGGTAACTCAAACATATTTTTGAAACCCTTGTTTAGGGGCAACTTGGACCCCTTTGTAAACAATGCAAATTTAGGTGCCATTGCTCATACGAGCAATGGCACCTAAATTTTCATTGTTTACAGAAAGAAATGTTGTAATCTTCATAACACCTTCATGGTGAGGAGATTAGGTTTGGGGAAAAACAACCATCTGACTTACGCTAGTCTTGCGCTCAACCCTCGATTTGTCTCCTAATCTGGAGCTATGACTGACCCTCATTAGCTCGACCTGCCCATATCTAGAACACATTTCCATGGTCCAGAATACGTTCGAGCAAATGAGGTTCGACTGTAATTACATTAATAAACTCACAATCTGTTGATAAACGTGCAAACAATGTGTGTGTGTGTGTGTGTGTGTGTGTGTGTGTGTGTGTGTGTGTGTGTGTGTGTGATGAAATCAACAGTCATGATGCTGTGGGACTTTTCACTGGCATAAGAACAACAAAGTCTAGAGGCCAAATATCACATTATCAGTGATAATGTGAAACAAGAGGCCCACGGGCCACAGGTCGCTCATCTGAGGGATATAGCCACTGCAGATATGCAGATGTTATGCAACATTTTTCCAATCCTGTCATTGCAACTAATGAAAAGATCATCATTTAAGCAGTTCTTAATTTTGAAGAAGAATATATATGGCATGACAGTCAATGGAGCGTGATCAATTGAACAAACTCTCAATCACATTTCAACAGTAGGATCAATGTGAAATTTGGTGACAAATGGCTAAGTGGTTTCTGAAGAATCATGATTTTATCGATGTAAACAGCTCAGTGGCAGGGAAATATAATAAACATAAACAAGATGGCAGCCATCTTAGATTTCCAATCAGAATGACTTTAGCTACTGCTGATCTACAAGTCACCTCGATACTTCCAATGAACTTTGAGTCAAATGCCCTTTCGGTTCAAGAGAAAAAGTTCAAAACAGATTTTCAAAATGGACGCCATGGCCGCATTTGGGATTTCCTATCGCAACGATTTGAGCAATTTTTTATCTACAAGTCACCCCTATGCTTCCTACCAAGTTTCGAGTCAATTGGCCTTTCAGTTCAGAAGAAGAAAGGAAAAATAGATTTTCAAGATGGCCACCATTTTGGATTTCCGATTGGAACAATTTTAGCTATTTTTATATCTACAAGACGCTTTCTACCAAACTTTAAATCAACTGGCCCTTTGGTTCAGGGAAATAAGCGAAAAAAAAAGAGTTTCAAGATGGTCGCCATGGTGGCCATCTTGGATTTCCAATCCTAACAATTTAAGCTATTTTAGATCTTCAAGTCACCCCAATGCTTCCTACCGAGTCAAATGGCCTTTCAGTTCAGGAGAAGAAGCGAAAAAGATTTTCAAGATGGCTGTCATGGCGGCCATCTTGGATTTCTGATAGGGACGATTTTAGCTATTTTTGATCTACAGGTCACCCTGATGCTTCCTACCTAGTTTAAAGTCAAAAAGCCTTTCGGTTCAGGAGAAGAAGTGAAAAATAGATTTTCAAGATGGCCGCCATAGCGGCCATCTTGGATTTCCAATCGGAACGATTTTTGCCAATTTTGATCTATAAGTCACCCCGATGCTTCCTACCAAGTTTCAAGTCAATTGGCTTTTGGGTTTAGGAGTAGAAGCGAATAAAAGATTTTCAAGATGGCCATTATGGCGGCCATCTTGGATTTCCGATCAGCAGGATTTTAGCTATTTTTATTCTGCGTCACCCTGATACTTCCTACCAAGTTTGGACTCAACTGGCCTTTCGGCTCAGGAAATGAAGTGAAAAATAGATTTTCCAGATGGCGGCCACGGCAGCCACATTGGATTTCCGATCGGAACGATTTTAGCTATTTTTGATCTACAAGTCAGCCCGATGCTTCCTACCAAGTTTTGAGTCAATTGGCATTTGGGTTTATTAGAAGAAGCGAACAATAGATTTTCAAGATGGCCGCCATGGCGGCCATCTTGGATTTACGATTGACACAATTTTAGCTATTTTTGATTTACAAGTCACCCCAATGCCTCCTACCAAGTTTTGAGTCAACTGGCCTTCCTGTGCAGGAGAAGAATCGAAAAATAGATTTTCAAGATGGCGGCCATTGCGGCCATCTTGGATTTCCGATCGAACTATTTTAGTTATTTTTGATCTACAAGTCATCCTGATGTTTCCTACTAAGTTTCGAGTCAATTGACTTTTGGGTTAAGGAGAAGAAACGAAAAATAGATTTTCAAGATGGCCGCCAGCCATCTTGGATTTATGATCAGCATAATTTTAGCTATTTTTGATCTACAAATGACCCCAATATTTCCTAGCAAGTTTGGAGTCAATTGGCTTTTCGGTTCAGGAGAAGAAGCGAAAAATAGGTTTTCAAGATGGCTGCCATGGCGGCCATCTTTGATTTCCCATTAGCACGATTTTAGCTATTTTTGATCTACAAGTCATCCCGATGCTTCCTAGTAAGTTTGGAGTCAAAGGGCCTTTCGGTTCAGGAGAAGAAGCGAAAAATAGATTTTCAAGATTGCTGCCATGGCGACCATCTGGGATTTCTAATCGGCACAATTTTAGCTATTTTTGATCTATAAGTCACCCCAATGCTTCCTACCAAGTTTGGGGTCAATTGGCTTTTGGATTTAGGAGTAGAAGTGAAAACTAGATTTTCAAGATGACTGCCATGGCGGCCGTCTTGGATTTCCAATCGGCACGATTTTAGCTATTTTTGATCTACAAGTCACCCCGATGCTTCCTAGCACGTCTGGAGTCAACTGGCCTTTCGGTTCAGGAGAAGAAGCAAAAAATAGAGTTTCAAGAAGGCGGCCATGGCGGCCATCTTGGATTTCCGATCTGTACGATTTTAGCTATTTTTGATCTACAAGTCACCCTGATGCTTCCTAGCAAGTTTGGAGTCAAATGGCCTTTCGGTTCAGGAGAAGAAGCGAAAAATAGATTTTCAAGATGGCGGTCATGGCGGCCATCTTGGATTTCCGATCGAAACCATTTTAGCTATTTTTAATCTACAAGTCACCTTGATGCTTCCTACCAAGTATCGAGTCAATTGGCCCAGGGGTGTAGGAGGAGTAGGATTTTAAAGCAATTGTTGACGCCGCACGACGGACGACGCACGACGGACGACGGACATTGACTGACCACAATAGACCAGTGAGGGCCTTTTGACCCAATAAAAGATGATGCCAATGAGTGCCTTTTGACCAATAAAAGACCAAAAGTGAAATGATCGTCTAATCAGTGGTGAAGTGAACAGTGACGCCAATACTGATTTTTTTTTTTCGTCAGTTTACGAGCAGCAAAGACCAAAAGCCAAATGGTTCCCTAATAAGTGAACAGTGATGCCCAATAAGGGATTGTTCGTCGGTATACGAGCAGCACAGGCTAAAGTTCAAATGAGCTCCTGGTCAGTGATGAATAGTGATGTCAGTAAGGGACTTTTCAACAGTACGCGAGCAACAAAGGTAAAAAAATACTAAATGATCTGATCAGTGATGAACATTGACGCCAATAAGGGACTTTTCACCAGTATACGAGCAGCAAAGATCAAAGATCAAATGATCTCCTGGCCAGTGAGGAACAGTGACGCCAATAAGGTTTTTTATTTCATCAGTATACGTGCAGTAAAGACCAAAGACCAAATGAATTCCTAATCAGTGATGGACTGTTTTGCCAATAAGGATTTTTTCCTGAGTATACGAGCAGCAAAGGCCTAAGGCCAAATGATCTCCTGATCAGTGATTAACATGGAGGCAAATAATACCCTTTTCACCAATATACGAGCAGCAAAGGTTAAATGATCTCCTAATGAAGTGAACAGGGAAGCCAGTAAGATATTTTTCATCAGTATACGAGCAGCAAAGGCCAAAGACAAATGATCTCCTGATCAGTGATGAACAGGGAAGCCAATAACTAAAGGTGTTTTTCATCAGTATACGAGCAGCAAAACCCAACGGCCAAATAATCACCTGATCAGTGATGAAAAGTGACGCCAATAAGGGACTTTTCACCAGTATACGATCTGCAAAGGCCAAATGATCTAATCAATGATGAAGTGAAAAGGGAAGCCAGTACGGGTTTTATACAAGTATACGAGCAGCAAACGCTAAAGACCAAAACGATTTCCTGATCAGTAATGAAGTGAACAACGACACCAATAAGGGAATTTTCTCCAGTATACAAATAGCATAGACCAAAGACCAAAGAATTATTCATCTCCTAACCACTGATGAACAGTGACGATCCCTCCCAGGGGTTTTGGCAACAGAGGTATAAGGCCATTTATTTCAGGGGAACAAGGGAATAAAAGTCTAAAACTGAAAGGAAAAGGTTTTGGGGAACAAGGAACATAGAAAATCAAGATTTTGATTTTGGAGAATAAGGGAAAATGCCGATTTTTTTCAGGGGAACAAGGGAACAGGATCCCCCTAGGAGGGCCTCAGTGCCGTCAATAAGGGACTTATCAGTAGTATACGAGCAGCAGATGATGGCTTGATGAAGTGAAATAGTCACGCTAACAAGGGAATTTTCACCAGTATACAGGCGGCAAAAGCCACAGGCCAAATAACACAGTTCGTTATAAAATAATTCTGGATATATTTGAAAGATGAATCCCAAAAATGTTTAGATTATTATTATCATATAGAAACATGATGAAAATGATATTATTTCAATATAATCTATATATTTGTTTGTTTTAATATACCCAATTTTTTTGTGACATGGATTTTTTATTGGATCCCAAAAACGTGTTCTAAAGAGGTTTTACTATTTTCTCAAGAAAATGAAACAGTTGTTTTTTTTTTCTGTGTTTTGTTTTTATTTAATAATACAACATATTCAAACACCATTTCTCTTTGACTTTTAGCTTTCCTTTCCTGAATCTTTTTTAACAATCTTGTTCCTTAATCTTTCATATTCATCTTCTAAAACCTTTGGTTGAGCAGTAACTATTTCAGGATTAAATGATTTCTAAAACAGATCTTGAACACTACTAACACGACAAGGCTACATGAGCGCTACTGTTTTCAAAAACACCAGATCCTAAAGAAATAACAGCCTTTTTTAAAGATGCTCCTTGAACTTGATGTATCGTACAAGCCCGACACGGCTAAAAAGGAAACTCTTCCCTTACTAGCACCCGACTAGAATTCTTGAGATATTATTTCAATCGGTATTGCACTGCTTGAATCCTGGAAAACACGTCCAATATCAGCACCATCGAACTTAACATTTACGTATTGCAAGTACATAGGGTCCTCCACAGCAAGATCAAATGAATCTGCATGAGCCATCGCTACATAATCAGTCCATGGAATGTATAAACATTTCGAATCAACATTATTCTTATACCGTTTGAAACAAACGAACTTTGCAATCAACCTGCATCTGTGTTATCTTTTGGTACGTCCGTGCTTTTAACTTCTCCACTAGGATGAATATCCGAATTGGAGTAATAGTGAACAGCTTTCACCAACTGTACAAGATGACAATTGTTTTATATCAACAAATTGTGCCTCTTAATAATTGCTGATTCGCTCAGAGAGTATTTTACTTACAATTGCAGAACTTGACTATGTCCCAGTAATTGCGAAAGTAAGTAATTTATCTTGATGTGAAGTATATCATTTATACAGGTAAGTGTAACCAAAAAGAAATCGTTGCAATTATTAGAGGAAGATTGAATCTCATTGTCAAGAAAACTATTTGACAAATGTTTGATTGACATTTTAAAAACAAAGAAAACAAAGATAACTGCAATTTCAATGATGTCCCTGACCTGGATATACAACTGTATATTAAATATGCCAATTCAGCAGTAACTATGATTCAGTTTCAGTACAGGTTTATATAGTCGTCGACCATAAAATGTTTGATTCATTTTTGGGCTGTTCATGATTTTTATTGTTACGTCTCTCTTTAAATTCATAAACAAAATTGTTTTGCATTGACAACAAAAATAACATGGAGCATTGTTCCTGACATTAAGTAAACACCGATTATAATATTATTTGGAAAACAAATGCTAGCCCACGTATCGCATTCCTTTTTACAAAGGAAGCCAACTTGTTGTGTGTTCCATAACTGTCTGAAAGCCTTGATGAGCGAACCGCTGTGTTGACATTTACTTGTTTTGGCCGAGGGCAACTGATATTTTCCAGAGTATATGTCAATTTGAAACCTTATATTGTTTAACAGGAGCCACATACGTAGGTGTCAGTGTATACATCGTGGGCTGCAAAAGTAATAAATGCTTTATAAAATTGTTGAACTTAGAGCGAAAGTGCGGTTAACCCATTCATGCCGAGTGTTCCATAAAGGGGGCAGTAGCGGCAGTGTATACATATAGATGACGCGTTGCTTATAATGTTGACACAGGTCAGATGGCGCGAATTCTGCGCCTGATCAGTCTTCACTGTTTGCAATAAATGCAGGCTATTTCAATCTGTAAAAATAAAAAAAACACCAAAACTAGACATCCCTCAGACCGTAAATGATCCTGCTAGAAGAGTCATCTCGACAGAAATAGGTTAGATTTCAGGGTAACACAGTCTGAGTAGGCGCATGAAAAAAACAACAAAAAACAAAACAAAAAACAAAAAAAAAAAAAAAAAAAAACAAAAAAAAAAAACAATAAATGTAAAGCTGTTTATATGTTAAGTTTGCAAAGTGTCAATCTTTTTGTTTTGTAATGTCAGTGCCTGTGTGTGGTCGTATACGGGTATGTGATTTATTGCTATATTATGCGTATGCCTCATGTCATATGCAACATTAATCCGAGACATTATTTTATATTATTATTATTACGGTCATGCGAAAATGTGGACAGCAAAGGCCCAGATCAGCCTGCGTATTCGCTTGAATTATTTTGCCGAAAATCAGCAATTGTACAATGACCATGTATGTGTCCCTACTAAGCTAAGGGGACTGTTAACACATGGTTGATGGTGATACACCCCTATTAATTTCTCCATTGACTGCAATACTAAAAGTTAAAAGATGTCTCAACTGCTACAGTTCTGTGGTCCCACATCAGATTCAGGTTTGGTATGATATGATAGCCACTTGAGTCAGCAACAAATCATGAGATTTTCGTGTCCTCTTCACCACTTTGAAAACACAAGACATTTCCCGCCATATGACATCCCAAACACGACTCCTATTCAGGGTTACACACTGAAAAGACCGACCGACTATTTTTAGCACTCCACCCAGCAAAACAGTTCCCTGCAGAATATTTTATTGTCTGGAATTCTCTTTCAGGAATCTCCTGTGGTCTAAAATAAACAGAACAATGCAGTCTTTTTTACTATACACTGTATAAGCCATCTATTCTGCACGCTCTATATTAGATAGGTCTATTTTTCAGGATATTTTTCAGGATACCAAAACAGTGTCACGTCAATAGTACTATGTCTTACAAGGGAGGCAACTTATGTGAATCATATTTGCCGTACATCAATTCCCTTCTGAAAAGAGATCTACTCTAAAAGGAAAGATTTTTTACTCTCAATGGAAACATATTCTTCCTTTTAGAGTAGACCCCTACTTCAGAAGGGAGAAAACTAACTTTGACACATTTGTCTCCCCTGAAATTGTATTCAGTCTTAATCATCTTAAAATGTATTTAACGTTAATCCCTGTATACACTCTTTTTGACTTTGAACATAGTCTGCACGAATTTTACATGAACAGCTATATATACATACAGTAATTGTACATAGAACCTTCGTATTGTATACAGTACACCATTCTTTCACCAGTAACAGTGCAGACTCATCACGAAGACATGTCCATAAATACAGTGGCACTTTTTATAGCTGCAAAAACGAAAGTTTCAGATGAAAAAATGTGATCTTTTTGTTATTTTCCTCGAAACAGAGATTGATGATACTCGTTAGAACCGCCTCATCGAGGCGGTTCTAACGAGCACCCACAATCTATGTTTTATTGCAGAAATAAGAAAAATTATGTATACCCCTGTAAACCCCAGCTTTTCTATATAAAAGTGGGGTTTGAGGGGGTCAAAATTACATAGATATGTTTTCGTGATGTAGTCAGGTTTTATGTTCCAGCACTATAAGACTTACAAATGACACTGACAGTCACTTTTATTCGATGAGATACTCTACTACTTTACTGCTATAGTATATACTAGTAAAAGTGGGCCTTCCATGTCAAATCCTTGGAGCTGTTTTGACATCTGTGCTCCTAATACCATACAAATATCATATGTTTGTATTTACGGAAAATGTTGTATTCTGTATGTCTGGAAGTCATACGTATAAACAGCATAAATGTGGTTTTTACGAGAAGAAAAAAATAGTTCATTTTGAAACGATGTCTCCAAAACATCAAACAGATTCCTTATAAAATTTCGGTGAAGATGCATCAAAATACTGCTTAACGAGTGCGAATGTATCATTGTGCGAATTCTGGGATTTTTTGAAATTTATATGAGGGTCTCTGATGAAGCCTTACTTGCCGAAACTGATTATTCGGGCATAAAAAAGTTCGACACTACAGTTATTGTCGTCTTTGTATATGTGTTCATTGCTCTCTAGAGTCATTATTTGTTTTAATCTATTTTCGTCACTATAGTGACATGACTGTTCTGTGAACTTCTACTCCCGTGTGATGAAAGGCTGCATGAGGACATTTTCATGAAAATGGAGGCTACTGCAGATGCATTTTAGCACTGTGAATTCTGTTTTAAAATACATGTACCGCACGCGTTCAATTAACCCTTTCACCCTCGCAGACAAAAAAAAAAAAAAAAAAAAAAAATATCTGCAGTGTAGATCCAGATGAGACGGCTCGTGGTACGAGCCGTCTCATCAGGACCTGCACTGTTTGCCATTTCGTTTTGATTTTTAACTGACATCCATATTTTCAACCAAGAACATGGCATCTTTTAAAACCTGGAAGATTCCATTTCAGAAATGCAGGGATGTAAGGGTTATATACATTCCCACATGCTTACAATAGGAGAATAACAAACAAAACAACATGTTCTTCTCGTTCCCTATAATTAGGGTAGTATAGGACTGAAAGAGTAAGTTGTGTGCCATGAACGGAAAGGATATCAGACAACACATACGATATGATCCTCGCAAGACTGACTTTCACGTATCAGGATGTGGTTTCCATTCATTGAGGATCGAAGTGATCAAGTTTCAGGAAATTGCAACACGATTCTAACGCTTTACTTGTCCGAGTGCTCGAAAATTAATTAGCCTCTATAGTCCAATTATATAGGTACACCGTTCTCTTCCCGATTTTCCTTCTGGAATGTGATCCCATTACCGCCAATTAAATTCTTTCGTTCATGTAATTCAGAAATGTTTCAACAGATAAAAATGAATAAAGTAACGACCGTCGAGTTATCTCCCAGCTAGTATTCTTTATAAACCTATAGCGGGCCGTTATCGGCCCGTCAGCTACCCTGACGGGCCGATAACGGCCCGCTATAGATTTATAAAGAATGCTTACTGGGCTTTGACCTGACAATGTTCGCAAAATTGACCAGGGAATGTGTCCTAAAGTTTCTGACAGATGTTCACGAAATGAGCCTTATAAAAAAAAAAAAAAAAAAAAAAAAAGAAAAGTAAGAAGATTAAATACTGGCTACAGTTTCACCTTCACTGACAAGGGAAATGCATTAAGCAACACAATGAATTTCATCTGCAGTCAATCTGTTAATGACTTTATCGTTGATTTGAACGCGAGTTCATAAACATAAAACGTTACATCTTTTCTTAAGAGGAGACCAGAACAGAGAGAGAGAGAGAGAGAGAGAGAGAGAGAGAGAGAGAGAGATGTTCGAGTTGGCTCTGTATACCTTAAGCTATATACATTTTAACAGTCATATATTTTATTCGTAGTTTTTATTCTGTGTCTACCTGATGATTGCTTTGAACACTTTTCATTGAGACTGCCGAGTACAGTATCAATAGATACAGACGATCATTAATAAACCAGAACTTAAAACATCATCAGACTAATTCAAAACATGTCTTCGGTAACCTTATTTTGCAATCAGGTTCTATTTTAACAAATTTAAATAACATTTACGACGTTTCCTCGTCTAGACGAATACCATGTTATTTATTATAAAGAGCCATGACTTGAGAATTCAAAATCTTGAAAGATAAAATACACCATTATTTTGTACTACCGACCACGTGAATTTACTCATATGCTCTATTTTCCTACTTTCTCGCACCCCCACCTCCACGGCACTCTGATTAACAAGGCTATCTGTAATATATATATATATATATATATTCCAGCGAGGGCATACCAAACAAAACCTTTTACAACGCTTTAATATTGTTTAATAAATCTTATAACAACGACCGGCGTCAGTCAGATGTGGATCTTAGAATTTTAAATTAACGATAATGTTTAGGAATTTTAATTGCATATTCGTAATACAGTTGGCAGCATTAAAACGTTCTTTTCTATCATTTTGTTTTCAACAAGGTCACGATGCCACTTCACATTATAAACAAAAACCCAAAGCATAAATACTTTTTGAATTGCTTCTTTTTTTTTTTTAAACAGACACACGGTGATTTAAATGTTTTCCACCAGTGCGTTTGTGAAGCGCATTTATTAAGATGAACGGATAAACATCCAAGAGAGATAGCTCAGTAAGTTATATCTTCCTATTCAAATAGGCCTGTTTTTATTTTGAAATATCAGTCACCTTAAGTAAGGATTAATACAGTCGACTCCCTTTATCTCGACTTCGCTTATCTCGAATGACCGCTTATCTCGAATAACCGCTTATCTCGAACTGAAAATGAGGTCCCTGTTTCAACATGGAATTGCTCATTAGCAGAAAAGTTTCATATTCATATTAAATAAGAGTTTGCAGGTCAGGTAAACACTTTAAGAGGGATTGATACACTTGGCACTCTTCCACCATTTTCAAGACTTCCTGTTTGCTTTCCTCTCATCAGGTCCATTCTGAATAGGCTCATCTCTAAAAGAAAGGGGGAGCAAATTCTTTTCTTTTAGAATGGGCCACGTTCAGAAGGGGAACAAAACAATTTGAAAGGTTGTAACCCCTGAAAATGTATCTTTTTCCCTAAAGAGCTGAAAAATACCTAATCTCCTGTCTGTCACTGCCTGAATGCCAATGACTGGATTCTATATTCCTTCACAGCGTGAAGGTAAGGACAAAACCGAGGCCAACACGTTTAGTAACATGTTCCAGAATGAATTAATTATGCATTAACCCTTAAGAGGCCAAGAAAAAGTTTGCAATTGTTAGTTATTTGAGATTAATTAGCAGGAAAAATTTAATGCTCAGCTGAGTTGAGCATGAACAAAGTTTTATAACCTCGGGGGCCTGGTATTGTTTGTTCTTTGCATGACCTTATCCGACCCGCCGTCGTGCAATTAGAGCAATTAATTGAAACTAAGGTGAATCGAGCCTCAGATTGAATAACGGCTTCATCCACAATCTATTACAGAAGGTTGACGCCTGATTATTACTAATGTCTATGGTTGAGAATCATCGTAGTCCTACTTGTGTGTATTTTTATGCACTGGCTTCAGATCGCCGTTGAGTCCTTTGGTTTGTTTTGCCAATAAAGTGTTCGTAAATACGTATATATATCATTTGTTGTGAGTTTGCACTAATGGGGACCTACTCGGACTTAACACATCTTATTTGGCTCTATCAATCTATCTACTAGTATCTATCTATCAATCTACCTATCTATCTATCTATCTATCTATCTATCTATCTATCTATCTATCTATCTATCTATCTATCTATCTATCTATTGTCATTAAATGACTCGATAACATTAATTTTGATCATTATACATGTATCATCGGTTGTGCGTCAGAACGAATGGCGAGGTTATCGTCAAAAAACTTAGTTGAATCTCCCAGTATTTTTTCTCCTGACTGTTCCAAGGCGGTTATTTGTTTCTTTATAGCAGTAAGATCAATTGGGCTGACACACAAAAAATGGACCTTATGTTTTTCCGGTTAGCGGTTCTTCAAATGCGCATGCGTAGTCCCTTATTTGGGCGACAGAAATTCGTTTTAGCCTGAAGATTCCTCAAGGTCTCTACTACA
This sequence comes from Anodontia alba, assembly GCA_964016985.1. NCBI lineage: Eukaryota > Metazoa > Mollusca > Bivalvia > Lucinida > Lucinidae > Anodontia > Anodontia alba. The sequence goes on along the minus strand of OZ024827.1, from coordinate 62,013,016 downwards.
TGTCTGCAAACAGAAAAAGCTCTAGCGAAACTGCGTTTATCCGCAGGCTCGCCTGAGTCTTTGCTGGTCACCTATTTGATAAGTACCCTTAAACTCATGTGCTGGCGCAATTGTTTTTTTTTTTTTTTTTAACATTGTTTGGTCCTTATGTTTACTTGTTTCGGTATCTGGTGAAGGTTGTGTTTCGTCGCAGTGACCTCTCCTCTGTAGTTTATTTACACTTTTGCGTATGCTCAGACTGTGCACTCTCAGCGCATGTGAAGAGCGGGCCTGAAGGGCAATATTTGACCATGCCTACGCCAAGCTATATGTCCGCAGCGGGGTCAGATTGATTGTGTTGGGGTTTAACGACACGTCAACCCTTGAGGGTCATTTTGTGTCGTCTCCCAGAGAAAGGGAGAAAAGAGATAGTAGAGGAGATGAAAGAGAGGGACAGGGAAGAAAGAGGAACAGGAATGAAAGTGAAGAAACAGAAGAAATAAAAACATTCCCCCTCTACCCTTACCCACTACAAGGATTAGCAGGCCTTGCCCAACTGTAAGCCAATATCAGTTGGACGCCCCAGTGATGTAAGATACACAGCAGCGGGGTCAGGTAACGTAGAGTTCGTACAAAGGACAGTTTTGCCGTGTTGAGGCTTACAGTGGTAACCTTAAATATGTGAAACCTTAACTCCTTAACATATTTGTAAAATTATAACAAGTACATTTTCCTGCCTGTTGTGTCAAAAAACTGCTGAATGTTAAGCTTACAGTCTAGCTCGTGATCAGACGCCGTATTCTGTGTCGTCTGATCTAGGTCTACACACTTTGCTGGGCCCCTTTGGATCGATTGTTTACAATCGAACGTAAGTATACATACACAAAACTTCTTGTTGTCCGCTTGATTATCATTGACCAATCCAGGTTAAGGTTATTTATAGCCGGCCTATTTTTGTCGCTGTGACGTCAGAGTGCCATGTAAAGCGAGTTATCTGTTAAACCTGGACAGGGGCATTGGCAAAAAGGGCAGAGCAAGAGCAGACGCAACAGAACGCGACGTCTGATCAGGGTCTGTACTGTTTACTTAAATTACAAGAAGTTAAGGGTTAACTGAAACAGTCTTGAGTCCCCGTTCAGGACCATTTTCCCAGCCTACAGAGACAATCGATCCACAAGTGTTGTCAGTGCTTTGATTATTCCAAAATAATGTGCACGAATTTTATTGGCCTTTCTTTGGCGGAGCTAATTCCTGTTTGTACAGGGACTTGCAACACGTGGTAAAATACCGCCATTTTAAAAAAGAGCTATAACTTCTGTGACTTTCTGTTTGCTTCCCTACACGCCAGTTCCTTTCTGAAAAGGGGTTACTCTAAAAGAAAATAATTTGTTTCCGAGGGGAACAAAGTCATTCCTTTAAGAATAGACCCTTTTTCAGACTGGCTGAGAAACAATTTTATCACAGATGGCTCCCTCCCTGAAAGCGTATCAATTTCCCTTCAGCTAGGAACCATCAATCACTGGCAGATTAAGAACACAACTGATATTCTTAACGCTTAGCATGCTGCGTAAAAATACAGCAGACAACATTTTGAAACAGTTTTCTAATTTTTACAAACAATAGGACTAGATATTTCTTGAGAATTTTCTCCTAAGGAGACAACTTGCAAGAAATGTGTAATCCTATTTTCTGGGAAAAACTAAGACAAATACAATGAACTTGTCATATGCTGAATTTTCCAATAGTGTGCTACTGTAAATAAGTTAATACCGATGTCGATATAATTGCAGATCTGTGCAAATCTGTCTCAAGAACTCCTTCAATCAACCAATGATAAATCGCCTAATTTCCGTGTTGATACTATACCTTATAATACATCAGATATATGCGCTATTTCACTACATCAACAGCATTGCGGTTGAGTGTCTGATTATCTGTAATGGTAATTTCCTAATAAAAGTCTAAAAGACTGCTTTAGGAACAAAGAACATATTACAGATAGAAAGTGGGAGTTTCGGTTTAATTGAGAGTCTTCATAAGCAGTAATGAAGTTTGCAACACTGCTCACGCCTTCTAGCGTATATATGAGCAGAACTCAATTTTCAAAGATATCACAATGGGCCCAATGACCAAAGGAAATCAAAATATAATCTGCACTATGGTGAAGTATGGAGAGACGTTCTACGGCCGCCACTAGGCACCAACACCATTAAGGTGAAAGAAAAGTCTAAAGGATTGCCTTTGGAAACAAACAACACATTGCAGACAGAAAATGTATATCTAAAACAGATGACGCGTTTACAATAGCGTTGAGTATATATTATAACTGGCAAATAGGATTGGCACCACTGACACAGAGAAGAACAAAATATGTTTTTTTCAAAATGTCAAATGATCTTTCTACCATTTAATTGTCATCTCTTGTTTCCTCGTCATTTGAAAATACAATATCTAGTAACCTTCGTGACTAGCAAAGTATTCGGCCTACATTTACAGTTGAATTACAGGCCATTTCTGCTGTCGAGTATAGAGAATGGAATGAACTTCCAATCGAATGTTGTAATAGTGATTCGCTTGCAATTTATCAGTTAAACAAGGTCTTCCTAAGCTCTTATGGATCTTGAAAATTACCAATGCAACATACTGGACTGGAAACTGGATGCAGCTAATCAAACCAGTATCTTATTTTGTTCAAAAATATTATTGACCATCCATTATGCACCTGTGGAGGTCCACTCAACAGGGCATTTTCTATTTGACTGTTCACGCTACGATGAAATACGTATTTTGATGCAAAATAATATTTATGCATTTGTACAGCCAGCTTCACCCTTGTATAGCCGAGTTTAAGATATTGTGCCTCGGTTTGGAGCCTGAATGCATTCCAAGAAAAGAGAAAACTAAAACTGGTCAAGCGATGTGGTACAAGATGCATAACCAATGTCCCTCAATAAAAGCAGCATCAGAAATGCATGAGGACCTGAGCTGGATTTCCTTAAGAAGAATGAGAGCCAGCCAAAGTACAGTTAACCCTGTTCTGCACGACCATCGGTGACCAAGTAAATATGCCAGACTAGACATATCATTCCCCGGCTTCTACTCGTACCAAACCGGGTCGGCGAAATTCTATCGTGGAAATTAGTCATGAAATAGTTTCTACGGCCCTTCTCTATCTTCCGCTGAGTAAAAAAGGGCAGTTGCCAGTTTCTGGCAAAAGAATGTGCACAATATTGGTTAGCCGCTTAGAGGACTAAGTCTGCCCAGTAAAAGTGTAGTTAGATAAACTGACCGCGCCAAACTTAACCCAGTTGGGTTGACTGGGTCGTAAAACCTCTACACAAACAAATACTATCAAATCGTTTAAGCGAAAAAGTTGAGAGTGTAGTCATCGAAAGTCTTTGCCTTCAAGCTTAGTTTCTTCCTCCTATCATTCCATCTAGAATTTACTGCCAAACAAGACAGCAAGAGGCAAGCTTTAATCAGTGATATTTGCAGCCGATTAGATACAATGGAACTCCGCTCAGATGATCCAAAAGAGATCTGGACAGTCCTCAGAGACACCGTCCACTCTTCAGCAATGGATTCCCTAGGACCAGTATCTCGTATACACCAAGACTGGTTTGACAAGAATGACGAAGAAATCCAGGAACTCCTTGAAGAGAAACACCAAAAACACAAGGCATACCTTATTGATACCAGCTCAGTATCCGATAAGGCGGCATATTCAAATATATGCAAGACAGTCCAGACTAGGCTCAGAGATATGCAAGACTCCTGGCTGAGCAGTAAGGCTGATGAAATCCAGTCCTTTGCAGATAGAAAGTATATGAAGAAGGTCTTTGATGCGCTAAAGACAGTTTATAGTCCCAAGAGCTCAGGAACCACCCCTTTTCTCAGTGAAGATGAAACTAGTCTTCTGACCGACAAAGAGGCTATCTTGAAAAGATGGGCTGAGCACTTTGACAGTGTTCTTAATCGGCCATCATATATCAGTGATGACGCAACAGACTACCACAGGTGGAATGTAATTTGCTACTTGACGAGTTCGCAACTGTCTCTGAAACAGTGAAAGCAATAAAACTTCTGTCATCTGGCAAGGTTCCAGGACCAGATGCAATAACTGCTGAGATCTACAAAGCAGGAGGAACTCCAGTTGCAAAGAAGATGACAGAGTTATTTCACATTATGTGGAGAAAAGAAGCCAACCCTAAAAAAATTCAAGGATGCGTCAGTTATCCATCTATTCAAACGAAAAGGGAATCCTCAACTTGTGATAATCATTGTGGCATCTCTTTATTGTCAGTTGCTGGGAAGGTCCTTGCAAGAGTTCTACTCAACCAACTGAATGAGTGTGGATTCAGAAAGGACAGAGGAACAATTGACATGATCTTCACAGCAAGTCAGCTTCACGAAAAATGTCAGGAACAGAACATGGACCTCTACATGACCTTTGTTGACCCTACCGAAGCATTTTATACAGGCAGTCGTGAGGGTCTTTGGAACAAATATGGCGAAGTTTGGCTGTCCGACCAAGTTCATAGCAATGGTGACGCAGTTCCACGATGGTATGCTTGCAAGGGTCCAAAATGATGGTGAGTTTTCTGATCAATTCCCTGTGACAAACGGTGTTAAGCAAGGCTGTGTACTAGCCCCAGTTCTGTTCAGCATGATGTTCTCTGCCATGCTCACAGCTGCTTTCCAGGATGGTGACAATGGTATACCTATTAGGTATCGCTTTGATGGGAAGCTTTTCAACCTAAGAAGGTTGCAAGCAAATCCAAGGTGCAGACAGAGGTGCTAGACGAGTTCCTCTTTGCTGATGACATGGCAAAGGGTACTCCAACAGAAGAGAAGATACAAATAGGAGTAGATCGAGTATCTGACTCCTGTGACAGCTATGACCTCACAATCAGCATAAAAAAGACCGATGTGTTTTTTCAACCAGCACCTGACAAGCCTTACAAGCAGCCAACCATTACAGTGAAAAGTCAAAGATTGCAAGTGGTAAACAAATTCACCTACCTTGGAAGCACATTGTCAAGAATCGTGCACACTGATGATGAAGTCATTGCCAGGATTGCCAAAGCTAGTGCAGCATTTGGCCGACTAGTGGTAGTGATTGGGATCGAAGTGGAATCAGGCTTGAGACAAAGCTGAAAGTCTACAAATCTGTGGTGCTGCCAACACTATTGTATGCATGCGAAACTTAGACAGTTTACCAATGGCACGCCAAAAGACTGAACCATTTCCAAACAAACTGCCTTTGAAAACTTTTAAAGATTAAGTGGTAAGACAAGATTCCAGTCACAGAAGTTCTGAAAAGGGCAGGGATGCAGAGTGTACATACTCTTCTGAAACTGGCACAGTTTAGATGGACAGGTCATGTTACCAGGATACCTGCGGCACGTTTGCCAAAGAAACATCTTCTATGGAGGACTAGAAATGGGCAAACGCTCCCATGGTGGTCAGAAGAAGCGATACAAAGACAAACTCAAAGCCCCCCTCAAGGATTTCAATATACCTTTCCCGTGACATGTTCAGTTTTGCTTCTGTAGACAAAGAAAACAACAGAAAGTTTTAACTAGGTGACAAATTTCTTTAATTATGTTTCTAATTCACGGTTATATTTTCTGAGTTTTACGCTCATTTGTAATTCCTTCCACAGAATATGTTATCATTTGGACATGTTTTAGCCTCAGATCATGTGATATTCGGCTTCCTGGCCGATGTCACTTATTTTCGCGACTAATTATGGCTACCGGTAGAAGTAGTTGCGGTCATCTAAATCAAACTAATTGTTTATCGTTTCTTCTTGTTCCAGATTAATTACTTGTTCTGTTTGTCAAAATAGGTCTACTTCGACGTGGGATCTCGCCGAGAATAGAAAATTTCACAGTCGTAGATGTGCTACTATAGCCAAACCTAAGATTGATTCGCCATTGAAGTATTCGAAGAAGACGGACACTGTCCAATCAGAGCGATCTGAGGACATTTCTTCAGAGATTCTTCATGGGAACAGCGCCCCGCATGGTTTTTCTGTTTGGGGAGGACCCATACAGGTGGCAGTTCAACGGATGAGCATACCATCCAAGAAATAAGTCCACCAGCACAAGGCACCAGTCACCAGGCACCAGTCACCAGGCATTCGGCAGTCGCTTTCACTGGGCACCAGGCACCAGGCACCGGGTAATGAGTGCCGTTAACCTGGCACAGGTACATTCACCAGGCACCGGCCACCGGTTACCAGGCATCAGTCACTAGGCACCGGTCACCAGTTACCAGGCACTGGGCAACAGTAACTAGGCACCGGGCACCAGGTACCAATCACCGGGCACCAGCCATCAATCAACAGGCACCGGGTACTGGGTTCTAGAAAATTCTTTGAGCTCTGATCAATCATCAAATAAAGAACTTTAGAGCTCTACTAAAAGATAATGACTTTTATTGCCGCTAGAGCCAGACTTTAACAATCTATCTGATCCAAGTATGATAATCGATCCACAAAGGAAGACTAGACATTCTCACAGGTCTGCTTCTAAGAAACGCTCCAAAAGAAGAGATCTCTATAGTTCTAAACATAAGAAGAGGATAAGATACAGCTCCAAATCATCTTCTTCCTTTTCTTCCTCATCATCCTCTTCTCCTAGATAAAGCAGGTGATCAAAACGACCTCAACATTCTCACAGGAAGAGGAGACATCTTTCACCCTCCTCTTCCTCCAGTGAATCTACCAAAGTCTATGGCCGTTATATGAGGTCAAAACATCCTCTCCTCAGGCTTCTATCGTTACACCAATCTCACAGCCTGAGAGGGTTTTCTATAAACCACAGAATTTACCGTCTACAGATAATTCTGTCATTCATTTACCCAATGAATCGGACTCAAAAACCAAACCTGATACTGGGTCATTTGACAAAGCTATAACGGAAGTCTTTAGATTACTTCCAGAGGAGATTTGTTACAAAACGTCTAAGGATTACTCTTCTTCCAAACCTCAGTCTGGTATTGAGTTTCTAATGGAGCCTTGTACTACCGCTGTACAAATACTCAAATACTGAAATTTATTCAAAACAAATTCCTAGACAAGATTGAACACGTTCGCAGAACATTGTTAAATCATTGGCTTCATTTAAATATTATAAGAGCCGTCAATAATACTTCCTACTCAGACTATTACTCTCTAGATATCGACGCATCGCAACTGGACATTTCCACAAAGGGGAAATACTTTATTCCCATTAAGAACATGGAAACATGGGAAAAAGAGCACATAGTTTAGTGGCAGTTAACTCTTATGTAGATATACTCTCTTCGGCTTCTTATATATGTTTTCGCCAAGAGTCTATGTCCATTAATGCCATGTCAAGATTCCCGGAAGCAGTTGCCGAGTCTATCAAACACGCTACCGCTCTATCTACTCTTGGCCATTAAATTACTTCAGGCTGGACGCGATTCAGCTATAGCCTCCTCAAAATTTCTAATGGATCACTCTTGGCACGCCTTGAGAAACACCCCGATTAGTTCTAAGGTGTTGTACGATAACAAGATTAAGAAAGTAGCTAAATCTAATTTAGAGAATCAACAACACAGATTCTTAGCCTCTTTCGCAAATATTTCTCTTATGCATCCTACGAAGCCATCACATGCTTCTACAGGCTCCTTCAGAAAGCCGAAGCCTCCAGCGAAATCCTTTAGGCCCAAAACTACCACATAAACCTAGAAATCATTCACAGTCTTTCGCTCCTAAGGAGAGAAAAGACTTCCTTGTTCGAAGGACCAGTGACTCGCGACATTTCCTTTCCTCTAAACCTGATTCTTCTTCCACGAACTTCTGAAAGCCATCACTTTCCACTGCCTGCATTTCCAATTCAAGATATTTGAGTGGGAGGACGATTGGCTTACTTTGTGGGATATTCGGGAGAAATAAATAAGGAATGGGTCCTTTCTATCGTCCGAAAAGTTTTAAGGATTCCGTTCCGCACTCCTTCTCCACTATCAACAGTTCTCATAATTCTGAAGTCAGCCTCTCCCGGATTAGGAGAAAAAGTAATGAAGCTTCTTAAAAACGGACAGTGGAAAAAGTTAGCAGTTGTGGTCATGGTACCGTAGCCATAATCCAAACTCATGAATCCATAATCAAATGACGAATCAGAACGCTCAGACCGACAGACAAGGACCCCAGAATAAAAGGTGTAATCAGGCGTTCGCGGATAGTAAGCATTACTTGGTAAGCAAGCTTCGCCCACCATGCCCATAGGCCTGAACGAAGGTAATGTAGGTAGAAGCATATGTTCTGAATTTTGGAAGTCTACTTATGGTTCGTCATTGGCAAAACATCAGAACTAATTCTGGAAATTGCCGTATTGTAGGGATTGGTCGGATCATGATGCCTCCCATAGAACTTCTTAAGTGTTGCTAACATTTTTTTTTTTATACCACTGGCTCAACAACTTTGTAGTGAGCACTTTCCCATGAAGTCCTAATAATTTGAACAGGCTCTGGCATAGCGGATTAACTGAGAAACGTAAACGCCATATGCTTGTGCAGAAGGGATATTACTGTTAAGGAATGGAGTAAACAATGGGAAAATTGAAGTCATCCCATTTGTAGTAAAGCCTAGTAGTGAGCTTTCCATTGTCAATGTAGAGATAACAATCCAAGTATGAGGATGAGGCTGCAGTCTCCGTTGTTTCCTTTATTACAAGTTCACGTTGACAGATGAATTCCAAATACTCTGCAAATTTTGTGTTTTTCAGAGACAATATATCATCTACATATCTGTAGGTGAAATTGAATTGTTGTGCGGTGTTTCTTGCCTGCTTTTAGGAGACTTTGTACAAACTCCGCGGCATACGAGTATAAAAACAAATCGGCAAGCAACGGTGCACAGTTAGTACCCATCGGTATTCCGATTGTTTGCTGAAACATCGGTCCGCCGAACTCAACAAACATATTGTCGATTAGATATTCCAGCATCTTTATGACATCTGCTGAGGATTTTGTGGTGCATCAGAGTAATCCCGAACGAAGTAAAGTGCGAAAGGGACGGAATTAACTATTTTTGGTCAATTAAAAATTCTAATGATGTTCTCAATAAATTTATAACTAAAAACTTTCAGGCTTCTAAATTGTCTACATATGATTTTTCTACACTGTATACTACGTTACCTCATCATCTTATAAAAGATAAACTTATCGATTTAATTAACCGAACGTTTATTCGGGAGAATACCCAATATTTGGCTTGCAACGAAGAATCTGCTTTTTTCACTTCTGATGTATATAATAATCACAATTTATGGTCGTGTCAAAAAGTCTGTGGTGCCCTTGTTCATCTTTTGGATAATATTTTTATTTGATTTGGAACTAAACTTTATAGACAAACTACTGGTATTCCGATGGGAACTAATTGTGCTCCTCTTGTTGCAGATTTGTTTCTTTTTTTGTTATGAGAGAGATTTCATGAAGTCTCTCTCACGTGAAAATCAGGCTGACATTATTGAGGCTTTCAATTCAACTTCAAGATACCTTGACGATTTATTAAATATTGACAGTATTTACTTTGACCAAATGGTGGACCGGATATACCCTACAGAACTCCAATTAAATAGAGCAAACTCTTCCGATACCGAGGCGCCTTTTTTGGATTTGAATCTATGTATATCTAATGGTACAGTTTCCACTAAAATTTATGATAAACGGGACGATTTTGATTTTGATATAGTCAATTTCCCTTTTCTGGATGGCGATGTCCCCCGGCGTACCTCATATGGGGTATACATATCTCAACTTATAAGATTCGCCAGAGCTTCTTCAAATCTTAATGACTTTAACTTCTTAGGCAGGGCTATCGTTATTTTAAACTTCGTAAGGCGTTTTCGAAATTTTATCGCAGACACAGTGCCTTGTTAGACAAATATAGTGTCAGTCTGAAAACACTTCTGCACTTCTGCAACAAGGTATATCGGAACCCGAATTTTACGGGGACTTAATGTACAGATTTAGAAAAAAATGTAGGTAAATCTAACTTTTCGGAACAATTCAGAAAACTTATTAACCGTTATAAAAGAATTGGCTATAGCCTGGATATTATGCGGCAGACTGCATGCCTAGTTGCCAACCCAATCATTGTTGATGGCTATGCTTCACTCTTTAATTGCACGACGGCGGTTCGGGCCTCAGACTCAATGACGGCCTCTTCGTAAAACTTTAACCAGGGGGATAGGGCTTGACGATATGTCTTTGGCTTGGCCCGCCGTGGTTCATTTGGTTGGTTTCATTTACTCTGGCATACAGTAGAATTAGTCATGAGTACTCGTCTTTGTTTATTATAGTGATTAATTTGATTGATATATTTTCGCTTTGATGCATTGACTGAGTTGGAGCCTTTATGCGAACCGAATTTTTATGTATTTCTGTATTTAGAGTAGCATCGGGACCCAGGGTGAAGTTAGCTAGCTGTAAAAGTGCTTTAAACCCCCTGGTGGTTTGCTGTACCGACCGTTCTAAGGCGGTGGTCCCGGTGTTAGTCTTGCTCTTTGTTGCTTTGTGGTTTATTCTACGAGGCGATTTGTTGTATGTCTTTCCGTGTGTCATTTTGTTCTTGTGTTTTTCAGTCCTTTTAGTATTGCGATTACCTCGCTTGGGGAAGAGAGAGCTAATCTTAGTGCTTTTCGTACGTTTGTTCGGTTTGTGATTGTTTAGATTTGTCGGTTTCCTCTTCCTCTTGGGGTCTGGGAAGGGCTGCGGTTTGTGATTGTGGCACTGCCTGGACTTTTCTCTTAACTTTTTTGTACCCAATGACAACATACTGAAAGGGACGGTTACCATTCCTATGGAAGAAACACTGGTTGATAATTTCCTTTAATTTAGATTTCAATTTATCATGAGGAATAGTTGCGTAAACAGTAGAAAAATATAAAAGACTTTATACTGTTGATGGAATGAAGAGATTGTGCCTTTAGGTTTTCTTAAAGCTCTTTGGAGATTTTCAGGATTCACATCTGATTAACACCACTCCTGGCATATGCAGTGTCACAATACTTCTAAAGGCCTCCTTTAACTGCGGTTAGGATCCGTATTAGAATCTGAGAAAGAGGTTTGGTTGAGCACTAAGCTGAACCAGCATATATCTCTGCTTGTACGGTTTCTTGTGAAGTTTAGGAATCCAGTACAATTTGAGAAAGTAAATTTCTTCCTCAGGGAGGGAAAGTCCGAATGTCAGCACCACAGAATGGTGTTTCTGTAGCATTTCGTCCTTGGACATAGCAGTAAGATTATATGTAGGATTTCCAGTCATGGTACTCATACCAAGTTCTTCCATTTGGCAGTTTATATAGTGCGTTTTGTAAACAAACACAATGTTGTTCGATGCCTTGTCGGCTGGAACAACGACAAACTTTCCATGGATTTCAGCTAACTCAGCAGCAACATCCGGACCATCAATTACCGATACATGTCGGCGAGACATGGTTCTGCTGAGTACTAAGACACGTCTGTTTACTAAGGATATTACCGATTTAACCCGGGAACACCCGGCTTTTATACCCAGTTATTTGTTGCACCCCAAACGAAAGAGAGTTATGTACGGTGATAAATCTCTCAACGTCAAATCGATATATCTAAACAATCTTTCAAAATGGAGACAGCAAAATATCAAAATATGTTCATCAGTCGATTCGTCTCAAGGACTAGGCTGTCTTCAAATTTCTGACTGTTAAGTCTGGTAATTGAATCGGTACGAACACAGGCTTTTCAGAAATAATCAGATTTGTCTAACTTCACCATCCTGTCCAAAGATCTTACCCCATAAATGTGATTCGTCTTGTGTTTTAATTTGCCTGCGTAAACCGCATATGAACCTTAACATCAGGCTTCTAAACTTCACGTCACGATGAAACTGCCTTCTTACTGGGTCTTGCCCTGGCTAAACGATCCAGTGAGTTCCGCGTCCTTGCAATTGACCATAATCACTTAAGATTCAATCTGTCAGATTCTTCGGTCTCATTGATTCTACAAACTGGATTTTGGCAAAGAATCAAATTCCGTCCATTTGCCGAGATCCTATAGTCATCTTTGATTTAGCTCGTATTGCAAAAGGGAAAATTTAGATTGATTTTCATGTCCAATTAGAGCGTTACAGTTTCTTCTTATAATGACTCGTTCCTATCGTAACCTAGAACTAGATTCTTTTTAAAAAGTAAAGGCAATCATGATATCTCTAAGACCTCAGTCTCGAAAAGGATAGTTTGTCTACAGGTAACTCACACGAAGAGACATTTCTTTTCTAAAGATTAAGGCTCGTGGAGTTATGGCGCTATCTTCTTCCTGTTTTTTTTTTTTTTTTTTTTTTTTTTTTTTTTTTCAACAAGGTTCCCATCAGTGACACTCTCCAACTGCAGCCTGGAATTCAGTCTTCTAAATTTATGTATATTTTTTTTTTACTTCAGGGACATGTCTCAACAAGTTACTATTTCAATCACTTGGGCACAGTCGTTTTTGCCCAAAAAGTAGTCGGGCACAGGAAGTTCAGTCCTCGGATGCTTAAGTTTCCTTAGTCATATTACTACTAGAGTTATGTTTTGGTGGAATCTTGATCACTCTTAAAGTTACCTCCAATGGATGTATCTTGATTCCATAGACTTTCCTGAGTCTTAAACCTGACGTACAGGGAATCTTAAACCAAAAGTGCTGGAAATCTAGGGAGCTCATCCATCCTTATGTACAAATTCTAGCCCATTATTCATAGGTTAAAATGAAGTTTTTAAAGTAAACATATTCTAACAAGTAATGCGTAACCTATGGAGAAGATATTCCTTCCTCCCTCCCCGCTTCAGCTCAGTCATACCTAGTGATTCTATGAGGAAAACTGAATACGTGATCAATACGGAAAGGTGTCGTTATACAGGTACTGCCTTATGGAGCTTCAGACAAAAAAAAATATGTGGAAAGTATAATGTAAAGAAGGAAATAGCACATTATAATCGACCTTATTTATAGAGGGTAACACATTTAGTAATCTAGTACTAATCTTCCATGTGGCCCTCTTTTTTCCTGGGTAGAAACCAGTACTAAGCAATGTGGATAAAGTCTCTTGCTCAAGGAAACAACACTTGCTGTTAGTGGGGATCGAACCCGGTACCTATCGATCTCGAGTCCGACGCTTTACCACTGCACCACAGCGCTCCATATCAGTAAGTTAAGAAGAACTATTACATGTTAAAATATGTTCAACTTTAAAGGCTTTATTTTTCTTTATCTTTTTCTTTTCTATAAGTCCTTATGACGAAGAAGAAGGTCTGCAGAGAGAGAGAGAGAGAGAGAGAGAGAGAGAGAGAGAGAGAGAGAGTTGAAAAAAAGGCAAAATTGACGTCGTTGAAGTCGTGTTTGTGCTCTAGCTACCCACTCAAATGTGTTAGTAATGAATACATGCGTTTGATATTTTGCACATCCGCCTAAAAGATACTGACTAACTTGTACTGGCAGTGAAATACTCAAGAACTGAGCAATACCGAGCAAATAGAATATTAACCCTGAAAGTGCCAAATACAACTGAAACAGACGAGAGTTTAAATCGTTTTCATATTTTCAGAGAAAATAAGGCTTTACATTTCATGCGAATCGTCTGCCTAAAATACATGTAGTGTATGCAAGGCGCTTTAAATGAGTAGCCAGAACCTAGTGTTTCGTGAAAAAAAAAAAAACAAAAAAAAAAAAACAACAAAAAAACAAACAAACAAACAAACAAACAAAAAAAAAAAAAAAAAAAAAATATATATATATATATATATATATATATATATATATATATATATAATTTGGAGAAAATGTGAAAAAAATGGTTATAATCCAGTACATTTAGACATATTTATGAAATACTAAAGATGGCATAAATAATAAATAAACTGGGATCTACATTACACACAAGCGGGCACATTACGTTTATATAAAGTCGCATTAACGGACGATGCGACGCCAGTTTTAGTTGTATAAACGTCATGTGCCCACCGGGATAGATTTGTTAAAATAATGCACGCAGTCTGATCGAGGGCTTATGATTTTGTATTAATATTGGTACTGCTGTACCTAATATTTCTGTAAAGGGACAGAAAAACCCTCATCAGACTGTGTGGATGAACAAGTGGACCTGATCTGTCATTATTAACTAATAATCCGACAATCTATTTTCTCGTAGGAAGTACCAAATTAGAAAAAGGCATTATAAATCAGTACGTTTCTGAAAAGTACTTTTGAATAGTTTCGCGGAGTCGTATGGGTCTCGTCATGCGAAAACCTGTCTTTGGGCATACGCGAACAGCGAAGGTCCAGATCAGCCTGCGCATCCACGAAGTCTGATCAGGGCCGTCACTGTCCGCTTACAGCATCATTTGATGCTACAGAAAGAATGAATGGAGAGTAAAGGCATGCGCAGGGTGATCTGAATATGCGCATTTTGCGCATGCTCATAGCATTTTTTTCGCTTGATGCAGCCCATTTGTAAATGGATGTTAAAATGCCTACAATACTTGTATAAAACCTGCCTCGATAGTCTGTGAAAGAATTCATAGTTATCACGGATTCGAACAACCAAAAGAATGTAAACTGACGAAGTTCAGGAATTACAATCACAAATCGCCGTCCCGCCTAGACCCCGAGAGGAAGAATGACGTCAGCCAGAACATACAGGAAAATGACCAGCCAACCGACCAGCTCCCTCTTCCCCGAGTGAGATGATTATGAAGCCAGGGCCCGGTTGTTCAAAGCTAACGACGTCGTTAGTTAACGATTTGTAAAAATATTCATTGAGTGATCAGCAAATACGCTGAATTTTTTTGCTGAAAAAATGTGAGTAGCTTTTGCAGTGCAAAAGCTACTCACATTTTTTCAGCAAAAATATCAGAATATTGTATATTGAATCCGCTAAAACAGTTAACGGAATGACCCTTAACGAGCTCGTTAAGCTAACGACGCTTTGAACACCTGGGCCCAGATAGTGCAGAACAGCCATAAGAAGAAGGCACCAAATGACTTATTTGAGCCGCAACGTCAGGAAACATACCACTGGACATGTGCGCCCAGTAAAGATACAGATTAGCCTTCACATTCGCACAGTCTGATCAGAATCTTCACTAGGCGCATTTTGGATGCAAAGTTTGTTTGTGCGAACAACAAAGACTCGGGTCGGACTCCGCGAATGTGCAGGCTGATTTAGTCTTCGTTGGGCGCACATATCGGCAGGTATGTTTTCTTACGTTGCAGTTTAATTCATAGACGCAAATTCTCAACAAACTAACCGTAATGATAGGAATTGGATTAATATTTTCTTAACATTAAACCTTTAATGTACATTTGTCAAATTATAATATCAGGGGATTAAGACAGTTATCCCCTACTTAGTCATGATTCTGTTTCAATATGCTTTTGAAATTAGCATAAATATTAATTCTGAAAAGTGACGCTATTCATTAAATCAGACTGCAATTAGAACGGTTCATGTTTTAACCAACCTAAACTACAAGTGTGCGTGAAATGCTAAAAAGAATGGCTCTTGAGAGTTCCCCGATAGTCTGTGACGTTTTGGCTACGTCATTATCACTAGTAGAGTTCTACGGGGGCTTGATATACCAGATAACATTTCCGTTATTTCTAACAAGGTAGACAACGTTTGTGCCTTCCCGTTTCCATTCTTGCAAGTCTCTACAGAAAATGAGACTACTCTAAAAGGAATGAATGTTCACCCAAGAGTTTACCCGTTCTAAAAAGAATGCAAAACAATATTGACTGAGTTACCTCCCGTTAAAATGCATTGATTCGTTTATACTCGTCACCGCCGTCTGGTATTTGGTCGAGCAGCAAATACATATGAGAGGCTTGTATACTATTAAGGGTTTTAGGGACTCGGGATATTTGCCTTTTTATTTCCAGGGATATGGGATATTAGTTGTTTTACTTCCAGGGATATGTGATCTGTGATTATTTTCAGGGATATTGAGAAAAAAATCAGAACAGTGAGAAAAAAGGAAAAAATCTAGAATTCAAAGTCACTAAGGTGCTCTGACTACGGAAGAGAATCTATATATGAAACTTGTATCATGTACTTGTACTTGACGGCAAATAAAAGTTTTTTTCTGTCTGCATTTTATGCTAGTAATTTCAGGGATATTTTATTTTACTTTAAAGGATATGGGATATTTAAGAAAATCAGTTGTGTGGATATTTGCCAGTTGATTAAGGGAGATATGGTATATTTGCCTTTTTACTTCCAGGGATATGGGATACTGGTAACTCCTCCCCACTCCTTCCCCGCCATATGACCATCTTCATACAACCGAACTATACAGTACAATTAAGTAATGCAATTTAAAAATGGCAAAATGAATAGTTTTTACTCTCGATGTTACTTTTACTAATTAAGCAAAACAAACTACAGTATAACCCCGATGGCTCGAACACGGATGGCTAGTTTACCGTGGATGATTCGAACTCGTTTTTGAGTCCTTGGGAAATTCTTCCGATAGCTAAAGAAAACAAATATTTTGGAATTTTAATGGAAATTTTCTTATTTTATCATAAAAATGTATGTTGTGTGTACTCATTAGAATCGCCTCATCGAGGCGATTCTAATGAGTACACTCAACATACCATTATTTTATAGAAGATGGAAAAGACATTCCTAGATTTTTTTTTCATTTGCCTTCTGACCTTGCGCTATGATTAACCCTCAGTGGCTCGAACTACCCATGTCTCGAACATATGTCTATGGTCCAAAAGATGTTCGAGCCATTAAAGTTCGACTGTATAAACAATGCAAAACAAATACCGAGACACGGGAAACATAACGAAAACATGCCTATTGAAATATATTGAAAATTTTACCACTAAAAAGTGAAAATTTTCAGAAAAAAAAATTCTGATATTTTTCATATGTCTGATCAAAACATAGATTGTGGCTACACGTTAGAACCGCCTCGGCAAGGCGGTTCTAACGCGCACCACAATCTATGTTTTTGATCAGAAATAAGAAAAATAATGTATACCCCTGTAAACCCCATTTTTACTACATAAAAGTGGGGTTTCAGGGGGTCAAATTATATAGGCATGTTTTCGTGATGAAGGCCGCAATCATTAAACACACTTCTCATAAAGCATCGGATAAGGGCTGCTAGACATGAAAGGACAAGCAAACCTTTTTTTTTTATCAGAAACGGAATAAACCCATTTATGCTTAGCGACCCCTAAAAGGGACATTTGTAAAGAGTGTAGACCCAGATCAAACAACTCGGCGTCTGATCAAAGTCTACAATGTTTGCATTAAATGTAGGATTTTCTTTAAAAAAATGTAAAAATAAAAACTAACCAGACACCCCTTATATTAGAAATCGAAATATCTAAAGAGTTGAGGTAGAAAAGGCCTTTCGGCGTAAATGGGTTAACAAATGAACAGATATACCGCCTTCAGATGGTCAACAGCTAATCTATTGGGATCCTTAAAACCAGGTTGTGTGGGTGCAAAACCATTATCGATGCCCCGTAGCACTTCCAAACATAAACATAAACTTATTGAAAACTGTTATGTGTACTCTCATGTTCCCCTAGAATATAATGTTATTAATCAAAATATTTCGTATCGGCCCAGTTACAGGTCCGAGGTCTGCTATAATGGCTCGAGGCCGAAGGCCGAGGGTCAGTCAATAGAGCATTCCAAGGACCTGTTACTGGGCCGATGCGAAATTTCTTGATTAATGCCAATTTTATTAATTAACCTTTAAAACATCGTGCTTAGCGAAGATTATTATAGAATATAAGATTTTTCACAACAGCTATATGGCCTATATGTGGCGTCTTATCAGGGTCTTCACAATTTGCCAATCATCCAGCAAGTTTTAGACTCAACACAGGGTGGTAAATTGCATTTGTTCAAATTTAAGAACAAGTATGGTTAGGTTTTGAAGTGTCCACCGGCACAGTGGCTCAGTGGTAGAGCGTCCGCTTTGTGACCGGGAGGTTGCGGGTTCGATCCCCGGCCGGGTCATACCAAAGACTTTAAAAATGGTACTAGCTGCTCTTTCGCTTGGCGCTCAGCATTAAGAAAGTAGAGCTAGAACTGGTCAGCTCAGTGTCAGTATAATGTGACTGGGTGGAATATCATGTCAAAGTGTCTGGGGCGTGATATTTCAGTGAGGCAGCACTCTAAAAGTGAGCATTGAGCTCCCTGCCACATCCAGACACCGTCGCGATATGACTGAAAAAGGTTGAAAGCGACGTTAAGCCCAAATCAAACAAAAGTTTTGAAGTGTCCGCATACTTACGGTAAAAACGGTATATAGAGCTAATAAGTATACAATATCACATACTTGTAGGCGTATTTTATAGGCGCCTACTCTTGCCCTAATCCTGATAGAGTTCAAGCTATACATATTTTGTTCAATCCGCGTAGGCAGTTATTAGAAATTGTGCAATGATTTTAGAAGTTCATTGATAAGTCTAAACTAACATAGTGACACTGACACCCAGATCAAAAGAAAACCACTGGTTGAGCCTCTGTTACCCAGCTAGCATTCTTTATAAATCTATAGCGGGCCGTTATCGGCCAGTCAGCTACCCTGACGGGCCGATAACGGCCCACTATAGATTTGTAAAGAATGCTTACTTAGTATGCATTATGGATTTTAATGTTATTCATTAACCAGTACACATGGTCTCGTTTTACAGCAGTCATGATATACAGTCGACCCTCGTTTTCTCGAAGTCCAAGGGACTCTATGAAATACTTCGAGATATCCGTACCTCGACATACCAGATTTGCAGAATTGAGGAAAAAATAATTCAAACAACCACATTTAACAAATATATATGTAATTGGACTATTGAAATTAGAGATATATTGAAAATATTGTGGAAAAGAGGAGAAATTGCTCCTTAGGAGCAATTTCTCCTCTTTTCCACAATATTTTTTACCTGTTGTTAGATTTCATGTTTAGGCAGGGACCAGATTTTCACTTCGATATAAGCGGTTATTCGTGATAAGCGAGGTCGAGATAACGAGAGTCAACTGTAATATCTTTACAATGCAATACTGTAACAGTCTCCAGTTGCATGTAGGCTGAAACTACTTTATGTTTATTTTTCACATAAAACAGAGTAAAAGCTAGACATTTCGCTCATGTCACAGCTACAAGAATCTAGCTTACAGTATATCGGCTCAGGTTAGAACATTAAATTTCCATTTCTTGTAAACTGGCTCCATAATGTGGTGTTTAGATACTCAAAATAAATTATTAAAAAGAGTTTGTTTTTCTCAGATTAAATGTTGCAAGATAATAGCGATGTTGACGATCAAGTATGAAACCATCTTTAAATTGTTACCTTGCAAAGTGTTTCTAGTGTTTTAATGATCATCAATATGATACTTAGCTTCATAACTAAAATGTTTTCTACATTTTTCACAAAATGTATATCATTTTATTTTCTATCTTTGCCCGAATTTTGTCATAGTTACATAAATAATAGGTTGCATGAGCTATAGTGATCTTTCTTGTCATCCGTGTGTACGTACGTGCGTCCAAGCAGTCACAATTTTTAAACGAAGTAGGAAGCTGATTTGGTAGAAATATTGTTTAGAAAGGGTGAAACATGTTTGCGAAATATATTTCAGTCGGTCACGACAACCCAAAATGCCATAGACCTATCGTGGGAAATGGTTAAGTTCATTCAACTTATTAAATTTTTCCCAAACACGTTTTGTCTGTTGTAACCGAAATAGAAGTTTGACAAGATGTGGCAATCCATGTGACAAGTACATTCTGAAAATTACGGGGAATCTGTGCCCAAGATGGCCACCATGAGCAAATCTGGTACAAAATCAAACTTCTCGGAAACAAAAATGCTGACTGAGTTCATCTTCATATGAAGTATTCTTGGGCTGGCATTGTTTAAGTTTGTGAAATATGTTAGTAACTGGTATCCAGGATACCCGTTGTGACATTTGACGCGTTAAGCGAAAAAAAGTGCATTTGAGCATGCGCAAACTGTGGGGATTCACGCCATTCTGCGTATGCGAAATGTCTCATCCGGACCATTGCTCTCCACTGTCGAAGTCTGCCTATAAATACCTGCTTCTCTAAGATTACAAAGCCAATAGAGCTCAACTTGCATATGGAGTGCTCTTAAGTCAAGAGCTTTCGAGATTGTGCAATATGTTGAGAAAAACAATCCAAAATGGCTTCATGATCATATAAGTGATCTGGTAGGTCGATTGAACTGAAGTAACATATTTAGCACCCTTTAGCACCCTTAGAATAAAATTTTTCAAAGCTTGCAAAAACTACTGGAACCGGCAACCGAGATGGCCGTCATGGTAATACAGTCGACTCTCGTTATCTCGAACTCGCTTACTTAGAATAACCGCTGATCTCGAAGTGAAAATCTGGTCCCTGTTTTAACACAGAGAGCTATAAAAAGGAAACAAAATATTGTGGAAAAGAGGAGAAATTGCTCCTTTTTCAATTTATCTCAAAACTTAGGAGTCAAATTACATATTCATTCTGTTTAAGGTGTTTGTTCGATTAATTGTTTTCCTCAGTTCCGCAAATCTGATATGTCGAAGTACGGATACCTCGAAGTGTTTCCTAGAGTCCCTTGGAGTTCGAGATAACGAGAGTCGACTGTATATGGTAAAACCATTAAACGACTTCTCGGAAACTCCAGGACCAAATAACTCATATTAATACGAAGCTAAATATCGGATCTTTGGGCTCATTATGGTATCATTGAAAATGGAGTTCTGCTCATGTATACGCTAGAGAGCATAGGCAGTGTTGCATACTTCATTACTGCTTATGAAGAGTCTAAATTAAACCGAGACTCCCATTTTCTATCTGTAATGCGTTCTTTGTTTCCAAATGACAATATTTTAGACTTTTATTGAAAACTCGCTCTTGTCCCAGGCAAAGGAAATGAAAATATAATCTGCACTAAGGTGAAGTAAGGGGAGACGTTCTACGGCCGCCACACGGCACTAACTCCGGCTGCAATGCATTAAAGTCTAAAGGATTGCTTTTGGAATCAAAGAACACATTACAGATAAAAGATGGGAGTTGGTTTTATTGAGACTCTTCATCAAAAGTAATGAATTTTGCAGCACTGCTTACGCCCTCTAGCGAATACACAAGCAGAACTCTCTTTTCAAAGATACCATAATGAACCCATTGATCTCAAAGGAAATGAAAATATAATCTGTACTATAGTGAAGTACGGGGAGACGTTGTACGGCCGCCACACGGCACTAACAGCAGCTGCAGTTACAATGTAGGTAAAATAAAAGTCTAAATGATTGCCTTTGGAAAGAAAGAACACATTACAGATAGAAAATGGGAGTCTCGGTTTTAATGAGACTCTTCACCAGAAGTAATGAAATTTGCAACACTGTTTACGCCCTCTAGCGTACACATCAGCAGAACTCCGTTTTCAAAGATACCACAATGGGCCCAATGATCCAAAAGCAAATGAAAATATAATCTGCACTATGGTGAAGTACGGGAGGCCAAGTCTGCGAAGATTATTGGGAATCGCAATCAAGATGTAAGTCATTACAATAGAGGATAAAACCGTTAACGCTTAACACATTGGGTTAGATTTTCAGCAGTCGAATTTTTTTAAAATATTTTTCATATTTTTCCCAGAAAACAGGATTTAACATTTCATGCAAACTGTCTCCATTGAAATATTAATAAAGAAAACTATCATAAAATTGTCGTCTGCTGAATAAGCGCAGAGAGTGGTCAGGGTTACATGAAGTCAAAGGAAAAAAAAAAAAAAAAAAAAAGACATGGCCGAGTGTGCCGAAATTGCATATGTAGTATTCTTGGGACAAAATCTATCAAGTTTGTTAGTCATATTTGGAACTAGCGTACAAGATGGTCGCCATGACCAGATTTGTTGAATAGCTTTACGTGAATATTTCTCCGGAACTGTTAAGCAGACTGAGCTCAAAATACATGCTAGACAAGCGTGTTCTGATTTACAAAAATAGTAAAATTAAAAAAAAAAAAAAGAAAATCTTTTTAATTTGCACTGAACATAATTGGCAGTGCACAATGACTGATAAAACAGTTAAATGGCCTTTGAAACTGCTAGACTGATTGTGCTCAATTGCATCTGAAGCAGCCGTGGGATAATATCTTTAACTTTTGCGAGAAATATTTGGAAGTGGTATCAAAGAAACCACCATAATCATTGGATACTAAAGAATGTGTCGGTGGTGAGCAAATGCCCGGATGAGACTTTATGAATGTGTAGGATAATCGGAATCCTTACATGTTCGAATGGTCTTTTTCGCTTGACCTATTATGCCTAGCGTCCCCAAAATGAACACCAACAAACAGTGTAGACTTAGATCAGACGCTGCAGAAAGCGTCTGATCGGAGTTTTCACTATTTGCATTAAATACAGGAATCTCTATAAAACATATTAGTAAACACTAACCGGACATCCCTTCTACTTAAAATGGACACGTCCAAAGAGTTTAGGAAGAATAGTTCATTCAGCATAAATGGGTTATATTCCACGGCGATGGATCGGATCAGATAGCAAACTCAGTGACAGCTCAATCCTTTTATGTCTGTGGATTAACCCTGACCCTTTTGTCTATGATCAGGATCGCTGTGATTCGCCTAGGTGTTTTCGTTTGCTCTGACATGCAGTTTGAAGTCGAGTCTTCGCCAATATGTCATCATAAAATTTTTGAGAAGTTAATTTATGTGTTTGTGAGCTTTGATCCACTCGGATCCCTACGCAGATCGAATATAGCATCAGAATTATAAAGACTAGCGTAGAATTGTATCGGGATTGAGGGCGAGGTTTGAGCTTGCAGAAATGACTTTTAAAATCACAAGCAGATGACAAAGCAGACGACAATTGTTGTGACTGGCAGTTTAACGGCTAACTGCATAAATTTGTCTTTTTAAAAAGCACTTAATAACCATTCAACATTCCTCATTTTCCGTACTATACTGTACAAATGCTACAGCACATTACTCTATGTAAAAGGCTATCCAGATATGCAGATAGCGAGCCGCTTCTTATGAGTAACCAAAACAAAAGTCGCCACGTGAGAAATACGTTCAGACTTGTGTGCCCAAGGAAGACTGAAATCAGCGTGCGCACCCCCACAGTCTGATCAGTCTTCATTGTCAGCATGAAGAAAGCTTACATCCTTGACTATCCAAAATGCGCCCAAGGAAGAGTCTGCTCAGACTGCGCGAATGCTCAAGCTGATCTGAATCTACACTGAGCGCACATGTCCGAAGGTACTTTTGCTGATGTTGCGGGTCATATCGTGTGTGTGTGTGTGTGTGTGTGTGTGTGTGTGTGTGTGGAGAAGTAAGAAAATGCCAATATTTTTGTTTGAAAAAAAAATGCCTTATTTGGTGCAATGGCTAAGAAATGTCCATTTCATATGGGTATGCTAACGTAATGACATTGTTTATTTTGTCTGGTGCACAGCTGAATCACCATTTAATTGGACGAGAATAAATGAATATATTTAGCTTTGAATTGATTGAGAAGCAACATTTTGCATGGATATGCCGATAAGATACCGCCTACGCATTCAGTTCTTCTAATTCTTTGGCATTTAAATATACTCGGATAAGACAAGCAGTATTGTGACAAATGATAGTGTCATTTACTTTGCTGATGGCGGAATGTAACTGACTATAATTTAATTTTATTCCGATTTTCTCCACAAAGTAAGACAGTTTATTAAGAGTTTTTCAGGTCAGTAAATAGCGTATTTATCGTAAGTATTCAGAAAATACTGGCTAAAATACACAATGTAGAACCAGATTAAAACAAGGCAGCTGATCAGGGTCTAGACGGTTTGCCACTCAACCATCAAGGTCAGATACATGTACATCAACAAATAGCGAAATGGATATTGTTCAGTTTTAGGAGATGTATAATTGGCCCTTTTATGCCGAGCGTCCCTTAAAAGGGACAGTGAAAAACAGTGTAGATCCAGATCAGACGCCGCAGAACGCGGCGTCTAGTCAGGGTGTACTAAGTTTGCTTTAAGTGCACGAATTTCTAAAAAAAGATTGTGAGAACAAAAATTAATCAGACCCCCTTTCTATTGGAAATGGACAGGTCCAAATAGTAAAGGTAGAAGAGTTTATTCGCCATAAATGGGTTAAGAGTAGATATGGTAACATAATAGCAGGCCGTATTCTTTTAATGTCAACTTTTGTTTCCGTGGAACAACACGAAATTTATGTTAGGGGGACGGAGAAAGGACATTGTGCGCAGGAAGCAAACCTGATGTCAGAAGAATAGTCATTAAACAGTTACTAAAACTACCACCTGCTCGGATTAAACTGCAGCAATTAATGCTGTCAAAGACGTATGACATCATGAAGGAAGAGAACCTTTAGTTTAACTTTTATTTTATTTGTATACATATAACATTACCGTTTACAACGTGACATGACAAAACATCAATACATACAAATGGGATCCAGAAGAAAGTCGTTTGACTTTTTTAAATCTGTATCCCAGACCATAGTACATATCAGTACAACTAATTTGTGATTTGAGACGATCTGACAAACGTCAACAAAAAAGTATGTGGTATCAATAAGTTATATGAAAAGTAATGAATGTAAACTATTTCAACAAAATGTCAAGAAATAGATATGAAACTATGATATATTATTGTCTCCACGGGGGAAGAGGTGGAGGAAGATATACAATGTACTATATAAATACTAGGTCCGATCGCGACAAATTAATCTAGCTAGCCGTCAATATCAAATATAAATGTATTGATTTGTTTGATTTGGGATATTTATTTGAAAGTAGCAAGGAACCTTATAGATTAATATTCGTTTATTGAAAACGTTTCGACTTCAGTATGAAATCATGTACCGCTAAGAAAATAGCTTTATTTTCTTCTAATGATAGAGAAAGATCTCCATACAACAATACATCTAGAGTAGGGTTGCATTTTTCCGACACGGTAGTCAATAATTCCCGCCTAAGGTCTGTATACTGATCACATACTAACAAGAAATGGTGATTGTCTTCCACAGAACCGCATGCGCATCTTGGGCTGTCTATAAGATTTTTAGAAAACAAGTGTTGGCGAAGAGAGCTGCATTTAGTTCTAAGTCTGGCGTGATAAATCTGACCAATTCTTTTGCCTGTGAAATAGTAAGAAGGTGGTAGGTTAATATTGCTGTTTATCCTGGTTTTAAATATGTTGAGACTAGATGAATTACGTGTTTGTTCCGGGAGTTCATTCCATTCGCGAACAGCAGACGGCAAAAAAGAGTTGTAATAAAGTTGTGAATTTGCATATATGATTTGAAGATCATTGGCATTACGCAAAGGGTAAGATGATGTACTTCCTACGGTAGGAGGTACAAGAGAGCAGAGGTAATCCGGAGAAAGATCATTTTGCATTTTGTAGAAAAAAGTCAGTTTGTGTTTATTCCTCCTTGAAAACAAAGTTTCCCAGCCTGTTTTCAACAAAAGTGAATTTATTGAGACTAATTTTGTTGCCCCTGTGACAATACGTGCGGCTTCATTCTGGATTTTTTCTAGTTCATTCGATTCGTATTGTGCACAATTATTCCATACAACATCAGCGTATTCTAACAAAGGACGAATAAAAGAAAAGTATATAGTCTGGAGAGATCTCCTATCTAATTTGAACTTCAATTTACGCATAACATTTATTCGATTCCATGCCTTTGTCTTAATATGTTCAATATGATTGTGCCAACTGCAGTCGTTTGAAAAAATAACACCTAAATGCTTATGTGACGTAACTTCATTAATTTGAGTTTCATCCATCGAAACTGGAGGGTGGTACGGTTTGTTAAGTTTTCTTGAAAATAGTATAGATTCTGACTTTGCAGGATTAAATGTTACTAACCATTGTTGGGCCCAACGACTAATTTTTTCTAGGTCTGAGTTAAGTGTTTCGGCTGCCTGAATAGCGTCGTCCACTATGATATACAGACTGGTATCATCTGCAAAGAGCCTTATGGAAGAATTAATATCTTCGACAATATCATTTATATATAAAAGAAACAATAGAGGACCAAGAATAGAGCCTTGAGGAACACCCGCTTTTATTGGTGTCCATGCAGAAGAACCACCTGGCAGTACAACTCTTTGGAGTCTGTCATTGAGATAATCAGTAAACCAAGATAAAAGAGACCCAGATATACCTGCTGTTTCGAGTTTGTAAAGCAATCCTTTATGCCATACTCTGTCAAATGCTTTGCTTATATCACAGAATATGGCACGGATTTCTTTACCCTCATCAAGAGCCTTACAAAAAGTATTATATATGTCGACCAATTGGTTAGCTGTAGAATCCCCAGGGACAAAACCTGATTGTAGAGTTGTAATGACATGATGCGCGTTAAGGAAGTTGAATAAATGTTTATGAACAATTTTTTCAAGAACTTTGCCCACTGTACTTAGGAGGGAGATAGGTCTATAATTGGAGACATCGGATGGGTCATTTTTCTTGTGTATGGGTGAGACGTTCGCTTGTTTCCAAATTTTTGGTACTAGTCCATGATTTAATGAAAAGTTAAACAAATTACTGAGAGGAAGAGAGAGAGGCTGTGCAAGTTCTTTGAGAAGTCGGTTATTTATCAAGTCAGGACCAGATGCTTTTCCAAGCGGAAGTGATTTTAGAGTTGATTCAACTTCCTGGGGTGTGGTAATAATAGAGTCTAGCTTGTGGGCGGGTAAAGGTTTCGTTTGTGGAAGAGTTGCTTGACTATCGTCTAAAAGCGTCTGGTCTCTAAAAAAATCATTGAAAATACTGGCTTTATCATTATCATCTGAATAAATTTTATCATCCTTACTCAAGGGTGGTATTGAATTTGTCAAATCAGGCTTTATAAAACCTTTTAAAGTTTTCCACCAATCCTTCTGTCCAGTTTCTGAATTAACTAACCTTTCTGATAATTTGTCAATTTGATTCTGTTTTGACTTGCGTAGTTCACTAGTGACATGATTTCTAAAGCGTTTATAAATATCCCAATGACTAGGGTTGTTAGATTTTTTATATTTGTCGTACAGCCTTTTTTTCTTCCGTAGAAGTTTCTTAATATTATTTGTTAGCCAAGGTGGATCAGTTTTACGAACTGTAATCATTTTGTTCGGGATATGTTTATTGGTTAGAAAGGTAATCCGGTCTGTTATATTCTCCGCGTATGTATCAATATCATCACTTTTCAGTGAGTTCCAGTCCGTGTCCATGAGGTCGTTTGAAAAAGTTTGATAATCACCCATGTCAAATAAATAGATTTTTCGTTTAAAACAAGGACTTACTGGTTTAATGAAATTTAAAACACAATAAATAGGACAATGGTATCTTACGTTTTGTTCAAGGAAAGATTCTCCAACACCACTAAGTATAATATTATTTTTATTAGAAGTAAGAATCAAGTCGATTGTAGATGAAGAGTTTTCAGTGAAGTGTGTTGGTTCGTTGATCAATTGCTCAAGGTTAAATTGTCGACACAAATCATGTATTTTTCTGTATGAAGTTTCCTTCAAAGTATCAAAGTTGAAATCACCTGTTAGTAAAATATTTTGTATGTTAGTGTCTAAAGCCAGACTGACCGAGTCTTCAATAGATGACAGAATTGCATTCGGTGAATTTGGAGGTCTGTAAAACGTACCTATCAAATGTTTTTTATTGCTAAGTGAAACTTCCACCCAAATGCACTCAATATTCGGCAACTCCAGATCATCCCTTCGTTTAGAAAATATATTACTACGAATATAGACGCAAATACCACCATGGTGATCACCTGGTCTATCACGCCGAAATAATTTGAAGTTGTCAATACGTATATCTTCGTCTGACGTTCGGTCGTCTAGCCACGTTTCACTTATACAAATGACGTCGAAACGGCAAAGTTCTGATTCAATAAGATCTATTTTGTTCCCTAAACTCTGAACATTATAATGCACTATTGAAAATTTGTCTACGATCAATTGTTCCTTATTTGTATGACTGGGGTTAGAACTTACAGAAGACTCAGACGCAGGACCAGGATTACGTTCTACTCCTGCTATCAAGAGTAATGACATGATTATCAACAGTTCAAAATAATTAAGATGCTTAATACCTTTAATTTTAGCTTGACGGCTATAATTCAGTCCAATCCGTATCCGGTAAATCTCAATTGCAATCATTATTAAGTAATATTGTCAATCAACGCCTGAAAAAGACTGGACGATACGGATATGGACATGGGACTAAGAGATCGACTAAAATAAAAACATGTTCCCCCGTGGATAAACAAAGACATACAAAAACAATACATATAAACAGCAAAACACATCACAAACGGCAATGAGAAATTGGAATAATGAACAATTTCGTATCTGAATTAAACAGAAACAGAGAATGTATATATTACTCAGCGCGAATTTACAATATTTTCCCTCTGAAATGTCGACTCATAAGCAAGGTGGACATCGTCATGAGAAAACACGTTCTGATAAGCATACACGTAATAGCCCAATATAAACCCCCCATTAGGGGTTAAAATACTGTATTTATAAGCTTCAGTAGTCATATACAGACACCGAAAGCACAGGCACTCATAAGGACTATATAACATGATATGCATCTATTCCACAATTACATAATAAGATAGGCACTCTCATGACGCTATTCATATTGCATTATGGTCGGTGTACCGATCTGTACAAATAAAATTACTATAGACAGGGATCACAGTGACCGAATGTTTAGCTCTTCAGTTCCCCTTGTCGAAACTGCAACTAACAAGAGAATCGGCAAAAACGGAAGAATGATCCCCGAAGAATGATCCCCGAATATACGAAGTAGTGGGAAAGTTATTTTAATGAAATAATAAATACTTTAGAAATATACTACGGACAAACTTATTGCAAAACTTAAAACGGGAAATAATTCAGTAATTACTTGTAACAGAGTTACAATTCTTGCTTTCTGCACTATCTCTGATGGCCGTCTCTAAATGTATCAAGTTTCATTCAATTATCTTTTATACTTTCAGAGATATGCATCAACTAAATTTAATATTGCAAAAATTAGAAATGAGAATAACTCCGTAAATACTAATAATAAGGTTCTGTTCTTCTCCTCAATGCCCTCTATCACTATTTCAAGTTACATTTATTTATCTTCAATACTTTCAGAGATATGCTTCGGACAAACTTACTATTACAAAAGTTAGGAAGGGCAACAACTCTGTAATTATTTGTGATAGAGTTACGGTTCGTACACTCTGCACTTCCTAAAATGGCCGTTTATCAATGTATCAAGTTTCATTTAATTCCCTTCTACGCTTTCAGAAATATGCTCCGGACGAGCTTTTTATTGCAAAAAGTTAGAATGGAAATAACTTCGTAAATACTGGTGACATGGTTATGGCTCTTACATTCTGCAGTTTCCCACATGGCCCTCTATCACTGGCAGTGTATGTAGCAACATTATATTGCCTTCAATACTTTTAAAATATGCTCTCGACAAAATGTGACGGACAGACATACATAATTTTGTTATTACTTGAGACAGAGTTATAGTTCTTGCACTCTGCACTTCCTTTGATGGCCGTCTATCACATCAATATATCAAGTTTAATTTAATTTCCTTCTATACTTTCTGAGATATGATCCGGATAAACTTTTTATTGCAAAAATTAAGAGGGGAGATAAGTCCGTAAATACTGGTGACTGGGTTATGATTTTTTTTTTTGCACTCTGCAAATTTCACTTATGGCCCTCTATCACTGTAGTCAAGTTTCATTAATATACCTTCAATACTTATAGAGATGCTCCAGACAAAAATGTGACGGACAGACGGACAGTCGGACAGACGGACAAAGCGGCGACTATATGATTTCCCTTTGTGAGGCATAAAGCAAATAAATCGTTCATCGGTTAACAATAATTACTGAGTTACAACGGAGTATATACTTAATTGTTTAGCAACAGCGATTCTCCCACAGTTCAGTCCGCGACAAAAAGGTGTGACAACTGTACGTTCCGACCTATTCAAATGAGGATTAAATTGAATAACAACGACTGAAGATCCAGTACTATTGTTTGTAGCAAATTGCATCTGTGTACTTATACAAGCGAGTCTAACCTGAGCGCCCTTAGTTATACAATTAAATTTGAGAGAATGCATGCCTCTGTATTGACAAAGGAATATTTTGTTTTCAATATTACTGTTTTCTAAAGTTGAGTAAGATCTCATTTTTTTTTTTTTTTTTTTTTTTTTCATAACTACTTTATACTGATCAATAGCCTATGCTAAACTGATTTCAATATCCAATGAGATAATCTATGTTTCAGTTATCACACTATGCGCATTTAACCAAAACAAATACTATTTCTCACTATCAATACATTCAATGTCACATGATCCTTGTGTTCCCGTGATCTACTGACCTAGACCACGTCCAACGTACTCATACACAGTAACGCGTATGAGGCATGAAGTATGGTACACAACAAACTTGTAATCATGCTAATAAAACAGCAAAGGCGCCGATCTGACTGCGCGTATGCAAAGATTAATTTGCACCTTGTTGTTCGCACATGACATTTGTGGGCTTATACCCTACAGGATCTAATTATGACATAAAGGGCATGCTAAGCAGCCAACACACAAAGCCCGAACATCGCTGGGTCAACGTCGATGTGATATCATCAATCCTGAACCAACGCTGCCTCAGCGACGCGTGCTTGCTGTGTTAAGACTATCTCAGCACTGCTGACAGACTGATAATTTTACTGGTCGTAAAGAACAGGCTGACCAACACTGTTGTACAGTCTATGGATCATGGCTGATGGACTGGAAAAATACAAATATGCAACATGCATACTAATTGACTCGCTGGCAAGCCTCATATATAGTGAACAAACATTTTTGTTTAGAACATAAACATTTGGGAAAATATGATAAAATAATTATTATGTTTACACCATGACTGATAAGAAAGACTGAAAAATGAAAATTTGGATAACTGACACTGGTAAAGCAAGTTCAAAGTACATATATAAAATGGCAATGAAAAATATTGAAATGTGCGCATTTAAACAGGCAAATTTTCAAAACTCGTATCTGAATCATAACTGACATACTAATGAACGCATCTGTATTTAATCAATGACTAAAAACTGGCAAAAGACCTTTTGTTTTAATCATGACTGGTGGACTGGTAAAATATGCAATAATGACTTGTAAGAATCGGCAAAGCACTTTTGTATCATTACTGACAATCTGACAAACATATATATGTATGTAAGGAATAACTGATAGACTGGCGAAACCATGTGTTTCTATTAAGACTGGTGGACTTGCAAAATTTGCGATTTGCATAGATATTACTATTATTATTATATGGACAAAATATCTCAAACATTAACACATTATTATATATAAAATGTGGCTGATAGACTGTTAAACTTTAAAATGTATGATAACTAAAAAATAGACAATATACATACTAACTGGCGAAAGTCTTCTGTGAAACATGCTGACAAGCTACCAACATGTATGTTTAGATCAAACTGACAAAAACTTCTGATTAAAATAATGATAGACTGACTGGACAGAATCATTAATATGCACAATAGCTGTCTAACTAGTGAAGCTCTTATCTATAACATTACTGACATTCGAACACTATTACAGTCGACTCTCGTTATCTCGAATTCCAAGGGACTCTCTGAAATACTTCGACATATCCGTAGTTCGACATATCAGGTTTGCAGAATTGTGGAAAAAATAATTTGATTAACCACATTTAACAAACTGATAGGTAATTTGACTCCTGAAGTTAGAAATATATATATTAAAATAATGTGGAAAAGAGGAGAAATTGCTCCTTAGGAGAACCTTTCAGTACATATAGACGATACAAATCCATTTCATAAACACTTTCGCAGTCTGAACGGGGTCTTCTTTTGCCAACAGATTTAAAGATATAATAAAATCGAAAGATGAATAGTTATGCCCTGAGCAGACTGCGCTGTTGCATCCAATAATCAGGATCATTGTTGTTCATATAGGGTATTAGGACTATTTTCTCATGTTTAAATATATCAAATAGATAAAAAATAAACCAAACTAGAAATGTGTCCAAAGGACACGGATGTCCCTGCTTGAAATACTTAAACGCAAATTGATAACGCCTGAAAAACTTAAATGTCACCTCGGACGCGTACGGAGACGAACAGACGAATAGTGCCTTTTCCACTATTCTAAGAAAGGCGGGGGCATAACGATAACATTACTTTCACAGACTGTGCACGTAGTAAGGCGACAGGATACACTTGGTTGATTTTCTACCATTGTTGGATCGATTGTTTACAATCTAGCCAAATTATACATACACCCAATGTTTGTCCTCGTGATTATCATTGACCAATGAAATCAAACCGCGTGTTTGTACGAAAACCAAGTAACGTTTATTTACAGCCGCGCTATTTATGTCACTGTGATGTCAGTTTGCCGTGAAAAGAGGGTTATCTGTAAAATCTGGACTGGAACATTGGTAAACAGTGCAGACCTAGATCAGACGCCGCAGAACGCGGCGTCTGATCAGGGTCCGCACTGTTTGCTTAAATTGCAGGAAGTTAAAGGTTAATGAATCAGTCTTAAGTCACCGTTCAGGACGATTTTCCCCATTTATACTTAGAGACAATCGATCTACCAGTGCTGTCAGTGCTTTGAGTTGACAAGCGAGACAGATATTTTCACTTCATGGATGCTTTCCTATACACAATCTCCTTTTGAAAAGGAGTCTAATATAAGAGAAAAATTGAAGCAAATTCTTTTCCTTTAAAGTAGATCCCTTTTCAGATTTTGACAGTTGCCTCCCCTGCAAGAGGTTAACTTTGCATATCGAACAGTTGTGTGAAGATGGAATTGTATCAGAACGAAGGGCGGGGGTTGAGTGCTCGTAATCTCCTACCTCCTCCAACAGTTTTACTGTTGACTTAAGACGTGCCCAAGTCCTTACATTTGTATTTGGCATTCCTTGTAATTAAAAGCAAAACGTTGTATCAATTCCTTTCGGTTTTATCTCTAAATGTGATTTCTGATAATTGTTTTCATTCTTTTTTATTGTTTATATTTTTAATAAATGAGCCAGCGCACAAAATAGAAAGGAGAGCAATGATCACTAATCGATACAATTAGGTAACACCTTCCGTCCAATACACCAGAGGGAAAGAAGTACTTAAAGCAACGGCACCACAATCAAAACGCTACAAGAAGAAAGCAATAAGGACAGTTTCTTTCCCAAAAGGTGGCCAAACGGCTATCCAAAATAAAATTTCCACCAGGACATACATGCAAAGACATACAATGACAGAAATAGTCAATCACTGCAGAAACACCGTCTTGGAACGCTCAGTCAAACATTTCAAAGTGAGCTAATCGAATAGTCTACCATATGTAAAAACCCAAAGTTCCTTAGTGAGCTAATCGAATAGTCTGCCATATGTAATAAATCCAAAGCTATATTACGGTGAATAACCCTCATTGTGTTGTCAAGTAACATGACTTATAAGTCGGGACAATGGCATCGTGACGGAATAGCATCTGGGAAACTTTGGGAAACCTTTTCTTTATTTATTTATTTTCTCTCTTTCATATGTATTTTTGATAAAACGTCTGTATGCAATTTGTTAATTTCAACGATAGTAGCCTTCACTTTCTACACTCATTTGTTTTGTACAATTTTTGAGCTAGGAGAAGATTTCACGTAAGCTATAATTAGCGTGTTATCTGACCCTTTACGTCATTTTTGTATGTTTGTGTTGTACACATTATATTCAATAAACTATTGTTTAAACCAAACATTTCAAATCTGACATAAACATGTAACAAATGAAATCATTTCAACATGATTAGAACGAAAGCTAAACGCTTCTTCAGTTCTTCTGACAATAATACAATTCAGCATGCTGTTGTATGCATTGATACCTCCTTACAGGATTAAATGATAAGGATATACTAAAAAGGTCAATCTGGTCTGCTTACGTGTAAATCTTCAAGCACCTTGCGAGCGATTTAAAACCTTTTTCAGTCCTTAACTGGGAAGGGTAGACCTGAGGACCTGAGGAAATAGTGCAAACCCAAATCAGACCCCGAGTAGATGGCGTCTGATCAAGGTCAACACTGTTCGTCACTCTTTTATCAGATTTGGCATGGTCTGTTTGCTCTTCCTCTTGGTGACATTGATCTCTGATTGTGTTTTTTCCTGAATATTATCATATAATGCTACAGTCGAACCCCAATGGCTCGAACATCTTTGGGACTATGCAACTTTGTTCGAGATATGGGTAATTCGAGCCACTGAGGGTTAATCATAGCGCAAGGTCGGACGGCAAATGAAAATAATCCAGGAATGTCTTTTCCATCTTCTATAAAATAATGGTATGTTGAGTGTACTCATTAGAATCGCCTCGATGAGGCGAATCTAATTTGTACACACAACATACATTTACATGATAAAATAAGAAAATTCCCCTTAAAATTCCAAAATATTTGTTTTCTTTAACTTTCGGAAGAATTTCCTAGGGACTCAAAAACGAGTTCGAATCATCCACGGTAAACGAGCTATCCGTGTTTGAGCCATCGAGGTTATACTGTAATACCTTATTGAGACATATCAGTAGGTAATAAAATAGACTTGTTCAGGATTTAGAACAAGTATGATAAGGAATTAAGGTGTCCAAATATTTAAGGGTAAATATGGTATATATATATATGATGATTCATATCGTTTTAAAACATAACTCATTACGCATATACGCATGTGCGTAACATGCATAAGAAAAATAATTACAATAAAGTGACATTAACATAAAATATTTTGCTTCTTCACCACAGGGTTGCTCTTAAAGGAAAGAATTTGCTCCCTCTGGGAGCAAATTCTTCCCTTTAAGAGTAGCCCCTATTTTTATAGCGTTTCTGGGCATACATGTATGTTTTCAATGTTGTTCCTGGATGTGCGTAAAAATAATTAAGTTCTGACTACGTTACAGGATTACATTACAAAAACACGCCTATTCAAAATTATAGAAAACTACACCTCCAAAAACTGAAAATTTTCAGATAAAAAAAAAACTGATATTTTTAATATTTCTGCTCAAAACATAGATTGGGGATATTCATTAGAACCGCCTCGGCGAGACAGTTCTAACGAGTACCCACAATTTATGTTTTCGAGCAAAAATAAGAAAAAATAATATTTATCCCATTAAATCCCAGTTTTTAGCATGTTCTCGTGATGTATGTGATAAGTAGTTTCAGATTCTTATGACATTTCTGACATGTGATAATTCTCAGTATGAGCGGTAACTTGAGAACACCAACCTTCTGACAGGGGCGCCCAACTAAGTCTCAATCCAGCCTGCACATCCACGCAGTCTGGTCAGAATCTTCATTGTCTGCATGCAGAAACTTCGTATCCTTTCCTAAAATGCGCCCAATGAAGATTCTGATCAGACTGCGCGAATGCGCAGGTTGATCTGAATATTCGCTGTGCCTACATGTCCAAAGGTACGATTTTCCATGTCATATTTTAGTTTTACTGGTTATACATCTTATGACATTCATTCACCAGAACCTGTGATATGGGAAGTTAGTCCCTCACTCTCACCAGAGAGGTAAACTTAGGCACACCAGTTGTGGCCTTCATCTTCTTAGTATTATATATACAATGCAAACTTATTTTTGTAAGTGATCTGATCTTCGTTCGGTAAATAATAGTAAAATCTATAAAGGTTTGCCCTGGAAACAAAGAACAAATAAAACAGCGAAAGTAAACCCATGTCAGAACGAAAACAAATCCATTAATTCTAATGAGATAATGTGGACAGTTTTCATACGTTAAGGTAATAAATCATCTATTTTTTTTTAATATTTCAAATTCAAAGAGATGACAAATGACGAGAACAACACAGCCATACTGATTCAAATGTCACACGCGTTAAATCCGCAATTGTTTGTGTTATTATCTTTTAGGAATGCTATATACATGTACCAGAATGAGATGTTCTGTTATGTCACAGGCTCTTTAAATGTTGCTTAATTTTTCAAACATTTAGCAAATTGATTCCCTTTAGAGTAGATCCCATATCAGAAGTTTTCAAGATACAAATTTGGACTAATTCATCCTCTTCTATTAGTATTTATATTTTATTTTCGTTTCACTTCTTAACCCTTGTCCTGCTGGATAAATTATGATGCCACGCCCACTTCTAATTTTCAGCCAATCAGATTACTAGATCCAGATTATTGCTACATATTCACATACTTAATGGCAAACAGTGCAGATCCAGATCAGTTGGCTTCTTCAACTGATCTGGACCTACACTGTTTGCAAAGGCAGGATATATCCGGGTTCAGCAGGACAAGGGTTAAAATGACTCTACTATAAAAGGAGAGTATTTGGTCCCCTTGGGAGCAATTCTGTTTTCATTTCTTTTTTTTCTTTTTATTTTGAGTAGAACCCTTTTCAGAAGTGGCTTGGTGTACATGAAGGCAACAGGAAGTCACAAAAGTAGCATGCCGTGTAAAAAAAATGGAAAATAAATGTGATTTTTAAAGATACACGACTCGTTTCATTCTCTACAGTGCTTGTGTACTTTATGAAATTATGGGTATTGCTTATATCAATATAACTACTGATATATCAACTTTCAACAATAAATCGTGCACACAATATTATTTATTAATGTACTTTATTTCTCATTTAGTTATTTACTAAGGAACAGATTTAGCCGTAAAGCACAGACGTGCTTGAATTACCGATTTGCCTTCGTGAACATAATGCATTTATGATGCTGATCTTTAAGTCTTTCACCCCTGAGATTATGAAGTGGACTCTCCCATCCTTGATTTTGAACACATTCACTGTTACGAATAGGGGTATATGCCATAAATCATAGAACGACAAACATTGTACATGTAGATCCAGATGAGACGGCTCGTTACGAACCATCTCATCTGGATCTACATGGTTTGCAAAATTATCTGTTTTGGTCTGCAAAGCTGAAAGAGTTAAAAGGGCTAGAGGCACTTCAAAAGGAGATAAATCTAGCTGAATAGGTGAAAGTATTACCTCTCTTTTCCAAGGTAGATCACTCCATCAAAAAAGAAGTTGCTTCGATTGTCTATGGATTTCTTCTCAGTGGGACTATTCTTAAAGTAAAGAATATGTCCTAAGGGAAGCAACTTCTTTCCTTCAAGAATAGGTCCCTTTGAGACTGAAGGCAAATATTTTCAAGACAGAGTGATCTCTCTTGGAGGCGTATTCATTCACGATTAGCATATTGTTTCTATAGACTTTCATTATAACACAATAAATTAGAGTTTGATATTACAGCTTTTCATATCCATGTTTACCTTCAATAATTCGCCCCTGAATTCTACTCCATATTTGATCTAAACTTGCAACAAACTCCTTTTTCCTACCTATTGAAGAGTGTCTTTGCCATAGTTAGGTTTTTTAATTTGTCCTTTGGATCATTGAGCGCCTTCAGATAACTCGTAAAAATCATTACTAAACCACGCCCATTCAATATAATGGCACTGTTTATGGCTGCAAAAACGAAAAGTTTCAAATGAAAACATGTGATCGTTTTGTTATGTTTGCTCGAAAAAGGGATTGTGGGTACCCGTTAGAACCGCCTCTTTGAGGCGGTTCTAACGGGTACCCACAATCTATGTTTTATAGAAGAAATAAGAAAAATAATGTATACCCCTGCAAACCCCATTTTTTCTATATAAAAGTGGGGTTTGAGGGGGCAAAATTACATAGACATGTTTTCGTTATGAGTTCCCTTGAAGCCGGTGCTAGGGGGCGTATGCAGTCCTACAGACTAATTGCTGTCATATGAAGCGACTCGATGAAACCAAGACTCCGACTTTAATTCTTTACATGTTCGGAATTTTAAGGGTAACCTTTAAAGATTGTATTTGCCGATCGCGGCGAGTAAGATGATATACCGAACGATATCATCAGCACGGACTGGGAAATGCTTAATGGTGCAAACATGAATGTCCGTGCCTTAAAATTGTCAAACCATATTATTTATGCTATTTGTAGACGCAGTTATAACCTTTCTCGGCCCGACAGAACATTAGACAGTTGAGCAAAGAAGGCAATCAATAATTATAGGACTAAGAATGTATCAAACCTAAACCTTTACCACTCTTTTGTCAAATTCATACATGTATGTATATCTAAGAAAACGGGCTATGCAATTCTTCACTGGCTAGTTTTAGTTGAATCCTTTATTCTTTTGCATTATAAAAACACGCCTATTCAAATATATTGAAAATTTCACCACCAAAAACTGAAAGTTTTCAGATAAAAATTGAGTTATTTTTCATATGGCTGCCCAAAACATAGATTGTGGGTACTCGTTATGACGTTCTCAGACTGGTGTTTTGTATTAGACGAACTACGCGGTAATGGCCATGCAAAATACATTTTTAGCTGCCCTAAAATTTACTTCAAGAAGTAACCGATTTATCCCATGACAGGCAGTTCACCCTTGAGTCTCTAAAGTGGACTCTTCCATATTTGTATTCGGTCATGTCCATTGTTGTCAATAGTTGTTTTTTTACTCAAAATCATAAACAGACTGGCAAATTTTAAAATTACTGAAGGTCGATTTTATTTATTTGTTGATTAACCATTCTTACGTTACCTTATGTATTTAAGGGGGCTGGATACAATTGCTAGATTTTCGCCATTTGATGACAAGAGAGACAATTTTTATGACTTATTGCTTTGCTTTTCTGTACATCAAGCCCCTTATGAAAAGGAGTCTACACTAAAAGGCAAGAATTTGCTCCCACAGAAAGAAGGCCAGGAGTTTTGACAGTCCCTTTTAGATTGTTGAAACAATGGACCCCAGTACCGGTTTTTGTTATTTTGAGAAAAAAAAAAGAGAAAAAGACAACCATTACGAAAACACGCCTATTTAAATATACTGAAAATTGCACCTCCAAAAAACTGAAAAAAATGCAGATAAAAAATTCTGATATTTTTCATATTTCTGGTCAAAACATAGATTGTGGGTACTCGTTAGAACCGCCTCAACGAGGCGGTTCTAACGAGTACCTACAATCTATGCTTTTGAACAGAAATAAGAAAAAAATATATACCCCTGCAAACCCCAGTTTTACTATATAAAAGTGGGGTTTAAGGGAGTCAAAATTATATAGGCATGTTTTCGTGATGATAGGTTCAAATACCACACAAAGTAATGCATACACAAATGTATTATTACGGTTTGTTTAGGACGTTAGGATACCTGGTTCCTTTACAAAATATATTATATCTTTACCCGTTTTACCATGTTCTCATTTTTTTTTTGTAAACTGTTTTCATACTCTTTCTCACTTGCCAAACATGTAGTTAAGTTTGTTTTATTCATTTAAATCCTACTTAATTTCCATACTGACTGACTGTTTTAACCAGTTTTACAATCACAATCATTTATTAACCCTTAAAATTCCAAGAAAACCTGCATCCTTTTGCTTGTGTTGAGGTTTTACGGCCCAGTCAACCCAATGGGGTCATGTCGAGCGCGGTCAGTTTACCTAACCACATGTTTACTGGGCAGGCTTAGTCCGCTAAGCGGTTAACCAGTATTGTGCACATTCTTTTGCCAGAAACTGACAACTGCCCTTCTTGAATCAGCGGAAGGGAGAGAATGACCGTAGAAAATATTTCATGATCAGTCTCCACGAAAGAATGTTGCCGACCTCGGCGGGGGTTGAACCCGCGACCTCTTGGTCTCCAGTCGGACGGTGCATCCTACTGAGCCACCGAGGCCGGCAAACCTGCATCTGAAAATGTCGTCTGTTTATGTCGTCTGCTGAATATTCTTGCAAACTTCTCAAACCTATTTTTTCATACAGGCAAACAGTCCTAGAGGAGCAGTCTGATCTGGGTCCATACTGTTTGCAAAAATGACTTTTAAAATCACAAGCAGAGGACAAAGCAGACGACAATTGTTGTGATTGGCAGTTTTAGGGGTAATTATATTATGTAGCGAAATTTAGCAGTGATAAACTTACCGTATTTACCCAAACTATTCGGACAAATCCCAAAGACAATAAAAATAAAATCTTAACTATCTTCAAGACCGTGGAGCCTTTTAACGGCAACCACATGACACTTTTACAGTCAAATAAAATGAACGCAAGATACATGTACCCTTGGAAACGCCGAACACATAAACGAATGAAAATCTGAGTCTAGGTTTCATTGAGACTCTTCAATTGGCAGCAGTGTGGTTTGCAAGGCTGCATACGCTTCCCTGCCCCCTCCTTCCCCCACCCCCGCTATTACCATCTAAATCGGAATTGGATTTAACGTTATATGTGATCAAAACTTCTTCGGGACCCAGGGTGAAGTTGGCTGGCCGTAAAAGTGCTTTTAACCGCCCCCCCCTCCCCTCCACACACACACACACACACACACACACACACACACACACACAGTAGTTTACTCTACAGACCGTTTCCGGTGTTAGTCTTACTCTTTGTTGCTTTGTGGTTTTTTTTACGAGGCGATTTGTTTTATGTCTTACCTTGTGTTATTTTGTTCTTGTGTTTTTCAGCCCTTTTAGCATTGCGATTACCTCGCTGGGGGAAGAGAGACATAATCTTAGTGCGTTTCGTACGTTTTTCCGATTTGTGCTTGTTTGGTTTTGTCGGTTTCCTCTTTCTCTTGGTGTCTGGGAAGGGCTGCGGTTTGTGATTGTGGCACTCCCTGGACTTTTCTCTTACCTTTTTTTCGGATGATATAATCGTTGTGCCATTTCCACAAAAAACCCCAGTATTTCGTGAAAATATGATATGACTATTTGAGTAGGAAATCTCAGTGATAATAGAAACCTGTTGACATTTATCGAATAAATTACACGTATACGAGGGTCCTGCAAAAAGTTTTGTCACTGGGTTCGGATTACTTCAGTGCTACGTTTTATCAAACATATTTTTATTCAAGTCAAAGTCAAGTCAAAGTACTTTTATTCTCTCAAAGTCAAGTAAAACATGACATCAGAGGAAATGGAAATACAAAGTTGCAGTCAGGACGGTAACCGTAATTTCATATATATAATAACTGTGGGGTAAGAACTAGGACACATTCTAAAAATTATTGCAATTCGTTGCAGTGACCCAAATTACAGGTGGATGTACAATGTAACTCGGGGGAGCAGAATTGCTGGTGTATAGATAGATAGGTAGATAGATAGATAGATAGATAAATAGATAGATAACATTTATTAAACTGGTAACTATTCAGATAGATAGATAGATAAATAGATAGATAGATAGATAGATAGACAGACAGATAGACGGATAGATAGATAGATAGATAGATAGATAGATAGATAATATTTATTAAACTGGTAACTATTCAGGTAGATAGATAGATCGATAGATAGATAGATAGATAGATAGATAGATAGATAGATAGACAGAGAGATAGATAGATAGATAGTGAGCACTTAAACCTTGAAACTGATGACTAACAACACAATACCTGTACATATCAAACTGTGTCACCTGTGTTCAATGACCAGTGACAACCAATTAATGAGGCCCGCTTCACCATGACGAAACCAGGCCACGCCTTAAGAGACCTGTCAACGCAATATTAAGCACGTGCAACACGTAGAAAATTATGAATGAAAAGTGAAACAGACTATGCAATTTTACGCATTCAGTACTGGATTATTTTTCTGATGTAAGTAGAATTGTTTTTATTATTGTTTTATTATAGAAGCTTCCGTCCCAAGTATTCTTTCTTTTTATCCGCATAGAACAAGGAAGTGACCCGGTTTCCCATGGCGAATAACGTGTATTGGGTGGCGTACACTGACGCGCGAGCTGAATAATGGCAACGATGCATTCCGAACTGACTGCAAACATCCAGTGTGCATTCAGTGCAGATGCATCGGCTAAGCGATCCATGAGTGGACGATTTATCATCTCGCCACCAGTTTTCTCCAAACTTTACATACATACATTCATACATATGCATATATAACATTTTTACATAATTTACGGAGAAAAAGAAAGAAAGAAAACAGGAATACATAACGTCGTAAAAACGTCGCATCAATGTTGCAAATTGTTACTGCAGTTTTATTGAGCAACAGCTGTTAATAAATTTATCTTACGAATATGAAGTGTTTTTAGTGGGGGAAAGGGAGTGGTGGGGGGGTGGGGGGGACTTTATCTAGACGTAACAGTATGTCATTTCATATTTGAGGTATTGGAACAAGGGAACAAACCCACCAACCCAGGGAACATTGGCAAGTCCTATAATGAAATAAGGTAATAAAAAGCAACCCAGCAAAGCAGGGAACATGGGAACCCCGAATACCACCCCAAGGAACAAGGGAACTAGACCGACTATTCACATGGGAAAAGGGAAAATTGCCCCCATGCGGAAGGATCTAATATTTCTCTAGTCTATGATAACATGAATTTTTACAATTAATAGGTAGGTATAGGATGAATACCGACGATAAGTTTGCATTTAATTTATATTACTTGAATCATTTTATAATTACTTTATTTTTTGTTTGTTCACTTAATTTATTTATTTATTTTGGAGATTTGGTTTTACAACCCATCAACAATCGTGCAATCCTTTGCTAATTAAAGTCTAACAAAAAAAAAAAAAAAAAAAAAAAAGAAAGAAAAGATTTCGTAACGTCTTTCAGTCAATTTCGGGGACTAGTATATGGCCTGGAAGGTAAGCTTTTAGTGCCTTTCAATATTAAGGTAACTACCTTTTTCTTGAATGCATACATTTGGCACATTTAAGCAGTTAACAGGATTGCTTAGTTTTACATCCTATCAAAACAAGTATGTAATATATCGTTGATTTAGTTTAAATTGAGTTAATTTTAACTTTCAGTATGAATATTTAACAATAGAGAATAACAGTGATATATAGCATACAAATATAAGATTTTCTTTTCTTCACCCCGTTTTAGGGATAGGAGGCTTTCAACAGAATTATAATATAGTTTGATTTGGGGCTAATCTGTCCCTATTTGGAAATATGACCGTAGCTATCGTAAAGATTAATATTTTATACTTTATTGATTGTTAACGAATTGTTTCATGATAAGCCCCATAAATTTGCCAAGTTTAATAAGAGAGCTTTCATCTTGACATGAAAGAAGGTTCTTATATTTCAAAATATTAGGTCTTCTATAGTATGTATCGGAGATAAACAGTTGTCTTTCTCTTTTGAAAAAGTCACATTCTAACAAATAATGAAATTCGTCTCCTATGGATCTTTGATAACAGAGATCACATTTTCGTTCATCATATTCTATGTTGTTCCATCGTCCTAATTCTATGGGCAATTTGTGATTTGCAGTTCTGAAACGTACCATGTTGATGTAAAGATTGTTTGGTAAAATTAAAAAATATCGTTCCAAGTTAATACTATCTTTAAACAAATTAAAGTTTTTGCCTTTGGAAGACGTTGTTAAGCTCGATCTCCAATTTTGAAGAAATTGGTCAATTAACATTTGTTTTGCTATAAACTTTAATGGGTATGTCCCCATTTGGTTTTGGTATATCCAGAGATCATTTCTACCAATATCACAAAGAATTTTATTTATATTTAAGATCCATTTAGAGTTTATGTTATCATTGCTTCTAAGTGCTTGGTACAAAAAATAAGATAATTTTGTTGCCTTTCCTTGAGTAATCCTAATCCAAAAACTTACAATACGTGTTTTCACTATAATTTCTAAAGGATACCGACCGAGCTCGGCATAAAGCATATTGACAGGAGTACTTTTCCTGCATTTTGTGATTTTTCTAAGAAATTCAGTATGCACCCTTTCTATAATATCCAAGTTTTCAAAGTATTCCCCCTTTACTGAAACAGAGTTTTGTAACCTTTTTAGCCAGTCGCGAAAAGCAGATAAATAGTCGTCTTTTGGTATCTGTTGGAGACACTGATAAATAGCGCTGCCAAGAGAACGTCTAGACGTATACTTATTTCAAGAAAGCATTTTCTTAAGCCTTGGAAATAAAAAGAAGTCACAGGGACTC
This sequence comes from Anodontia alba, assembly GCA_964016985.1. NCBI lineage: Eukaryota > Metazoa > Mollusca > Bivalvia > Lucinida > Lucinidae > Anodontia > Anodontia alba. The sequence continues at coordinate 61,968,882 of OZ024827.1, read as the reverse complement.
AGGTCAGGTGAATAAGGTGGATGGTTTAAAACTTTCACCTTTTCAGAAGCCAAAAAAGACTTGACAACCTCACACTTATGAGAGGAGGCGTTGTCATGTAAAAGGTGGACTCCTGATCATCCTTTGCTTGGTTTCTTATTGTAACAAATAAATTGGTCAGTGTATATGACTGCATCTATTTCAATTTGAAATAACTCGGTCAGTTGGAAAGCAATTTGAACGAAATAAATGGGTATCGTTAGCTGTTCAACACACCATTCAAGTGCAATGAAGAATTTTAAAAATATACCTGGGACAAAACCAAGGAAGCCTATTAGTGACAGAACTTTTTGCAGGACCCTCGTAGATCAAAGTACTGACAGCACTAATGGGTCGATTTTCTCTGAGTGTAGGCTGAGAAAATGGTCCTGAACGGGGATTTAAGACTGTTTCATTTAACTTCCTTATTCTCCTGTAATTTAAGCAAATAGTGCAGACCCTGATCAGACGCCGCGTTCTACGGTTGCTGATCTCGGTCTGCACTGTTTGCCAATGCCCCAAATGTCCCAGTCCATGTTTTACAGATAATCCTACAGCAACAAGACTCTGACGTCACAGCGACAAGAATAGCGCAGTTATAAATAATTGTTACCTGGATTTCGTCTAACGCTTGGATTAAATTACATTAGTTAATGATAACCACGTGGACAACTACCTTAAGGAAAATTTGGTGTTTGTATACATACCAGGGCTTGACTGTAAACAATCGACCCAAAAACTGAACTATGACGAAGTATATGAGACATTTTACAGCCACCATACAACACTTGCCACCATCTATATTAATACTGAGCCAAGTAATCTCTATAAAATTTCCCTTAGAACACTAGATATTACTTTCATTATGAAATCAGATAATGAGAAGCAATTTCATGAACAAACATAGTGCACGAAGTGAACATAGCCAGTTGCTCCATGTATCGACCATTCGTCCTCTAAAATGTAAGTGAAGCCATAATCACTTCTGAAGAAGCCAACTGATCTGGATCTGAACTGTTTGTCATTCAGTATGTGAATTTATATCAATAATCTGGATCAAGGAATCTGATTGGCTGATAATTAGAACTGGGCGTGGCATCTTAATTTATTCAGCATGATAAGGGTTAAACTCCAATAAACAAAACAAGAACTGCAACAGAGGAACCGCCCTGGAACGGTCAGTAGAAAAACTTCTAGGGGCTGAAACCAGTTTTATTTGCGCGACCCTCTAATACCATTAATAACTGGATAGGACGTTCTGGCAATACCATAATTATCACAAAGAATAAACAAATGTTTTATGCTCTTATGCAATAAACTGCTGCGGCATCAACAGTGCAGAATCGACCCAAGATAACTGAAGAACTTGTAAAATGGAAATAAAAACCAAGAACACCGCAATTCATGTAGCGACCATTTTTTATTTTCATTTATTTTATTATTATTATTTTTTTACATTGGTCCAATAATGGTTTCAATGAGACTCTTCATTAGGCAGCAATGTGGTTTACAAGGCTGCATACGCTTCCCCGCCCCCTCCCCCCACCTCCCACCCCCGCTGTTACCATCTAAATCGGAATTGGATTTGACATTATATGTTAACAAAACATCTTCGGGACCCAGGGTGAAGTTGGCTGGCCGTAAAAGTGCTTTAGGTTGGTCGATTGTCTCTGAGTGTAGGCTGAGAAAATGGTCCTGAACCGGGACTTGTTTCATTTACCTTCCCTATTCACCTGTACTTTAAGCAAATAGTGCAGGCCCTGATCAGATGCCGCGCTCTGCGGCGTCTGATCTCGGTCTGCACTGCTTGCCAATGTCCCAAATGTCCCAGTCCATGTTTTACAGATAACCCTACAGCAACAGCACTCTGATGTCACAGAGACAAGAATAGCGCGGCTATAAATAATTGTTACCTGGATTTCGTCAAAAACCGCGGTTTAATTACATTAGTTAATGATAACAATGTGGACAACTACCTTAAAGAAATTTTGGTGTTTGTATACATACCAGGGCTCGACTGTAAACAATCGACCCAAAAACTGCACTATGACGAAGTACATGAGACATTTTACAGCCACCATACAACACTTGCCACCATCTATATTAATACTGAAGTCAAGTAAACTCTGTAAAGTTTCTCTTCGACACTAGGTATTACTTGCATTTTGAAATCAGATAATGAGAAACAGTATCATGAACAAACATAGTGCACGAAGTGAACATAGCCAGTTGCTCCATGTATCGACCACTCGTCCTCTAAAATGTAAGTGAAGCCACAATCACGAAGCCCCGCCTTTGCGAGGCACCAAACGAAGAGAAGACGAGGAACAAATAATGAAAAAGCAATCGCCATATATTACCCTTTTCTTGCTAAATACGACATGCCCTGTCTTAGCAAGCATGTAGATCCAGATCAGTTGGCTTCTGAAGAAGCCAACTGATCTGGATCTGCACTATTTGTCATATATTATATTAATAATCTGGATCAAGGAATCTGATTGGCTGACAATGAGAACTGGGCGTGGCATCTTAATATTTTCAGCATGATAAGGGTTAAACTCCAACAAACAAAACAAGAACTGCAACAGAGGAACCACCCTGGAACGGTCAGTAGAAAAACTTCTAGGGGCTTTAACCAATTTTACTCGCGAGACACTCTAATACCATTAATAACTGGATATGCAATAATTAACACAAAGGAGAAACAAATGTTTTTATGCTGTTATGCAGTAAACTGCTGCGGCATCAACAGTGCAGAATCGACCCAAGATAACTGAAGAACTTGTGAAATGGCAATAAAAACCAAGAACACAGCAAGTCATGTAGCGACTATTTTTATTTTTATTCATCTATTTATTTATTTACATTGGTCTAATAGTATGGTCTCTTTTAATGCCTTTGTACGAGATATACTCTGCTCTTATGTAGTGGCAAAAATGCAGTGGCCTAATTACTACATAAATGTTTCACATCTACAGAAATATTGACGTCTAAATTGTCGGCCACTGTAGTAAAGAAATGAATATTTATATATGACCGGAATCAAACACATGACAAACAGAACGCTTCAAGACAACACCTGTCTTACGCCACATGAGAAGATCGAAGGCAAAGTGAAATCCTCGCCGTCATGTTGTCTACATATACTTAATAATATTTGAATATTAAAGAATCTTAACAGGATCATTGAATTTCGTGCAAATTGTCTCATGGGGAAACGATTTGCATTAAATGTCAAAGCCTTTTTTTCTGGGAAAAATATTTAGAAATGCTGTCTGCAGCGTACTAATCGTTAATTGGCTAGGAATTTTTCATGTTTGGTTGTTGAGTTTCTGGCTATGTTCAACACTTGTTTTGTCTATATTTGGCGGGTCAGCTTCAATGGTGAGGAACGCCGGATGACCCGTTTCCCCAAATATGTACATGTAACCAATTACCAATAGAACTTTAATGACTCGAACACGAATGACACGTTTACCGTGGTTGATTTGAATGTATTTTTCAGCCACCAGGAAATTGTTCCGCTAGCACAAGAAAACATTTCAGGGCTACCCCCAGCTAGCATTCCTTATAAATCTACAGTGGGCCGTTATCGACCCGTCAGCTACCCTGACGGGCCGATAACGGCCCGCTATAGATTTATAAAGAATGCTAATTGGGTATGCATTTTAGGATTTTCTTGCTTATTATATTACGTAAATGTATGTTGTGTGTACTCAATACTCATCGAGATAATTCTATTGAGTACACTCAACATACCATTATTTTATAGAAGATCAATAAGACGTCTCTTAATTATTCCCATTTGCCTCCCGACCTGGAGTTATAATTAACCCTCAGTGACTCTAGCTACCCATGTCTAGAACAAATTTCCGTGGGCCCAAAGATGTTCGGGCCATTCAAGTTCGACTGTTTTGTAAGACTGTTACATGAACATACATTATACGTAAAGCACGAAAAGGGCTCTTATGCAATTTGGACAACGAAGGTCCAGATCAGCGTGCGCATATGTGCAGTCTAATCTTAGCATTTTCTGTTCGTCGACATATACTACAGTTTCCACTGATTCTGTAAGCAGACAACGATGGCCCAGATCAGCCGGCGCTTATGCGCAGGCTGATCAGGGCCTGCGTTGTCCGCAAAGGGCTCATTTCATGCGTTGCGCATAACGTGTATGTGACACAAGATATCTTATTAAATCAATTACTTTAATTTTCTGTTAATACATAATAGTAATAGTAATAATAATAATAATAATAATAATAAAATATTGACTGTGTGAATGACTTTATTTCTGTTTCTTATTTCCTCAAATAACAGTATAGCATTAGTGGTTTATTGAAAATTATTGATTATCTTGTACATATATTACAAAATGCAACATGTTACACATGTATACAATGAATACATATGTGTCGCAAAATGTATAAAGAGTCGTGGTCGCATATGAAGGCAACAAAGAGGTGGAGCAATATGAGCATTATCACATAAACTTCCTCATATTGACTGACGCCTTTTGAAACCTCAAGGCTGTTTATCACCTTCAGGCTTAAGCTTTCATCTGATGATTTAGCCTACAGAGTTAAAGCTTAATCCTTAATTTCTGCCTACCGTCTCATAAAACGGACGTTGGCAAACAGTGCAGAACCAGATCAGACGCCGCAGAACGCGGCGTCTGATCAAGGTCAACACTATTTTCATTAGATACATAAATTGCTATAAAATCATGGTAATGATAAAAAAAAATAGTAAAAAGAAAAAATAACTAACCACAGACTTACAGGCTTAAGTTATGCCTTCATTGATTCATTGTTTGCATGTGGCATAAATGCTCCTTCGCGTATATATACATGTATGCCATCTCTTTGAATTTGAAATATTCAAAAGGTTGCCACAATTTAATGAATTGAAGTCGTACGCCGTTGCAGTTCTATATAAGTCTTACGTCGTTGCGAAGAAATAATGGGTTGCCACAATTTAAGGAACTGAAGTCGTACGCTGTTGCAGTTCTATATAGCGACAAAGACTACATTGTAACTCTACCTGAACCGAACAAAGAAATAATGATTCTCCACTATTTTAGAAATTTAGAACTCGCAAGTAATGAAATTGTCCTGACTTGCTAAAAATCCCCGCTTTATCCCTTATTTTGAGTTAGCTTGATCCCCTGTTTTCAGAGCCGTTATTTTACGGTGATTTTGTTTATTTCGAGAAAACCGATTAGGAATCTAGTATATAACATTTCAAAGAAAGTATTGCCTGTGACAAAAAGGACAGGATATAACATGAGTGCCATGGACAAACTGCATGATTAATTTATAGCCCAATCAGTGTTGATAGCTATGTTTTCCCCTTTATTTATACTGCAAGACGGTTGATGGGGTCTCAAACTATATGACGGTATCAAATTTAAATCTTTAATTCATTAGGGGTTGGATTCCTGACGTTATGTTTTTGTCCGGGCTCTTCTTGGCTCAGTTAGGGGTTTTCTTTATCTGTCGGTACCTGGAGTGTTTATCATGAACCCTAATTCTTGTTACATCACAGGGATTTAATTTCGTTTACAGTCGAACCTAAATGGCTGGAACATCTTTCGGACTATAGAATTTTTTTCGAGATATGGGTAGTTCGAGCCACTGAGATTGAATCATGGCGCCAGATCGGGAAGCGAGTAGCGATAATTTAGGAAAATCTTTTCGATTTTCTATCCAATAGTTATATGTTGAGTGTACTCATTAGAATCACTCAATGAGGTGATTCTAATGAGTACACACAGCATAAAATTTCATGACAAAATAAGAAAAGTTCCCTCAATATTTGTGTTTCTGAGCTTTCGGAAGATTTTCGTAGTGACTCAAGAACGAGTTTGCATTAGCCATGGTGAAAGAGCCATCGGTGTTCGAGTAACTGCGGTTCGACTGTACATGGTTTCTTGGATATTTTACTGATTGAGTTAGGAGCTCTTTGCTAACTGAACCTACATGTATGGTGACGCTTTGGCGCCAGTAAAATTAATTCGCCACCACCACCCGACCCTTGTAAAGTTTACAACTGACCAGTCTTAGGCGATGGTGTAAGTGTTATTCGCTCTATGTGAGACATTATGGCTGTTCGCTCACCGTCAGATTACAATAACTGTTGGCTCTCGTTATCTCAAACACTGATAACTCAAACAACTGCTTTGATTAAACTAAATAAAGGGCAGATCGGTTTAGTTTGCTACATGATCATTACAATTCAACTCCTTTTAGCTCAAACTGCTGTTATCTCAAGACAAAAAAATATGGTCCCTTTTGGATATGGTATCCTTTTGGATACCAAGAGTCGACTGTATTACGATACAGTACAATACGTATGGTAAACCGAAGCAGAATCTGAAAATAAACCGCTCTGTTGTCATTGCAGTGCAATAGTTTAAAAGGTTACATTTTAGTCATACTTATACTTCAGTACACGCACGACGTAACAGCCAGGTCCGCCATTCCCACCAAGGTTATCACAATGTCAGATAGGACCGTAAAACAGTCGAACTTCAATAGCTCAAACACCGATGACTCGTTTACCATTGCTAATTCGAACCCGTTTTTGAGTCCCTATGAAATTCTTCTGATAGCTCATAAACACAAAGACTGGGGGAAATTTTCTTATTTTAATATGAAATTGTATGCTGTGTGTACTCATTAGAATCGCCTCATGGAGGCGATTCTAATGAGTACACTCAACATACAATTACTGTGTAGAAGATCGAAAAGATTTCCCTAAATTATCGCTATTGGCTTCCCGATCAACCCTGAGTGGCTCGAACTACCAAATACTCGAACAAATTTCCATGGCCCCAAAGATGTTCGAGCCATTGAGGTTCAAATGTATATTAAACAGGACAAAACAGGACTCATCTAGATCTGCACTATTTGCCATTCTGTTATTGTTGTTTTTGTTTCTGAAACCCCTATGCAACAATGGATGTGACCAATTTCAGACATAAAAAAGTCCATTTCATAAACTCAGACGTCAAGTTAAGGCTACAGTAAGTGACATTACGTAATAAATTCTAAGTACTGTACGAGGTTTTATGTTATATATGTTTCATTGTAATTTTGTTCAAAAGTTAAACTTAGAATAGACATATGTATTCTTTTATAAAGTAGTCTTCTATGTGCCCCCATATTAACAAGTGAATCCCGGGATATGCACGGGTATACATGTATATTATTTGGCGGTATTTCGCAAATCAATGTTTTACATGTCCACGTTTTTGGCGTTGTACATAGTTAATATGATAGGCTTAATTTCTACAGTTTCATCATTCTTGCCGCACCTGCTTTAGCAGGGCGACTTAGACGTGCAAGTTTCCGTCCGTTCGTTCGTTCGTTCGACCGACCGTCCGTCCGTTCGTCCATCCGTCAACATTTACCCTGCGTGTTTTGTGAGCGCAACTCCTCTTACAGTTTTGTACCGATCATTTTAAAGTTTTGCATGTGTTTTCTTCATGGTATAAGGATGTGCATGTAGTTCAGATATAATTGTTATAACATTTTTGTCACTTTTTCCACCTTGTGAACTTAGTCATTTTTCATCCTCAAATACATGTGTATAGACAGTGAGTACCTCTTGTGAGCGCAACTCCTCTTACAATTTTGTACCGATCGCTTTGAAACATTGCACATGTTTTCTTCATGGTATTAGGATGTGCATGTGGTTTCGACATAATTGTTAGATCATTTTTGACATTTTTTTTCCACATTGTGAACTTAGTCGTTTTTCACCCCTTATATATAAACAGTAGGTATCTCTTGTGAGTGCAACTCCTACAGTTTTGTACCAATTATTATAAAACTTTGCATGCGTTTTCTTCATGGTATGAGAATGTGCATGTGGTTTGGATATAATTGTTAGATCATCTTTTTAACTTTTTTCCAGTTTGTGAACTTTATCATTTTTTCATCCTCAATATGTAGGCAGTTGTTCCTCGTGAGCACAACTCCTCATACAATTTTATACCAATCTTTTTGAAACTTTGCACATGTTTTCTCCATAGTCCGAAGATGTGCGTGTGCTTTTCATGTAATCCTTGCCTTATTTTTTGTCACTTTTGTCGCTGGGCGCACATACTATTTTGTTGGTTTTGTCGTGTGCTGGCTCATATAGCAACGAAAGTAAAGTGGGTCATATCAGAACGTGAGAGCTAACAAGTTGATGGGTCTAAAAAGATGGATAAAAGGCAAACGGTGTAAACCCTAATCAGACGCCGCATTATGCGGCGTCTGATCAGGGTCTATACGGTTTGCTTAGCTCTACCTGTCCTATTAGGGTTATTACGAGGGTTATATAGCAAAGAAAGAAAATGAACTGGGTCTGATCAGAATCTACGAATTGCTATATACAGTACAACCACAATGGCTCTAACACGGATGGCTCGTTTACCGTGGATGATTCAAACTCGTTTTTCAGTCCCTACAAAATTCTTCCAATAGCTCAAGAAAAAAAAATATATTTAGGGATTTTTTCTTATTTTTTTCTAATGAGTACACTCAACATACAACATTGTGTAGAAAATCGAAAAGATTTCCCTAAATTATCGCTATTTGCTTCCTGAACTGGTGCCATGATTAACCCTCAGTGGCTCGAACTACCCATGTCTCGAACGAATTTCCATGGTCCCAAAGATGTTCGAGCCATTGAGGTTCGACTGTATGTATCATAATGTGAGAGGAAATCCAATTTACTAGCTGCTAATGTAGCAACATTTGCTGGATGAGTGATAAACCTTTACACTCTGATAAGACGCCAGATCATGTAAGACGCCACATGAGATAAGACGCCACATCATATAAGACGCCACATGAGATAAGACGCCGCGTGATGTAGCGTCTTATATTGGTCTGAATTGTTGGCTCCCGGTCTGTCTCACCGAACGATTAGGGTAAGAGTAAAGACGGTGGAATTACAGTCAAGCCTCGTTACACCGACACGCGTTAGAACGACAAAATTCGTTTTAATTACTATTTGAATGTCACGAACCCTTCGCTTAAGAGGTGACAGTTAATGAGACATTAGGCAAGAATATTGCATTAAAACTTCAAGCAACATATGTTTTGGATATTTGTTAGAATCGCCTCACTTGGGCGATCCTCACTGGGGCGATTCTAACAAATATCCAAAACATATATTCTGTGAGGAAACAAGAATAAAACAAGGTCTTTCTTACATATCATTCTGTCCATGAAGGATTCTTTACAAAAGAAAATTCATTTTAATGGCAACATCTTTGGGAACAAATGTTGTCGTTGTAACGAAGGTTCACTGTAATTAACGATTGAGCCGTCGCACAGCATTTCCTTCAATTCACATTTGCGGCCATTGAAGATTCATATCAGCCTGCTCATCTCCGCTATCTGATCAGAGTTTTCGCTTGACGCTCTGTGGGTAGCCAATGACTCATCACTTATTCAGGCGGACAAGGAAGAAAGTGGTCAGTGTGAGCATCTGTATTTCTACATGTACATGCGTACGGCGCAAGAGAATGAATAAGGTGCCATTATCGATTCCGATTGAATGATATCCCAATGTGATGGCAATTACGCCTAATGCAGACATTTATGTCTACAAAGCCAAGCACAATATTCTTTTAAAGTGTCGAAACAGACATGCATAATTTATGCATAATACCTAAATAATGTAATTTATTCTACTAACTCAGCCCGTAAATCTATGATTGACATACTTTTTACGATCTGTACATTCATTGACGTCAGTGATGTCGCATTATCGGTCACATGACTCATAGAGTATTAGAGATAAACCGTTTGTACTCTCAGTGTTGGGACAAGCAGGCATAAGCAAACAGTATATCCCAAATCAGAGGTGACGTCAGCGTCAACATTGTTTTCCACTCATCCATCAATTTTACACACATCAACAGGTAATGGTACGCCTTTATCAAAATTTTAGGTCAAGCATGGTAAGCGATAAAGGTGTCTCAATATTTAGGGTATATACGGTAACAGATTTTCTGCTGGGTAAATATAATTGAGCCAGCGCACGACTAAACCTACAAAAAGACTTGTGCGACCAGCGAAGACTCAGATCTGCCTGCGCATCCGCGCAGTGTGATCAGAGGCTTCGCTGATCGCAAGGGCAAGCTCTCCAAAGAAGGATAAACGAGAACACTTGCCATACTGGGTGGATGTACAAGCTGATATGAGTCTTTGCTGGTTACACAGGTCTTATTGTAGGTTTTATCGTGCGCTAGCTCATTTGCAAATTTAGTGTCGGAAATGTAATAAAACGCATTTATTAATATTATCCTTCAGATGATCAATACAAATCACTTTTTAATGAGATTTTAGAACAAAAAAAAAATTGTACTGAACACGAAGATAAGCTTATGATTTTATGCGCAGATTCTGATCTTCTAAATTGAGCTCCTTTCGATTTAAGTTTATTTCTATTATTCATATCGGAGATAAGGGCATTTAGTTCAATTTCTTATTACGAAAATACCTCCGCACCAGAAAACAGCTCAAAACTGTCACGATGCAGTGAAAATTAGAACAATGACAAATATTGTTGTTTGGTTTTGTCTCCAGAAATAGGACTGAATATTTTATTCGAATGTGTCTCTAACTTAAGCGGAACGGGTACACTTACAGAGTGGGCAACTCTGTCAAAACTGTTTTGCCTCTTGTCTCAAAGGGGTCTAGTCTAAAAGGAAAAGTATTACATGCAGGTTCCTTTTCAGTACAGACCCTTTTCAGAAGGGGTTCGGGTGCAGGAAAGCAAACAAATAAAAATTGTCTCCTTTTCAGAGTAGACTTCTTTGTTTAGAAGGGATGCAAAGCATTTAGCCAGAGTTCCCTTCCCTGAAAATATTTCAATTCACTTTAAGATACCAATGATACCAGTTCGAGCTCAATAATAATAAAAATTAAAATAAAAACATAATAATAATAATAATAATAACTAACTATTATTACTTAGTGTGAGATACTTATGTTCACCGTGTCACAGCTAATTACTGGCATGTTGCAGTGGTAAAGATTTTTATTTCCAGAAGAGCCCAATATAATTCTCCATTATTTTGGGAACCATTGACTCAGTGTCTGACCCAACCCCGTTGATCCCCCGTTATATTTCATAAAGTGCTGAATTGAGGGATATACCTGAATTCTGAATAGATGAGGTATTTGTTTGTATGGATACGTATCAATACCCCAGACATAGTTTATAAAACCTCTTTGTGTATTACACCGCCCACTGAAAACAGACGAAGCCAAGATATGCGCAAGCACATTGGAGAGCTTGCGAGTTGAAAGCTTAAACTTGAACCTGACAGCATTTCAATTTTTTTTCTCAGAAATGATTTTACATACTAGTCAAACTGTTTAGGAGACTATTTAAATGAACCATCAAGTCTTATTTTCTGTGAAAATCAGAAAATGTACTTAATCTCCTTTGGATGAGTTAGTCTTTTAGTACCATAGTTTGAAATGTATCTGCAGTGGATCATGTGATTTTCAACTCCAGCCTTCATCAATCAGAGACTTTTTATTTGTTGTAAACAAAATAGGTTTATCCGTTAACGAATCATTTTCTGTGACATTTGGTGATACTTGATTAGAATTCAAGAAATTGATTGGTTGTTTATATGGCGCCTGATAAGCAGTTAATTAACCGCTTGGTAGTTTACAGTAGAATACATTTAATTATGAAATATCAAACAGAGATGATGGTCGATATATACACCAAAACTAGTGCGCACATCGTTGCCAATGTTTGTATCAGTGAGATAACGTTAATCCTACAGAAATATTATAGTTTACTAGATCCATCACGAAAACACGCCTATATAATTTTAACCCCCTTAAACCCCACTTTTATATAGCAAAACTGGGGTTTACAGGGGTATACATTATTTTTCTTATTTCTGTTCAAAACATAGATTATGGGTACTCGTTAGAACCGCCTCGCTGAGGCGGTTCTAACGAGTACCCACAATCTATGTTTTGAGCAGAAATAAGAAAAATATAGGAATTTTTTATCTGAAAATTTTCCTTTCTTTTGGTTGTAAAATTTTCAATATACATGTATTTGAATAGGCGTGTTTTCGTAATGATATTTGCGTGCATGTTCAGGAGTGACCGACTCATCCTAAAAGCGTCATACACTATGGAAAATGGCTCAAGAACTCAATTAAAGATAAGAAAATCGAAATCGCAAACCTCTTTATATTCCTCTTTTTCAGATCTTAATATGAATGAAATAATAAGTACCGTATTCGACCTAATTACCGCAATGTGCGCTTAGATTTTTAAAAAATACGGGGAAAACTTACGGTAAAATATGTAAAAAAGGAAAAGATCAGCGAAGGACTCATCAAATGATGCTTATGCGATTTTTTTTCTGATTTACTTTATAAAAGCATATGTTATGGGTACTGATTTGAATTTATCGACAAATCGATGTAATTCAAATGGGTACTTTCTAAAGAAGTAGACAAAAAGTACACTGGCTGTAATCTGAAGACTAAGGAATGGCTCGACTTTGCGCATATAGGGGTACATGCGGTAATTAGGTCGAATACGGTAAATCACTCACCAAGACCATGACTTACGTCGAAACTAGGTTGTCCTGTGTTTAGCATTCAGACAATAATTGGTCATTATTTTGTCTGATTTTATCAGATTGAATTCATATTCTTTGAAGATTTACACACGGTGACATGGTGCTTGCTTGATTTGCATATTTCAAGGCAATTACTGGAGAGCCGGGCCACATTTTGTATATGTACATGTTACATTGTGTTGTAACCCTTCTCATGCTGAATAAATTAAGACGCCATGCCCACTTCTAATTACCATCCAATCAGATTGCTTGATCCGAGTTTTTGATAGAAATTCAAATATTTAATGACAAACAGTGCAGATCCAGATCAGCCAACTGATCTGGATCTACACTGATTGCTATGACAGGGCATGTCATGGTTAGCATGAGAAGGGTTAAACGTATATAAACAGATCACTTTAAATGGTTAAGAAGCAGTATTTGGCGAACATTCAAAGGCACGTTTTGTTATCCATATATAGTGTGTACTCATTAGAATCGCCTCTGCAAGGTGAGGTGATTCCAATGAGTACCCACAATATATGATTTTTTTATGGAAAAGTTAAGAAAAGTATCCCAGAAATATCATCAAATACTCCTCTTTAACAAATCCTCTAATATTAAATATCTAATAAAGTCCTCATTAACCCTTGTCCTGCTGAATAAATTAAGATGCCACACCCATTTCTAATTTTCAGCCAATCAGATTACTTGATCCAGGTTGTTGATATAAACTCACATACTTAATGGCAAACAGTGCAGATCCAGATCAGTTGGCTTCTTTCAGAAGCCAACTGATCTGGATCTACACTGTTTGCAAAGACAGGACACATCCGGGTTCAGCAGGACAAGGGTTAACAAGTCTTCTGATATTTAATAAGAGTCCAACTTTTTCAAACTATAGTCGAAAGATAATCTCCACCCGAGGCATCAAGTAACAGAATGATGCTTACGAATGAAACATTATACTAAGTCTGTTGCTGTTAGGTAAACTTACTGGGCCAGGCAAGCTGAAGATAAAAAATGACATATTTATAGATATATTTCATGTTTATGCATTTCATCATTTGCTGGCCTCGGTGGCTCAGTTGGATGCGCGTCCGACTAGTGATCAGGAGGTTGGGGGCTCAAGCCCCGCCGGATCGGCCACATTCTTTCGTGGAGATTAATCCTGAAATATTTTCTACGGTCATTCTCTCCGTAAACTGACCGCGCTTGACATGACCCCATTGGGTTGACTTGGCCCTAAAACCTCAATACAAACAAGAGAAAAGAAATGCATTTCTACTGATAGTGTTATGTACAATGTGCTTCCTCAAAGATGTTGTTTTGTTTATTTTGTTGTTTTCTGATTTAATTTTTGAAAATGTGGATCCATTAGAAATACAGAACAAACTAAAGGACAGAAAAAACAATCCTATAACAATTTGTGGAATACCGTATTTATCAAATGTATTCGGATAGACAGGCCTGAGCAAACAGTGTAGACCCAGAAGAGACGCCGCAGAACGCGGCGTCTCATCTGAGTCTACACTGTTTGCCATTCACCCAGCAATTTAAGACACGCCATCGGGTAAAAATTGTACTTGTTCAAATTTTGGAACAAGTATGGCAAGGTATTGAGGTGACCGAATACTTAGGGTAAACACGGTGCATAGGAGGTCGTAACTATAGTTTTACTTCTTTTTTTCATTGTTGCTTTTTTTAACGCCGGTGTCTGTGTATATATGCATATTTTAACTTGTCTCTTAAATATGCATTGTTTTATGCCACAAATAGTCTCTTATAATTCTTTATAGAATGGCATGGTGTTTCGTTTTAATATGCATTCTGATTTTATGTGTGTTTGTATATATTGTGTATATGATGGGACTCATAAAAGCTATTAAACTAGTAAACAATTTGAACAGTTCGGCACAGTGTTGGCAGTCGTGGAAATTATTTTTGTTAACCCTACAAGCATAAAGCATACTTTGTAGCAGACGACATTCTATTTATTAGTCATATTTATAGAAAATAAGTATTGACATTTAATGTGAATCGTCTGCTTGACATATTTTTTTATGAAAAACAAAAAAAAAAAAAAAAACAAAAAAAAAAAAAACAAGAATTTAAAAGAGTCATCTGCTGCAGCTGTGATTGGCGTTTTAAGGGTTTCGTACTTTGACATAATGCCAGTTAACACACAACATCGTAGCAACGTCGCTCCAAATTCTCTGCGACGTTATGACGTCGTGGTGACGTCGGAGCGACATTGTTACGACGTTGTGTGTTGGCTGGGATCATACCTCTAAATTTCTAAGATAAGGGAATTTCTGCATGTACACATGAATTTTGAAGTATCTTGTCATAGAAAATAATAGCAATGAAGGCATACGATATGTCAGAATGATACATGATTTATTCACCGAACATTGAAAAAAAAAAAATGACAATTTATATACAAATTCAACTCCTCAGAAAACATGAACTTGTTCAGCACCATTTAAAACCGACAATCACATCTTACTGACTTCTTCATTTCTTATGTTTACTCGTGTCTCTTATAGAGCTTGAATAGTTCACTGGTATACAAGTGGTCATGTTACCACCCAACGGGCACATGACATTTATACAACGTCGCATTAACGTCATGACTTTGCATCGACTTTAATACGACGTTGTATGAACGCCATGTGCCGGTCGGGTATAAATGTATGCTTGGCTATGCCAATATCCCATAATGCTTTGAATATTCAGACAACGTCATACCGTTTAACCTTGATGTATCTACATATAATACATTTGCGCCGGGTACCAACAATACCAATAAAATGTCAACATCGAACAGTGAATGCCTAGGCCAACCTGCGTGCGTCCGCATAACCTGGTCAGGATCTGTTTAGTTAAGATACTTACTGTTTTGAATATTTTGAATCTTTAAACCTCAAAAGAAGATCTTGATCAGACTACGATTCCACGCAATGAGGCCTGGGCTTTCCGCTGTTCACATATAGCACTTTATAAGCATTACTGTTTCCCGGCTTCTCTTGATCCGGGTCCCGTAGCTGCATTTACACGTCACAACCGTTATTGTGTTCCCCCTACCATTGCTTGACTAAGTGTTATAATTTGAACAGATTTTCACAGCTGTTCTTGGCCTCCTTCAGTTCATGTTTCTTGAATATTTTATTCAAAAGCTTTCTGGGTCCACTAACGTTTTGTTTCTTGGTAGGGAATGTGGGTGGTTTGACCTGTATTCCCGGAGTCACCACAAGCCGGATCTGGCTGAGAATACCCACCAGCAACTCATCCACGTTATGGTTCAAAGCGGCTGATGTCTCTATATATTTACAGTTATACTGATGAGCAATAGAAAGTCCCTCTGGAATAGACAATACCATATACATGTATTAACCCTTGTCCTGCTGAAGAAATTGCCACGCCTATTTCTAATTTTCAGCCAATCAGGTTACTTGATCCAGATTGTTGCTATAAATTTGCATACTTGATGGCAAACAGTGCAGATCCAGATCAGTTGGCTTCTTCAGCCAACTGATCTGGATCTACACTGTTTGCAAAACAGGATATATCCGGGTTCAGCAGGACAAGGGTTAAATGAGGATACACGATCAAACGTAAGGTTTTTAACCTGTGCCAATCTATGGACTAATTCAGCAGTTGACAAATTGGTGTTATTTTTTAATATATATATTTTTTTCTCTCTCAGAAAACAGGCTTTAAGGAGACAATTTGCATGAAAAGCCAAAGTCTATTTTTTTTTAAAACAAAGAGAGAAATAAATCAAAATGTCATCTGCTGAAATTTTAACCCAGAATGCTAAGCGTTAAGTGTATGAAGATAGAATTTGTGCTTTTAATAAGTATCTTTTTTGGTATCAACTGCGAGTTGTATTTCTAATGTTTAAAACAGTATAAAGCTTAAAAGCTCCATATTCCTCAAAAGACATTTTTTTATCCAGGGAAGGTTTAATAAATTGATATATGATATTAATACGATCATAAATGTGGCATCTGGCAGCCTGTACAATTTCAGTTAGTCTCTCGTTCTCGAACTGCATGGATCAATCAAAGGGCTGAATAGCCCTGAAATGACAGATTCTATGAAAAACTAATAAATTCCCGGTATCATTCTCTTCTCCATCTAAGTTTGTGAGACGCTTCTTCGTCGAAAAAAAACGAGCTATAGCGAACAACAAAGGCGCTGATCAGCCTGCGCGGGCACGCAGGCTGATCTGCGCCTTTGTTGTTCACACATATATTAAGGCGGGTTTTCTCAGCGACTCTCGCCATAGATCAAGCACAAGTTGCACTACTTTTGTATGGATAATAGCGTACTAATATACACACATTGAAACATTGGCTCTACTTTTGTGCGCGGATAAATACGAAATTGAATAGTAGTCAAAGTCACTTTCTCTAAAACCGTGCGTGGCAACGAAGAATGACAGATCGAATCTGTCATTAAAAATGAAATGATTTTTATCGTATCTCTAAATTAATGTTGCCAACATTAATTCAGAGATACGATACATTGCATTTTTTGATTCAGTTCAAAAAACGAGAGACTAACTGAAATTTTACAGACTGCCAGATGCCACATTTTATGATCGTATTAATACTATATATTAATTTACTCAATCTTTCTTGGATAAAAAGATGTCTATTTTATAGGAACATGGAGCCTCTAAAGCTGTGTTATTTGACCCTTAAAACCACAAGAAAACTGTAGCAGACGAAAGTCTATTTTTTACCATTTTTCAGAAGACGATTCATATGAAATATCGTCCTATTTTCTAGGAAGACGATTCACATGAAATGTCAAGCTTTTTTACTGAACACACACACACACACACACACACACACACACACACACGAAATGTCGTCTGTTAGATCGACTTTCAAAATGCAATAGGCTAAGTATTATTCACATTAACTCTTTCGGTGTCAAATTTCAGACGACATTTGTCGTCTGCTTTTTTATTTTAACAAACTATCGCTTGGAAAGACGTTTATATATAAAGTTGAAAGACTAAATGTCAGACGAGCCGTCTCATCTGGATCTGCACTGTTTGCAAATTTATTTGTATTGGTCTGAAGAGACAAAATGGTTAAAAAGGTTGTTAGTACATATATCAAAATCATGTTCTGGTTAAATTTGTTGGCATGAGATTGTTTTTTCACTGACAATCATTAATAAATTATAAGGTTTAGTTAAATATTGATCTACTGGCTTCGAGTGAGAAAAGATGTCCGCTGCTCATAGCCCTTTATTCGGCAAATTTAAATATTAGCAAATTATATTAGAAATATCTTGCTTACTTTTCTAAAATAATAGTATTGCATGAAATGCCAAGTCTTTTCTTTCTAGGCAAAATAAGAATGACATAAATCATTTGTTGTCCGTTAATGTTGTCATCAGCGTGCTACTGGTTAAAAACCTTGTTTTATTCTTGTGCTATTAGACAATTATCAGAACCTTGAACGAAGAGAGTAAGGCTGTACAAAAGAGGCTGTACTTCTGTTATCTCAAAAATCCCAGGGATCAGAATTGTTGGTTTGAGATAGCAGTAGTTTGACACAAAACGAGTTGAAACGTCATCACGAAAACATACCTATATAATGCTGACCCCTTTAAACCCCACTTTTATATAGTAAAACTGGGGTTTAAAGGGGTATATATTATTTTTCTTATTTCTGCTCAAAAACATAGATAGTGGGTACTCGTTAGAACCGCCTCACCGAGGCAGTTCAAACGAGTACCCACAATCTATGTTTTGAGCTGTTTTGAGCAGAAATATGAAAAATACCAGATTTTTTTCTGAAAATTTTCATTTTTTTGGTGGTAAAATTTTCAGAATGTTTGAATAGGCTAGTTTTCATAATGTAAAGAACAAATATAGAAAACTAATCCATTATTGAGCTTTATTTAGTATGACTTCAGCAGAAGTCTGAGTTAACTCTTTCAGACTAATACAGATACCTTCGCAAACAGTGCAGATCGTAATGAGCCGTGTCATCAGGCTCTACACTGTTTGCCTTTCTGCTTTTGGTCTTAGACTGCAACCCGTATTTGCAACCATGGATGTGTCCAAATTCAGAGATAGAAGAGTTCATGTTAGAAACTCGGGGATGAAAAGGTTAATTGTATTTTAACCTTAAGAGAGTAAGACTTTATTATATTATCTTAAGAGAGTAAAACTGTATTACATGTATATTATCTACGCCCATAGACGTAGACAATCTTAGTTTGCCATAGCTCTGGAAGAACTTCATTACGTAAACACGCCTATCCAAGTATATTGAAAATTTCACCACCAAAAAATGGAAGTTTTCAGACGAAAAATACTGATATTTTTCATATTTCTGCTCAAAACATAGATTGTGGGTACTCGTTAGAACCGCCTCACCGAGGCGGTACGAACGAGTACCCACAATCTATGTTTTTGAGCAGAAATACATGTATGGTGAGGCGGTTCTAACGAGTACCCACAATCTATGTTTTGAGCAGAAATATGAAAAATAATGTATACCCCTGTAAACCCCAGTTTTACTATATAAAAGTGGGGTTTAAGGGGGTCAAATTTATATAGGTATGTTTTGGTGATGTATGAAAGGTCGTGAACTGGTACAATACTAGTTTCATGGACTGTTCAACGTTATATTATAAGCCGGTATTACAATTCATAAAAAGGTGTTGCTTTTTTTTTTTTTTTTTTTTTTTTTTTTTTTTTGTGAAGGCTTATAACAAGCTTGAAGTAATCCATACCTTCTTTTGAAACTTTTCTTTTCCGTACGAGATCAATCTTATTCGCTATCAATATTATTGGTCGCTTCGTTGTCTTTCTGTTTTTAATGTCATACAGATAGTCGATAGCTGTTTGAAAACTCGTTCTATCTGTTATTGAGAATATTACAATATAGGCATCGTACGTTTCCACCTCCAGTTCCTGAAAGAAAAATCATTATTTGAAGCGAAACGTCAGGAAACGTATATTCTGATATGTGGGCCCTACAGAGACTCAGATCAGCCTGCGCATCCGCACAGTCTGATCAGAGTCGCCGCTATCCGCTTGAAGAAACCTTGTACGCTTGGCTATCCAAAATGCGCCCAGTGAAGATTCTGATCAGACTGTACGAGAGCGCAGGCTGATCTGAATCTTTGCTGGGCGCACGTCCAAAGGTACGTTTTCTGACGTTGCGGCTCAATGTATGTTATCGTGTGTCCTATATGTAGATGGTGACAACGGTTTCGTCTGAAGATACAATCAAGAGTCAGGCATAAATATCTCCTTATACGGAACTATATTTTCATCTGAGCAAGAAAATGAATTATGATGTATTCATGCGCATGACCGATCACCCTTTCAGCCATGCAGACAAAACAGACACCTTTACACACAGAGTAGATCCAGATGGGACGGCTCGTGCCGAGCCGTTTTATCTGGATCTACCATGTTTGCCATTCTGTTCGTCATTCTGTTTTTGGTTGGCACCCCTTTTTTGTAACAGTGGACATATCCAAATTTAAAATAGGAATAAGCCACTTTAGAAACTTAGGGGGGAAAAAGGGTTAAGTCAAAACACCTAAAAGGTATGTAAAATATATACCTCTAAGTCATATCTCTAGATAACTCAATTTTTAACTAACAGTTCTTTTTTTCACAGTTCTTCACTAAAACATAGGCTGTGACATTATTTTAATGGGCACCCAAGCCATATGTTTATGTAAAGAAACCAGCCATTATTTATCATATGTACATATGTACGTACACATACAACGTATGTATTTCAAATTAGTAAGAGTCATTATCTGTGAAGGAAATATTGCTCTCCTGTGAGGAAATTTTTCTATATAATAGTAGCCATCTTTGAGAAATGATTTATATACCAAGGAAGCACCATAGTTTCAGGTCGAGCACTTTTGGTAAAGAAAAAGTAACGATATTTTTTTCCGCGAAAAATTTGTATTGTGATACTTATTCCCTCTTTTCTCGACCTATGGAAGTAAATTATCTTCTTACGAGGTACATATGCGCTGACACAGCAATACAATTTGAAAAAAAGAAAAAAAAATCGTTTTCAAGGCCGTGTTTTCTTGGATCTCGACGCGGATGTATGCTTATAAAAAATGCTATGCAGTCGTTTTCATGTAGATTGGCGCCAGATGGCGCATTTATTATAAAATCAATTCCTTAAAAGGCTTTAGCAATTACATGAAACCTAGTACAGATAAACATCTCCGCTGATGTACATTACCATAAAATGATATTAACACTGATAATATTCACAGACGTCTTGTCATTAAATCGACAACTCCCTAGTGACATTTATTTAGGTAGTTTAAGACAGGAAATGAATGTGTTGAGAGGTTTTTCACGTTCAATCATCGAAACAACATTCTTAATGATATACATAATCCTGATAATGGAAAATATACAGTAGTCGACACGAACGAAAAGAACAACATATCACATTTTCTGATTTGCTCCCGCCCCCATCGATTCCCCATTTTAAACTGTATGAACTGGTGAACTGATTGTGTGTGTTTGTGTGTGTGTGGGGGGGGGAGGGAGGGAGGGAGGGAGGGGCAGGGGGGGGGGGGGGCGGGGGTACCTGAATTCTGAATTAATGTGTTTCAGTCCTCGGGAATAATTTACGAAACATTTTGTTTTTCATTGAAAAGGGTAGCAGCCTATCTTTGGGTAAGCACATTAGAGGTTCCGAAGTTGAAAGCTTCGGCTTTAACCTGCTGACTGTAAATACCATCAAACAACGTATGATAAATTATTTTTCATATTTTTCGCAGAAAATAAAACTTGACAGTTCATTCAAACTGTCTCCGAAGAAGACAATATGAATGGATATCAAGTCTTATTTTCTGGAAAAAAAACAACAGAAACATGTCAAAATTTCCATTTGATGATTAAGCCTACATAGTGCCTTCGCTTAAACGGGAGAGGGAACGCGTAATGTGAAATACAAATAGTTGCCATAACAACAACACATCGGCAGAAATTCAGTCTGTTACCAGTCTTTAGAATACAGTAAACTTGTAAACAACTTATGAGCACATCAAGTGAAATGGTAGCTTGCAGTTAAATACTGTAGCGAAGGCCAAATCATCCTGTACTTTCGTACATCTTGATAAGGGCCTTCATTGCTCGCTTGGATACCATGCAATATTCGAGCGAGATGAGACGGTGTGCATGCGCGGATGGTGACATGAATTTGCACATTTCGCATAATTTCGAAGAATACTTAAGCTTGGAGCGTAACGTATTGCTTTTATAAAAAAAAAAAAAACCTAAGGCATTTTCTAGCTGTGCTAAGCGTGAACAGACAGTTCAAAGTAACTACTGTAGACTGTGCTAAAACATGACCAGACTGCGTTAAAGCATGACGAGACTGCGCTAAAGCATGACCAGAATGCGCTAAAGCATCGCCAAACTTCTTGCAATTTCTCGTTCGTAAAAAGAAAATAACTCTTCTTTTTCCCCGTCGTGCTTACAATGTTTTGCACAATGAATTCACAAACAAATCTGTACTTGACAGACTTCAACCACATTGCAAACCAAAACATGTCATAAGAAATCCTCTATTTCTGCTTCAGACGCTAACTGCATGAAAAGACATTCAGCTTACGTCACACATATCTGCTCTAGACAGATCCTAATTTCTTTTTTATCTTTTTTTTTTTTTCACGAGACGAATGAGTTGGTTTCTTAAACGTCAATCTATAACTCGTAACGATTTAAGGGGACTTAATGCATTGGATATATTTTCTACCATTTTCCACAAGGGAGACATTTTTGTTATTTTCTGTATGCTATCCTGCACACAACCCCCCTTCTGAAAAGGGGTCTACTCTAAAAGGAAAGAAATTCTTTCTTTTTAGGGTAGACCCCTTTTCAGAAAGGGATAAAAGCAGTTCTAACAGTGTTATCTCCCTCGAAAATGTATCAATTACCCTTTAAGGCTCAATGTTCCTCAAAAATAGACAATTTATTATCAAAGAAAAGTTTAAAAATATTAAAACAATCATAAAATGTGGCACCTGATAGCCTGTAAAATTTCATTTAATCTCTCGTTCTTGAACTGGATCAAAAATGAAATGATTTTTATCAGATCTCTGAATTAATGTTGCCAACATTAATTCAGAGATACGATAAAAAAATCATTTCATTTTTGATCCAGTTCAAAAACGCGAGTCTTACTGAATTTTTACAGGCTGTCAGATGCCACATTTTATGATTGTATTCATACCATATATCAATTTCTTAAACCATTCCCGGATAAAAAATGTCTTTTTTTTTTAAGGAATATAGAGACTTTAAGTATAAAAAATTTGAGCCGCGCCAGGCGAAAAGGTGTCTTCGGGGCATACATGAACAGTAAACCTCTAGAGCAGCCAGTTAAGCTGCCAGGATCTCGTATGGCCCTTTGCCAGACATTACGTCAACACGCCCACGTGAAATGTATACTTCTTAGCCATTACTCTGGATAGCGTTTTTTTTTTGTTTTTTTTTTTAACCAATATTTTACAGTTTTCTTATTTCTCCATGAAAATATAAGCCAGGGCATTTATTATGAGTATATCCACTACATGTACGAATACGTATGTTTTCAAGGGAGTTAAGTGAAAATATCTTTATAATCCTATTATCTATAACTATGATAAATCCAAGGAATTTCAATACATACATATATTATGGAGAAATTAGGATTTTAAACGATCAAAAACGATTTTGTGGTACAAAAGATTGACATACATAATAAAACGATAAAATGAAAAAAAAAAAAGTGTAAAAACTCAAAAAAAAAAAAAAAAAAAAAAAAAAAAAAAAAAAAAAAAAAGAAAAGTTGCCTTATAATGTATACTCTGGTGTAGTACTGTTTTCACTAAACATTATTGGAGAACAAGGGTATATACATTATATAGACTTATAACCCAAAAGTAGCGTTTGACATTGTATTCTACAATATTCTGTAAGCAGACAAAGATGACCCTGATCAGACTGCAGGGATACTGTCCGCATATCTCCCGAAGGTATATTTGACAGATAATTTTTGAAGGACACATGTCGTAGATTCTGATGAAGAAGTAGTTCCGAAACGAAGAACACCCGGCCTCTGATCAGCTTCTACACGGCTTTCCATTCATTCAGTGGTTTTAGACACATTAACAGGTGGTTAAAAGGGACGTTTTTGGAATTTAAGGACTTGATGAGTTGAGAATTTAGTGTAAAATACGGTATGCATGACAATTTCCATATAAGCAGATTACCTTTAAACCCTATTTGACCTAATTTACATGTATTACTACATGTATTGATATGCTCTGTAGGGCCTAGTTCCAGTTCTATAATGGTAACCGTATTTACCCTAAGTACATGTATTAGGAAAACACCCAATCATATTTGTTCTAAAATTTGAATAAGTCCATCTAACTGCTTGTTGATCTAAAATACCGCTTGATAAGTAGAAACCAGTGTAGACCCAGATCAGACGCCGTATTCTGCAGCGTCTGATTAGGGTCTTCAATGATTGCTTAGGTCTCTCTGTCGAACACTTAGGGTAATATGTTAACTAAATACTAACATAAAAGTAGATTCCTTCTGAGTATTGCTTGTAAAAAAAGCAAGGTATTGTAGACTAGAATCCGTCTACTGAACTATTTACACACTAAAATCATCATTACGAAAACACGCCTATTCAAATATATAGAAAATTTCACCTCCAAAAAACTGAAAATTTTCAAGTAAAAACTCTGATATTTTTCATATTTCTGCTCAAAACATATTGTGGGTACTCGTTAGAACCGCCTTACCGAGGCGGTTCTAAGGAGTACCCACAATCTATGTTTTTGAGCAGAAATAAGAAAAATAATGTATACCCCTGTAAACCCCAGTTTTACTATATAAAAGTGGGGTTTAAGGGGGTCAAAATTATATGGGCATGTTTTCGTGATGAAAAACAATATTATTGTATAAGTATTGTAAAAGTTAAACTGACAATTCCGTTACTGATGGAATAAAGCAAGTCTACAGGTTGGTGAACTTACTTTCGAAGATAAGGAACGATCAACAAATCGGAGTGTTGACTCCTCTGAGTTGAGCAACACAGGCACGTATCTTTCATCGCTGCTTTCATCTGAAACGATATAAATAATAATACATTTATTAATATGTACATTCTCTATCTTCTTACGGAAATAAGCACATACTTAAAGTCCCAGCAGATACTCAATACAACATGGAAACAATATCAGTCTAACGTCGCCACAACATCGTGATGCTGTGGCGAGGTTGAAACGACGTTGTTGAGACTGGCTGTTGCATATTTCAACACTTCAGCATTTGCATCAGCTCTACATTTTGGATTCATGTTTGTTTTCAGTCTCTGAATTCAGATTTATAAGCCAGTTGAGCCCACTCTTGGTTCCTGGAAAATCGCATTCCGCTAAAGCCGGCGGTAAGTTGACATTTGAAGAGTCTCAAGGCAGCCGAGACTTTGATATTTCACGTGTTCTGTATTTTCAAGGGCAACTTTAATAGATATTACATGTATAAACATACAATATTCTTGTTACTTGCGAAAGGTGAATGTTTTCTTCCCAGATTTGCCTCTTCACTATGCACAAGTTCACAAATTGCAACTTTTCCAGTGCAATGCATTTTCCAATCTAGGTCCTGTATACCGGTCATAAGTAAACGGATTAATTTATTTCGTGTATAAAACGACATTTTTCATTTGATATTGATTCATCCTGGTTTAATTATCTTATGTAATCTTGTGTTTTTGTAAATCACACGAGTGTGTGACCATGATAAACCGTCCAGTGATAATAAATGCAGTGCTTAATATGGACTGCAAGCTAAGTGATCTGTTTCAAATTATTTTTGGTGTTTTTACATACCGAATTTGTACTCAGTATTCGGATAGATAGGCCTGAGCAAACAGTGTAAGACCCAGATCAGACGCCGCAGAACGCGGCGTCTGATCAGGGTCTACACTGTTAACCACTCACCCAGCAATTTTCAGACAAATCGGATAAGTAAAATGGACTTTTGAAAAAGGACATGCATGGTAAAGAAATTAGGTGTCAAAATATTTAGGATAAATACCGCACGCAAGCACACGTTTGCCACTCGTGTGAGAGCAAGAAAGCATTTGGCAAGGATTGAACGCATGTAAATGTAATAAGGTAATGCTGTTTACCAAACAGCACAATTATATTAGCACAAACAAACAACTGATTGTTTTCGTGTTGTCTGTGTCTCTATACCTCTGCTGGAATTTGGTAGATTTTTACTGATTACTGTATTTACCCTAATTATTCGGGCAGACAGTCTTGCACAGACAGTGCAGATCCAGATCAGACGACATAGAAAGCCATCCAGCCGTTTTAGACACATCAGCGGGTAGTAAAAACGACTTGTTTTTCAATTTATAGGACAAGTAAGTGAAGAAATTTTAAAAAGGTGTCCTAATATTTAGAAAAAATACAGTGTTCTTGACATGAAATTATCTTGCACATAATATGGAATTTAGGCATCAATTACCGCTTGATCGCGGGTGGGGCGTTGATTGCGAGAATTTACTTAAATACATATGATTGTAAAAATTGTTGTATTCCTAAGACTCGCATATAATGAAAACCAGCCAAGTGAACACTTAATTAGCACCCTCCAGGGTAAAACATTCAGCAGACGACACATTGAAATATTTTTTCCCAGAAAACGGGTTTTGACATATCATTTGAAATGTCAAATCTTGTTTTCTAAGAAAAGAAAAAGAATACCATCAATTTGAACATTGTAGTCTGTTGATCAAACCCAGAGAGTGGAAAAGGTTAATCAAGGGTTCAGATGAGTGCAGTATGTTTTGGTTTCTGGACATTTCAGGACAATAACATGAACGAATCAGACATCATAGAATGAATGAGATATAGAAAAAAAAAAAAAAAACTCTGACCAGCTTCTATTATTGTAAATAACATCTTTCTGGACAAACAGGATCAATCTGGCTCAGACTACAGTTCTGTGCCGTCTGAACTAAGTCTATGTTGTTTGCAAAACGTCAGTTTTTGGAACACTAAACATTGGTGGATAATTATCTCTACATATTACGAGAGCTCGGGTATGAAATGCGGTCGCGACGACCCCATTTCATACCATTGCTCTCGTCATTTGTAGAGATAATAATAATGATAATAATAATAATAATAATAATAATAATAATAATAATAATAATAATAATTGTGGGAAACTGCGAACACAGTAAAGACAAAGTAAATATGCCAGTCGTATCATAGCAATGTATACAAGAAAACGAAATGAGTATGAAAACAAATGTGCATTTAAATATGCCATGCATTGTTTTAAACTTCAGTCAAAAAATGTTATTGTCATTTTACAAACAACACCAATGTCGGTGTCATAAAAAGCTGATAAAAGTAAAACAAAACAATAATTTTAAAACTGTTCCTGCTTAACATTTACTAATACATGTACAACACAATTTACTGAAATTACCACATAATGCACCAAATATTTAACATTCTAAATATACCAGATGTTCGCACGTCTATCAGTGTATGTTTTATTTCTAAACACCTTTTAGCAAACACTTTGATTTATGGAAGTCAAAAGAAAATCTCTGAAGAAAACATTGAGTATACATGTACAAGTACATGTACCAACATGTACAAGTACATGTACCAGCCTCAGCGCGTCTAGCGAAAGCCTCGAAGCGGTTAGGCGAAAGCCTCAGGTCGTCAACAGAAAGCATCAGCGCGATCTAGCGAAAGCCTCAGTGCGTCAGGCGAAAGCCTTAGCGCGTCAGGCGAACGCATCAACACGTTCAGTGAAAGCCTCAGCGCTTCAAATGAAAGCCTCATCGCGTCAGGCGAAAACCTCAATGCGTCAGGCAAAAGCCTTAGCGCGTCAGGCGAACGCCTCAGCGCGTCCACCGAAAGCCTCAGCGCGTCAAGCGAAAGCCTTATCGCATCAGGCCAAAGCCTCAGTGCGTCACATGATAACTTCAGCGCGTCAGACGAAAGCCTTAGCGAGTCAGGCGAAAGCCCAATCGCGTCAGACGAAAGCCTAAATTCGTCAGGCAAACGACTCAGCTCGTCAGGCGAAAGCCTTATCGCGACAGGTGAAATTTTGTTTTTTAAGTCATACGCAAACAGTAAAGGCCAAAATTTGGCTGTGCATCCACGCAGTCTAATCTGGGTGTTCGGTATCCATATACATTATCATCGGATGCTGAAGAATATATTGAAAGACAGAGAAGGTTCTGATGATAGAATATGCAGATGTACAGAATTAACTGAAACTATAACACTTTGTAGATTATATGCCCTCATGTATACGTTAGACAACTTTTTTGACTTCCTGATTTCCTTCCTGCTTACATAGTCCCTTTGACAAAAGGCCTACTCTACAATGAAAGACTTTGCTCCCATTGGGAGCAAAGTCTTTCCTTTTAGAGTAGATCTTTTTTCAGAAAGGAGCAGTAACACTTTTGACACTCTTATCTCACTGGAAAGTTTATCTCTTCCCTTTAATCTTTTCGGCCCTGCAGACCAACCTACTTTTGCAAACAGAATAAATCCAGATTAGACGACTCCTAACGAGCAGTCATCAGGATCTACACTGTTTGCTATTCTGTTACTGATATTTTACAGACACTCCTATTTGCTCTTGTGAGAATGTCCAAATTCAAAGTAGGAAGAGGCCATATCTGTAACTTATAGGACTGAAAGGGATAACACGGCTCATTGATTCATTGAAAATGTTGCTTATGCTATACTGGCGTTTTTCTGTGAGCTGACCTACCGTAATTACGTTAAGTAGGTCACAGGTAGGTCTGATCAAACAGTGCAGTCCCAGATCAGACGTCGCAGAAAGCCATTCAGTTTTTACACATATCAGTAGATAGCAAAATGGACGTTAAAATTTTAGAACAAGTATGGTAATAAGTGCGTCCAACAGGAACTGCGAAGCTCCCCGAACCGCGGAGCGGTTTGGCGTGCAGACGCACTACTATAGACTACATTTACCGATGTGACCAGTGATGTGTGTGACCAAAATGTGATTGTCCAACAAAGACTTGGGTGGTTCGGTGCATATCCTGAAAAACAATAAGCGTTCCGTGATTTGGCAGAGACTATTAACACGGCGGCCGTGCCGATAATAGCAACAAAAGAGCCAATAACGCCAAGTATTCCAATTGCAAGGGGTTGAATCACGAGACTTATGACGTCAGCCTACAAAATTTGCAATCGCGGCCATTTTGAATTTTGTCTTCACTTCGAATTGTATTTCTATCCATTCTCCGTTTATTTACAAGCTAAGAATGATTCGTTTTGTGCATAAGGTACACTTTGATGTAGAGCTTTATATAGCACATAGACTTTACGCTCTTTTCACGTGATAATCTGAAAAAAAATACCTCGACACAAAAATGTGACGGTTTGTACGACCAGTTTGTAAATTGTTATTTTTTATGTTTTTTTTTTCTTTCTGCTTTTCATAATCTGTAGACTCGCAAAAAAAAAAAAAAAAAAAAAAAAAAAAAAAAGAAAAGACCAAAAAGAAACTAAGACAAAAACGCACAAACGGTCAAAAATCTTTAGGAAAAATCCTGAAGCAGTAAAATGAATTTCAGGTAAGCGAACAATAGTGTATTGTCGTTGTACCTGTCACCTGCATACACTAGTTTTCGGTATTCGGGAAGCATGGTCCCCGCCCATCGGGCCCCGCGAAATAGATGGGCTGCCTAAAGCCTCCATGGCAGAGCTGCTAGTAACTAAGCAGGACCCGAATTCATGTGATCGGGTCGGATAAAAATCCCACAAATTTGGAGGCAATGTCTCTGAACTACTGAAATATTGTTGACTTGGACGTTATATCGCAATGCATGCAGTGGATTCAGAAGTCAAGCGTGGTCTGCAATCAAATTCAGTTAGATCTGGCCAACCCACCTATGAAGCATGTGATGATAGTTGGACGCACGAATATAGGTAGCACCTATTAAATTCAGATTAAGAATAGGTGTCCCAATAATTAGGATAAATACGGTTGGTAGGGTATCTGATAAAAGGGAAGTTAATGAAACGTATGGAAGCTGTCAACGGCACGTCAGTTTCTTCATTTATTTTCTTCAGATAACAATACAATATCACTGGTTTATTGATCATCTTAATTGAGCTCCACCAAGCAGAAAAGGTCCGTCAGCATTTCCGAAACAGCACGTCCCCAGAACGGGCTATGGAGCCCAACTAAGGTCTACGTCGTTAGATGTAAACATTCAGAGAATTCGAGAGACATCTAGTATGGGCTGTGCTCATTCTGAACAGACTGTGCAGATGCCCAGGTGCAAGAGATGTGTGATTGTGCGTTTTAGCAGGTACTGGGAGACATTTTCTTCTGCTGGCTTTCCATAATTCAATTTATTGCAGTTTCTGAAGCCAGAAGCTCCAAAAGGTTGTCAGATGATTAATTGAAAGCTTCGGGCAGGCAACAGCGGTTCATTATTCATAGTTATACAATTGGAAATTTTAATGGGCTTTGACCTTTAAATAGCAGCAGGCGGTATTTCAAAATATTTTCTTACTTGTCTCAGAAAGAAGGGTACTTGAATTCCTATCTTTCTGGAAAAAAACCAAAAAAAAAAAAAAAAAAAAAAAAAAAAACATTTTATTTTTTTTTTGTCTGCTGATTTTGCACGGAGAGGTGTATTGTACTATGAAATTCTGATACTGTGACGTCTATGAAACAGTGACACTGAGACAGACTATGAAGCACTAAAACTGTGGCAGACTATAAAAGGGTAACACTGTGTCAGACTATGAAACAGTGACACTGTGACAGACTATGAAGCACTAAAACTGCGGCAGACTATGAAAGAGTGGCACACTGTGACAGACTATGAAACAGTAACACTGTGACAGACTATGAAGCAGTGACACTATGACAGACTATGAAGCACTGATACTGTGACAGTCTATTAAGCACTGATACTGTGACGTCTATGAAACATTGGCACTGTGGCAGACTATGAACTGCGGTAGACTACGAAAGAGTGACAATATGAAAGATTATGAAACAGTGACACGGTGATAGACTATGAAGCAGTGACACAGTGACAGACTATGAAGCAGAGATAATGTGACGACTTGAATCACAGGCAATGTGAAGAGTATAAAGCTCTGAAACTGTCACAGTCTATGAAGTACTGACACTCTATGAAACATTGTCACAGTGACATCTATTCAGCAGTGTCAGTCTATGAAGCACTAACACTGTGAAGTCTGTGAAGCACTGTCGCTATGCCAGACTTTGAAGCACTGACACTGTGAAGTCTTTGAAGCACTGACACTGTCACAGACTTTGAAGCACTGACAACATGCCAGATTATGATGCACTGATATTGTGACAGTCTGAGAAGGTCTGACACTGTGAGACAGTAAGCACTAATATTGTGAAGTCTATAAAGCACTGTCACTGTGACAGACTATGAAGTACTGACAATGTGACTGTCTTACTCTCTTGTATAGAGATTTGCTAACTCAATTTTTTTCGTAGACAAACGCAGTTGAAATTGTAAGCGCTGATAGTTGAGCGTATGGCTATCTATGAAGCTTTCAAACTGTGACAGATTATAAAATACTGGCACTGTGACGTCTACGAAGCACTGTGGCTGAGACAGACTATCAAACACTGACACTGTGACAGTCTATGAAAAACTGTTACTGTGACAGTCTACGAAGCACTGCCACTTTGACTAACTATGAAGCATTGACATTGTGACAGACTATGAAACAATGACATTGTGACAGACTATCAAGTAATGTCTGTCCCAATTAGGGTACATTTGTAATTACAGTAGCTTTCAGCTATACATAGCTGTTCTGTTTTACTATTTTGTCTTAACAAAGGAGATATGCTAAAGTACTAAAGTACTAATACTGTAACAGACTATGAATCACTGTAACAGACTATTAAGCACTGTAACTGTGACATACTACGAAACACTGACACTGTGACAGTCTGTAAAACACTGCCACTGTGACAGTCTATGAAGCACTGACACAGTGAGCGTCTATGCAGCACTGATACTGTGAAAGTCTATGTAGCCCTGGCACTGTGACAGACTATGAAGCACTGACACCGTGACATACTATGAAGCACTGAAACTATGACAGACTATGAAACACTCGCACAGTGACAGTCTATGAAACACTTACACTGTGACAGTCAATGAAGCACCGACACGGTGACAGTCTATACAACACTGACACTGTAGCAGTGTTTGAAGCACTGACACTGTGACAGACTATGAAGCACTCGTACTGTCACAATCTATGAAACTCTTATACTGTGACAGGCTATGAAACACTGCCACTGTAACAGACTATGAAGCACTCGTACTGTCACAATCTATGAAACTCTTATACTGTGACAGGCTATGAAACACTGACACAGTGACAGTTTGTGCAACCCTGACACTGTGACAGTCTATGAAGCACTGACACTGTGGCAGACTATGAAGCACTGTCACTGTGACATACTATGAAGCAATTTCACTGTGAAAGACTATGTAACACTCACACTGACACAGTCTATGAAGCACAGTCCCAGTAACAGTCTATGAAGCACTATTATTGTGACAGGTTAAAAAGCAATGCTACACTGATAGTCTTTGAAGCACTGACACTGCAGCAGACTCTAAAGCACCTACACTGTGACAGTATATAAAGTAGTGATACTGTGACGGTCTTTAAATCACTGACACTGTAAAAGTCTATGAATCACTGACACTGTGACAGATTATAAAGCACTAACACTGCCAATTCTATGAATCACTGACACTGTGACAGTCTGAGAAGCACTGACACTGTGAAAGACTATGAAGCACTGTCACTGTGCATTCTATTAAGCACTGTCACTGTAATAGTCTATGAAGCACTACGGCAGTCGCAAAACTTCAAATTATCAAACCTTGAAACCCGTCGTTTAAATTTGTAACCTAAAAATACATGCGATCCATATTAATTAATTATGAATAACGGAATGTCTCAAGAGATGCTTCAGTGGTAAAGACGTCACAGATACTATAAATAACATATCTCTAAGGTATGATTTACTATTGCGAAATCCCTGTGTTTGTTGCCTATACTGATGGAGTACGTGACTCAGTAATAACCCGGTCATGATAATACCATTCTGAACAATATAATGTAACCAAAGATATGAGCCACGGCGACAGAAAACGTACTGTATTATAAGTGCAGGAGTGAAGATTCAGATCAGCTTGCGCATTCATACAATGGAATCAGAGTCTTCACTGGGCGCATTTTGGGTACATGTACCTAAGGGTGCAAAGATTCTTCAGCCGGAAAACGTAGATTCTGATCTGACTGCGCTGTCTTCCATCACGAAAACATACCTATATAATTTTGACCCCTTAAACCCCACTTTTATACAGTAAAACTGGGGTTTACAGGGGTATACATTATTTTTGTTATTTCTGCTCAAAAACATAGATTGTGGCTACTCGTTAGAACCGCCTCAACGAGGCGGTTCTAACGAGTACCCACAATCTATGTTTTGAGCAGAAATATGAAAAATATCAGAATTTTTTATCTGAAAAATTGCCATTTTTTGGTGGTAAAATTTTCAGTGTATTTGAATAGGCGTGTTTTCGTAATGGTTGGGCGCACACGTCAAATGGTACGTTTTCTCACGTTGCGACGCTTATTTTCCTTACGCGATTTTATTTATTTTTTATTTTTTTTTTTTTTTTTATATCTGCTTTGTTAAGACATAATATTTGAAAACATGTAGTTATGTTTAGATGAAAGATAACGTAATTACATGTACAGATGTATCCTAATAGGGACAGACAGCATACATGCCATAAGCTCTTGGCAGAAATCTGTGAGATCAGGCTAATTTTTAGGGGAGATTTGACAAAATTCTGTGTGATGTTCATAAAAATCACTTTCAAGCTCACAGAAATAAGTTTAAAGTCTTTATTTTGATGAATTAAGCATATCAAAAGTATAATGTTGTGTAATTTATAATTAGTTCTTCCTAAAATATTCTTTTAGAGCGTCTGAAAATTCTGTGAGATTTGAAATATTTATGGGAAATGGGTTGCAAAATAGCCAAATTCTGTGAGAGTTTGTCTCACAGTGTGAGGTATGGCATGCATGAGACAGACAAGAGCGAACAGTGTAAACCCAGATCAGACGCCGCATGATGCGGCGTCTGATCTGAGTCTACACTGTTCGCCATTCATCAAGCTGTTTTACACACATCAATAGATAAGAAAATTGACTTGTTCAAATTTAGAATTTTTAGACCAGTATGATAAAGAGGTAATGTGTCCTAATACTTAAGTTATGTACGGTAGGATTCTGCCAGCTGTTTCCCCTTTGGCATTTTTTCTCACCTCAATATACTAAAAATATAAGTATGAATCAATAGAAGAAATATGATCGGCGCCATGCAAAAAGGAGACTTACAGCGATTGCGCATATCAGTTTGCGCAGCCATATCTTGGCCGGTCGCGTACACACTCATTTATTATTACATGCATTTTTTTTTTTAAATCGTGAAAAGTGAACACCACGTGCGCGGCTGGAGCGGCGTAGCTGGATACATGACTATTGTATCTGTGGTTCTAAACTACGTTCGGTCCAAGTTGCATGATCCACCTAATAACCACTTCACATACCAAGCATTTCAGAGATAAGACTACACAAAGAAGCTATTTCAGCTATACCAGGGGAACCCCACCTTATATCGCGTGAGAATAATATACGAACTTTTTTATGGAAGTATCTGATCAGCGCAGCCTGATCAGAGTCTGCACTGGTCGCTAATGTAATGAATAGACCTTAAAGATTGTATCACTGAAAACCGTAGACCCTGATCAGACTGCGCGAATGCGCCATCTGATCAGGGTATACGCTGGTCGCATACGTCATAAGGCTTTTATTCATTTCTTGATCAAGGACATGGTTGTTTTTGCGAACAGTGTAGACCCTGATCAGATGTACGGGCTGATCCGGGTTTACGCTGGTCGCATATGCTAGAAGGTCGGTTACCATTTTGAGGGACTCAAGAACATGTATACCCTAACCGTTCCATCGTACACTGTAGTCTTCGCTGTCCGCAATATTTAATTGAATACTTTATCATCTAGCTATTTTAATTTATTTTCTATTCTGATATTTTTCTTATTTCTGCTCAAAACATAAATTGTGCGTACTCGTTAGAACCGCCTCGGCAAGGCGGTTCTAACGAGTACCTACAATCTATGTTTTTGAGCAGAAATGAAAAAAAAAAAAATATACCCCTGTAAACCCCAGTTTTACTATATAAAAGTGGGCGTTTCACTGTATAAAAGTGGGGTTTAAGGGGGTCAACATTATATAGGCATGTTTTTGTGATGTTTTCTCGTGTTCCGCCTTGTTTTGGCTTAAAGTAAATCAAGAACGCTTACAAGAGTGACACTGATGGAAAATACAGAAAAAATCTCGAATGTGGTTTTACAGGTATCGTTGTTTATTGAAGAGATGCCAGATCTTTATAATGTACATGGTTTCCAGACTTCTAGAACTATTCTGTCAGTGACATACCCCACTATATAAGAGACATCCTAACAGACCGCCACTTTTGACTGGCCAACAAATTTATTTATTTATTTGTTTATTTATTTATTGTCTGTACACGAACGAAACACACACACACACACACACACACACACACACACACACACACACACACACACACACACACACACACACACACACACACACACACACAAAACGAACAACTCTATTATAGTCAAACATATCCTAAAGTACACCTTAATTAAGCAATCACCTGCCTTTAAGGGCCACTATTTCAGATCCCATAAAAGTCTAAGCAGTGGAAATCCACCTGTATTAAGCAAGCATCTGTCTTAAGCAACCCTTAACACAGGTTTGACTGTAATTTACATGATATACATGATGAATAAATATTGACAGCGTTAAAATTAATGTTACCCGAGCTTAATAGGTAAGACATTAAAAAATATGATTTAATATTGTTAAACTTCAGTATAGTAATTATATACATCGAATGGTGATACAGTCGAACCTCAATGGCTCGAACATCTTTGGGACCATGGAAATTCGTTCGAGACATGGGTAGTTCGAGCCATTGAGGGTTAATCATGGCACCAGTTCAGGAAGCAAATTGCGATAATTTAGGATAATCTTTTCGATTTTCTACACAATGATTGTATGTTGAGTGTACTCATTAGAATCGCCTCGATGAGGCGATTCTAATGAGTACACACAACATACCATTCCATGATAAAATAAGGAAAAATCCCTAAATATTTGTTTTCTTGAGCTATTGGAAGGATTTTGTAGGGACTGAAAAAAGTGTTCGAATCATCCACGGTAAACGAGCCATCCGGGTTCGAGCCATTAAGGTTATACTGTATATGGATACTTACAAATAAGGCTGTAATAAAAAATGTTGATATCCTTCTTATTTGGATCTCTCTCTCTCTCTCTCTCTCTCTCTCTCTCTCTCTCTCTCTCTCTCTCTCTCTCTCTCTCTGTGTGTGTGTGTGTGTGTGTGTGTGTGTGTGTGTGTGTGTGTGTGTGTGTGTGTGTGTGTGTGTGTGAAATTGTCCTCTTCTGTAATGTATGACCTCGGAGGAAGTGTATTGCAAATAACCATCCAGCAGCTACATCATTTAAACAGCAAGACTTTCTAACGTAAAACAATGGTTAGTCTACTTGGACTCTCCATATTTGAAACTCGTGTTACTTTGATATGCTGAGTTCATAAAAATAATTTTTAGCATGAGCCGTAGTGAGAAATAGAACCCAGGGTTATAACTGAACTATCGTTACGTCCACGTTTGGACTATTTTTAGTTTGATCATCTGTAGGCCGTCTTCATATAGCTCGGTACATAAAGCAAATTATATACATTTCTAATTATATGTCATTTTCGAACACGCGCGTAGTCAGAAATAATAACATTGGCATAGTTATCACATCTTCATTATATTTAGTAACAACAGAACAGCATAAGAGAATTTAACCCATCCTATAAAGGGACATTGGCAACCAGAATAGACGCAGCACGCTGCGTCTGATCAGGGTTCACACTATTTGTCATCAATAACTGGATTCCTATAAAACATGGAAACAATGAAGACTAACCAGACACGCCTTGTATTGAAATGAACGTGTCCAAAGAGTTAAAGTAGAAGAGTCCTCTCGACATAAATGGGTTAAAAACTGATAGAATATAAACATAAACTTAGACTTCTTATGTTCATATATGTTTGTATTTGTCATTACGAAAAAAGAGGAATACATTATTTGCATTTACATGAATAATTGCCATGCCCAAAATCTGGGTAGCGTAGAAAATTGAAAAAAAAAAAAAAAAAATAAAAAAAAAAAAAATAAATAAATAAATAAATAAATTAATAATAAAAATAATAAAATCATAAATAAATGAAACAAAAAAAATAAAATTTTGGTTGGACAAGTTCATTTTCAAAAACGTAGGAGTGTCCGGTTTGTGTTTATTACATGTGCCATGTTTTATGGAAATTCCTAAATTAAATGCAAACAGCGTAGACCCTGATCAGATGCCGCCTTCAGCGGCGTCTGATCTGGGTCTACACTGTCTGCGAATCTCAGTTATGGGACGCTAGGCAAAAATGGGTTTATGCTCTTATAAAGATTCTCCTAAAGAATATCATGGCATACCTAAATTACACAAAAAAAGCAAGGAAGAGCACAAGATACTGTAAGAATTTAAAAAAATAATAAAGCAAAATAGGACGATATTCTAAATTGGTGTTTTAAATATATACACTGATTTTATAACGTTCGCCAGAGATCTGTTTTGAAATAATTATAAATAGATTGTACATCTTAAATTGTAAATGTTGTATTAATGAAAAATATGCAGTTCGGTATATTTCCGTAGTTTTGTAACCATATGATTTAGTGTACAGTCCCACAAAACTTCCAAAACTTTCGTGCGAATCGTCCCCTAAAGGATGATAAGCATGAAATAGCAATTTCTGTTTTCTAGGAAAAATGACTACTGGTATTTTATTATCGGGGATACGACTTTTGCTGTCTTTGGTTGGTCCCATGGTGGTCCAAGTTGTGGTTTTCTTTTATTCTGGCTTCATTAAGTGCTCTACTTTATTTATTGAATTTTTGTAATTATTTATGTTTACTGTGATGTTTTACTGATGAGACAGATGACCAAATGTGCAAAAAGTAAATATAAATATATCTTACCGTTGTCATTTTCAAATGCAATGAATTCTGATGTCATGAACTGGCTACAAAGAGAAGTTTTGCCGACTCCGTCTTTTCCTAAAACCGACACCGAATACGTCGTTGTCGACTCTGAAGACGACGTACTATTGGCAGTGCCACTGTCCTTGGACACTGTGCTACCACAGCGCTGCCTGTCTAGGGTAACAGAATGTCCTGTCTCATTTGTTCTTTGGCTTCCTGTGGAATTGATGCTTGCACAACTCCTTTTGAACGAATCTCCACGATTAATGATACCTCCCTTTGATGTTGTTTTGAACGAACGAACACGTGTGAGCGGCTGTGGTTCCTTTGGTCGGTTAATGTCTTCAAATGAAACAGACAACAGATTTCTAGACGGCGACGGAAGACTGCTCCGTCGTGGTCGTGGAATTTCAACATTGAGCAATTTTGGTCGGGGTCTGTTTCTAAAGGAGCTAGAACGAAAGTGGGGTGATCCTGTTTGTTGCTCGTGCATGAGTCTGCGTCGTTGTATTAATTTGTTTTCTTTTAACTCGCCACCATCATTATCTGGTAACAATTCTGAACAAATCTGCGGTATGCTAAGTCTTTTATCACTGTCTTCCACGGACATCTTGGTCATCTCAAATCTCTGTAATATTAGAAACACCAACTATTAGACCCACAATTTCGTTCCTTGTGTTTTTCGTCTTAAATCACATCAATTGCTTTTCAATTAATATATATATTTATTTAAAACTCAAAAAATCGAAATAACGTTTTGTTTGTATGTATTGTATAGAAACTAATACAACCTCTCTTGCCTATCAATTATTTAACAGAAATTTATACTCAGTGCGACTAAATGACAATAAATGTCACAATTTTCCAATATCCGCTGAATGTTTGCAAATCCCAGAAGATCCCTACTTTTGAAAATGCATGATTTATTCTATTCCTGAAGCGACGTCTCTCAAAAGATTTTTTATTTGTTGAATGTTTTATCTTCTATTGTTTCAGTCGGAAAAAATAAAGCCTTTGCCTTCCTCCTACGAACCGTCTGTCACACAGGTTAACAATGTAGTGAAATATCAGTTGAGAAGAATCAATAACGAAACTGAATCGAAACTGGCAGTATATAGCTTCAGCAGCTGTTCTTATAGACTTATGTCACGTGACGGTATTACTAAACACTTTGATGCTGAAAAGTGCAATTAGCTGGCAGAGTTGCGTGCCGAATGGATAGGTAGATAAATTATCAATAAAATCCCCCTCCAATATCTTCCACGAAGGTCATAGGAAATCAGTTCAGTGCTCAGTTACATTAATGATAAGGGTATTTCAAGTTTAATACAAAGGTTTGATCGCCTTATGTTCAGTGTCTATGCGCGCGTGTACGTGCCAACTAGCGGGCACGCAACGTTGAGAAAACGTCTCAGCAACGTTGTATAAACGTTGCGTGCCCGCTTTGCAGTGACAGCGACTTCGACAACCTTTCTACAGAATATAATTAAGGACACTAGGGGCGGAAAATGGTAAATTGGTCAGATTGAGATTTCAGATAACCGAGGATGTTCTCTCTCTCTCTCTCTCTCTCTCTCTCTCTCTCTCTCTCTCTCTCTCTCTCTCTCTCTCTCTGATTTATTGAACTGTTTCGGAAGCAGTGATATTTTTTCTTTGACAACAACAAAACAAAAACAACAACAAAACAATCACAAATAGGTCAACAAACAGCAGCAACAAAAATCAATTAAAAAAAAAAAAAAAAAAGCGCAAGAACCATATGTATGTTTCCAAACTTTTTTAAAAATTATTAGGTATTCTTGTTCTAAGAAAAAGGATTGTGGCTTAGAGGGTCGGTGTAAGGATACTATGACTGGAATATCATGTCACATGTCTGAACCTGACATTTCGGTGAGGTTGCATTATAAGAGAATACTGCTGGAATGTAATATGTAGGCCGTATTTATTCTAAATATCAAGGCGCCCATAACTCTTTATCATACGTATCCTAAAATTTTGCACGTCTATTTAAGCTGCTGGACATGTGTATAAAAAGTGCTGGTGGAATAGCAAACAGTGTAGACCCAGATCGAACTGCTCCTAAAGGAGCAGTTTGATCTGGGTCTACTTTGTTTGCTCAGACACATTTATCCGAATAGCTAGGGTAAGAACGGTAAATGTAACAAGATCATATAATTGTTTTGGTACAAGAAACAGCCGTTATAGAAGAGAAAATTACACTACACACGGTCTTTCTCTGATCTTTTAATTATCTCAGTATGGCTGAATTTGAGATACTTCTGAGGGACGCAACTTACCAAAACAGGATGCTAACAGAGATCAAGTGAAACATAAAAAATGAGGCTCCCTTGTCCCCAAACATTGGTAGCTCCCTAAAATTAATTGCTAGTATTCTTCAGTGCCCTTGAAATGAATTATCACTCGCTCTAACATTAGAGGAGGGCCTCAGAAATGTGTCACGAGAGGAAGGCGTCTACACCCATATGCAAACCTAAACTGTGTTTGGTTTAAAAGGGGAAATTGATATACATTCAGTGCAGGCAACTCTGTCAAAAAAGTATTTACCTTCCCCCCTGAAAAGAGTTACTTGAAAAGGGGTAAATTTGCTCTTTAGGGAGCAAATTCTTTCCTTTTAGGGTACACCCTTTTTCAGAAGGGACTCGGCGTGCAGTAAGCCAAAAATTTTTAGTAGACCCTTTTTCTGAAGTAGCTTGGTGTGCAGAAAGCAAAACAGGAAGTCAGAAAAGTCGTATCCCTTCTACGAAATGGTGCAAAATGTACCGAAATGTATCCCCTTAAAATAGCCTCGCTAGAAAAAAGAAAGAAAGGAAAAGAGATAAACATGTTAGCCAAGGTTATCACTGATCGCGTCCGTCCACAAAGGCAATTAGCCTGAGATGGTTTTGTTACTAATCACAACAAGCCACATGGTAGTTCAGCAAGTAGTGTGATACATAACACTTCTTGTTAAGTAATTTACAAAACAAGGAGCAATAGTTTGAAGATAAGCTTTTCCACCATCTGACTCCCTTAGGTCAAGCTACAAAAATGCTATCCATCAAAACACTAAAACTCTACATGGGGTTAGCTGTGCGAAAGGGATCATCGGGACATATGCAGGCAGGGAAGACAACGATCAGTCTGTATATTTGCGCAGCCTGATCAGTGCCTTTGCTGTCAGCTAGAGATCCAGTGGTCATAATACAAAAAAAAAAAAAAAAAAAAGAAAGAGAGAAATATTTTGAAATAACAAAATTTATAAATGATATTTGATATGTTTCACTGTTGTTTCTTGAATGCATATTTTGCATGCGTATGAGAATATAATGGACTCTACAATTTAAAGCTTTTGTCCAGGTCCTATTTCTAGAACCAGTCATCGATTATGAATATATATTAGTATTTTCATAAAAAACAAATATTGTTTAAAACAAAAGAAATCTGAGCCAGCGCATGACAAAACCTACAAAATGGCATGTGCGCCCATCGAAGACTCAGATCTGCCTGGGCATCCTCCCAGTCTTACCAGGGTCTCCGCTGTCCACATGAAGAAACTTGGGTCCTTAGCTACCAATTGAGCGCACAGCAAAGACTGATCAGACTGGGCGGATGCCCAAGCTTATCTGATTCTTCGCTAGGCGCATATACCATCTGGTAGGCTTTGTCATGCGCTGGCTTATTTAATATAGGAATGACTTTAATTGTTGTGGATTTTATCGATGTTGTAACTCAGGCTTATGACTCACAAAGCTAATAATGCCCAAAGGGATTTATATTAAGTTTATGAATGATACGCCGGCATTTACACATAGATAAAATCCACAAATAAAATTCATTTCTTATAATTATAACTAGGTCTTGTTTACACTGAAGACATGGGCTGAAGACATGAGCTAACCAGCACATTTTAGTAATTTACATAGAAAAAAAAATAGTTCCAAGATTCTTGCTCAAGTGTTTTATCGGAGTACAAAAGCCGTCTAGAAGTTTCTCTCGGCCAATCAAATTGTGTTATATTGGTGTTAAGCATGTTGAGTTTGAATCTTTAACAGAGGACAAATACCGATTGGATGGTAGGAAATCACAGGCTGATCTGGGCCTTCGCTACATGCATGTATGAAAACAGGTGGTACAAGTAATGGCGAATCAGGTTTCTCTTGGTTCGACTCGTTTTGGGTCGACTGTTTATAATCAAGCCAAAATATACGTGATTATCATTGATCAATGCAATCAAATCGCGCGTTAGACAAATCCAGGTAACGGTTATTTATACATGTAAGAGTGCTACTCTTGTCGCTGTCACGTCAGGGTGCAGTGTAAAGATCGTTATCTGCATAACATGGACTGATACATTGGCATGTGTGCAGATCCAGATCAGACGCCGCATAACGCGTCGTCTGATCAGGGTCTGCACTGTTTCCTTACATTACAGGAAGGGTTAAATGAAACAGTCTTAAGTCCCCGTTCAGGACCATTTTCCAAGTCTTCATAGAGACAATCGGCCCACTAGTGCTATAAGTGCTTTGATTTTTATATGATAAACAGCTGTGTGAATCATTGCAAAGTTTTATTCTTTTGGTTATGGTTTTACTAGAATTTAAGGGGAATCGACATATTTTCAGGGGAAATAACGCTTTTCTTAATTAGTTTTATACTTCTGGAAGCAAATTCTTTCCTTTTGGAACAGACCCATTACAGAAAAGGCCTGATATGCAGATGTACAAATGTCAAATGTCAAACAAAACTACAAAGTGTATCAAGTCTCCTTAACCTAATCATGCCTGGTGTCCCATAAAACGGACATTGTCAAATAGAATAGACCCATATCAGTCGCCACACGCTGATCAGTGTTTACACTGTTTGCATAAAAAAATACAGGAATTTCTATAAAAATAATAATAATAATAATAATAATAATAATAAAACAAAGTAAAAAAAAAACAATTAAAAAAAAAAAAAAAAAAAAAAAACACCCAAAAAACAGGTATCCCTTTGTTTGGAAAAAGACCTGTCCAAGCGTTGATTTAGCACAGTTCACTTGGCATAAACGGGTTAATACAGTGTTCGGTCTTTCAGATAATCTAAACAATCTCATATTATATTGCATATGCAGGTTTCTCTTGGTGTGGTAAGTAACAAATCCCCGTACTTCACTTTACTTTAGTGTATATTTTCTGATCCTCTAGGATCATTTACCTCTTTTGGATCTACAGGCAAACTTCAATGGCTCGAACATCTTTGAGACCACGGAAATTTGTTGGAGACATGGGTAATTCGAGCCACTGAGGTTTAATCAAAGCGCCAGGTCAGGAGGCAAATTAGAATAATTTAGGTATGTCTTTTTGAGCATTTATAAATAATGGTATGTTGTGCACTCATTAGAATTGCCTCGATGAGGCGATTCTAATGAGTACACACAACATACATTTTCATGATAAAATAAGAACAATGCCTTAAAAATCCCAAAATTTTCGTTTTCTTGGGCTATCAGAAGAATTTCTTAGGGACCCCAAAACGAGTTCGAATCAGCCATGGTAAACGAGCTATCCGTGTTGGAGCCATTGAGGTTTTACTGTATTTGCAAATGAAATATCAGTCCAGTCTTGGGTGTTATGCACTGTATGGTGGCCGTACAACGCCTACTCGTTATTCAGTTAAGTGCTGTTTTTTGGGTCGATTGTTACAATCGAGTCATAACTTACAAACGCCAAATTTTTTTTAAGGTAATTATCCACGTGATTTTCACTGACGAATGTAATCAAACCGCGCGTTAGATGAAATCCAGGTAACGATTATTTATATCCGTGCTGTTGATACAGTGTTATCTGTAAAACCTGGACTGGGACGTTTGGGACATTGGCAAACAGTGCATACCCAGATCAGATGCCGGCGTCTAATCCGCACTGTTTGCTTAAACTACTGGGCCCAGTTGTTCAAAGCGTCGTTAGCTTAACGAGCTCGTTAAGGGTCATTTCGTTAACTGTTTTAGCGGATTCAATACACAATATTCTGATATTTTTTGCTGAAAAAAATGTGAGTAGCTTTTGCAAAAAAAATTCAGCATATTTGCGTATCACTCGATGTAAATTTTAACGAATCGTTAACTAACGATGTGGTTAGCTTTGAACAACTGGGTCCCGAAAATTAAGTGTTAAATTAAACTGTCTTACGTTCAAGTTCAGGACCATTTTCCAAGCCTACACGTAGAGACAATCAACCCATAAATGCTGTCAGTGCTTTGATTTGTTTTGCTTCCAAAAAAAAAAAAAAAAAAAAAAAAAAAAAAAAAAACAACTGTTTTTCGAGAACTCATTCCTTTTAGTGAATACAGCTGGTGTTACGTGTTGTATGGTGGCCGTAAAACGTCTACTCGTTATTCA
Source organism: Anodontia alba (assembly GCA_964016985.1). NCBI lineage: Eukaryota > Metazoa > Mollusca > Bivalvia > Lucinida > Lucinidae > Anodontia > Anodontia alba. The sequence goes on along the minus strand of OZ024827.1, from coordinate 61,924,525 downwards.
GCTTAGTGCAATCTAAATATTTTGGTCTTGGGGATTATTGAGATCATTTGGATTCATGTTTTTGAAAACAGAATATCCACTGGTTAGGACGGCTTGATCTGTATTGCATGTTATATTACTATTGCAGCTTTTTAACGCTACCAGGCACTCGAGGTACACGGAGTCAGCAGCATTACACTAATGCTCATAAACAGACCCAGTAAAACCAAATCTGCTATAGTAAAACCTCAGTGACTCGAACACCGACGACTCGTTTGCCATGGGTAATTCAAACTCGTTCTTGAGTCCCTAAGAAATTCTTCCGACAGCTCAAGAAAACAAATATTTAGGGATATTTTAGATTTGTTTGCTATTTTATCACGCTAATGTATGTTGTGTGTATTCATTAGAATCGCATCATCGAGGCGATTCTAATGAGTACACACTCATCAGACCATCATTTTATAGAAGATAAAAAAAACACTATGTTATTCCCATTTGTCTCCTACCCTGGCTCAGTGGCTTGACCTACACATATCTATAACAACATTTTGAAAACACGCCTATTTAAATATATAGAAAATTTCATCTCCAAAAACTGAAAATTTTCAGATAAAAAACTCCGATATTTTTCCTATTTCTGCTCAAAACATAGATTGCGGGTACTCGTTAGAACCGCCTCGCCGAGGCGGTTCTAACGAGTACCCACAATCTATGTTTTGAGAAGAAATAAGAAAAAAAATGTATACCCCTGTAAACCCCAGGTTTACTATATAAAAGTGGGGTTTAAGGGGGTCAAAAATATATAGGTATGTTTTCGTGATGTTTCCATGGTCCCAAAGATGTTCGAGCCACTAAAGATCACCTGTATATTTCCTCGTTTCATGCAGTTTGGCTTTTAAAGGATCTCACTTTTCAAAGCTTATATAGGCAATCTGCATAGATGCGCCCCCCCCCCCCCCCACCCCCCTTTTTTTTTTTTTTTTTTGCTTTTAGCATATATGCGAACACGTTTGCGTTGCCTCAGTGGGTATTTGAAAAGCTTTTACTTGTTTCTGTTAAAAAAAACCCGGTAGATTCCAGCAACTATTCCAGTTGCCTTTGTTCCCCAGTAGATTGTGGAAAATTAAATTAACTCGATACGTTATTGAAACCCCAGCTGTCACAGTTTCAGCATTATGACTTCTACAAAGGAACCGCAACGTCAGAAAACGGAACTTCGGACATGTGCGCCCAGCGAAGATTTAGATCAGCCTGCGCATTCGCGCAGTCTAATCTGAATCTTCATTGGACGCATTTTGGATAGCCAAGGATGCAAACTTTCTTCATGTAGACAACGAAGACTCTGACCAGACTGATTTGAATCTTCATTGAACGCAGTACTGAGACAGTACATTTTCCGACATTGCGGCTCCAAAGTACATTGTGGTAAATATGTCCTTTACAACTAGAACACTCTCTATGAGACTGCAAAACAACGTGGGATTTGTTCTACGCAGTCGGCCGACATTACAATACTGACTCTTTAATGAGTGAATAGGGTAGGCACGGATTATGTTGCACTGATGAGTAGAAACCCTTCACGCGGACTGAACTAATGTCTTGTGTATAACATGGCAGAACTAGGGGTGAGGGTTGTGGCCACGTAAAATCGATTTAAGATCCCTCTCTCCCTCTTCTTCCCCCCCCCCGCCCCCCACCCCACCTACACACACAGAGTAAGGTTTTTACTGACCGTTCCAAGGCGGTGCGTCTGCTGGGGATTACTATTTCTGTATGTCTTTGCATGTATGTCCTGGTGAAAATATTTATTTTGGATAGCCGTTTGCCAATTATTTGGCTTTCTGTTTGTGTTTTGATTGTGGTGCCGTTGCTTTAAGTGCATTCTTCTTTCTCTTTGGTGTCTTGGACGGCATACACAAGTACAAGAATCCAGTTTAGTCGAGGTTTTAAATCAGTCTGATGAAGAACCTCTATAGTCAGCCGTGCTCATATTTCGCGGAAGAGCACACTGCCTCTGCTTACGCTGTTAGCCAACGTATTTATACCTAATGAATTCTTCCATCTTAAGTTAGACTGAGCCGTTAACCTCCTTAAGAGACAATTTGCATGAATTACTAGCATCAACCCAGTCAGCATTCTACGTAAATCTATATCGGGCCGTCATCGGCCCGTCAGGGTAGCTGACGGGCCGATGACGGCCCGATGTAGATTTACGTAGAATGCTAGCTGGGAAAGTCTATTTTCTGAGAAAAAAAATCTAAATGTCATCAGCTGATCCTCCGCAGCATGCTGAGCGTTAATAGTTAAAACTGTTCCTAAATACTGCTGTTTTCGGACTGGCTTAATGGCAAACAATACAGGCCCTGATATCATGTTCTGGGTATACACTACCTGTCAAAGTCCGCATTGTAGGGCATTAGGTACAAATAGGCTAACTGTTATCAGATGCCTAGTGTGATTTGTGCTCCGTTGCCTGCTTTCTACTTAAATGTCGGCGCATATGTAATAAACCACCGATGCAAAGTATAATATACTTGTCAACAGTGTCAGAAACATATGGCAGCCAGAGCTCTGTTTACAAACAACACATTAACACTTTTGACGCTGTTACGAACTCCTTTATATATATATATATATATATATATGTATATGTGTGTGTGTGTGTGTGTGTGTGTGTGTGTGTGTGTGTGTGTGTGTGTGTGTGTGTGTGTGTGTGTGTGTGTGTGTGTGTGTGTGTGTGTGCAGCAGGTCTCAAACTGAAAAATACACAAATAGCCTACAAAAACAGAGTGAGGTCAAGGTATGCCGTTAACAATTTAAATGATCTACGCAACGCCTTGCAGGTGGAATGGAATGATTATTATTCCTGCACATGACATCCAGCGTTACATAAGTTCCAAGCGGCAACGTACTTTACAGGCGACATGGCGGTCATACCAGGTATCAATGCGAGCGAGACCAACCATTACAAATCAGAGAAAATATACGTTTTATCTTGCTAATATATCATATTAGCTGTTTATGAACAGGTCATAATGCCAGTAACGGTTTTCAAACCTTGAGCTTAAATATACATGTAGCGGCAATTACCTATACACAATGAAAATCACATTGCTAGGAGAGCACTGAATATATAGGCTTTGATAGATGAACTTTGGTCGATCATTGCACGTGTAAAATAAATTCTAAAAGGAATGACCCTTCAGAAAAAAAAAATAAACACACTCTCAAAATTGAATTCACAGTGTCAACTATTCAGGACAAGAGTAGCTAGTGTTGGCCTATTTACCCTCATATACAATGTAAATTAAAAAAACAACAACAAAAAAAAAAAAAAAAAAAAAACAAGATGGGATCAATGATCATAAAGAACAAGAAAATATATTCTACACCTTAGTGAAGCACGGGGATAAAACCTGTTTGTTTTACGACCGTCATATCCCAGCTAGCATTCTACATAAATCTACAGCGGGTTGTTATCGTTCCGTCAGCTACCCTGACGGGCCGATAACGGCCCGCTTTAGATTTATGTAGAATGCCTACTAGGATCGTACTTACACCAGATGTATTTAAAATGAATAGACTCGGAAAGGAATTAATTACACTTGTTTTATGCATAGCATTATTTATGGCATCATGTGGTACTAAAAGAATTCGAGACCAAGCCGAGATTCATGTTTACTCGCCCAAAATGAACGCAATCATTTTTGAAAAACAAAGTGTTCACTCTTAACTTGTTGATTTTCTGAAGGATAAAAAAGTATAATGTGCGATAACATTATTTAGCTTAATATTCAATTACCTTTCTTACCAATATAATTACGTTATTCTTTTGAATTTCTTTAAAACTCACACGTCAATGTGCAGCAGGGGCACAATGAATAATACACAAATAGGTAGAGGGTTGTTTCCTTGCTTGTATTCACCGAGATGTGATTCACTGTGATGTGTTGCAAAATGATGTAACTGAAGTTAACATCTGGAAATAAATTGTTGCTGCTAAACCATGTCAGTTTTGCTATCACGACAAAGACATTACAGATATCGATGGCATAATTAGCAACCCAGCAGGCACACAACATCAAAATGACGTCGTATCAACGTCGATGCGACGTGATCACGTCGCATGGACGTTGATACGACGTCATTTTAACGTTGTGTACCCACTGGGAAACTTCATCAAGCATTCGACAAATCTAGAAGACGTGGTACGGAGAAACTGGTTCATTTCTCCATATATATATTTAAGCATCGCAGTCTGGTTACAATCTTAAGTGATCGCTTATAAAATATTTGGATAATAAAGCCTGGCACAGAAAAGCGGTGGATCTTTGTGGATGCACATGCTGTTTGCCTTCATTGTGTACGAATGCGTTAGGTCCCTTCCTGTGTGCAGCTGCCACTTGATTGTCGCTTTTGTTATGTACGATAGTGAGTAGGAATGCATACGCCCCCCACACAGACCAGATGACGCTGCTGCAAATGGCTTAACTGATCTTCATTTCCGCTGTTCCACAATGTTGTTGGTTGCGTTAAGTTGAAAGGCGTCTTCGAGCATATGTGAAAAGCACGATATTTGAGTCTTTGTTATCCACAGATATGTTCTACAATATCCAGTTGTTGTTTTTTTTCAATACGCGGGCAGCGAAAAGCCTGAGCATATTGCGCGTATTCACGGGCTTCTTTGGGCCTTCGCTTGCCACTTATGCCCCGGAGGCACCTATTCGCATGGCGCGATTTACAATTATGTAGCACTTTATGTGTCCTGTCTACTAACTAGTTTTTATACCTGTAGATTGTAAATTGTGTCAGTTTCTTACTCTGAATGCTAGGGATACAGTGGCCCAATATTCCTCCTGTAGAAAATGTTATGCCGGACTAAGATGTCGGTGACAGTTCAAAATACAGCATTTCTGTAAGAGTTTTCGGAAAAACTACATGCAAACAGTGCGTCAGAACGCCGGTGTGAAATGCATATTCTTTTCCAAAGCTCAAAAAAAGCTTTTTAGCACTGAAAACATTACGAAATCACGCTTATTCAAATATATTGAAAATTTCACACAAAAATCTGAAAGTTTTCAGATAAAAATTCTGATATTTTTCATATTTCTGCTCAAAACAGAGACTATGGGTACTCGTTAGAACCGCCTCGCCGAGGCGGGTCTAACGAGTACCTACAATCTTTGTATTTGAGCAGGAATAAGAAAAATAATGTTTTTGAGCAGGAATAAGAAAAATAATGTAATGGAGTTTAAGGGGAATCAAAATTATATAGGTATGTTTTCGAGATGATGTTGCTTTTTTTTATTTATCGACTAAAACGTACGTAGTGGTACATATACTCATTAGAAGCGCCTATACGCCTATAAATACATGTCAGCATATAGGGCTGTTCGGTGTTACAACTTAATGCCAACTACTTTGACTTAATCTAAGGTTTCTGCCACACAATTATGATCATCCGAAAAATTCGACTTAAGTGGACCCTGTCTGGTACAACCTCGTGGGGAAGAGAGAGCTGGTTGTTTTGCGTTCCTTGTTCCTCTTTTCTTGCCTCGAGAAGCCTGTACTTTGTGACTGTGGCATTTCATACTTGAATATCGTCGCTTATATGTCTGGTTTGTACAGTTTGGTTTGTTTGCTCTTCCTATTAGTGTCATTTGAAGGTTATGTTCGGTAATTGTAGCTCTTCATGGAGAACTACTATACTATTTCCTTCGGTTGTATCCCGTAAAGCTTTTGCACGTATCTCTGCAAGAGATACGATATATTTATGTATACTAATCTACGTATTATTATTTTCAGGGTTACAGGAAGCTCTGATCATTTTTTTTTTCACTTAGAAAATGTACTTTACCCATTCAGCTGGAAGATCAAACCAGATGATTACCTATAGAAACAGTGTACACCCAGATAGGACGATCATGGGAAATCTCAGCACGATCTACACCGAGTGTCTTTCTGTTTTTGACTTTTTACTGACAAATCTTTATGCGACGGTGGACGTTTGCAAGTTCAGAAAACATACCTTTTTTCCATTTCCTTATAAAACATTAATTGTCGGCATTCATCATAAGCGCCTCCGCGAGGCGATTCTAGCCAGAAACTACATCATATGAGCCACAGCATGATGAAACGTACCTTCTGACAGGTGTGCCCAAAGAAGACTACCAATGTGCTATGTAATGTTCGTTATTTTGTACAGTCGAACCTCGATGGCTCGAACACCGATGGCTCGTTTACCATGGCTAATTCGAACTCGGTTTTGAGTCCCTACGAAATTCTTTCGATAGCTCAAGAAAACAAATATTTAATGAATTTTCTTATTTTATCGTGAAATTGTATGTTGTGTGTACTCATTAGAATCGCCTCATCGAGGCGATTCTAACGAGTACACTCAACATACAATCACTGTGTAGAAAATCGAAAAGATTTCCCTAAATTATCGCTATTTGCTTCCTAAACTGGTGCCATGATTAATCCTCAGTGGCTCGAACTACCCATGTCTCGAACGAATTTCCATGGTCCCAAAGATGTTCGAGCCACTGAGGTTCGACTGTATATGTTATACAAATAAAACATAGTTTAAACCAAAGAAGACTCAAATCAGCATGCACAACCGCACAGTCTAATCAGTGTAATCAGTCTTCGTTGTCGGCATGAAGAAATTTCGCATCCTTGGCTATTTAAAATGCGCCTTGCAAAGATTCTGATCAGACTGCGCGAATGCGCAGTCTGATCTGAATCTTCGCTGGGCGCGTATGTCCAAAAGAACGTTTTCTGACGTCGTGGCTTATATGTTTTTTTTTGCAAGACAACAGTAAGAACAGTGGGTAGCCTTACAGTGAGTGACCAAAACAACAAGTGTGTACCAAAATTAGTTTAAATCTTCCGTCTTGAAATGGAGAGCTGCATAAATTACTAGATGTATGGTAGGAGGCTTAAATCTGGTTTCAGAGGGTCGACCTTCCGCCTTTGTCGTGATATATTTATTTGATTTGTTATTTATGTACTGTCCGCCACAGTTTGTTTATCCTCCGCTTGGTGTATTGTGTGACTGTGTCACTTCCTGGACATTTTCTTTATTGGTTTGTACAGCGAAGCTCCTAAAACGTTGCGACAGCAAAGTTAATCATATATGCAAACGGTCACGACCCGGAATACCTTGCTTATCCCACACACCGAGTTAACAGGTGATGTTCCGCCTGTATGGACGGTGTAGAATGTTCTTGCGGCTGGCAAAGGACTCGGCGAGGCCTTTCTTTTCTGTAATAAGGTATATTGTGTTCTGACACGTTATTTGTTAGCTAACTACCTTGTATAAGCAATGCATTTGATAGATATTATAAGTTTTATATTTTTGTGACAGGACAGTCGCCATACTATATCTTTGCTTTCGTCATTTGCTCTTCAGTAGGTCAAATACAACAGTTATTTAATTCAATTAAATTCTCTTTTTGTGAATTTAGGTAATATTATGTTGATTAAAGTAATTTCACACTTCTGGTGAATGATATGCCATCACATGTTAACAGCGTGGAGCTAAACACGGGCCAAACCAACAGTACATTATGCAAACCCCTAAAGTCCAAATCAACTCACGTATCCCTGTAAAAATGAGATCAATTGCATTTGCTATTTGCTTACAGAAATTTTGCAAATTAAAGCATCTGAAAACCTCTCCTAATCCGATGAAACTGTTTTTTCTTAACCGTGGATACACACAGATTTTTTAAACAACGTGACATTACGGAATGGCAAAATTACGTACATGCATTGTGTCACTTGCTTAATTCATCAGAGCACAGCATCATGATATGTTTCTTTGTTATAATTATAATCAACAACTACTTGCCAAAATAAATTATTAGAAAAAAAGTAAGAGAAAAGTCCAGGGATCACAATCACAAGCCGTAGCCCTTCCCAGACACTAAGAGGATGAGGAAACAGACAAAACCAAATAAGCGCAAATCGAACAAACGTACGAAAAGCACTAAGATAAGCTCTCTCTTCCCTTAGCGAGGTAATCACAATGCGCAAAGGACTGAGAAAACACAAGAACAAAATACCACCAGGCAAAATTAAAACAAATCGCTTCGTAGAATAAACCACAAATTAACAAAGAGTAAGATTAACCACGGGACCACCGCCTTAGAACGGTCAGTAGAATAAACCACTGGGGTTTTAAAGCACTTTTAAAGCTAGCCTTCACCATGGGTCCCATGGTTTCCTTAATACAGAAATACATAAAAAATCGGTTCGCACAGAGGCTCCCATCTCAGTCAATGCATCAAAGCGAAAACATATAAATCAAATTAATCACTATGATAAACAAAGACGAGTATTAATGGCTATCTCTACTGTGTGCCAAAGTAAATGAAAACCAATAGTTGAACCACGGCGGGCCAAGCAAAAGACATATCACCAAGCCCTAATCCACTGGTTAAATGTTTACGAAGAGGCCGTCATTGAGTCTGAGGCCCGAACCACCATCGTGCAATTATAGAATGAAGCACAGCAATCGGCAATGATTGGGTTGATAACTAGACATGCAGTCTGCCGCATAAAATCCAGGCTATAGCCAATTCTTTTACAATGGTTAATTAGTTTTCTGAATTGTTCCGAAAAGTTAGATTTTCCCACAATTTTACTAAATCTGTAAATTAAGTCACCGTAAAATTCTGATTCCGATATACCTTGTTGCAGAAGTGTTTTCAGACTGATGTTATATTTTTCTACATGTACTAAGGCACTGTGTCTGCGATAAAATTTCGAAAACGCCTTACGAAGTTTAAAATAACGAATGCCCTGCCTAAGAACTCTGGCAGTAAGGGCTTTTTTACGGCAGTTAAAGTCAGTAAGTACAAGGACAGACTAAGAGAGGAGTCAAGGGAAGAGTTATACTCCCTGTACACTTATTTTGTTTTTATGCGTATATTTGATTAAGCATATAAGTTATTAATGCTTACTCATATGCCTTTCAAACAAATGACCAACATGTGAGGCATCTCTAGACAGGATTTCGTGACGTGCGGATCGGTTTGAGCCGCTTGTAGACAGCTTTACACAATTGTCCGAGTATTTTATAAATATCCGCATAAAGCAAATTAAGTGTAATCTTAATCTGTCCTTGTACCTACTGAGCATTACATTATTGACTGTGCATCGTGTCCTACTTGTATTTTTCTTTGCAAAATTGCAATGAGACAAAGTAAACGGCTGAATGTGTAGACTGTCATTCAGCCTTTTACTATTGTTGATGTTCTTTGTTTGTTTGTCGGATGTTGCAACTGTTCCATTGTGTACTGTCTGTCTTTGATTATTGCATAAAAAGCAGTGCCGCATGTTATTAACAGCCGTGCATTAACCGGCGAGAAGCCGTGTATTCACAAGGCAATTCACGAGCTGTTAATGCACGGCTAAGCAACTTTCAATATGTTCGTTCCGGGGCCACAGATTTGCTGCCGTTACGAGATGTGTACTGCCAGGCCCTAGAACAAGCATAGTCCGTGGAAAATTGCATTCGCGAGACATCGGTGAAAGGGCGAAACAAAATAGTGCAAAAAATAACACCAAATGTTTTCAGTTTTTATGCAATAATAGCGATCGAACATGGTTTTTCGGCCTCGGTTTTCAACACCTCCCACGGGACCTGGCGAATGTAAATACACGAAAAACCATGCTTGATCCCTATATTGTTCCCATTCATTTCTTCTTTCGGTGCTTTGGGAAGACTGCCCTTCATTATTGTGGCCTTTTCTTGGATAAAGTCATTTATACTTTTGCACCAAAACGCCGCCAAAATTCCTAAAACAGCAATACAAAAATATTAATATTTACTACCAGGGTGTACTTATGAATGGGCAAAATGATTCTGTAAATCTGGTTGACAGCAGATATAGAGCAAAAATAAATAGCAATATGTCCTGTTCTTACCAATAGTCTTTGTGTACTGTCTGTTTTAATTTGTCTACCTCTTTGTGCCATTAGTAGGTTATGTTCTGTGATTATTACTATTCACGTACATTTTAATACTATTTTTATGCAAAACAATTGGTTACTGTGTTTCAATTGTTAATGTCTATCATTTCATGATGGTGGCACTATCCACAGAATTTACCCAGAAATCACTGGAATTCATTATTGCTGCTATATGCCAGACTATCCCTATCCCGGTTGGTCATTTTCGAGTACCAAAAGCCTTGACATGAATGATAAACTAGACAGGGCACAGCATATCCTAAAAGATTACATGGGCGCATGACGAAGACTCAGATCGGGTCTGCACACGTATAGTCTGATCAAAGTCTTTGCAGGGCATTTTGAGAGTAACTAAGTGTCCAAAGCATTCTTAGGCGGACGGTAAAGACTGACAGACTGTGAGGTGCGAAAGGCTGATCTGAGTCTTTATTAGGCGCACATGCAACATTGTAGGAAATACTGTGCCCGACTCAAGTATGTCTCAATGCAAGTAAACAGATGTGACTTGAAAGATTTCTCAGGACTCGAAACTTGAATCGTGCAGATATTACATAGTAAATGTTCAGCTGTTTGTCAAAAAATAAGACTGGCTATCAATATTAAATCAATCGACTGCTTTCAGGTGATTGGATGTACTTGTAGATCTTTGACCATTTTCGCCAAGAGATACAAACTTTGTTACTTCCTTACATTTCTGCACACCAAACCCCCTTCTGAAAGGGAATCTACTCTAAAAGGAAAGAATTTGCTCCCACATAGAGTAAGTTCTTAAGTTTAGAGTATATCCCTTTTAAGAAGGGAATAAAAACTGTCTTGACAAAGTTGCCTTCCCAGAAAATATTTCATTTCCCCTTAAACGTTGTACAAAGCATTTTAACATCAATAATTTTGTAAATACCGGCGTACTCGAAGGTACGACACTGTGTCCGTAAATGGTCATTAAACCTAGTGTTAAGGTGATACTTTTGGACCATATGTAAGAAATGTGTTCTCCTGTTCATAACTTTATAAACAGACCAAACTCTTTTAGAAATTTACTCCAGCTGGTGATATATAGTGATTCTTCACTGCTCCTTAATTTTGAAAGGATACATTTCAATAAAACAGAATTTCGGGATCCAATCATGCTTTTTTTAAAAACACTCAAATTACGACGGAAAGAAAAGAAAAACAAATAGATTACTTGGAAAATACTTTGACATATACATTCTTTGATATTATGAAATACGCATAGTATGGTTAATACTATGTGAAAACTAGTCTCATAAGCTTTTGACAAGAAATATGACTTTACAGACATATTTCTGAACACACACACACACACACACACACACACACACACACATATATATATATATATATATATATATATATATATATATATATATATATATATATATATATATCGGAATCGGAAATCAGTGAGTACCCGCTTTGGTCCTGGATAGTTTCGCTCGTGTAGTTTCGGCTTAATACTAGGTTTGGGTTGTTCTGGCCTTTTTAGGTGAGTCGTTTCTGTCATAACTTGAGACTTACTCTATCTTACCCTATCCTGCTCCATCATACTGTACCGCACTTCTTTTCTAAGGCACCTAATTATATCCCTTATATTATGCTTCTGTATCAATCTAACCTACCTAAATTAAGCCACCGAACACTTCCTTTACTACACACCCAATGTGCATTTCATGTTACAGTATTGGAATGGATTGATTTTAAAGAAGTGTGGTCGGTGTACCTTAGCCATATAGTAAACTGACGATAGACAAATGGCGAATCAGCATGGATTTCGGAAAAAAAAACAGACATAGGTCCTAAAGGATTGGAAATAAAAATGTATAACCAGGTGTATGGAAGGTAAGAACAACATGGTGAACATGCTTCACCCCACCCAAATGACCATGAGCCCAAACCAAGAAAAGAAAGGAAAGGATAGGAGAAAAGAATAATTCTGAGACTTTAAAAATCTTCATATGTATGTCCTCTTTGTGTCAAAAACATGCGAAATAAGTCTGACAACATAATTCTGTTGTCTCCCACAGAGCGAAAATCATTTTGGCTTTATCAAATATGGGTACAGGACGACCCGCTAGTAAAATCTTTCTCTACTGCACTTTAACAGTTATAAGTACAACAAAAATATTAAATTTGCTGAAATAAAACATCATCTCTTCCATTTCTTCCAGCCCTTAAATTGCATGTTTGTTTTTTTTTTTTTTTTTTTTTTTTTTTTTTTTTTGTTTTTATTAAAATGTTATTACAAATTAATAATTAAGGTGAGTATATGGTATGCTAATGAAAAGAAAAAAAATCACGAACAAGAATGAATATCATCACTTTTGAACGGTCAACAGAAGACTGACGCGGCACTAAACATGTTATATGAGCCAGCGCACGTCAAAACTACATTCTAACACTCCTCGCCTATATAGTCAATGGTTAAACTCAGTGATATATTATGCAATAAATCACTGGGCGGAAGCGCGCGACGCTATCTGGCGCCATTCCGACGTCATGTTGACTCTTTGCTGACGTCAGTCATCGTTTCCACGGCGTTAGACGGTGTAACGTCGTTTTTCTCACTTCAACAACGTTAGAAATGCATGTAAACGTCAGCGTTACAGTCAAAACGTTTGGCGGGATTTCTTTATTCGATGGCGGAAAGTTTGAAAAATCTAAAGGATACAATTACATTTTCGTCGTTTTCTATGTGTTAGAATCGAAATAGATCAGCTCTTGTGCGTGATTTGTTGAGTAATAAATCACAGTTTGTCGGTCAGTTGTAAGAAGATAAATCACTCGCGCTCCGCGCTCGTGATTTGATCTACTTTACAACTGACCTCCAAACAGTGATTTATTACTCAACAAATCACTGCTAGAGCTGATCTATTTCTTAAGTAACACATGTGCGACCATCGAAGACTGAGATCAGTTTGCGCACCCGTGCAGTCTGATCAGAGTCTTTGTTGATCGTCTGTGCCTTCTTATCTTTAGAGGAATGAACAAGAACCCTGCCATACTGGATGGATGTACAGGCTGATCTGAGTTTTTGCTGGTCACACAGGTCTTACGTATTGTAGGTTTTGTCGTGGCTGGCTCATTGTATGATATATTATTCAAGTCGTACTATCGCAATCCTCATCGTTCTTCGTACAGCATTTAGTGTTAAAGTGGCCATCTTTGTCGTTGGTTTGCCATGTACAACTGGATTATATGTAAATATTCATGAACTGTTAGAAAATCTTATACTCTGTTCAAATCGCATTTCGTATGAGACAGTATGAGATATAGAATGAAACCTTTTGGGACTAACTTGCATGCACCAACAGCGATAAGATTATTATTCCAGTAATCTGCATAGAAGTAATTTCAATTGCTTTCGAAAGTTTCAATTTCGCTTCAGTGCATTTAAATCGGTGTAAATTCAAATACCCTGTACAATGTCCTTAACTATAATAAAACAGAATACAAATACACCAGCCCAAATAATGTTGTTGTATCTATATACGAATACATACATGTATGGCTGAATACGTTGAAAAAGATGCAAACATTAAAGGGGAACGCAATATAAGTTGTAAATATACCTTGGAGTAAAGTGCTTAACAAGCCATTTATTTTGACGCAAGAGTTTTCAAGTTCGGCATAGAAATAAGGAAGGTGGTTTGAATATGTTTAAAATGACTGTCATGGATGCCGACATATTGAAGGCTTTGTGACGCCACACAGCCCAAAGTAAATATGCAAACCCAAATAATAAAGAGTTTCTAAGAATATTTTTGCTACAGATTGTTTATAATCTTTTAATTCTAGTGACAAGCAATCATTTCCCCCAAAATAAACCAAATTAATGAGAATAACTACCTATAATAAATGAATTTTATTTTTTATGAAACCTTATTAAATATTCAAAATGACGGCGCCCATTCCACCAATGTTAAAATATTCAATTGTCTATAACTTACTTAATTTTCCTCCAATTTTGATCAAATTGGTGTCAAAATCCATTGTTTGTAAAGTTTTTTACTTTAGAGCACAATTCCTTTAAGGTTGCATTCCCCTTTAATAAACTGAGCCCTGATGTCAGACATGTGTGCCCAGCAAAGATTTAGATCAGTGACTTTATACGGGAAGAGTATTTTAGCGGAACTTGTACGGCGTGGCATACATGTGCTTTATTTCTGCGGGCTCTTGATATATATATAAATATATATATATATATATATATATATATATATATATATATATATATATATATATATATATATATATATATATATATATATATATATATGGTGTGTGTGTATGATGTGCTACACAAATAAAATCCATTTGAAAGAACAAAGAAGCGAATAGAAATGTATTTGCTTTATCTTTCGAAAATTATTTTTTTTTTCAAAATCTTTTTATGTATGAATTTATATTTAATAATTCATATGTACCTGATGAAAGTTATTCAGGAGAACGATCGCTGATTTCTCCGTATATACACGACTTTATTAATTTAATTTTGGCTCGTAGAAGAAGGATAAAGATTTTCCAAATTATCACTTTCTAAGCATAAACCAAGATCGGCTTTGTCCATCACGCTATTCCGGCATAAATAGGTGAAACGCCTTCTTCAAATATAGTCCATATGTAGAAAGACACTTTGGGTTCAAAGAAGCGTACATCTGGAGGAATGATAGCTTTGTGCTTGTGTGTTTTAGTCTGCTGCATGGAAATAAAGTGTAAGATTATAAAACAGTTTAGATACTGACCAGACTGATCCAAAAGTGCAGACTGGGTCGTAATTCATTATCAGCATAACAAGAACGATATCTTGATAATCGTTGTTTATTCCTAATTTCCTCGTGCAGCATACACGTAAATATGGGAATATTTTGAATGTCCCATCACAGACGAAAATAGTCGCTACTGTCCGTCCAGAAGGAACGTTCGGGATCTAATATTTTCAGGCAAACAGGAGTTTGTTAAAATTCGCATCAAACTGTCGCTTTAGTGGCTGAAACATTTTTGTGACGTCAGTGGTCGTTCTCCTAAAAACAAACAAAAAAACTTTCACCGTGCCATATTTTACATAAAGCCATTCATTTTTTTACAACTGCTACAAAATCGATGTTTTTAGTGCTGGTGTGTCAAAGTTTGCTTAATCAGATGTTATTGACAGTAAATATATTGCTAAGTGGCCACATTAAGTAGATCGAAGAGTTTACTGTCCGCAACTACGGCGTTTTGACAATAAGAAAAGAAAATGACTAGTCAATAAGCCAATATCCTCTTACAGATTGTCATGCAGCACTAGATATAAGTATATTTCTTACTATAAACCACAACATGAGAACAGTGCATTCTGACATGTACGCCCAATGAAGACTCAAATCAACTTGCGCATCCGCGCATTTTAGACCAGAGTCTTCGTTCTCAGCATGAATAAACATTGCATCCAAAATGCATCCAGTGAAGATTCTGATTAGACTGCGCATTTGCGCAGGCTGATCTGAATCTTCGCTGGGCGGACATGTCCGAAGGTACAATTTTTTACTTTGCAACATATATAACCACAGTCTCTTTTGTAGGCGTATCATAATTCCTTAGAATTTAAGGTCATCGCGAGGGAAGTTACAATAGAATGTATCCCCAAATGGCACGAAACATCAGAAGAAATAGCATTTTATGGCATATTCAAACACTCCTGCAGCAATACCAATATTTCCCCACTCCCACAGGTAGGGTTGGTGGATATAATTACAAGAAACCTTAGGAACGGGTCTCCATCTGTTTATGGTGAGTAGAATATGACGCACAGCTGTAGTATATGCAAATGATGTTCTGTAGATTCATACGAAATTCATTTTGAATACTCTAATCGGGTGAGAGTGCTAATGCTTAAAAGTTACAAGACAGAGCACTTAATGAGTTTATTAGGAATGCCATTTCAAACTCGAAGCAAGCCTACATGTAAGGACATTCAGGAGGACAGAGCTATAACAAGTTGTCATTACAGCTAATATGTTTGCGGATGTGTAGCCCAAAACAGTAATGGAATACATCCAATCATTACTGAATTCGCACAATATTAATGTAGATTAACGGACAGATTTGCTAAGGACATTAAATATAATCACGAGGGGGATGATGAATTGTCAACTCAACTTATGCAGATAATGCTGGTCGGCTGTGACGAATTTGTTTATTTATATTGCATAGTAAGCGAATAACATAAATATACAATAAAGAGTAAATAACCGTGAAGCTAATGAACTCTCTAAGTCTGTAATCATGTAACTCAACATATTGATCTCATAGCACTGTACAGGACAGATCTGAAGTGACCACCTTATCCTAACATAATCTATTTAACCATTTCATCACTGAAATTTCGGACTATTCCATCTTTGAATTCGGACATGCCCACTGCCTCAAATAGGGGTTTCCATGTAAAATAATAAAAAAAAAATGGCAAATAGTGTAGATCATGATGAAACGGCTTGTTACGAACGGTCTCATCCGGATCTACATTGCACAGGTATCTGTTTTGGTCTGGCAGGCTGAAAGGGTTAAAACTCTATGCTTAGCTTCTTACAAAAGGGAAGAGGCAGATAGTGTAGACCTAGATCAGAAGCCACAGAACATGGAGTCTGATAGTGTTTGCCAAAATACTATCAATTTCCTCGAATCAATTAGAGTAGTTAAACTGACCGCGCCCGACATGTCCACAAACAAATAGAGTAAGATGTACCAAATATTGTTTGAATGACATAGAACAACACTCTAACGAAGACAGAACGAAAAAATGAACAGAAATTCACTGAAAAAAATAGCAATTTTTACTAGTTGATTTAGTGTTTGAATGGACAAAAACCCAATAATATGGTAATTCATGATTATAGTAACAGTTAAAATAAAAATGATAATGAATGAATTAGTAATTAATGGTGATTATAATAATAACATTATTCAATAATAATAATTTTACTACAACAACTACTACTAATAATGGTGATAATAATGGTAATAATTACACTGAAATTTATAATCCCACTACTATTACACTAATACTACTGGCTATAACAACATCAGTGATTGTAGTAAGTATTATATTACGTATGTAGCAATGTTCAAAAGTATTATGATTATTATCATTAACAATATTATCGGCATTATTTGTGGTTTTGTTCATTCAAACACTAATTAGCTAGTAGATTTTACTAGTTATTTTTAACAGCAAGAAAAACACAAACTTGTTGGGGCCAGCGGGCACGCAACGTCGATACTACGTCGCATCAACGAAACGCACGAAGGCGAATTAAATATTACACGTAATAGCTGGGCTTTATGCAAATTCATAATCTAAAAATAAACTTTGAACTTACCGCTTAAAAACATGTACTCAAGCCTTCTAATAACGAAACATAAGAAATCTGCATGCTCTGGCCAGTATACACATATGTTTTGGGCTTAAATCTGGTTTATGCCTGGTCAGCTTAACCCAGCTTAACCCTAGTTTATGAGCATTCAGCCCTCGCCCTTAATCCTGGCACAGTTTTATCTATAAATAATTGTTCGGTCTCGACAATAATTTCCTAAAAATACAATAATGGGAAGAGGTGGGGGTTGGGGGCTTAAGTTAGATCTATGGTATCCCAAACCCTCGCCCTCAGCTTCCATAATGGTAAAACATATATTGTTCGGCCCGTGTGGATGTCTTCTAACTCACCCATGAATCATTACAGGCAACAAATAAATCACAGATAAAGCCTATAATAAAGCAAAGATGAGGACTCGACAGAGACAACGAGACACTTCGAGATCCCTGCTGTGTCAAACAACACCACGTGAATACTAGAGCAAAAGAAAACCGCCAGTTCATTCCCGGTGGCCCGGTGGGCCAAGAAGCAGACATAAAAGGTTCCGACCAGGACCATCTAACAAATAGTTTTCCATAGCTGATCCTCTATGTCATTTTTGTATGTTTGTGTTGTACACATTATATTTAATAAACTATTGTTTAAACCAAATAATTTTTAAGTCGGGGCCACCATAAAGTCTAAACCCCGACCCACCATTGTGCAATTAAGACGAATGAAAGTAGTCATCTGTTACTGGGTTCACCGCTAAGCGAGCAGACTGTTTAATGACATCAATGTTATACCTCTTTTGTTTATAATATATTACAAGTTTAGTTCTTTGGATCTTGTTCTCAAGAAACCTACATATATCGCCATTTTTATTATTAGAAAATATCAGATCCTGAAATATTATTTCTAGAATTCCATTTAACAGCTTCAGTGATTTAGAGAGCTTACCATGGACTGTTGTCTTATGTTGTCGTTTACATCAATGCTGGAATACCGAAGCATGTATAAGAAATATCATACAAAACGCAATTAGGTACACAAATAAATGAAGTAACCAGGAAACACCACAATCTGGAAGCACACCTTTCTCGAGACACACAGAAGAAGACATAACAAAAACATGCCTATTCAAATATATATAGAAAATTGCACCTCCAAAAATTGAAAATTTTCAGATAAAAACTGACAATTCATATTTCTGCTCAAAACATAGATTGTGGGTACTCGTTAGAACCGCCTCGACAAGGCGGTTCTAACGAGTATCCACAATCTATGTTTTTGAACAAAAGTAAGAAAAATAATGTATATCCCCGTAAAACCCAATTTTACTATATAGATGTGGGGTTTAAGAGGGTCAAAATTATACAGGTATGTTTTCGTGATGAGATGAGAAACAACAAGACGCAACGGCACAGATGAAAAACCGACATACAAACAAAGACGAACTGTAGTGTAGGAATCGTCTTGGAACAGTCTATCCGGACACTACTGTTATACATTTGTAGTTCCAACCTGTCCAGGCCCCGAGGTTATAAATCTTTTTTTCGTGTTAAGCTCAGGTGAGCACGAAATTTGTTCTGCCAATAAATCTCAAATTACTATCTATGTTGCAAATTCTTTCTTGCTAAACATTGCTGTCATGAATTTTTCAATGCTAATAAATCTGAAAATGTCAACTAGAAATATTCAATCGTTAGAAAAGTCAGTTTGATCATTCATGAACTTTCTTTTGCACAATTGTATTTCATTGGTGAAGCAAACTTGATTCTTTGATATCCATTTTACCAGGAATATGATGACGGGCGTTATAAGTAGAACAGGAGGATCCTACTTTTCGCGGACACCACATTTTACCTTGGCTACTGAGAGTTTGAGTTTTCTATAACTCACGTTGCCAAATGTGCCATTTTGCCGACACGTGAGTGAATTATGTTTGAAACGTAATTCATTACAAAATGAGCCACAACGTCAGAAAACGTACCTTCTTACATGTCCGCCTAGTGAAGATTAAAATTAGCCTGCGCATTTGCAAACTCTGATCAGAATCTTCACAGCGCACATTTTGAGTAGCCAATGATGCAAAGCTTTTTCATGTGGACGATGAAAACTCTGACCAGGCTGATTTGAATCTTTGTTGGGCGCCAGAACAGAAGGTGCTGTTCAAAAGTACATGTACAATATCACGTGTTTAAATATCAGGATGAGAACAGAAGCATAAGTGCATTTATGTAAGAATGTCTCTTGGCAAATGAAAAAAAAAATGTAAAACTTATTTCAACGGGCTATTTGAAAATGTGGTTATCGTTTAAAGACAAAACAAACTACCAAGAACTGAGACATAATTAATAAAATAAATAAATAAATAAATAATAAATAACTAAATAATTTGAAAATAAAATAATGAAATTCGATCATAAATAGTAACTTCACTAGCTATTTCTACATTCAGACTTGTCAAACTTTCACGCTGAGTGCATTCATACTTAAATAGAACGGAAGGCAATAATCAAGAATCGATATAATTGCCTAACAGCTTCCGTCCAAGACACCAAAGGGAAAGAAGGACGCACTTAAAGCAACGGCACCACAATCAAAACACTACAAGCAGGAAGCCAGAAGGACAGTTTCTTTCCCCCCAAAAATGGCCAAACGGCTATCGAAAATAAAAATTTCGTCAGGACATTCATGCAAAGACATACAATGACAGAAATAGTAAACCACAGCAGAAGCACCGCCTTGGAACGGTCAGTAAAAACCTTAATGGTGTGTATGTGTGTGTGTGTGTGTGTGTGTGTGTTTGTGTGGTGGGGGGAGGTTAAATCGATTTTACGTGGCCACAACCCTCGCCCTTAGTTCTGCTGTGGTATGCACAAAACATTTTTGTTCAGTCCGCGCGAAGGGTTTCTAACTCATCAGTGCAACATCTCCGATAACATAAAAAATCGAACGAATACAGAGATGAAACAACGATGATGACTCAACAGCAAGAACTAAAATGCTGAAGCAAAAGAAAACCAACATTTGGACCGGTGGGCCCGACCAGAGCCAGAACATCAGGCACCAACCAACTTATTTAAAAGTCCTTAGGCCGGAGCCGTCATAGAGCCTGAGGCCAGACCCGCCGGCGTGCAAACAAAGAGGCAAACAAAGTTATTAACCGTGATTGGGTTAGCTACCATGCGCGCATTCTGTCTTATTACATTTATATTGCACCCAATCTTTATATATTGGTTTAAACAATATTTTATTCATTTAAGTTCACATATATACATCGTATAATGTTATATGGTACAGGATTTGATAAAAAGCTAAAAGCTTATATAAATCATCTCCTGAATCATCTTTATATTTTTAAGAATGATTTTACGAAATATTACAGTATTACAGTAATTGCAAGCATATATTTTTCTGAATTTATATACTAAGTCACCATAAAATTCAGGTTTCGATAGGCCTTGTTGCAGAAGAGATTTAAGTCCAACATTGAATTTTGAAACTCTTCTAAAAGTTCTTTTAAGTTTTATTACTTGAACAACAAGTAAAGTTCACAGATCGCAGTTCATAGTTCACAGTTAACACAAGCCTTAACAGGGCATACTTTGAATTTCATATTTTGTTCACGCTACACATATCTCAATTCACACATTATGCTGTCTCATTATGGAAACACGCCTATTCAAATATACTAAAAATTTTAAACCAAAAATAAAAAAAATAGATAAAAATTCTGATATTTTTTAATATTTCTGCTCAAAACATAAATTGAGGGTACTCGTTAGAACCGCCTCGGCGAGGGGAGGCGGTTCTAACGAGTACCCACAATCTATGTTTTTGAGCAGAAATAAGTAAAACAAAATGTATACCCCTGTAAACCCTAGTTTTACTATATCAAAGTGGGGTTTAAGGGGGTCAACATTATATAGGCGTGTTTTCGTGATATACTATACTTGTCGAAGTTTACTATTCAGTTAGGTATATAATGACGAGGAGCTGAAATAATATGTCACAGTTCACGTTCTAATTTCACTATTCATAATTCTGTGAATATGAAATGTAACCTCAATTAAATTGTGTCGTGTGACACGTGACAATTCAATATAGTTTGCATTTCATATTTCACAGACCAAAGTTCACACTTAAAGCACGAACAGAAATATATGAGCAAAGAGGTGTGAACCGTAAACAATGGAAACCAGGTATTCGTCATATATTTTTGCATTGTAGTGATCCATTCTATTCCTGGTCGGATTTTTTTTTTTTTTTTTTTTTTTTGAGAATTGCTTGTTTTGGATCAGGCTCCTATAATGCATGTCTAATAAAATGATGAATGAATTAGATTATAGGTGTGGCTATTTATCACTAACTAGGTTTGATCAGGTGACAAAAACTGCTGTATTACCAGTTTCATCACATCCTGTAACCGTCACAAGTCAGAAGGCGCCTACTCGAGTATTCGAAATGAGCAGAACAATGTCCGATAGTGCTTTGTCGCATTTCAAAAAGAGCCCACACATTTTTGCTACATAGATTCTGCACACACATGGTACATGTACAAATGTTGAATTCGCGAAATCCTGACAAGACAGAGTGGATTTTGGCCTTGGTGCCTCGCAAGTGAAATAAGGTACTATTTTGTTCTTTACAAGGCACACATGTCGGACAACTGTTACCGGATATCGCAGTAATTAGTCAGATATGAGTGCAAGTGTTTTCCCCGTTATACGGTGCTTGCTTATACGTATAACATGTGTTCTACACATAATAACAAAAACAATAAACTCTATTATCATTGGAGCCGCAGCTTGAGAAAACGGACATTCTGTGATGTGCTCACAACGAAGACTCAAATCAGCCTGCGCATCGATGCAGTTTGATCGCAGTCTTCATTGTCCGCATAAAAACTTTGCATCCTTGGCTATTCAAAATGCGCCCAGTGAAGATTCTGATGACTGCAAATGCGCAGTCTGATCTGAATCTTCTCTAAGCGCACATGTCTGAAGGTATGTTTTCTCACTGCTGATTTGCCTGTAGAAAATACTAATTGCTGTCTGTGAGCTCATGGAGTTGCCAGCGGTCCGGCACGGGAGAAAAGTAAAACATTTTGTCCTATGAGAAAAACGAAAGCTGCATACTAGCCAACAATCCACACAGCATTACCAATTTACTGCACGATATAGGAACGGGATCAAATCTGGCTGGACAGTAGTAACGAATGCTGACCTAATATTCGCTCTTCGTATTCGATGTTTTATTTCTCTCTCTCAAATCGGGCCTCATTGTCTAATCCCTGTAATTACATAGCGACAGCTGGATAACTTATATTTTGACGTGGGCGTTGTAGGTTTAATCTTGATTGGGCATGGTTAAAGTCAGTCTGACATTCATTGGATAAGGGTGTGTAAGATGAGTGTAGTGTGCACGTATTAGAACTAAGAGTTAGTCATGGTGCCCTTTATTACTTTTGAAACCTACTTGTCTCAGGCTCCAGTCCCGAAGTTAGCTATCGAAGCCTCCCAGAGGGTACGCAACGTCGAGGCAACGTCGCATCAACGTCGATGCATCGACGTTAATGCCACATTGTATAAATGGCATTTGCCCGCTGGGCTTTCTATAAGTCCATAATCTAAAAATAGCTGTCGAACCAACCGCATAAGAACATGTACACCAGCCTTCTTACATGTATGACCAACAATCTGACCAGTATACCAGGCACTGGTACGATGCGCATATAGTTAGTCATTTTCTTTATCAATCTTCAAGTTGAAATAGTTTCTGAATGAAAAACTTTTGAATGGAGGGATACTCTGGAAGAAAACAAAATAGATCAAATAGATAAAAGGTGTCACGTCAGGGGAAAATAGCCGTCACAGCGTATGCGAACAGCAACAATTTAGACGATTTTTTAAATGGAAGTACCAAGAGTACCAAGTGTCCTAAGCTGAACTATTTTGCCACACTGTTGTAAAGAGTGTCAACTATTGCAGATAGGAAATTAGATAGGAAGTTGTCTCTCTAGTATATGAAACCTTTCAAAATGGTTGATACTCTTCAATGAATGAATTTGCTCCACGAGAGAGCAACCTTTATCTTTAAAACTCGTCCCCGAAGAGAGAAGTACATGTTTTCCAATTCAAAGGTTTCTACAGTACCGTAATTACTCTGAGTATTATGACAAACAGGCCTGAGCAAACAATGTAGACACAGATCAGACGCTGCATAACGCGGCGTCTGATTAGGGTCTACACTGTTTGCCTCTCGTCCAGCAGTTTTTACACACGTCAACAGATATAGATAGCAAAATGGACTTGTTCAAATTTTAGGATAAGTCCAATAAGGAAATAAGGTGTCCAAATACTTACTAGGATAAATATGGTATTTAATGAATTGCTGTAGTCGTTTCTATTCAGTGTTTAAATGTTCGCGCAGTCTGATCAGAGTTGTCGCTGTCCACCTGAAGAAGAAATGCCTCGTTGACTATTCACAGAGCGCGCACAGAGAAGACACTGATCAGCCTGCGCAGACGCGCAGGCTGATCAGAGTCTTCACTGGCACACATATCAGAAGGATCATTTTCTCACAGTTTAGTTCAACTGGTAAACGAAACGCACTAAGGCGAATTAAATATTACACGTAATGGCAGGGGTTTTTCTTACATATAATGCAACACAGATTGGGACAAAATTCCTCGCTATATATTTCATATTTTGCTTTCCACAAGTCGTTCATTTCGCATTTTACATCCTAATATATTATAACTAAAAGGGTGACACTTCCATGTTTAATGTTATGTTTCATAGTAATTGCATCAGCCAAAGAAAATTAAAAATAAATATAGTTCCATTAAGCAAAACCTTATTTTTCGCATTTCCCAAATGTGCGCATTCAAACAAGTCCGTACATCAGCACAAACAAACCATGGCCTGCATTAATAGAATCAATATAGGGACTATTGTAATCTTTGGTTTGGATCTACACCGCAATTACATATACAAAATATCTATTATTTCATATGGTCTACTTGATGTTATTCATTGGTGTCTTACAGACATATCGTACGTCAAAACAAAATCCTGTTCTCTATTTCGTTCACTAGGTGCAATATATGACAGCCAGATGTTGTTATTCGTCTGGCGTCTCTGGACACCAAAACACTTGCTAATGTTTGCTGGCGGTGGTATTGGTATTTACTCGTATATATTAAGTATTTACCTTCTTGTCAAGTGCAGGTTAGGAAGTGCATTATGAATAAAATATGACGCCTATCGAAACACTTACAGCTTTCCTGTCAAAGATATAATGCCAGGCAGATGTATGTACTAGAAGGCACTGACGCATTATCTTGGTCCTCCCATAGGAAAAGGTTTATAAAAGTACCAATCGTAAGATACTTTTATGTTTAAGAGAACTGGGTGCACTTCGTAGATTTTCTACCATTTTGTACAAGGGAGATACTTTTTTGTGACTTCCTGTTGGCTTTCCTTCACACTAAGCCCCTCCTGAAAAGGGGTTTATTCTAAAAGGAAATAATTCTTTCCTTTTAGAATAGACACCCTTTCCAGAAGGGGACAAAATAATTCTGACAAAATTGCCTCCCTTAAGTGTACCGATTCCCCCTTAACCCTTTCAGCCCTACAGACCGAAACAAATACTTTTGCAAACAGTGTAGATCTAGATGAGACGGCTTGTAACTAGTAGTCTCATCAGGATCTACTTTGTTTGCCATTCTGTTTTGACTTATTGACTTACACCCCTAGTTGCATCAATGGATTTGTCCAAATTCAAAGGTGGAGAGTCGACTTTAGAAACTCCGGGATGAAAGCGTTAAAGTTGAATTTTACAAATCATGCTATAAGTATATGCTGACGCGCAAAGTGACGGGGATTTTTCCACCTAATATGGACTCGTTCTTGTAGGGGTCTTGTGCAGCTTAAATGGAAATGTAAGGAAAATGGGCACGTTTGGTAGGTTTTCTCCCATTTTTACTAGGGAGAACATTTGGGGCTTCCTATTTGCTTTCCTATACATCAACCTTTCAGAAAAGGAGTCTACAATAAAGGGGAGCAAATTCTTTCCTTTTAGAGTAGACATATTTTCAGAAGGTAAGTAATCTTATCAGATTTGCCTCCCCTGAATTTGTACCTTTGTCCCTTAAACATACGAGAACTGTTCAGATTCAGGTCATCCTGGGCATTTCCAGACATTTTCCGTGAAAATCTCTACACATTAAAATTGAAAACAACCTATCATCACGAAAACATGCCTATATAATTTTGACCCCCTTAAACCCCACCTTTATATTGTAAAACTGGGGTTTGCAGGGGTATAAGTTTTTTTTTATTTCTGCTCAAAACATAGATTGTGGGTACTCGTTAGAACCGCCTCGGCTCAAAACATAGATTGTGGGTACTCGTTAGAACCGCCTCGCCGAGGCGGTTCTAACGAGTACCCACAATCTATGTTTTGAGCAGAAATATGAAAAATATGACAGTTTTTTATCTGAAAATTTTAAATTTTTGGAGCAGAAATTTTCTATATATTTGAATAGGTGTGTTTTCGTAATGACTGTGGGCGCTAATGGCCCTATGGAAATCGCAATGTAAAAAGTCCCATTTTACGGTAAAGTCACTGGCAACTGGGTGCCAGTATATTTACCCTTCCTTTTTGCAGAAATTATCTTGTAGAATGGGGTGAGGGCAGGTAGGCTTCAGCACATTGCAGTAGTTCACATCATTATTCTGCCCTGTGTTACGTATCTTGCCCTACTATACCCTGCCTAGCGAGGTGATTCCTGTAAATAATATTCGTTTGGATTACCTCACATAATGATCTGCTGCTAAATGGTGCCATAACATTTCCAATTAATACTGATCTAGCTGTCATAACCAGCGCATTCGCAGACTACAGAAGATGAAGTTGACCATTCTTCATCGAAGAAAACATTGAAGCCGCAACGTCAGAAAACGTACATCCGGGCAGGTGCGCCCAGCAACGATTCTGATCAGACTGCGCATTTGCGCAGTCTGATCAGAATCTTTACCGGGCGCATTTTGGATAACCAAGGATGCAAAGTTTCTTCATGCAGACAGCGAATACTGATCAGAATGCGCGGATGCGCAGGCGGATTTGAGTTTTCATTAGGCGCACATGTCAGAAGGCACGTTTTCTCACGTAGCGGTTCATTTGCTTCCACCATGCGTCAGTGTGTATGCCATGTTTCCGTATTGTCACGATGTTTTTATGCATGTAGCAGTTTATTGGTGTATGATTTAACGGACTTGATACACGTGGTACATTTTCCGCCTTTTTTTTTTTTTTTTTTTTTTTTCACAATTTAAGGCAACTTTTATGATTTACTGTTTAGTTTCCTGCACAAAGGTTGTTGGCCGTATAAAATAGTGGAAAACTTACTATTTAGTTCCCTTTTTATTGAGTCTACTAATTACGAAACCACGCCTGTTTAAATGTATTGAAGATTACACCACCAAAAACTGAAAGTTTTCTGATAAAAATGTTGATACTTTTTATATTTCTGCTCAAAACATAGATTGTGGGTACTCGTTAGAACCGCCTCGCGGAGGCGGTTCTAACGAGTACCCACAATCTATGATTTTTTAGCAGAAATAAGAAAAAATAATGTATACCCCTGTAAACCCCAGTTTTACTATATAAAAGTGGGGTTTAAGGGGGTCAAAATTATGTTTTCGTGATGCATGAAGAATAATGAAACTGCAACATTCTACAAACCCTCTAGCAAGTATTTATGTAATTCACACAATGGCATTTGTACGAGATACGATAAAGAAGTTCTCGACCCGATATACTTAGAATGAATATTTAAACTGAAATGAAACCCCAGGCAATTGATAATTTTATCCTATTCAACATCTTTGGTAGAAAGAACAAAATTCCAAAGCTTTTAATTTCAGTAGGAATTCGGTGCAAACAGGGGAAGGGTGTATTAAACTGAGAAAATGAACAACGTTGAAGTTAAAGCAGTCAAAACATATTTCTGAAAGAAGGGCATGTCCCAAACGAAAATTCATAATGACTTCATTAAAACCCTTGGGGAGCAGTCTCCGGCGTACAGCACGGTGAATAAATGGGCTGCTAAATTTAGGAGAGGGAGAGAGAGCGTGAGGATTATAAACAGTCTGGGTGCACTAGAGAGACAACTGCAGATGTAAACGTTGAGCGTGTACACAGGCTGACCATGTGTAACAGGAGAAGAAGCCTAAGATAAGTAAACAAATAGGCATACGTTTTGGGGGCAGTTCAGTCTATCTTGACCGATATCTTAGGGATGTTCATGGTGTCAGCTGAATGGATCACCAGAATGTTGACCAAAGATCAGAATAAGAGCAGGCTTGATATTTCTAAGTATCTCCTGTCTGTCTATGAAGATGACCCTGACAAATTTATGCGTCGAGTTGTAACCAAAGATGAGATTTGGGTCCATCACTTTGATCCTGAGGCCAAAAAGCAGAGTATGCAGTGGAAGCACCCTGGCTCGTCCCCTCCTAAGAAATTTAAAAGAGTTCCTTCAGCAGGGAAGGTGATGGTCTCTATCTTTTGGGACAGTCAGCGCGTTATGATAACTTATCTTGAGGAAGGCCGCACGATAAGTACTGCCTACAGTCAAACCTCGATAGCTCGAACACCGATGGCTCGTTTACCATGGCCAATTCGAACTCGTTTTTGAGTCCCTACGAAATTCTTCCAATAGCTTAATAAAACAAATATTTAAGGAAATTTTCTTATTTTATCAAAAATTGTATGTTGTGTGTACTCCATCACGAAAACGTGCCTATATAATGTTGACCCCTTATACCCCACTTTTATAGAGTAAAACTGGGGTTTACAGGGGTATACTTTATTTTTATTATTTCTGCACAAAATATAGATTGTGGGTACTCGTTCGAATCGCCCCGTCGAGGCGGTTCTAACGAGTACCCACAATCTATGTTTTAGGCAAAAAATATGAAAAATATCAGATTTTTTTATCTGAAAATTTTCAGTTTTTGGTGGTGAAATTTTCTATATATATGAATAGGCGTGTTTTCGAAATGCATTAGAATCGCCTCTTAGGGGCGATTCTAATGAGTACACTCAACATACAATTATTGTGTAGAAGATCGATATATTTCCCAGAATTAGCGATATAAGCTTCCCGACCTGGCGCCATGATTAACCTTCATTGGCTCGAACTACCCATGACTCGAACACTTTTCCATGGTCCCAAAGGTGTTTGAGCCATTGAAGTTCGACTGTATTATGCTGAAGAAGTAAGGCAGCTACGTCAGGAGGTTGTGAGAAAAGAAGAGGAAAATTTACTCGAGGGTTCTGCTCTTGCAAGATAATGCACCAGCCCACACCTCTCAAGTTGCTATGGCTGCTGCGACTAAATGCAGCTTTAATGGCCCTCATCATCCCCCGTATTCTCTAGATGTAGCCCCTTCGGACTTCTATCTGTTTCCAAATCTGAAAACTAACCTTCATTGTAGGAATGTGGAAGCAATGAAGGCGTCACAGATGCTGTAGATGAGTACTTCAGTGACTAGGAAGAAAGCTTCTATTTTAAAGGGATAAGCAAACTGGGACAGCTTTGGAGAAAGTGCATCGAGGCAAATGGAGATTATATTAAGAAATAATGGCACACTTTCTGCTCTTGGTCATTCCCAAAGTACAGGGGCCGAGAACATTATGATCGTCCCTTATACTGGCATTTTGGCAAATATAATATTTTAGATTAAACTGTCCACCTGACTACTTCTTTTCTACTGCAGTCGCTGAAAATATATAAATTAAAAAAAAAAAAAAAAAAAAAAAAATCCGGGTTGATTCACTTTGAACATGATTGCACAACGTGCTTCTCTTTCATGCCGAGTATGCATGAAAGAGCTATTTAAAAGTCCGAAGAGCTATTTACTCGCATGCCGAGTTAAGGTTCTGAAAGCATAATACTGATAGCTACTAGGGTTTTCTTTTTTTCTGTCTTTTGTCTTATTCGGCAAAATTGTAAAGCACTTCGAAAGCTTTTATATGCGTTGACAGCAAATTACAATGTTCGAGTACCTGTATATCAACCTAATATATTAATACCTAGAATCCCACACTGGAACTTTAAAAACATATAGACTTTTCAGAACACGCCGTCTGATCAGCGTCTAAATTGCTGGCAAGGACATTTTACAGAAGCGGTTTCTATATACAAACTTTTTCACATCATACCGTTTGAATTTGCCCGGTTTCCAGCTAGCATTCTTTATAAATCTATAGCGGGCCGTTATCGGCCCGTCAGCTACCCTGACGGGCCGATAACGGCCCGCTATAGATTTATAAAGAATGCTAGCTGGGTTGACAATTATAAGGGGACTGGATGGTCTATACAGTTGGTAGATTTTCCGCTAATTTTTACAAGGGAGATAACTTTTGTACTTTCCATTCACGTTTCTGCACATCATTCTCCAAGAGTTAAGCTTCCCGCCCCCCCCCCCCCACCCCTTCCTCCCCCCCCACCCCCCCCCCCCCCCAACACACACACACACACTCCCCACCCCAGAAAGTATATTATTTTTTTCTTTACACTGAATAGTCTTGTACTAGTGTCCGATCATTCATCATATACTTAAAGAAACTGAAGTATATTCGCCTTATCAGTATGACGCATTATTCTGTATTACAGACATCGGATTATATTACCGTTACATCATAAGCCTAATAATATAAGGCCATGATGTATTATATACCGCGAGTTTATGTGATCAGTTCTCTTGCTCCTGTACAATGTAACACCTGCGCCGTGCTGTAATGATAAACTCATATTATTATATAACCTTGTATAAAATACTAAATTACTGTTAGAATTCCCACGTGATAGATCTATTTGCTGTTGTGGCTAGCCAGTGGGAACACTCATTCCCTGCAATAACGTATAATTTACGGATGAGTCTACCATGATAAAAGGAGACTTTGGGGAATATATATGCAGAGTTTAGCCGTATCCCAGACAATCATCAATCTGTAATTTAATCAGTAGCTATGCTAGTCGTTAGTTTATTATGCAGTATCCAGTAATTATCAAAGTGAATACCTTGCAAACACTGTACAGATACGCTTACATGTCTGTGGCTTTGCTGCCAGCACATTACCAGAAGTTTCGTCTGGCGTGACACAACCAAACACCTGCATGTGCGCTGAGCAATGACCAGATCAATCTGCCCATCCACACATCTGATTTATCTTCACAAGGCGCTCTGTGGATCATGGATTCAAAATGGAAGACGAGTCAGACAGCGCGAATATGAATCGATCTGAGACTTCGGTGGGTGCACCGGTATGGTCTCACGTTATGGCTTAAATCGTGATATTCCACAGGTCCTTAACCATTGTTCTGCTGGATAAAATAAGCTGCCACATCCACTCCTAATTTTCAGCCATTCAGATTAATTGATCCATGTTGTTGAGACATATTAACATTCTGAATGCCAAACAGTGCAGATCCAGATCAGTTGGCTTCTTCAGAAGCCAACTGATCTGGATCTACACTGTTTGCAAAAGCAGGATATATCAAGGTTCAACAGGACCATGGTTAATCTGTGTTGGCGCCTCTTCGCAGCTACATCAGAACCTTCTTTGTTTACCAATATATTCTCATGTCTACGTAACGAAAGACCTGATGATTAAACGGTACACAGACCGATTATTATTCCTACCCGGAACATCAACTGTTGTTTATTTGTCTATTATGCATAAAAATAAAATACAAACGAGTTTTGAAAAATCTCTGAACAGATAACGAAAGCAGTTCCTTCACCAACTTGTCCGTTTATTTGAAAGAAAGAAATACCCGTATTGTAAGTTTAATATCAGTCAAAATTAGAAGATCCTTTTGCAGCACTTTATTTGTTCCTCTTTCAAATCTTATTTAGAAGTTGGAGTACGGCAAAAACAGAGTTTTTAAATGGACATGATTGATATATTCCAAAACAAAATCAAATAACGTCGCGCTGAACCAAATCAACAAAAAGCTTGTTTCTCTAGTCGCTAAAATTAATTGCCATATCACGAAAACACATCTACTTAATTTTGACCCTCTTAAACCTCACTTTTATACAATATGCATTTATACAGTAGGGGTATACTTTATTTTTCGTATTTTGATAAAAAGAAAACAAACAAACAAACAAAAAAAAAAAACATAGATTGAGGTTACTCGTTAGAACCGCCGGTTCTAACGAGTTCCTACAATCTATGTTTTGAGCAGGAATATGAAAAATATCAGAAAATTTTATCTGACAATTTCCTTTTTCGGTTGTAAAATGTTCAATATATTTGAATTGGTGTATTTTCGTAATGAACATCTATGCATGTCTGTCATATTTTAAGAGTTTGTACATCAGTGACACTTGAATTGAAACTGGCACTATAAGGACCGCGTGCAATTATGGAAATACGCCAGACTTAATCAGAAACTTGCTTATATTTAAACGTTTTTATGCAAACGTGATTTACTGGTGTTATCAATCAAAAAGCAAGGAAAGGACTGATTTCTTAAAAAAAAGATGTGTGTTTTTATATTACAAAAGCCTGTCAGTAAAGTCCATTTCAAAACTTAACTCATTAATAATAAGCAGCCATAAAAGGGGCCTTTGCAAACAGGAACGACGTAAAACATGACGTCTGACTGAACAGGTCAGAACTGTTTACTACCGCACAAACAAATGAGCCGCACCATGGAAAAAGGGCCGTTAAAGGATATGCGAACAGCAAAGTTCAGGCAAGCCTGTGTATCAGCACAGTCTCGCCAGAACCTCTACTTTTCGCTCACGTAAGCGAGAAACTCCAGTCAAAGAGATAGGCATGTGGGCCCGAACATGCGAACTGAAAGACTGAGACAAGACAAGAGGGATGTGTAACAAAAATGCTAGCGCACTTAGACCTACTATCCCTTCACGAGAGACGATTCCTGTATAAGTCGGTGAAAGGGCACGTACCAGCTATTGATATTGAACACTACTTAAGGGCTCAGAGACCGAAACGTACCATCCGGGCAAAACAACTTGAAAACTTTGTGAAGAGTTATATAGTGGAAAAGTCAGTATGTAACAACAGCTAGAGTTTTAAGCCAATTCCAGCCAAATCCCAGTCAGCATTCTACGTAAATCTATATCGGGCCGTCATCGGCCCGTCAGGGTAGCTGACGGGCCGATGACGGCCCGATGTAGATTTACGTAGAATGCTAGCTGGGATCAGATCAATTTAGAATGTCTTTCTTTGTGAGATCAGTGTATGACTGGAATCTGAGTGATACTATAGTGAACTGTGAAACAGTGGAAACATTCAGGACTTTGATTGCTAAAAGAGAATAAGATACGCGCACTCCGCCCCGTTGAATAAAAGCCGGGATTGGTTACTTCAACGTACTACACAGATACAGATACAGATTCGATGGAAAGTCCGAAGAGCTATTTACTCGCAAAGCGGCTCAGTTTTTAATAAAACGTGTATTGGGATTTCTATATAACACCTGATTCAGAAGGAATGGATCCTTTAATTTTGCACGATTGAAAGGTCTATTGATGATATCCAGGAATTAGCGACTTTAACTGGATCCTTGTCTTACAATAACACTATTTAAAATACGAGCCGTGTCGCGCGAAAAAAGCTATCGAACTTTCCGGGGAATCAATCGTTCAGTGCGCATATCCTGCCCTTAGCGAGGCCAGGTCTAGTTCTTTGGCTGAAGTTCCCATTGACCTACAGTTACGTGAGCGAATAGCATAGGTTCTGGCGAGACTACGAGAATGCGCAGGATCGCCTGAACCTTTGCTGTGCGCATATGAGCCAGCGCATGACAAAACCTACAAAATGGCATGTGCGCCCAGCGAAGACTCAGATTGGCCTAGGCGTCCGCCCAGTCTGCTTCATACGGACAGCGAAGACTCTGATCAGACTGGGTGGATGCATGGGCTGATCTGAGTCTTTGCTGGGCGCACATGCCATTTTGTAGGTTTTGTCATGCGCTGGCTTATATACTATAACGGATCTTATCAAATTACACGACTCATATGTTATTCTAATCCAAGAGAGTTCCATTCCGTTAAAATAGACAAAGCAAAGAATGTGTGGTTACTAATACGACAAAAATAGTTTTGTGAACTGCAAAAAAAAAAAGCTGATCGAAAGCATAAATACATAAATTAGATACAAAATGTCCAAACCGTGATGAATTATCCAATATTGTAGAACCCACATACCCAGGATTTCAGTATATATTATAGAGGAACATGGGAGCCTTCATACCATGATCAATTAATTGTCAGCATTAGCTTCAAATACAAATTTTATTAATTTCAGAAATAATGTAGTAAAATAACTGTATAAAAGTCATTCGCGAGCTCAGGCAATTTTATCCTAATTCCAAAGTTATAAAAGGCATGTCGTATTGACCAAAGAAGAAGAGAAAGAAAAGTACCTACAATCAAAATTGTTAGTCCAAACAAATTTGGTGGAAATAGGCCGAGACAACGTAATTCAGGATATTCAAGCGATTACTGCCAAACACATACCGCGTTACTTTGGGATGGAGATCCCTCATCTTATTGCTTACATTCAAAAGAATATGTACATGATTCCATTTTGAGGCCCGAGTATTGATTTTCATTTACACAAGTCCATAGAGTTCGTCATCGGTCACCTCCTTGATCACAAAAAATGTAAATGATATATCCCTTACTAGAGACGAGTGGTCGGTTTTGTTTCGGTGTGATTCCCATTGGTATCAACGTAGGCAGGACAATTTCTAGTCTGAAGACTATCTCTTTTTTTGCGACCAGCACTGGTTATGGTATATCAATTGTATTGTCTGTTTTACTTATTAACATATCTCTATGTCAACCTGCAGAGGAACTGTTACAGATATCAAATGCAAATGATTTTTTAGGAATTAAGATGTGTGTTATGTATAAAGGTAACTTTTAAACTTGAATACTCGATAAACTAGCAGTAAATCAGAACCTAACAAGCAGCTTCGAAGAATTGTATTCACCGCTTCTTGTAAACCCTCAAAGCATGCAGAAATAATCCAGTCTGGTTTCAAATGTAGGAGGAGTTGCATAGTCATTTTTGGCATGAATTATAATGCTACTCGGGCCGGAAAATCGAAAACTCGAAAAAATCAAATAAACATGCCAAAACCACATGCACGTGTTCAGACCATGTTTAAAACATCTGTGAAGTTTCAGATCAAATCACCTGGAAATGTAGCAGAAGTTAGGCATGCAGGTTATCTATCCGCACGCGAAATTTCTCCAAAACAGAAAAGAGAATGCGAAACTTTTGGGTTTAGTATCACAACACATTTGAACAAAAGTGCCAAAGCGCCATTTTTTGTGAGGTAAGTTTATGCCGCCATGTCTCCATATTTACTTTTTCCAGTAACAAGAAATAAAACTAAAAACGCCTAAATCACATACACATAATCAGACCATACCTGAACGATCTGTAAAGCTTCAAATCAGTCGCCTAAAACTGATGCAGGAGTTCCGCACACAAACTTTGCTTCCCTGATTCTAATAACAATTCCCAAATCACATACATATCTTCAGAACACGCTTAAGTATTTGCAAAGTTTCAAAAGAGCCAATTAAAAAGGCTGCGGACATAAGGTCTGCAGCGCTACATCTAGTATTAAAAACGGCTCCAGAAAGACAACGCCAAAGACCCCAAAAGTGTGAAAAAAATAATCCGTTGAGAATACCAAAATCACATGCACATCCTCAAGGATGTGCATGTGATTTGGGTATTCTCATAGGATAATGTTTGTCTACACTTCTTTTACTATGTACAAGATAACTGTGGACTTAAATGTCTTGTT
Source organism: Anodontia alba (assembly GCA_964016985.1). Classification (NCBI taxonomy): domain Eukaryota; kingdom Metazoa; phylum Mollusca; class Bivalvia; order Lucinida; family Lucinidae; genus Anodontia; species Anodontia alba. The sequence continues at coordinate 61,889,326 of OZ024827.1, read as the reverse complement.
AGTATTCTGGACATTTATCGTATATGCATTTCACAGTACATATATGCCGAAAGGTTATTCGTAAGCACTCCTTTTCCAGCTGTTTCAAGACATATAAAAGCTTTCGAAGTGCTTTACAATTTTGCCGAATAAGACAAAAGACAGAAAAAAAGAAAACCCTAGTAGCTATCAGTATTATGCTTTCAGAACCTTAACCTTGCTAAAAGCATGCGAAGTGGTATGTACCTACCGCAAGAGACGTTCCAATATGAAGTCGTTCCATCGAAGCTGGTTATGTTACAGAAATTATTCTTTCGTAATGATTTGAGCTGCGCTATGGAAATAGTGTCTTCATGGCCTATGCAGATAGCCGTGCGGTCTAATCAGGACATTCTCTGTCTGCCTACAGAAGTATTTAGGTAATGTAGAATGGGACAATTTATAGTAAAATAACTGATCAGAATGTATGGCTTCGCTTGCTCATTTTATTCTTTATCAGTAACACATTCACCGAAGACAGCTTTGTCACCATGCAATTAGTAATTAATTAGTTTATTACAAATTGCGGCGCTGTTACACACTGCGTGGTGACACAGCTTTTCTCAACCCGTGGCATATTTATATGACATATTCATAACGTAGTATGAGATTATGTGGGTGATCATGGCATTAAAGCCAGCTGGATTACCATGGACATAAGATATATTTCCGTTCCGCATCATGATGTCCATGAAATGTCAAATGCTTATTTGAAGTCTTGAAATTTTGTAAAGTACTTGGACAAACCTAGGTTTAAGTACAATATCTTTTTTTTCAGATCAGTTCTAATTCAAACTCTCGTAAAAGTTAAACAAAAAAAGAACAGAAACAACAACAAAGCAGTATTGTACCCATACGAAACAACACACTAAGAATGTTCTAAAGGGACTTTTATATCACCCTCATTTCAAGAAACCGGTATCAGATTTAGACGTATCCTTTATCAGTCTTTCCAAAGATGGTGAACTCAGATTTTAGGAGTGGAAACCTGGAATAAGTATTAAGCATAATCTCAGCAACAGTTTGTCTAATATTCTGTGAAGCTTCGGAAAGACTGAAAATATAACTTATTACTGCTTATGAAGAGTTTGAAAAACCTGAGGCTCCCATTTTCTATCTGTATTGTGTTGTTTGTTCCTACAGGGTATTGTTGACGCGAATGCAAAATAATAAACAAAATCAAACAAATCGTTATTTTCGGATCACAGTGTTCGTTGTGTGTTGTTTGTTCCTACAGGGTATTGCTGACGCGAATGCAAAATAATAAAACAAAATCAAACAAATCGTTATTTTCGGATCACAGTGTTCGTTGTCTGCATGGAGAAACTTTGCATCCTTGGATAATATCCAAATGCGCACAGTGAAGATTCTGATCAGACTGTGCGGACGCCAGACGCACATGTCCGAAATTATGCTTTCTGACACTGATATAACGTGTGGCATGATAAAACACTCATTACGAAAACACGCCTGTTCAAATATATAGAACGTTTTATCTCCAAAAACTGAAAATTTTCAGATAGAAAACTCAGATATCTTTCATTTTCTGCACAAAACATAGATTGTGGGTACTCGTTAGAACCGCCTCGCCGAGGCGGTTCTAACGAGTACCCACAATCTATGTTTTGAGCATAAATAAGAAAAATAATGTATACCCCTGTAAACCCCAGTTTTACTATATAAATTTACTATATAAAAGTGGGGTTTAAGGGGGTCAAAATTATATAGGTATGTTTTCGCGACGGATTATTGACATGTTTAAGCAGTGATCAGTTAAAACTGAAATCATATGACTCAAAGGTTTAAGCAGTAACTATTTCTTCTTTGTCCAATTTCTGTGAATATTCATTTCTCTACTGTTCAGAACTGATGGTATTTAATTAAGTTTTGTACAGCTCAAATTTAAAGCAAAACATTTTATAGAAAATTATCCACGAAGAATCCATGTGTAATGGGCATGAAATAAGACGAATTTAGCTATTAACGCTTAGCATGCTGGGTACAACATTCAGCAGATGACATTGATAAGTACTTACTTTCAATGTTTTCTTGAAAATTGATTTGACTTCCCATGCATATTGTCCCCGTCGGACACAATTTGCATGAATGGTCAAACTCTGTTTTCTGGACACATTTAGAAATATATCATCAATTGGTGTCTGTTGAATGCGACCAGAGATGGGTAAAGGTAAACATAAAAGGAAACTTTCGATCCACTTTTAGTGGAGCCAGCAAATGCATTTTGCTAATTAAGAAAAATTACATCCTGAAACACTGCGTAAAATTGTATCAGATTCGATTTAATTATTCTTGCGTGACAATGGCAATAGCGATGCTTTTAAGACGTAGTGGTTTCGCAAAAACAGGCTGTGGAAAGTTTAAACCTAATTAAATTTACATAAATAGAAATATGATCCTCTTACACAACATCTTACGACAGATTCAGACACGGACCCACCAGGTGGCCTTCCAATTAAAAGCAATACGTGACTTTTACACGACATTATTAAATGGGCCGCGACAAACGAAATAATGCCTTTGAACACGCGCAAATACGCCAGTTCAGATCATCCTGTGCATGCGTAACGAATCATCCGGGCCTATGCTCTCCATTTATACATTCTGGTCTGATCTGGGACTTTGTTGTCCACACATGGCGCGGCCCAAATAATAGGCGTAACAAACACCATGGTGTCCTATTGCAACACGACAAAACACCATAGTGTCCTATTGCAACACGACAAAAACTATCTTCAGGCGTACATATCAGAATCGCGGCACAGCCAAAGACCAAGCTGTCCATAGGCAAAATGTGATATGGGTTGTTGCTTTTAAGTCTATAAAGTGCAGATACAGTCGCGGTGAACGTCGTTTGCTCTTACAAGACTGAGCACTATGCAGTATCGTGTGAGGTTGACTAGCTCTGAGTTTGAGTATTGTCGAGCTTCAATGTCTCGAACAGTTTTGAGACCATGGAAATCTGTTCTAGACATGGGTAGTTCGTGCCACCGAGGGTCATTCATAGCGCCAGATCAGGAGGTAAATATGGATAATTTAGGAATGTCTTTACGACCTTCTATAAAATAATTGTATGTTGAGCTCTGATTAGAGGCAATTATCATTACACACAACATGAGTTTCATTATAAAAGATGACAATTTCCTTAAAATATCCCCAAATATTTGTTTTCTTTAGCTATCGGAAGAATTTCTTAGGGACTCAAAAACGAGTTCGAATCAGCCACGGTAAACGAGTCATCGGTACTCGAGCCATTGACGGTTTACTGTTGTTCGAATATGACCCAAGACAGGTTTGATTATGGCACGGCTTATAATTAACTAGCGTAAACATTAAGGCAGCTATTTGTTATAGTAAGTCACGTCTCAAGTATTCTGGTACTTTTAAACAGAAAGTACCAAAAGCTTATCGTACTCGCACTGCTTCCACTTCGCAAATCTGCTGTAACACAGAGTCATTGGCTCTGTTAAGGGGCATTGGCACCGTTGGCTTTGTTAAGGGGTATTGGCATCATTGGCTCTGTTGAGGGGTATTTCCACCATTGGCTCTGTTGAGGGGTATTGTCACTATTGGCTCTGTTGAGGGGTATTGGCACCATTGGCTCTGCTGAGGGGTACTGATATACTTATGTTAGATACCTCTGTTAAAACTTTTTTTGCGCCCTTCTGAAAAGGGATCTACTCCAAAAGGAAATAACTTGCTCCCCATGGGAGCAAAGTATTTCCTTTTAGAGTAGACCCCTTATCAGAAGGGTCCTGCTGTGCAAAGATGAAGTCACAGAAAATATCTCTTTTTTACAAAATGGCTACCATTCTATTGTGTGTATTCCGTAAGAAAACAAAAATTATTGGCAAGTTTGGCTCTTCGTTAAAAATAGGAAATAGAAAAAAGCAAATAGTGTAGACTTTGATGGATCTACACTGTTTGCAAAAGCTTTTGTCTGGTCTGTGCAGTTGAAAGGAATTCACGTGAAGTAAAACTGGATTGCAGAGAAACAACACCAACGATGAGGCGGCCTCAATCACAAAGATCGTAAAATAATAGATATTTGGATATTCAGGAAAGCCATAATCATGGAGCACAGTCCTGCCATGGCTAAACCAAAGAATTTAATGACAAGAGACATCACAAAATAGCACTCAACCGAAAATAGAACGAACAAACAAATATAAGCCCCTCGAAACGGTCAGAAGTAAAGCGATTGGGGCTTAAACTTGGAATTATGTACGCTCACCCCTGGCTAGGGCATGAAAAATATCTCCGCGTGCGCGAAGTTACCAAATCGTATTACACAAGAAAAAAGATCAGAATGAATGTATGACTTATTATTTAGTTATTCTCCTTAACTACAGCAGCTGTACAAATAGGGACGGAAATATGTTACACAGTATGGGTCTCAATTTTTGAGTGTGAATTTAAATTACAGAATTAATAAACACCAACAAACATAAGGGGCAATTACAAAAAATATTGAAAATTTCAAGTTCAATTACTTATGTAAGTCCCACGGCTGATAACAGGTTCAATAACAGGTTCAATACTAATGTTAGTATTAGGCTGATAATATCAATCGTAAACGTCACTTTAATACTAGTACAAGTCCTTAATGGGATTTGGTAATAACAAATGAGGGGATAAGTGCGTTCGCGTCTATTTACGCCTTCAGGGATATGCTTATATGAGTGCATATAAGGGCCTCCTGGAACAATGCTTATCCTTTTGATCCGGGTTTTCCTACAGGGGAGGCAAAGTGCTTTAACACAAATCTTCGTTAGTCCGCATGCAAGGCCAATCAGTGATATAATATTCCAAATCAGGGTCACATTTTCCTATTCTCTTTCTGTTCTTACCTGTTTTGGTCTCACAACTATCGATCCTTATAAAAGAAGATAGGTGACGAAGAATAGCAGATGATTGTTGGCATTTTTTTTTTTCAATATTATAATAGAGGTTCTTCAAACGAAGACCACTTTATACCCGAAACTTTGACAGTTTCGTTGTCAAAGTCACACCCTACTCTCTGTAACGCTGGATACGACGTTGATATCTAACTTCACCTCCGTACGCACCTTTCTTTGCACGATGGCCTCTAATTGTCATTTTGACATACCGCAATTTAAATCAATGAAATGACTGTCGCAATCTTTAAACTCCAAAGACGCCTGATTTCACCCATTTTATTTGGGGTCCGTGTCTAATCACCTGAACATTATGACTTGTCACTGGTTCGACATTTTATGAATTTTCTATGCCATGGGTACGTAGATTACGTTTTTTTTGTGTGTGTGTGTCTACAAAAAGGCCTTGTCGCTTTGCACAGTTGCATGTTTAAAAAATTCCTTTTCTCTGAGATAGGGTCCTAAACATGCTTAAACAAAACAAACAAAATTTCATTTTATCTTCTAACAATGAGAACTTTAAATTAAAAATCCGTCATAATTTTGTCGCATTTGATTTCCCGCTAGGTTCGGCAAATAAGCATATGATTTATCCTTTCTGGGTCCAGTGAAACACCCCTAAAACACCCCAAACTACACTAAATCCACCCAAACTATACCCCAAAACACATTTTAAACTTCCTGAGTCACAAATCAAACAGTTGAAAATCAAATATGGTTAAATTTAATATGATTAATCATCTACATACATTATAGAAAAAAAAAACAAACAAACAAAAAAAAAAAAACAAAAAAAAAAAAACAACAACAACAAAAAACTAAATTTTTCTACAACATGTACATAGCTTCTGATGATTAAAGACACCTTACCTACATGTAATGATTGTCTTGTTTGTTCAATAGCATATAAGATATAAATTTCTATAATGGGTCGGCTTCTTTGGATGTGATGTAACAGGGCAAAATGTTTATTAGTCCTTCCTTCCATTTATTTGTTTGTTTCTTTGTTCGCGCATGCCATCGTTTGTGTTTAAGAATAAAAAATATTATTATTGCAAAGATCCTGCTCAAACTGTCCGTATGCACATGCACATGCTGATCTGGAACTTTGGTGGTCATATGTATTCTTAGACGCCGTCCCTTATTTCATGTGAGTCTTTTTTTCTTCTGTAAAGATCCAAAGACCTTCAGCCTGCGCAGATGCACATGCATGCTTATCTAGAACTTTGCTGGTCAGTTGTTTCTTGGGCATCACTTTATGCTTCATTCATTTTATTTTTTTTATTTATTTTTTTTTTTTTTTCAAAAGTCCTGACCTGCCGATACTTCAGTTACGCAAATCCCTTGCAAAGATCCAGGTCAAACTGAGTGGATGCTCAGTGGTTTGATGAGAAACGGTAAATAAATAAAGTGGTTTAGGGTATTTCTGGGTTCATTACGAAAACAAGCCTATTCAAATACATGTATATAGAAAATTTCACCTCCAAAAACTGATAAATTTCCGATAAAAGAGCCGAGGCGGTTCTACAACCTATGTTTTTGAGCAGAAATAAGAAAAATAATGTATACCCCTGTAAACCCCAGTTTCACTATATAAAAGTGGGGTTTATGGGGGTTAAAATTATTTTGGCATGTCTTTGTGATGCGTTTGCGGTGGTTTGGTGTGTTTCGACGGATTGATATGTTTTTTTGTTGTTGTTTTTTAACGAAAGCACCTTCGCACCATGTACATCATTAATTTTATCAAATTGTATTTCTAAATAGAGGGGTTTTCTTTGATTTTCTAAACTTGACTTTGGCTTGAACTTGAAAATCATATTGTAAAGATGATTTTAAAATGCACACAATGCAAGTTGAATCAAACTATTTGACAAAAATAATCGTTTCATGAGATTTATCATCGCTTCAAGGCACATACATTTTTCAGAGGCTGACAGACTTAGATCACATATGATCTTAGAAGACTTCGTCTAAAAAGCATAATGTGCCAACCACGCGGACTCTACTAAAAAACTAGTGATAAATGTACACAATGGTATTTACGCACGTTATCAAATCCTTCATGCACTAGCCACAATTGGCGTTTGGCTCTAGGTGGTCATTTTTGTTAAGTCTGTTAAATACAGGTTTCATTACGAAAACACGCCTATTCAAATATATTGAAAATTTCACCACCAAAAACTGAAAGTTTTCAGGTAAAAATTCTGATATTTTTCATATTTCTGCTCAAAACATACATTGTAGGTACTTGTTAGAACCGCCTTGCCGATTCGGATCTAACTAGTACCCACAATGTATGTTTTTGAACAGAAATAAGAAAAATGATGTATACCCCTGTAAACCAAGGTTTCACTATATAAAAGTGGGGTTTAAGGGGGGTCAAAATTATATAGGTATGTTTTCGTAATGTGACAAGTGACTTGCTAACATGTGATTATCACATAATCACGACTGTTTCGGTAATAGTAAGCCTTCTATGGGTACAACACGTGTGCGAGCATGAATAATATCGGGAAAAAAAGAATGCGATTACACAAACTCAAGTAAGGTTACCTGTTCCGTCGACACATGCAAGTATTAACTTTCACATCTATGCTTAGTACACAATGATCTGCGCTTAGCACACAATGACTACAATGCGTGCTAAGCGTAGACCAAGCTATTTTGTGAAAGCTAAAACTAGTTTATAACGTTGAGCAGTCTATAGAAAATACCCATCACGAAAACATGCCTATATAATGTTGATCCCTTTAAACCCCACTTTTATATAGTAAAACTGGGGTTTACAGGGGTATACATTATTTTTCTTATTTCTGCTCAAAAACATAGATTGTGAGTACTCGTTCTAACGAGGCGGTTCTAACGAGTACCCACAATTTATGTTTTGAGCAGAAATATGAAAATTATCAGAATTTTTATCTGCAAATTAGCATTTTTTGGTGGTAAAATTTTCAGTATATTTGAATAGGCTTGTTTTCGTAATGAAATGGACCACTTCCTGACCTTTTCATAAAGTACTTCCGGAGCGATGACAAATACTAAGATTGTCTACGCCATAGGAAGAAAATACAGCAGGATAAGTAATAAATAACTCAAACTGAAGGTGACAGGAATCTTGTGATGCAAATCACTTCAGTGTGCCATTATTTACAGCTTGGTTTACAGTTTATTAATTTCTAGACAATCATAATTATATGCCACACCAGGACAAAAAGGGTCACATGGTATATGCGAACAGCGCATACGCATTTCACACCAGGGTAAATATGCGAGAAGTAAAGCTCATCCTGAGAATCCGTGTCACCTAACATGAACTCTGTTCACTGATGCACCGATCAGTGTTATACGATTCTACCTGCGGGCACTTGACGTTTATACAACGTCACATTAACGCCGATTACTTTGCATCGACGTTAATGCGGCGTTTGTCTTAAATACAAGTCATGACGTTGCATTAACGTTAATGCAGCATTGTATAAACGTCATGTGCCCGCTGGGTATAAACCTTATCCTAGCGCTCTGATACCAGGGCATGTTTATGTTTACTTTATTACGTCAAATGCGCCTATAAACCTAACTGTTAAATCAATTTACGCAAACGAACTCTACAATAGTGTCTGTTTACTTACACTTTGGTGTGATTTTAATCGGCTACGCTCAGAACTAATGAATAATTCATGAGACACTGGCTGCTTTGAAAAGAAGTAATGAATTATTCAAAATCATTTCTTCTAAGAGCCCGATGCTTAACAAGTTCAATGAAACCCATAGGCTCAGTTTACCTTCCGGAACAACCTGGTGTTATAGTATTTATACTAAGTTTTACCTCCTTACCATACTTGTCTTAAAATTTGAACGTCCATTTTGCTATCTGTTGCTGTGTGGTAAACAGTGAAGACCCTGATCAGACGCCGCGTTCTGTGGCTTCTGGTCTGGATCTGCACTGTTTGCTCAGGTCTGTCTGTCTCGATACCTAGGGTAATTACGGTAGTTCAAATTACGCAAAAGGTTTGGCTTTAACGCTTCTCGGAACATTGAACAACCTAGATCAGGCCTGTGCATTTGCACAGTCTAATCCTTAGGAGTTTACCAGTGAGTTCCATCAAAATCAGTCTTACGAGGCGAACAGAATAGGTCCTGATCAAGTAGCATAAATATGCAGACCCATTAGCATTCACTGAGCACATTTGTTGGCCAATGGACCATGCACCGAGAAGGATCAAATGAGTCATTTTCGGTTATTTAAAACGCAGTCAAACCTGACCGACTTTTCTCAGTTTTTAAGTCATGCCAATTACAGAAAGGCATCACATTTATTACAAGTGGTGCCAGCACCAATTCAATCCAAAACAATGTACGTTTTATAATAATCGATCAACAATAACCAGGACAACATTTTTATACACAAAACATTCATTACAGTTGCATGCGTAAAATGAAAAGAAGTAGTTTTGAAAAAATAAAACGTTGAAAAGACCTGGTTTTGGCGATACTTCTTGATTATATCTTAATCCTTAAAATGCCAAGAAAACCTGCATCTGAAAATGTCCTCTGTTTATGTCGTCTGCTGAATATTCTTGCAAACTTTTCAAACCTAGTTTTGCATACAGGCAAACAGTGTGGACCCTGATCGGATTGCTCCTAGAGGAGCAGTCTGATCTGGGTCAACACTGTTTGCAAAGTGACTTTTAAAATCACAAGCAGATGACAAAGCAGACGACAATTGTTGTGCTTGGCGTCTTAAGGATTAATATGCCAGCATACATGTAGATATATTTCACTCTGAGAGATGCATGTACTAACAAACGGCAGTTGTAAAACTATACCCTTTTGACACATTGACATGTTTGACACATAGATATGGGCGATACAAGGGTAATTTGTATTCCAGATGAATCTTTCGTTTCCAAAGCAACCACCCGAGCCACACAAGACGCGCATATATAATGCAAAACGATGCTGCAGAATTGTGCACATATGCAAAAGAACTGTCTTTATCAAAACCTTTATAAACCTCGAAGAGAGGCTTAAAGCTAGGGACTACTTATTTTGGACTTGATTTGTTTGGAACCAATCCGGTCTTCTATAGGTTTCAGTAGTCCTTGACCTTTATGTTAAAAAAAAAAAGAGTCATTGTAGAAAACCAACAAAGTAGGGCCACATTTGCACGTATAAATACAGAAATACATAATTAGTATAGTTAGCTACGATACGGGTTGGATGCTAGGTGTACTGGAGTATTTTTAAATAACAACTTCCATATCCATAAGGAATCTAGCACACATTATGAGCTCCAGTTTTGTATGTGTTCCAAGGGTATTATCGGGGTTCTGCATTCCTGTGTCTTGCAAAAACAAATACGTAAGCCTACCATCGGAATGATATACAGCTGAAATTCTGTATATAAAGCTTGGATATTGGTTCATACAACACCGCTGTATACGTAGCAATGCAAAGCTAATTGCATTTTGGAATAACGCATGCATTTTGCATGATGCTGGTTTAGAGTTTTGCCAAGCAACTGTAAGTTCTATTATGTGTATAGTACATATGTATTTACTAACAGGTAAAATACACCCAATATGCACCAAACTCCGCGATAAATTGATCTGTACAGTTGATGTCTGAATATAAATTAGCACTGATTGTTTAAAATTCTTGTCGCATTTTATAAAACGCCGTATATTTTATGGAATTTTGATTCGCGTTTTAGTTGGCGGAAATTACGTCAGTTATTATGTTTGGTCTTCATACATTTTTACCCAGTATAGTTCGCCAACAAAGGTTTTGAAATTATAGACATGAAGAAATGCGCGGCGATTCCCCTCAGCGTACATGCTTAAGTCTTACGTTAGTAGAATTCAGTGTTCTATACGAATATCTTTTTTTTTCAGAAACCATAAGCTAGAACGCCCGAAAGATGTCTGGTAAAATTTAAAATGTGTCATTCAAAACGATGTAATAAAATTTGCAATAAAACTTTTTCTTTCAGGTTTATTGTAGCGGCCATATTTGACGAAAGACCGAACATTTGTTTTATGTTAATCCATTTCTGTATACCTTATAATAAAGGCTATGGAAAACGGTAGAAGGTTTCTTTGAAACGCAGTTTGCACGCGAAATTTAAAAATTGATGTCAGACATTAAAACGGGGTACTTTCCCTTAAATGCGGAAAACAACCGAGGTGTCACTAAAGACGTCATGTTTTCATATGTGCATACGGCAATAAACATTCTGTTTTCTGTTTTGAGCATTGTTTTCTTTCTTTTTTGTGATATTAACCTGAATACACAAAGTTTTGTATACTAAGAATTTAAGTAACAACGGGGCATCCATAGAAACGTGCAAGTTTTCGCAAAATGCAATGCATGCATATCTGCTATACATTTTTTTTATATACAGACATGTCCAGGCTTTCTTCCTTTATCGAGATAAATAGTATCTCTTTTCCATGCTAGGGTTAGCAAAAATTGAGTACTAGAGTCCGTATTAGTAATAATTAAAACGATCCAATCATAATATCTGGTCAGGTTTGTTATGGTTTAAGCAGGTTTGTATTAAGTAAACCTAAAAGACTGATGTTGATAAACTGTTATAAATACAGGAAACATAATAATTGCTTTTTGCGCTGGAGGCAAACGTTTCGACGTCATGTATTTCAAAAGACTATGATGTAAAGAAAAACAGGAATGAATGGAATCCACTGCTGTAAAACAAAAGTTTGAAATACGTCAAGCATAAATATGTCTTCTGGGGGATCCGCACAGGCACTTCAGAATCTTTGCTGTGGGCTCACAGTGTATACTATAGAATTTGTATACATCAACAGAGGGCAAATGCTTCAGCCAGACACTGCAGAGGCACATGATTCTTTCAAGCCAAACTGAGTCGCACTATATGCAAATGTGTCTGCAGGGCATATGTTTACAGGACCTTCTCTAACTACCACAGCTCCATATAATAGAGGGTACATGTATACACATAATATTTTTCTTATTTCTCCATGAAAACCTATGCAGGTTTACGTGGACAAATAAGAAAATTATCATTACTTTACAAAAGAAAAAATGCCTTATCTGGAGCTATGGACCTCTTTAATGATCTTTGGGTAATGCAGAATATATCCATATATGGTAAAGGCACTTCTCAGATTGTGCTGCTTTCCTGGCCGATTTATATCCTGGATACGCGCACGCGCACCGAAGACGCACTTTCCCAGGGTGCTCTCGCGTATGGTCAAAGCAATTTGTTTAACCTGACGAGGACTTATTTTCCAAAAGCGAAATAGCCAAGCTATATTGTACATCTACTCAGTCAACTAAGAAGGAAAGCAGGATTGTTTTTTTTTTTTTTTTTCTATTTATTATAATAAAGCTTGTATTAATATTTTACGCATAGAAATGTCATTTTTTAACCATTTCATACTTTAGTGTCTGAAATGTCCTCTTCTTACTTCAATTCTGGACAGTGCAAACAGGGGTTTGACTGAAATGAAAAGAGAGAGAGAGAGAGACTGACAAGCCGTGAAGATCCTAATCAGGCTCGTTAAGAACCATCTCATCGGAACTCACACTCTTTGAAGAAGTGTCTGGATTTATCTTTAAGATTGACGCGTTAATTTGATGTAAAGCATACTTCAAAACTCCATAATATTTATATATACAGGTAAAACTGAGCCACACTCCCATGAATAGGAGAAAATGAGCATTTTGCTCAATTGAAGTCGAGGCCACAATGGAATCTCTATGTACGGTCACCTCTCAGTGACGGCTGCGCTTAAAATTTCCCAATTTGCAGGTTTACTATGTACTCGTATTAATCTCTTTACGACAGCCACTCTCAATAACTGAAAATTTTGCGCGTTCCTAAAGGCGGCTGTTGTAGAGAGTTTGCTCTGCATTGGCGTAACGCTCATTACGCACAAAACGCATGCGTAGGAAAAATATTTATAATAAAGTGGCATTAACACAAAATATTTTGCTTCATAACGATAGGGGCTACTCTTAAAGGAAAGAAATTGTTCCCAGAGGAGCAAATTCTTTCCTTTAAGAGTAGCCCCTATTTTGGAAGTGATACTAGGCAAAGTTTTCAAGATTTTTCCTGGGTGTGCGTAAAATAATTCCGTTTAGGCTTCGCCACTGCACTGTACTTCTGAACACAATATTTTATCACTCGAATGTATGTTATTAAATCCATTTTCTCTTTTATAAACATAATATTACATTTACATGTATTTACATGTGATGCTGAAATTGTCAGTAACAGAAATCTTTTTGCCGTGTCAATTAAAATGTCGTGACTGCAAAGTTGAAGATTAAAAATAACGGGTTATTACCTTTAATCCTTTGGCTTTTGAAAGCATTCCTTGTGCGTAATGTTTCAGATTGGGCTGGACCTATTTACTGCCATCACGTGAACGTCCTTATAAATGACCCCACTTTCCACATTTGCTGTATAGACTCTTGTACTGGAAGGTTGCCCGAAATCTTGATTAATGACGTATAATTTTGGTTGTGATCAATGACTCGGTTTTATTAAGTCTCTTCATATGCTGCAATGTAGCACCGGCTAAGCGGAATTCGATTTCAAAGTAACTAGATTAGGCTCGATGATCCCAAAGGAAACAAAAATAGAACCTGCACAATGGTGAAGTACGGGGAGACGACTACGGCCACCGCACGGCACTTAACACCAGCTACAGTATTGTAAAATAAAAATTCTAAAAGCTTGCCTTTGGAAACAAAGAACGCACATAAGAACGAAAATCGGAGACTCGGTGTGTTAAAGTCTCTTCATATGTGTATAAAACCTCAAAATAATTTATGAAATCGTTTCTTCATTAAACCGCACACTGAAACGGAAAACAGCCTAACTTTGCGCAGTAAAAAGATCTTAAGTTTAAAGCTTAACTTTTAACATGCTGACAATATTGTTTTTTTTTTTTGTTTTTTTTTTTTTTTTTTTTTTTTTATTTATTTATTTCACACAAAAAAAAGACTTGACATTTCAGTCAAACTGTCTCCTTCTCTTTTTTCTTATTTTGTACAGACAAATTAATTGTAATATCAAAATATACGTGCAGACACCCAGATACCCTAGAAATGTCACAATAGGAACCAAGAGAAGGAGAGATAAGAAACAAATAATGACAAAACTAACGTCATATGATGCTTAAAGCACGAAAAAGACCTTAAAGCAACTTGCGTACGAGGTAGGCCCTGATCAGCCAGTGCGTATGCGCAGTCTGATTTGAACCTCCGTTGTCCGCTTACAGAATCGATGGCTACTATAGTATATGTCGACGACCAGAGAATGTCCAGATCAGACTACATAGATGCGCACGCTCATCTGGACCTACGCTGTTCGCATATGGCATAATGAGCCAGTTTGCCATGTTGCGCATTATTACAGTCGACTCTCGTTATCTCGAATTCCGAGGGACCCTCTGAAACACTTCGAGATATCCGTACCTTGACATATCAGATTTTCAGAATTGAGGAAAAACTAATTCGATTAACCACATATAACAAATATATGTGTAATTGGACTCTTGAAGTTAGAGATATATTGAAAATATTGTGGAAAATTAGGAGCAATTTCTCCTCTTTTCCACAATATTTTTACATGTTGTTAGATTTTCATATTTAGGCAGGGAACGTAATTTCACTTCGAGGTAAGCGATTATTCGAGATAAGCGAGTTCGAGATAGCGAGAGTCAACTGTATATGAAACCACCGATGCACGAAGAAAGAAGACCTGAAGAACCGCCTTAGAACGAACGGTCAATAGAAAAACTACGTGTGTGTGGTGCGTGGAGCATGGCTTAAAACCCTAAAGCCAGTTTTACACGCTGGTTGTACTTTTTCAGGTTTATTTGTCGGTGAAAAGTAAGAAAAGTACGGAAAAATATTGTTTTGTTTTTCTTGATTTTTTTTTTTATCTAATGGTTGTTTGGACTATAGATTGCTAAAGCTTTCAATTTGAACTATACGTAATGGTTCGCACTAGGAGCATACTGAGTGACCTAATCGGGTCTCGCTTAACAGGCATTGGTACATACATTGCATCACAAATGCTTCCTGAGTAGATCCGTGGTAATAGCCTTCAAGAATTTCGGCATTACCGCTTGTAATATCTCAGAATGCCACAAGTCTTCACAGACAAACGTCATACTTGGGACCATGGAAATTTGTTCGAGATATGGGTAGTTCGAGCCACTGAGGGTTAATCATGGCGCCAGTTCAGAAAGCAAAGGCGAAAATTTCTGATCAATCTCCTACGCAATAATGGTATGTTGAGTGTGCTCATTAGAATCGCCTCAATGAGGCGATTCTAATGAGTACACACAACACATAAGTTCATGATAACAAATTTCCCTAAATGTTTGGTTTCTTGAGCTACCGGAAGAATTTCGTAGGGACTCAAAATGATTTCGAATTAGCCATGGTAAACGAACCATCGGTGGTCGAGCTATTGACGTTCGCCTGTGTAGTTCTGGGAACGCATTTTATCGTTCTTACAAATACTCTTCCAGATCAGAAGATGTAGCAACAACATTAGCACCAGGACTATTTGAGGTTGATAATCTCTTGTACTAACTTTGGAGAGCGACAAGTCTATCTTGGTGTCTGATTAGTTTTGTCTTTGGCTGGACCCGCCATGGTTCTTCTGCTGATGATCTTCTGCTCAGACATCAGACTGCCTTAGAGTCTTTGACTTTGTTTCTTCATACTTAATTCGTACATATATGTGTTTTCTATGGTCTTTCTCCGATGCCATTTATGTCGCCAGGAAAAGGAAACACGTGACAGAAAATGGCAGTTTCACGTTATAAAAAAAACCCCAAGAATACACTATATGCATTATATGCAAATGGAACGAAATTATGTCATGTGATCGAAATCAGAGAAATTCCGTAGTGGACATACAACTATTATTAACTCAGTGAAACAAAGTGACGATTACAAAACATACCCATTAAGTTTTCCGTTGCATTTACTTGGAAAATTTATCTTAATTCTTATAAATATCCGTCAGTAAATTCTGAATATACGCTTTTCTCTGTTTCTTGCTTATTAGACACCTCCTTAGTTTTATAACATGACCCTTTACGTCCGTCCCTTCCACCGGACACTTAGAAAAGACAAAGGACCTCATCAAAAGAGAAGAGCCAAAATAGAATACACAGAAAAGAAATTTCATGTGATATTCTGCGATCCAAGTCGCAGAGACTGGTGATCTTCCAGCCGTATTCTACTCAAGTATGACCGAACAGAGATCGAACGCTTACCTCTGATCTGCAACTACATCTGATCTCATGGTTAAGTTAAGGCCATGTTCGATCAGTTATGGGTAAGGGATACATTGGTAGAGTTTTCGCAATTTTAATAACGGAGACACTTTTTGCGAATTCCCATTACTTTCCATCACGCCGATTTCCTTCTGAAAAGAGGTTTCTCTGAATGGAAAAGAATGTTCTGAGTGATTTTATATCCTTTTAGAGAAACCCCCTCTTCAGAAAAGAGACAAAATAGTTTTGACGGAGTTGCTGCTCCTGAAAGTGTATATATTTCCCTTTCCCTAGAAACCTTGCTACTGACCTTTCAAATGCAATGCTGCTTTTGCGGTCCTCTTTGATCGTTTTATCAGTAGTTATACCAGTCCTGTATTGTTTGCCTTCTGTACTAATTTTGTGTTGAACTCTTTGGTTACCTGAGACGAAATGTTTATCAATGTCCTCAGGTTGAAAAAGAGGTGGCATATAAGGGACTTGTTCGGCCCATTTTGGAATATGACAGCTGTGTATGCGATCCCCAAGGCCTGGTTCTTCAACAAGGAATCGAAAAAAGTTCATAATAGGGCTGCTAGGTTTGTTACTAGCAATTACTGCTTTGAAACTGGGAGTATGACTGGAATACTGGACAAACTAAAATGGGAGTCTCGCAAGAAAAGGATGAAAGACAGTAGACTGATTTGTTTTGTACAAAGGTCTAAAGAGTGTTGCCAGCATTCCAACAGTTATCCCCCCAATTAGTAGAAATCATCACTCGTTGACTTTTCAGACCCCCAAATGAAAGACCTGACACTTACTAGGGCTCATTCTTCCCTCAATAAATGAGATATTGGAATGCCCTTCTCGATTGGATTATTACCTCTGTCGAAGGTGCAGAGGATGGTGTGGCTAGGTTTACCTCTCTGGTGAGAGCTAGGGACTAACTTCCCATATCACAGGTCTTGGTGAATGGATGGCATTAGACGTATGACAATAAAAATTCTTATTCTGATTCTGAACATATTTTTTGTCTAAATTTCGATGCCTTTGGAAATGCTATGGTTTCTGATCATGGCTTTTTTCTAGATAATTTAACTTGTATTTTACTAGATTATTATTGGTTCAACGTTCTGCATAAACTGGATATGCATATAAAACGCTTGTCAATGTTCTAAAATTCGTCATACCATAATGCTTTGACTTAACATTAAATGAGATACTGAGTCATACAGAGTAATTCTGTTCGTTCAAGACCCTGGTGCAGCTGACGAGAGTACTACAAATCCTGATGTATGAATAAAACATGAATTTAATCCACGAAATTTCGCTTATAAATGTCGATTTCCTTCATTGTAATAAGCGATTTCAATGATGCTCTATTAAACTAAGTCAATTGAGCGCACACTCGAGCTTGTCAACCATATTGATAAGACTTGTAATCTGTGCACGCATGCAGATATGCTAAATACGTCATACTGAGTCTTCTCAATTATGCATGTTTAAGGAGAACTGAAACATCTCAAAGGACAATCACGCTCACCAGAAAACATTAACCTCCCTTATCAAAGGATGCTGCTCTTACAGGAAAGAATTTGCTCCTCTTGGGAGCAAATTCTTTCCTTAAAGAGTAGTTTTTTTAGAGGGATGTCTTATACCAAACAAACGAATTCCCTTCTATTGGAGTATTCTCCTTTTAAAAAGGAAGACAAAACTTTTCAGCCAAGAGGATCTCTCTTTAAGGTGCATACGTTCATCTTAAAATGCAAAATTGGAGTGGGGCCATCAAGTGGTAACAGGTTGCATTATAAGAAGCTAGTAGGCGGTGTTTGACCTATTTATCATTGCTTTCCACTCATGTACCACGTGGACACTACTGAGTTGACAAGTACGAGCAAGCGAAGTGGCGGAGTAGACTGGATGCAAGCTGAAGTAGGTGGGTGATGGGAGATTTTCACATCTTTTCCTGAATGATTAGTTAAAATGTCTTTTACCCGTGCTAATTGTTGTGTTGTAAATATGACGAAAATAACACAAACATGTGTAAATAAACATGGCAAGTCATAGGAAAACACAGCTTAAGATGTAGTTGAACACTGAACTCTTATCCATGCAGTCCGATGTTGATCATTATAATACAACGTGTATTTCCAAATGCATTGCAAAGCATCATTGGTCCTTAGTCATTAGGTATTTATTTTATAATAGTGTGGAAACTGTCAGATGAAGTGCTCAGCCAAAGAGCGCGTACGTTGTAAACAGTGAGATTATATTAATTTGCAGAAAGTGAGCAACATTGGTAACAATCAAGCTGTACAGGAGAATTGCTTGATCCATGCAATTTCAAAAAAGTGTATCTTTTTTAACAAGAGGGCCAAGCTTGCCCTGCATCGCTCACATGAGTACCAGAAACATGACCTCTGGTGCGGGGCCATTTTTTACTCTAGGGTTGTCACCTCGATACTTCCAATGAAGTTTCGAATCAACTGACTTTTCGGTTCAGAAGAAGTTCAAAATAGATTTTCAAGATGGCGGCCGTGACGGCCATCTTCGAAATTTACGATCAGAACACTTTTAGCTATTTTTGATTTACAAGTTCTTACAGAGTCAGTTGATCTTTCGGTTCAGGAGCAGAGGCGTGGCAGCCATCTTGGACTTCTGATCGAAACGATTTAGCCATTTAGATCTACAAGTCACCCCGATACTTCCTATTAAATTTCGAGTTCACTGGTCTGTCCATTCAGGAGAAAGAGTACAAAATATATTTTCAAGACGGTGGCCATGGCGGCCAATTTGGACTTTTGATTGGAACGGTTTAACTAATTTAGATTTACAAGTCGCCCAAACACTTCCTACCAGGGTTCTAGTCAACTGGCCTTTCGCTTCAGAAGTTCAAAATAG
This sequence comes from Anodontia alba, assembly GCA_964016985.1. Classification (NCBI taxonomy): domain Eukaryota; kingdom Metazoa; phylum Mollusca; class Bivalvia; order Lucinida; family Lucinidae; genus Anodontia; species Anodontia alba. Next base: position 61,870,221 of record OZ024827.1, on the reverse strand, counting down.
ATTTTCAAGGCGGCCATCTTGTATTACCGATCGAAATAATTTTAGCATAAGTTACCTCGATACAATGCAGCTTCGAGGTCTATTGACCTTTCAGTTAAGGAAAAGAAGTTTTAAATCGAACACCGGTTAAGCCGGCGCTGTGTGGGGTGGGGGCCGTCGGGAGGGGGGGGGGGGGGAAGCGTATGCAGCCTCGCAAACTACAGTGTTGCTTATGAAGAGACTCAATCAAACGGAGTCTCCGATTTTCGTGATTTTGTGTGTTCTTAGTTTGCAAAGGCAATCCTATTTGACTTTTTCTTTTAAATAGAATTTTCAAGTAAGCGGCCGAGGCGGCAATCTTGGATTTCCGATTGTAGCAATTTTAGTTATTTAGGATTTATAAATCGCCTCGATACTTCCTACATATATCAAGTTTCGTGTCCATTGGCTTTTCGGTTCAGGAGAAGAAGTTCAAAATAGATTTTCAAGATGTCAGCCATGGCGGCTATCTTTGATTTCCGATAGGAATGAATATAACTATTTAAGGCCTATAAGTCGTCCGGACACTTCCTACTGTTTCGAGTCAATTTGCCTTACGTTCAGGTGAAATTCAAAATACATTTTTAAGATGGCGGCTCGGCGGAAATCTTGGATTTCTAATCGAAACGATTTGAGCAATTTTTATCTACACCTAACCCCGATACTTCCTACCAAGGTTCAAGTCAGTTGGCCTGTCGGTTCAAGAGAAGATCAAAATAGATTTTCAAAATGGCGGCCGCGGCGGCCATCTTGAGTTTCCGATCCGAATGATTTTGCTTTTTTTATCTACAAGTCACCCCGATACCTCCTATCAAGTTTCGAGTCAACTGGCCTTTCTGTTCGGGAGAAAAACTTCAAAATAGATTTTCAAGATGGCGACTATATAGGATTTCCGATCGGACTGAGTTTAGCTATTTTTGATCTATCTACAAGTAGTCCCGATACTTCTTACCTTGTTTCGAGTCAACTGGTCTTTCGGTTCAGGAGAAGAATAGATTTTTAAAATGGCGGCCATCTTGTTCTTTAGAGCGAAACTATTTTAGCTACTTAAGTCACCTAGGCAACATTCCTGTAAATCTTGATTGAAATAGGAGGAATTGTCATTAAAAACAAATTGTTGACGTCACATGACGGACGACGCATGACGGACGACTGACATTGACCGATCACAATAGCTCACTATAAGAACTTCGTGTTCCGGTGAGCTAAAAAGCGCAATATACACTCCGTGAACTAGGTATGTCGATGTGGACGGAATACCTATTAAGGCGAAGGATAGACAGCCCATTTATGCCGAGTGGACTCTTCTACCATAACTGTTCGGACCGGTCTATTTCCCAATAGAAGGTGTCTGGCTAGTTTTATTGATAAGTATGTTTTATAAAACTCCCTAGGTGTAATGCAAACAGTGTAGAGATGATGACAAACTAAGTAGACCCTGATCTGACGCCGCAACACGCGGCGTCTGATCAGGGTCTACTCAATTTGCCATCGTCCCTTTTATAGGACGCTAGGCTTAAATGGGTTAGTGGTTTTTCCGCGTTTTTCACAAGGCAGATTCCTGCACAACAATGCCTTTCTGAAAAGGGATCTGTTATAAAAGGAAAGAATTCGCTCCAGTTATATATACGAGTATATATATATATAAATATTAACAGCTAATTCTTCCTTTTGGAATAGATTCCTTTTCAGAAAGGAAACAGAATAATGCTTCTTGCTTTGAATGTGTGTACATGCCCTTAAATTATGTTACTATCACATTCACGCCTTTTTTTTTTTTTTTTTTTTTCATTGTAAATCTAAGGCAATATCGATGCAGCAATACAAGCGAGATCACTATTCCTAAAACTCTGAATTTTCGTTAAAGCGACTCACTTTACAATTAAACAGGGCTATGTGTGAATGTTAAGATTACAATCATTAAAATAGCATGTTAGACGTCAATGTAATTAAGATGCAACTTGGTAGAGCCGCAGGGTAACCACTATATACATACATATTAAATACATCCTGGTATAGTAGGCGCCAGACACGACTAAACATAGTCCAGTATACGTATGTATAGGAGATATCAAGGAACCATTAAAACAACATTAACAAGCACACTGAAATGCGTTATATGACCCGTGGTTATAGTTGTCAATAACAAACCAAATCAGCAAAGTGTTGTTAATAATTCCACCACTATTACTGAATCAGTAAAAGATTTAACCCATTTAACTCTTTTATGCCTAGCATCCCATCAATTGGACATTGCCAAACAGTGGAGACTCAGGTCAGACGCTGCAGCACGCGGCGTCTGATCAGTCTCTACACTGTTTGCATTTATTGCAGAAATTACAAAAAAGACAACATAGTATTAAAAAAAACTAACCAGAAAACTCTTCCATTGAAAATGGACCAGCCCAAAGAATTGAGGTAGAAGAGTACACTCGGCATAAATGGTTAATTAACACTACGCTGAACAAATGTACTTTACAGGGTTTTTCTCTTCTCTATACAAAATGTTACAGTTACTGTAGTTAATTCTGTATATACGGTAAACGTATATATTATTTGGGGGGTGAATTAGGGTGGGGGCAGGAAGTAGGTGCCTGATTGAGCCAATTTCTTCACGTGTTAAGATCTCCAGAAGCATCATTGTTCTTCTTTGACATAGATCGCAACAACTTTCTTTCTCATATGGTATATATATTTATATATATTCACTCTCAATCAGTAAAGTTAATCTCCAAATGCAGAGTTAAATCTTACAATTTTCTAAATAGTCTATTTTTCGGTCATACCCTATCAGATGTGATATGCCCCAGTGGCGACCACGCGAATTCGAAGTAAAGAACTTCCGGTGATACGTAACGATACAAACAGTGCCTGAATCGAAACAGGTAATCGAATCCGTCCCGCATTACCAACATTTAGGGCTAATTTCTTAGTTTTCTTTAATGTTTACAACATACACGGATTGGTCAGATGACTGCCTAGTACATGGATGCCACGTGATCGTTTTTATTTTAATTTATTTTTATTATTATTATTTTTTATTTTTATTTTTTATTTATTATTTTTTATTGTTGTTTTCGCTAATATGGCAGCCTATTTAACGTAACAATAACAACTAACAAGACTCTCCTAATATTGAAATGAGCGTGTCCAAAGAGAGAGAAGTCCACTCAAATGGGTAAAGTATTATACCATTCTGAGGCGTCTTATCTAGGTGTGCACTGTATACGGTAGCCTGAAACAGGACAAGACGATGTTTGACATACATGAATGAAATCTCTGGCGGGGAGCGGGGAGAGCATTTGTTTCTTTTTTTAAAAAAAAAAAAAAAAAAAAAAAAAAAAAAACCTTTCTAGTTTTGTAGAAAATGTGTATTGCTGAAAACGAAAAAAAAAAAAAAAAAAAAAAAAAAAAAAAAAAAACAATACGAAAACATACCTATTCAAATATACTGAAAATTTTACCACCAAAAAAGATGAAAATTTTCAGATAAAATATTCTGATATTTTTCATATTTCTGCTCAAAACATAGATTGTGGGTACTCGTTAGAACCGCCTCGCCGAGGCGATTCTAACGAGTACCTATAATCTATGTTTTTAGCAGAAATAACAAAAATAAGGTACACCCCTGCAAACCTCAGTTTTACTATATAAAAGTGGGGTTGAAAGGGGTCACTCCAGTTTTACTATATTTGAATATACGCAGTACTTCAGATAAGATTTTGGTACAATGAGTATGAACACTTGACATATAATTAATAATAATTATTTAAAAATTCTAAACTTTCGAAAACTAACAAAAAAAAAAAAAAAAAAAAAAAAAAAAAAAAAAGAAATCTTTGATAGAAAAGGAATGGAAAACGATGTAAAACCGGACCAGACTGCTCCTTGGAGCAACTCTGATCCGGGACTTGAACGTCTGCGTGAAGCTATAAATCCGAAAGTTTGGAAAATAAAGAAGGTAGTTAATACATAGTATTGTAAATATCCTTAACTTTCAAAGTTCTAAGATATCGGAAGATAGAAAAGAGAATGGAAAACGATGTAGGCCCAGATCAGAGTGCTCCTAAGTGCACTCAGTTCTGGGACTGCACTGCATGCCTAAACACTTATTAATTCGACAGTCTGGAAAATAACATGGTAGTATAAATATGTTGGTGGAGAGTAAATATAAAGAAGTTAAGGTTTACAGTCAAATTTATTAACAATGTAAATGATGTTTAACTTTTAAAGGTTCATACCGGACATGTTCGAATTTAGAGCCAGTTTGGAGCTATAAATAGGTATCAATCTTATATTTAAAAAAAATTTACGAAGAGTGGAAATGAATTATTTGAGTATTATTGTAAAATTTAAGAGTTTTTGTATAAGCATAAACTTTTGCCTTTTTCTCTCTCTTTCCCTCTACAAACTAGATTGTTTTCTTTTCCTTTTCCCAAAGAAAAATGGGAAAAATTAATAATATCATTAATAAAGGTTTAATAAAATAATTGGGAGTGTGTCTCTTGATCGCCTCAAAACGGAATGCGAAATAATATATATCCGGTATAAGCCTTTAGTGTACTTTAAAGTTAGGAGTACAAATTGTGTTGCTTATACGACTTCGTCTGTGTTAAAAGTAATAAACCATGAGAAAATAGGTAAGCACAGGAGTGGAGGGGTCGTGGGACGTGATGTGGGTATTCAGGCAAAAGGACTGGTATTTGATAATGGGTGAAGAAGTAAAAATCTTCTCTCAAAATTGTCAGGGGCAGCAAATCCACAGAAACGAAGAGGTTTATTTAGACATCTGAGATGTAAAAATTACAATATTATTTGTTTACAGGATATTCATAATCAAGAATCATTAGTACCTTTTGTAAAAGCCGAATGGGGTTTTGATGCCTACTTTAGTACTTTCTCAAATAATAGCCGTCGTGTAATGGTCTTATTAAACAACAATTTCGAACATACAGTAGAAAGGATACAAACTGACCAAAACGGTAATTACATTAATTTGGATATTGCAATTCAGGGGAAAAGGATAACGCTTGCTAATCTGTATGGCCCAAATGATGACAAACCTCATTTTTTAAACAATATTCGAGAAAAATGTATGATATATGATACTGAATTAACTATATACTGCGGTGACTGGAATTTGGTTATTGACCCAGATATAGATACAGTAAACTATTTACATATTAACAATCCTAGATCTAGGCAAACGGTTTTAACATTTTTACACGAAGATAATTTTATTGATGTATGGAGAGTATATCATGAACAAAAAAAAAGGTTTTACTTGGAGCAGAAGAAACCCCGTTAGGAAACAAGCAAGGTTAGATTTCTTTTTGGTAAGCGAAGCTTTATTTCCATAACAGATGCAAGCATAACCACTGGTTTTAAATCCGATCATCATGGGATATTATTAAAATTTAAAATTAATGATAATGAAAGAGTGAGGGGTTATTTGGAGTTCAACAATATATTACTGAAAGATAAGGATTATGTAAGAATAGTTAAGGATACAATAAAGGAAGTTAAAAATACATATATGTTGAGAACTAATGAAGAAAACACTGAAGAAGATTTTACTGTTCCTGACGAATTAGTACAGCTCAACATAAATGATCAACTTTTTTTGGAAACTTTGTTAATGATGATAAGAGGTAACAGCATACAATATAGTTCAGGTAAGAAAAAAAGGACACGAGGAAGAAGTTAGATTAGAAAATGAAATAAAAACAATAGAACAAGACGTAATGAAAAATTTTGATAATATTTCTGAAGATAATTTACAGTTATTGGATCAAAAGAAGGAACGATTAAATCAAATAAGAAATGAAAAACTTGAAGGGGTAATGTTACGCTCAAGATCTAGATACGAAGACCTAGGAGAGAAGCCAACAAATTATTATTTTTAAACTCGAAAATAGAAATTATACTAGTAAAGTTATATCAAGATTAGTGGATGATGAAGGTAATGGATACAACAATACTAAAGAAATTTTAAACTGCCAAAAGAATTTTTATACTAATTTATATTCCACACATAATGTAGTTGACGACGAACCTCTTGAATCTAAAATTGGGGTTAATTCAAATAAATTAGAAAATGAAGAAGCAGAAAAATGAGGAGAAATATTACATACAGAACTAGGGAAGGCATTAAAAACAATGAAAAAATAATAAAACCCCAGGACTTGATGGTTTCACAATGGAATTTTTCAATTTTTTTTGAAAGATATAGGACATTTTGTGCATTGCTCTGTGAATTATGCATATAGAACTGGGTCATTAAGTGTTACGCAGAAACAAGGAATAATTACTTGTCTGCCAAAACCTAATAAATCCAGAGAAAATCTTAAAAACTGGAGACCGATTTCACTTTAAATGTCATCTATAAATTAGCGTCGACGGTAATTTCAAATAGATTAAAAAGTGTCCTGCACAAATTAATACATGATGATCAAAAAGGTTTCATAGCAGGAAGATTTATAGGAGAAAATATAAGGCTAATATATGATGTAATTTTTGAGACACAACTCCAAAATATACCAGGGCTATTATTATCAACAGACTTTGAAAAAGCCTTCGATACTGTTTCATGGAAGTTTATAAGTAAGACACTCGACTATTTTAATTTTGGAGACTCGATTAAACAATCAATAAAAGGTTTTCAAAATGGGGCCGGAGCATGTAACTACAGAACGGATTTTTGTCAGATTTTTTTTTATTTAAGTAGAGGATGTCGACAAGGAGATCCCATTTCTCCATATATTTTTTATATTATGTCGAAGTTCTAGGAAAATCATAAGGAAAAACAAGACTATCAAAGATATTATTATAAATGAAAAAGAATACAAAATAAGTCAATATGCTGATGACACTCAGCTTTTACTTGATGGTTCGGAAAGTACATTAAATGAAACTTTAAATGTTCTTAATACATTTTATCTGATGTTTGCTCTAAAACTTAATGTGGAGAAAACTAGAGCTATCTGGATAGGCGCCAAGCGATTTTCAAATGACAGATTATGTCAACATTATAAGTTGGACTGGGGACAAGGGCCTTTTAAAATCTTAGGAGTAAATTTTTCAGCTAATGTAAACGAGATTTGGAATATAAATACGCATGATATTATGAATAAAATTACGCATCTATTAAAAGTTAACTATTATTGGTAAAATTACAATTGTTAAATCTTTAGTTTTATCAAAATATGTACACTTTTTTACATCGCTACCTGACCCTCCGCAAGATCTCTTAAAAGACCTGGAGAAACGGTTTTATAGATTTATATGGAATAAAGGTCCAGACCGGATACGTAGAAAGGTTTTGATAAAAATATATCTTCTGGGGGACTCAGAATGACTCATATACCAAAGTTCGTTAAACCTGTAAAAATGTCATGGTTAAGAAGAGCTGTAATGCTTGAACTATCAAATGTAGATTTTAAACAATTATTGTCAGTCGGCGGGCAGTATGCAGAAAGTCTGATTAACCAGTTGACTAACCCATTTTGGAAAGATCTTCTTGGCCACTGGGCTTTTTTTTTTTTGTAAAAAAGTTAAAATTGAGCCAGTAAAACAAATATTAGATTCACCCCTATGGTTTAATTCTAACTTTAATATAGGCAACCGTTTTATTAAAGACTGGTTTCAAAAGGGAATAACAACTATATATGACCTCATTGATCGAAACGGAAATTGGTATGATTTTGAAAGGTTAAAAGAAGCCTACGGGATTAAAGGCACTTTTTTGAATTACTTAAATGTCTTGAATAGTATACCTAATTCCTGGAAAGATGTTATTAACGAAAATAAAGTATACTCTATATTAAATAAGACAAACGTAAAATGCAATGTTTATGTGAACTTTGTAATAAAGAATAAAAAGGGCAGTAGAATATTTTATGATATAATTACTGGAGTGAGTGAAGTTAATACTCATCTAAAATGGCAAGAAACTCTTGGACAAATTAATGAAAACGAATGGAAGTTTTATCATTCATCAATTAATAAAGTGAGAGAAATAAAACTGAAAGATTTTCAATACAAGATAAATAATAAAATATTAGTAACAAACTCCTTCTTAAGAAATATAAATAAAATTGACAGTAATTTATGTAGCTACTGTCAATTGCAAGAAGAGGCCATAAAACATTTATTTCTAGAATGTCAGGTTGTGAAACAATTCTGGCATCAATTAAAAGCCTGGTTGGAAACTCAAGTTAATGTCAGTTTTCAAATAGATGACCGTACTATTTTATTTTCGTTTCAAAGTACAAATGAACTAACCAATTACTTACATGTTCTGTCAAAATATTATATATATAAAAATAAATTTTAAAATAAAAGATTGCATATTCAAGGTTTTAGGATAATAATGAAGCAAAAATTACGAAGTGAGCAATATATTGCTTCCATTTATGGTAGACTCGACCAATTTAAAAAAAAAAACCCAAAAAAACCTATATATAACTATTTTGAAGCCCAAAATGCAATTTAGGAGAACGCCTGTCCACAGTTTAAAAATAAAAAGCTAGTTAAATTAAGCCCCTGGCAAGCGAGAGGTTAATATATTGATATATTTTCTATATAACTTTTTGATAAAGAATGCCAGCAGGTAGTCCAGTCCGACCCGTCACCACTATGCAGTTAGGTATTTTTATACTTAATAAAAAGATCACGGTAGTTGTCCTGAGGTCTTGAAAAAAAATTATTCATTACAAGCTTGCCGATACAATGCTCTATATTTAGTTGCTTCTTGAAACGATTAGAGGAATGGCAAGGAATGAATACCCTGAAAAGATGGCTTCTGCGGGAATAGTTCGATTGGGGTCTTCACTGTTTGCTTATCCAGTTTGTTGGGAGACTGTGGGGCAATTACCATTTGATAAGACAAGACATAAACACAAGCCAGGTTGTGTGAGTAATACTATTTTTTATCTTCTTATACCTGAATATTTACTTACATCTTTTTTTCTTTTTTATTTTTTTTCTCTAAAAAAATATGTTTTGTGTATATCACATGTTATAAAGAATTTGAACTGAATAAAACTATAGAAAAAAAAGTATTATACCTTTTTTAAAGGAAAATATAAGCATAGCAAGGGCTAAAGAAAAACACTGCATCCCTTTCAACGAGAACACGGTGAAACTCTTTTCTTTTATATAAAACATTCATGTTAGATAAACTATATTGAAATGTTACATGATATGGAAGAGTTAAAGGACTATAAATGCAAACAAATATTTATTATAATTCCATTCCTCAGATGGACGGTTCATAGGTAGCCAACTCATTACTATCTACATCGATTTTGTTGCAACACTATTTGCCTTTTGTAGTGGTTTTATACAACACCAAATTTCTTGGACATTCAACTCGTTCTAATTCAGAAATGGTAAGGTTCCGTTGAGATTTTCAGTGTGAACGGTTCCACGAAAAGACGTTGCCTTGTGATTGTAGGTCAATCTATTGTTTGATACACCGGCACACAGACGCACATACGCACGCATAGTACCATTAGACTCAACAAACGTAAACCAAATGGTCAACTGTATATTTACATGATAAACAGTTTGCAAGAGAGCACGGAAAACTTTCTATAATGAAACGAAACTTCCATTTTCAAAGTACTTTGGTTTTAAACTGCACAAGAATCCATACAAACAACTTTACATTGAGGGTCTATCGGAACCCGAATTTTATGATGACTTAGTGTGTAAATTCAGAAAAAAATATGCTTGCAATGACTTCAGTACCCAATTTCGTAAAATCATTCTTTGATATAAAAAGATTGGGTACAACATAAATGTTATACGACAGACTGCTTGTATGGTTGTTAACCCAATCACGGTTAATAACTTTGCTTCCCTCTTTAATTGCACGCCGATGGGTTAGGCCTCAGATTCTATGATGGTTCCAGCGTAAAGGCTTACTTGAAATTTAATTTTGGCTAATATTGGTCGGTACTTGATGCTGTCTTTGGTCGGGCCCACCGGATTCTAACTGTTGGTTTTCTTTTGCTCCAGCATTTCAGTTGTTTCGTGCTGTCGAGTCCTCATCGTTTTTTCATCTCTGTAATTAGTTGATTTTTTGTCTTCTTGGAGATGTTGCACTGATGAGTTAGGAAGCCTTCATGCGGACTGAACAAATTATGTGTCTAAACCGCGTCAGAAATGAGGGCGAGGATTGTGGCTACGTAAAATCGATTTAAGCCCCCCGGCCCCCCCCCCCCGCCCCAGTGAAATACTTTTCACTGACCGTTCCAAAGCGGTTCTTCTGTCATGGTTTATTTTTGTTATAGTTCGTCTTTGAACGTGTGTGTCGCTTACATTTTTTGTTTTGGATAGCCATTTCGCCACTTTGTGGGAAAGTAACTGTCCGTTTGGCTTTCTGCTAGTGATGTTTCCATTAGGGTCTAGTTATTTCGTGTTTGTATTCCTTTGATGTCTCTGAGGGGAGGTGTGGGATAATTGTATCGATTCCTGATCATTGCCTTCCTTTCTATTCAGCTAAGTGCTCAACTAAGCCCCTTTCACAGATTTTAACAAGAATGCTTGTAGCAGTAAAAAATTGCTTCGGAAGTATTGCAACATTCGCAAGAAGCGGTGTCAATCAGATGTGGATCCTGAAAAAAAAAGTGTTACAGTTACAGTTATTCTGTTCTGTAAAAGTATTAAATATTTCTATTTCTCAACTCTTGATACCACAATTCTTAATGACAAACTGAACCCAAAATACGAGCTATTATCAACCAGTTTTTCATTCACAAGAATGGAAATCGTCTCTTGCAGTATGTTGTCTTTGGCTATAAAACACATACTTTGTTCAGGGCCACTCAGATGCATCAAAAAAGTAATGCAGATGTTGTAAAATTCTGCAACAAATAATCGACAACATCTTTGTGGAATTCAGTGGACGGATATTTCAACAAACAATCGGCATTCCTATGGGAACTAATTTTGCTGTATTGCTTGCCGACTTGTTTAAAAAAAAAAAGGCAAAAGCGCTTTGTCCAGTAATTCAATTGAACTTCTAGATACACAGAGGATGTATTATCTTTGAATAATTCAAAGTTTTCCGATTACCTTGAATCCATCTATCCAAGTGAACTTTAAATTAAAAAAAAAAAAAAAAAAAAAAAAAAAAAAACATCTGAGACGATAATTTCTTCCTCATACTAGGATTTATACCTCTATATTGACAATGGGAAGTTCACTACTAGGCTTTACGGCAAACATGGTGACTTTAGTTTTCTCATAGTTGATTTTCCGTTTCTTGCAGCAATATTGCTTCTGCACCAGCATTACGTTTCACAGTTAATCCGTAATGCTAGAGCCTCCGGTAGACTGCTCAGTACGCGACTGTTGACTCAGGGATACCAAAGAACTAAATTGGTGTCCAAAAAGAAGTTCTATGGGTGTATGTGTGTGTGTGGGGGGGGGGGGGTGTGGGCGGGCATCATGACTTGTCAATCCCTACAATGTGGCTGTTTCCAGATTCATATCTGATGTATGCGCCATAGCCAAGCCATAAACAGACTTTTTAAACCCCGGACATTAATTCCCGTATTTTTTTTAATCTCTGTCCAGGCTCGTAGTCATGGTGGGCGAGGCGTGCTTACAAAGTAATGCTTACCCTCCATGGACGCATGATTGTTCCTAAAAGTAAACTGTGGCCAAAGACTAAGATAAAACTGTTTCGAAACCTCAATGATAGCACTACAAGACATTGTATTTAGTTTTAATCCTAATACGAGACCTGTTGGATAGCGCTGTCCAGAGTTCATAACTATCTGAGTCAAAACGTGACTGTTACTGACTTACCAGGGCCCAGTTGTTCAAAGCGTCGTTAGCTTAACGAGCTCATTAAGAGTCATTTCGTTAACTATTTTAGCGGATTCAATACACTATATTCTGAAATTTTTTTGCTGAAAAAAAAAATGTGAGTAGCTTTTGCAAAAGCTACTCACATTTTTTCAGCAAAAAATTTCAGCATATTTGCGTATCACTTGATGTAAATTTTAACGAATCGTTAACTAACGACGTCGTTAGCTTTGAACAACTGGGCCCAGTATAAGATCTTTTATCATAGACCTGGTTGAAATTTGTTTTTAAGGAAAACACGTTCCGTTTGTACAAATGTGCAGTCAACCAAAGTATTGGACAGGCAATAAGGCAATGTAACGTACAAAACTGGCTTAAAAATAGATTTAAAAATGAATGGTCGAGGCTGGAACTAAAATTTTATTGTCTTTTTCACGATCTACTGAATACCGCAGGTTTTAGGCAGTAATAGCCACGCATGTTCGCAACGCACTTTCCCTAAACAACTATGCTGATGGCCGTTCTAAGGTGGTATTCCTGTTGCAGTTTCTTTTCGTTTCTTCGTTCTGCTTTCGACGAAGCGCCATTTTCTGGGTGTCGCTTTATGCCATTTAACCTATAAATGTTGTTTTGCGTGCTTGTGATCATCCCAGATAACTCCATATTTTCAAAACTTTAAGTGTTAATGTCGGTTGTTGCGTTGCTAGAATACGTACATGCTGTTTGCGTTTATAGTTACGTGGGAACGTGAGCACTCTGGGTAAAATTTTGAAATATGTTTCTTATTTTATCCAGAAAAAAACGCTTTGACACTTCATGTAAATTGTCTCCTTAGGAGACGAATGACATAAAAGTCAAAGCCTATTTTCTAGAATAAAATAATAAAAAAGTAAATAATCAATTTTTCGTCTGCTGAATTCGGCCATGGAGTGGTAAAGCTTCATGTTATAAAATTATTTCCTTGTTTGTTATTTCTTGAGTTTGAAAATAACAGTGTTGAAATTAATTAATTTGATGTACACAGCAAATGAGGCGACATCAAACATACCTCATCATTATTTCCTTGCCTCCTATATGGTATAATTAACTTCATTTGTCAACCTATACCACTTTTTTTTAAAATTGCTTACCGGTAAATATGTCCAATTTATTACAAGGGCATATGAAGGTGTTAATTTGACGACAAACGCCTCTGTATAAAGTAATAATACACACAGGCGCAACATTTAGATGACAATTTTTAACAAACCACAACCACGTCTGATGACAAAAATATAAATCAAGATACACAGGAAATGCCATAGTCACGAAGTCAAAGCCTTTCAGAGGTACCAAAAGAACGAGAGACAAAGGCGTTGATAAAAATACAGTTGACTCTCGTTATCTCGACATCGCTTATCTCGAATAACCGCTTATCTCGAAGCGAAAATCTGGTCCCTGCCTAAAGATGAAAATCTAACAACACGTAACAAAATATTGTGGAAAAGAGGAGAAATTGCTCCAAGGAGCAATTTCTCCTCTTTTCCACAATATTTTCAATATATCTCGAATTTCAAGAGTCCAATACATTTGTTAAATGTTGTTGTTCGATTATTTTTTCCTCAATTCTTCAATTTTGATATGTCGAGGTACGAATATCTCGAAATATTTCAGAGAGTCCCTTGAAAATCGAGAAAACGAGTCAACTGTATACCAAACATGATCGCAAACATATTTAAAGCACACGGTGACTTCTCTCTTCCTCTTACCCACTTCTTAGGTTCCACTATATATGTATACACAATGTAAAAGCAGCAAACTAGTAAAGAAGATGCCAAGGAAGAGCACAATAATAGAACCATAGCCTACTTCTGACACCTACTGGAAGAGTTAACTACAATTGTGTACTTGTAAAGCAGTTAATCTACTCATCATCCGAAACTAGTATAGTGAACCCTCGTAACAACGACAGCACCTGTTCCCAAAGACATTGCCATTAAAATGAATTGCTGTTGTAGAGACAACTTAATAAGCAGATATGTAAGAAAGGTTTTGGTTCTTATTTACTCATGGAATATATGTTTTGGATATTTGTTAGAATCGCCTCATTGAGGCGATTCTAACATCCAAAACATATGTTTCCTTAAAGTATTAAATACAATAGTTTTGCATAATTTGTGACAAATTGTTACCTCTTAATTCTTTCACTGCCACAGGCAATAAAAATAGGTTTTTGCAAACAGCATAGATCCAGATGAGACGGCTCAATGAGCCGTCTCAACTGGATCTTCGCTGTTTGACATTCAGTCTTTGAGTTTACGTATAAACTTCTTTCCAAGCAATAGTTTGTTTAAAAAAGAAGAGCAGACGACAAATGTCGCCTGAAATTGGCACCGAAAGAGTTAAGCGAAGGATTCGTGACAGTCGAGTTGTCATTATAACGAATTTAGTCGTTATATCGAATGTCGGAATAAAGAGGGTTGTCTGTATACCGAATTAACGACCTCGGTAGTTTTTACTAACGACCGTTCTAAGGCGGTAGTTCTGATGTAGGTTGTGGTTTGTGTGGCTGTTCGCCGCGGGGAAGTGGGAAGTCAAGTGTAGAAAGTTGGAAATGGAAAATCTGTACTTTCCACTACCTACTTCTATCTTAACACTTCCTATTTTCGACCTGATGTTCGACTTCCTACTACTGAATTCTTTACCGAATTCCATTCCCAAGTTCCATTCCTCCACTACCAACTTTCTATTTGCGACATCCTACATTTGACATTGACTTCCAACTTCATTCTTCTGCTCTCCAACTTCTCATTTCCAACTTTGACTTTTCACTCTATACTTCCGACTTCTCACTTCCATCTACGAGCTCCCACTTCTTACTTTCTACTTCTCACTTCTCACCTCCTACTTTCCACTTCTGAATTCAGAACCCCAGCTTCCTTATTCAGACTTCCCAGTATGGGCGCAGTGACCGCAAGGAAAACTGGAATACAAACTGGACTAAAATAAATAAAATTTCAGGGGTGGCAACTCTATCAAAATTGTTTTAGCCACCTTTTTAAGATAACATTATTATGTGTAGGGCTGGATTAGGAAAGGGAGTTGAGTACTGAAATAAGCAGGTGTAAACCCCAGCAGATTTGGTATTGATCATTCCAAGTAAGTATTGTTTTGTTATGTCATTACATGTCATTATATCCTTATCCCCTGCCTTAGGAGGGTTGGGGTGTTCTGTCAGTATGGCCTTGACTACTCAGTAAGCATTCTTTATAAATCGATAGCGGGCTGATATTGGCCCGTCAGCTAATACTAGCTGGGTAGATATCTTATTTCTCTGAATACATTCGATTCGACAAGCATACTGCAATACAGTACAGGTTAAATTTAGCATCGAAATAACGGCGACACCTTTTGTTGACCATGCAGCGACTGGGCACTGGGAACCTTTATTATGACTGAGTACTGGGTACCTTCATTTTGTGACTAGACACCGAGAAACTTTGTATTGTGACTACTCACTGGGAACCTTCATATTGAGACTGGATACCGGGGAACCTTCATGTTATGACTGGGCACTGGTAACCTTCATATCGTGACAAGGCACTGGGAACTTTCATAATGTGTCTGATCACTGAGGACCTTCAAATTGTGACTGGGTACTGAGAACCTTCATATTCTGATCGAGTAACGGCAACCCTCATATTGTAACTGGGCACTGGGAACCTTCCATATTGTGACTGGGCACTACGAACCTTCATATTGTGACTAGGCACAGGGAACAATTATATCGTGAATGGGCTCTGGGAACCTTCATACCGTGATGGTTAAATTATTATTTGGTATGTCGGCAATGGACATGTAGTTATATTTGCTGTGACTGCATTTTATTTGTGTGACGGCCGTGAAAAGTATAAATGGAAGTCAAAACTGTGAAGTGTATCCATAGAGAAACGTTAGATAGACGAGGGTTCCAGGCTAAGTCACATATAGGTTGTCATCCATTTGCAAATGATTGAGTGTTATGGTTATTTTCAAATTTTCATATTTTTGCACAGTCTATTCCTAATGGTTTGTGTATTATGGCCAGTTTCAAATTTTCACATTTTTTGCCTCGACGAGGCTATTTTAATAGAAAACTGGCATTTGTTTATTTCATAGGCAGTGCACCGATACAATCTGTTTCATACTATATCACACTGTTAAACAGCGTTTGTACGAAATGCAGGTAACGGACATTTAAGCAAACAGTGCAGACCGAGATCAGTAGCCGCAGAACGCGGCGTCTGATCAGGGTCTACACTATTTGCTTAAATAACAGGAAGTCAAGGGTTAAATGAAACATTCTTAAGTCCCCGACCATCTTTCCAGCCTGCACTCAGAGAGAATCGACCCACAAGTAACGTCATTGCTATGATTATATATTTAAATGATAAAGCTTGTATATTATTTTCTCACTGCTTGTGCAGATTGTTTAGATCCTCATTTTGGACATGAATTATTTATGTGATACTTTGGGTATTTGAATACTTATTCTAATTGATTTTACGGAGGATATACCTATCAAAACAACTGACTGGGATAAATATGTCATGCTCCTGTGACTTTCGTTATATCTAAAGTAGCTCAGGTTCAACCTTTATGTTATATGTTTTTTCAATGTTCGAGTTAGGGAATCCCTGTATAGGCTGAATAATTATACGTAGCTGGAATTGTAATGAGATTAAGGAACGAGGTTTGGCGCCCATAAAACCAGATTCAATCCCCCTCCCCCTCCACCCCCACCCCTTACCCCACCCCTAATAATTCTCCTGCGGCAGTATTTATGTTGCAGCTCATTCTTTATCGATAAAGTGCTGTTTTCTGTTGTCATTTCATATGATTGAATCCTTGTCAGGTACCTTGGAAGGACTGTGTTTTTACGGCAAGTGTAATTAAAAGCGACGTTCAGTTAATGGCAGTTCAACATTACGTTACCAAATCTGGTAATGTGTGTCCTATGATTCTCCCATAAAATAGAGTAAACAAATAACCATCAAAACAGATGGCAAATCACTCGACCGAACCGCCACTTCTAAATTTGGTGTATATTTCAATAAGATACCATGGAAATATTGAAACAGATCAAAGTAAAAAGATGCAAAGAGAGTATGAAATGTGACCAAAATAATAAGTGAAATCAATAGTGTTCTGTAAAAGTTTTTGTTTTTGCATGTTCTTTTATTTTTTTTATTTATGTATTTATTTATTTATTTATTTTATTTTATTTTATTTTATTTATTTTTTTTTATTATTTTTTTTTTATTTATTTATTTTTATTTTTTTGTAAAAAATCATCTAGAAGTGACTTTTGATGTGATTATTTGAACAGGCTACACAATATTTGCAAATACTTTGAGTGTGAGTCTACATATTCAGAAATAATAGCAAAAGGAAATGCCTTGTTAAGGTAAAGGTATTTGCTGTATGTTTATTGGGGGTAAAAATCAACAGATCAAAAGTTGGCCTTCTTATTACGAAAACACGCCTATTCAAATATACAGAAAATTTCACCTCCAAAAACTGAAGGTTTTCAGATAAAAAAAAAAAAACTTTGATAGTTTCATATTTCTGCTCAAAACATAGATTGTGGGTACTCGTTAGAACCGCCTCGGCGAGGCGGTTCTAACGAGTACCCACAATCTACGTTTTTAATAAGAAAAATAATGTATACTATATAAAAGTGGGGTTTAAAGGGGTCAAAATTATATAGGTACGTTTTCGTGATGTTGTATGCGACATTCTTACTTGACCTGATATACGAGTGTCCCTACCAAAAATTGTCAAGTTATCTCAAACAGTTTGGGAGTTAAGGCCTGCACAAGATTTCGGCATCAAGGGAGATAAGTACATAATGGAGAAAGTGAGAGTACTCTAGACCACGACATGCCTATACTGGTTCTTATCTATGCATCTACCAAATATCATCGAAATATTTCAATCCATTAAGAAGGTATGGCACACTCAAAAATTTGGCTTAGAAATTCATTCAAGCGAAGTAACTAGAAAACAACCACAGCGAGGGTTGGTCTTCTTGTACGTGACACACACCCTGGTCCTTATCAGTGCATCTACCAAATATTATCAAATAGTTCAAATCATTGAGAAGTTATTGAGTACACAAGAATTTGGCTTAGAAATTTCTTCAGTGGAGTTTGCCGAAGTTGTCCTTCTTATATGCGACACTATTGCTTGACCTCGTATATGTCCCATCCAAATATTATCAAATTATCTCAAACAGTATGGGAGTTATGGCCTGCACAAGGTTTCGGCTTCAGGGGAGATAAGTACACAATAAAAAGCGAGAGGTGTCTCTCATGCATGCGACACGCCTACAGGTCCTCTACAAAATATTATCAAAATATTTCAAACTATTAAGAAGTTATGAGAGCACAAAAATTTGGCTTAGAAAATGATTTAGGGGAGATAGCTAGAAAATAAACAAAGTAAGAGTTGTCCTTCTTGCATGCCGCACTCCTACTTGACCTGGTATATGTCCCATTCAAATATTATCAAATTATTTCTTGCAATAGGAGTTATTGCCTGTAGACGATTTCGGTTTCAGGGGAGATAGGCACAAAACAAAAACTGAGATTTCTCTCTCTGGCACGGGGAATGCCTTATGCATGCCGCTACCAAATATTAAAAAAAGAAATAAACCATTAAGAAATAATGGAGTGCACAAGAATTTGGCAAAGAAATTCGTTCAGGGGAAATAAATAAAAATCGAAACATAAGTTGTCCTTCTTGCATGCAACACTACTACTTGATCTGATATATGTCTCTACCAAATTATTAAAAAAAAAAAAATGTGTCAACCCATTAAGAAGTAATGGACTACATAAGAATTTGGCTAAAATATATTTTCATGGGAGATAAAAAAAAAAGAACAGAGCAAGAGTTGTCTTTCTAAATGCGACACTCCTACTTTACCTGATATATGCCCATACCAAATATTATCAAATTATCTCAAACAGTATGGGAGTTATAGGCTGCACAAGCTTTTGGTTTCAGGGGAGATAACTACATAATGAAAAAAGTCAGAGTTGACTCTCTTGCACACGATAAACCTGTTGGACCTTATTAAACTGCTACCAAATATTATCAAACTATTTCAAACCATTACGAAGTTATGAAGTACACAAGAATTTGGCTTAGAAATCCGTTCAAGGGAGATAACTAGAAAAAAGAACAAAGCAAAAGGTGTCCTTCTTGCATGTGACACTTTTACTTGACCTGATACATGTGTCTACCAAATATTATCAAAATCTCTCAAACGGTATGGGAGTTTCGGCTGCACAAAATTTCGGTTTCAGGGGAGATAAGTGCATAACGAAGAAAGTGAGTATTGTCTTTCTTGCACGCGACACCCCGTCTGGTCCTTATCAATGCCTCTGCCAAATATTAATAAAATAGTTCATACCATTAAGAAGTTATAGAGTACAAAATAATTTGGCTTAGAAATTCGCTCCGGGAAGATAACTAGAAAACGTACAAAGCAAGAATTGTATGCAGCTTCGCAAACTACAGTGTTGCATATGAAGAGACTCAATAAAACCGAGTCTCCGATTTTCGTGATTTTATGTGTTGTTTGTTTCTAAAGGCAAACCTTTTTGACTTGTATTTCTTGCATGCGACATTCCTACTTACCTACAAAATATTATCAAATTATCTCAAACAATACGGGAATTATGGCCTGCACAAGATTAAGGCTTCAGGGGAAATAAGTACATAACGAAGAAAATAAGGGTTGTCTCTCTTGCATGCAATGGATAGATCTTGTTGACATTTATCAATTTGAAAAAAAAAATCATAAATATATACCAAGCGGTGTAAGCGCGATGACATTTTTCGCTAAATGACCACGGACGGATGGACACACCGTGTGATTATTGGGCAATCTTAGAAAGTAAACCCACCTCAGTCAGTAGACCTTTCCTGCGGATCCTGCAATTTGCTATGTTGTATATCAATGTACTGTCTTTGCCATCATACATGCGTGTATTGTATCCTCATGGGCTTTGTAGCCTTCTGGAACTTTAAAATAAACTTATCTTATCTTATATCTTATATAACAAACTGGCCCGTATCCCTTCCAATAAATCTTCGAAAACATCAGAAGTTTATTCTTTGTCCCACTTTTGGAGGAAATAACACGTTTTATTGTGAAATCTAAAAAACAAAAAGACAGAGAGAGCATAAAATAATCCGTACAGTAAAAACGCCATCAAAATACTTGACCTACGCTTAACAATTATAAGTTATTGCATAGTTTTAAATTTCGAGACGTCACGCAAGAAATGTTAAACTATGTAATAACCGATTTGTCGCAGTAACTATTATGACCATATCTCACAGATGCCATAATGAGGCTGACTACAGCGTACACCAATCATGCACTTATTCAAAGACATTATATTTCATTTAATGACTTATTGAGACAAAATTAATTATTTGGATTTTGTATCAGGAACACGTGTATTACTACACAGGCTAGCAAATTACCTCCTGACATCTTGCAGCCATCGATGACGGTGTTTTTAAATAAAATTTCATTATTTTTTTTTAGGGTAAAGCTAGGTTCTTACCCACTATCTCAATCAACACGAACTATTTGAGTGTAGGCGATTCTTTCATATCAGGGAAGGTACCTGTTAATTGACAACAGAGTAGTCAGGTAGAATAAGTTAATGTGAGAAGTAAATAAAACCACACATAAACCTAGAAACTGTGTATGTAAAATACCATGGACCCGCACGCGTTGGACCCGCTGTGCGTTTACTAAGCGATCGATACAGCATATCCCTAAGTATCACTGACACATCAAATTCTAATAGTATATGGTAAATCAGTTCTACAAGTCGAATGATTACAAGTAATATCTGTAAAAACAGATAAATGACGTAGGAACGAAAATATATTTGCATACCGTTCGAAAATAATTACACGTATTCTGTATTTATTTTCATTATTTGTCTGTTTAAATTTGTTCTAACCTCGCAGTTTTACCACCATCTTGAAAACACTTTTCAAAGGCATAATTTACAATGAACAAGATGGCCTGTCCATTTACGGTAATAGCAGAAAAGGTCGTTTTGCAGATTTCTTTCGTTTGTATGGCATATATGTGATTTCATACAGTTGCTGACAGCGCTATCTCAGAGCAAAGATCTTATACGAATACGTCAAAAAATTAGCTTAAAGGTTAAGTGAAAACCCCACATGCAGGTAATCTATACACCAGCCCCAAATAGTACTTAAGGCGTAAAAAAAGCTGTGTTTCCATTAACCCGACCGACCCTGTTTCAAACACCCGACTCCGCTATTTTTCTCAGTAAAAATAAAAAAATAAAAAAGTAAAGCACCGACCCTCAACAAAATACCTATATTTTCATAAAATTACAGGCCCGACCCTGTTCTTTTCTGGAAAAAAAATAGAAAAATAAAAAAAAGTTTCTCCTACCTACCGATCAATTTTTTCAGCATGTTAGTGGAAACACAGCTAGTTTTTACGCTGAAACAGGCATACCCGTAGCTAAGTTGCGTTATATTTATTTATTTATTTATTTATTATTTATTTATTTATTCAACATAGATTATCGCAATACCAACAGACGTATATATTGATTAAATCCACTGACGTACTAACTGTTTGTCACTCATGCCGTTTTATGGACAGACAATTAGTTGAATGTCCAGGTCCCTGGACTTGCAGCAGGTAAGCATAATATCCTATCACTACCACACGGCAAAAATAATGTAAGGAAATGCGTCAATATGTTTTCAAAGACAATATATCACATTTTCATCGATATTAAACTTTGTATTGTACTTTTATCATTTATTGATCTGACTAATAATGCCAGTGATTACTGGATATCCGCTCCATGTCACAATTATCAATTCGCATCTATCTTGCACTGAAATGCTACATTTGATCCAAGACACGGAGTAATGAATATTCGTGACACATGCAATCAACGAAAGCAAGACAGCCTACGCATCTTCGCAGACTGATTTCTGTCGGAGGATACATTTCTACGAGTACAGTAGTACAGTAGCGGGCAGCACATATCATTCAACTGATCCGGACATTTGCTTTCTGCATTTGCCCCGAATGTTTTATTTCCTCCACGATACGTTCATTCCCGGCGGCACGCAAAGTTGACACAATGTCGCATCGACGTCGATGACATTGCATCGACTTTGTATAAACGTCATTTGTCCGTTAAGAATAGTTTGACTACAGCAAGAATGTCATGTAGACCGTACGAAACCTTGGGATACATAAATTTGCTCGTGGAATAGTGAATCCTGATCAAACTGTTCTTTCAGAAACAAGCTGATTTGTGTTTGAAATGCTTGTTCAGGTTTATCTGTCTGTATGAATAATAAGTAATATTTGGAACCAAAGGGATTGTCAACACATACACGTACTACACGCGCGCTCGCGAATGTTTGACCTTTTTGTTTGACGGCAGAATTTCGAGTGCTTTCAAGTCTTGTTTATTTCTATCCGACTAATTAAACAAATATTCTGGAAATGTCGTCAAACTTCTGGGTAGCGTGTAGCCTGGAAAACGAACCAGAGTAAAAGAATATGATGGTATATTCCAGGATTTGGTAAGAGACGTTCATAACAATTCAAGAGTAACTTAAAGCTTTATATGTTACAATACGTGTCATGTAATCAACAAAATTACATATATCTTTGTCCGGTGACCTGTTCCTTCTGGTTTCACTTTTCTGTTTGACGTAATACAGCTGGGAACCAAAAGCCTCAGGTCACCGGACAAGATTATATTTTGATCTATATATTGATTGGTGTTTTCAAACAACTGTATGTGTTCAAAAAAAAGCAAAAAAACTTTATTTATATATTTTTTCGCTTGATTTTCGCCGATAATTTTTTTTTTATTTGTTATTTCAGAAAAACATGTCCAGCGAGAAAGTTGTCCAGGACAACATACGCAAACTTCTCTAAAAGGTTCCAGCTTCCTACGTACCATTTATACATTTTCCTCCAATTAGATGAAAAAAAATCTTAAGTTTACAACATTCTGCATGTTTTCTGTGTACGAACCTGTCAGTCATGCCATTATGATGTTAATACTACAGGCAGAAAACGTGCTTCAGACAATTATCAATGAAGTCATTGTACCTTATAAGTCGAGGGCGATGTTTCTGTAAGCAAACAGCAAGGGACCTTACCAAACCCGCAAGAACAGTCCTTTCATAAACGACTCTATTTTATGGTAAAAGGTACAAATTTCTGTCATCAGGTTTAGGAGTCTCTTGCGTTTAGTGACATGCAAAGTTGAAAAATCACTTGAGTATTCCATAATGGCACTTGGTGGACCGTCATAACAGTAATCGGTATCGCGAATATTCAATTTGAAAAAAAAAACAAAAGATGAAAAATTGAGTTCAGCTTGTGCAAATGTTTGTTTGCAGTCTTATAAATCGGACTCTTCTCGTTTCGTCATGTATCTATCGACTCATTTAATATGACGCCAACAAACGGCAGTCTACACTTCATTCTAACCCGTAACATCTAATGAACTCACTCCCAAATTTAATTTTATTTCATTTTATTATACTTCAGTTAACAAGGACTTCTTTGATTATTTATCCATATAGTAATTAAATGGTGTTGTGTAAAGTAAACCTTCTAATTATCTCAGTCGGCGTTCATTGAAGTTTACAAGTGGGATTATTTAACAGTAAGTATCGCGATAATTAGTTTGTAAAGTATGGTTATTGTATATGCTGTTCTCTCAGAACCTGCAGGATGCCATCATGAGACAGCGCACGACAAAACCTACAATGACCTGTATAGTCAGCAAAGACACAGATCATCATAAACTTCCATTAAATATGGCAAGGCTTTTCGTTTAACCGTCTTTGGAAAGCCTGGAGACTGTAGAAGAAGCATGCAAACTGCGCGGATGCTTGATGTTTCTGTTCAAACTGATGAAGGAGGAAATTCCTCCGAAGATTTGGAACATTATAAAAGTTAGTAATTATTTCAAGTTATATCTGTTTGCTTTATCCTTTGGATAAAGAACCACAAGCGCAATTTTCTGTGTGCATTTATTATTTTAATTCGCTTTCGAAAAGGTAAAAAAACATCGTCCTTTTGCCTTTAAACTGGAAAGTCGCTGCGTGCAAGTTTAATTTGGTCTGGGCTGAGCCGAGCTGAGCACATGACCTACTGCCGGAAGAAGCCATGGCAGTGACAGACTATAAAACGTATCCTTGACGACCTTTCAAATATGCATAGACAGGCAGGAGATTAAGATATTAGTATATGTTCAAACAGCACGTAAACCCTTTTTGAAGATATATGCATGGCTATTCATGCAAGAATGACAGAATAACAGATTAGACTTTAAAACTAAAGGGAATCATTTTAAGACAAACTACGCACACAAAATGCTAATATATGACACTAAATGCAATATTGAGTAATACTGAATTCACTGATTGAATTGAATATGTGTACGTGTACTTAGTAGTTAGGAAGAATTGCATAGTATATTGCAATCGCGGAGAAACACACTGTGGTCGGGTCCATCGTGGTTCTGTTTGTGGTTTTCGTATATTCTAGTTTCAGATCGCCA
Source organism: Anodontia alba (assembly GCA_964016985.1). Lineage (NCBI taxonomy): Eukaryota > Metazoa > Mollusca > Bivalvia > Lucinida > Lucinidae > Anodontia > Anodontia alba. The sequence goes on along the minus strand of OZ024827.1, from coordinate 61,845,745 downwards.
TTGAGCTCTTGATTTGTTTCATCACAGCGTTTGTGATTATATGTGTTTCACTCTGATGTTTCACAGATGAGGAACTTAGTTTTTAATTTGGAGCTGCATCAGAATTAAAAGTTTCGTACGATTAAAACTTATTTAAACCCTACCCCCGTCACCCCCGCCCCCACCCTCACCCCCACCCACACCCACACACACATGCTAAATTTTCTACTGATCGTTCCAAGGCTGTCTTCTGTTAGAGTTCATCTTTGTTTTCGCGTCGGGTGAAAACTTATTTATTTATGGTTCTCTTATTTACTTTGAAAATGGTGAATGCTAAATGAAAGGTTGAAGAATGCTGAGTACAAGGAGAATTTAGATTGTTGTCTACAAAAGACAAAGTGTATGAAGTGTTCTGGGACAAAATTATGTTTTCTTTCGCTTTCTGAATGAATAGCAATTTGTTCACGATAAAGCTGCGTAATGATGTTGTATGTCGCGTCCATGACATTTTGAGACATCGAACAAAATTTGTCAATACACTTATTTAAGGAATTCGATTATTTACCAACGTTCCATTGAACAACATAGTATGGTAATTTTGGAGAAAAGGATGAATTGGTACTATATTTGGATAGTCTCCATGTTTGCCAATCAGCACTTGTCAGGCAAGATTATGTTAAACAGCTGATTGCCTTCTTAAACAATTATTCACTGTTGCCTCAATAGTGCACCGTATGCTAAAATTAACACTGGACAATCACACAGAATAACATAAACCAATACCTCAAACCTTTCATTAACATTCGCGCTGCTTCCTGTCAGATACTGTTACAGCATAAAACGAATCGGTCTTACGCTATGTCATATTTATTTGTCCAGTTTTGTTCTGTTTCTGAAACTTGTGTCACATTTCGATGACATTCCTTTCGATCTTTTTTTCATGCATATTACGTTTTACATTGAGCTAAACGAAAAACATAATTACATCAAATATTAAAACAGTCGAAAATAGTGATATTTAACCCAAAGACATGGTAAGGCATATAACAAATCGTCTCGTAGTATAAACCACAAAGCAACAAAGATTAAGTCTAACACCGGGACCACCGCCTTAAGTATGTTTTAACGGGTATAGAGGATTATCACCATCAAATCAGCATATGCGAGCATATGCGAGACAATCAAGATATTTATCTAGCATACGTGGGTGAAAACTATGAAGAGCATGTAGAGAACCAGTCAGCTGCAAATGGATCGTTACAATCATGGGCTACAGAGGCACAAATATACACAGTTTCTTCAATAACAGGAGGTCAGGTCAAAGTCGCTACACAAAATAGTACCTTGTGCTATTCATCTCTAAAGGATCTTGTAGAGAATGAAATTGAAATATATTTATGGCATAAACAGGTCCATTTTAAACTGCTCATCTCAATACATAATCCTGGACACAATACATGTGGTCAACAGGAACTGCCAAAAAAGACAGCTGGTGTGGAAAGTAAAGTACTGCAAAGTAAGCGGTATGATGCAGAAGACAACTTTTGTTGGTTTGAGATGAGTGGAGGTGGACAGCGAGGGGAGCTTAGAGTTTGAAGAAGGTGAGAAGAAGGAGAGATAAGGTCAAAGGGAAACTAAGAAAGAGATGGAAGAAACAATCAACTTCAAAGAAGAATGATGAAGCTAATATAGATAAGGAAGCAAGTGATTTAGTTACCAATTCGTCAGCAAAGACATTAACTCCAGGACAGATAAGTTTATTATCCAGAGGAAATACATTTATAACAAATAACAGAAAGACAGATCTGAGAAAGGTTTTTAGTGATATAAAGGAGTGAGAAAGGCGAATGAGGCTTAGGGAATACTTCTATCAGGAAGATGAAGACCCTATAGCAGAGGAAGAAGAAAAAGAGGGAGAGAAATCGGATAAGAAGAAGAAAAGCAGCAATTTCACACCAGGAAGGGGCCGTAATAGATGGCTGGGTACATACATAGACTGTGTTAGAGACGATATCATTGCGGGATTGAAAGCGAATGTAAAGTGGAATATCACAAAGGAGGAGAAGATCGCGATGAAAGAGCATTTGTCAGATGATACGCTAGTAATCCGACAGGCAGACAAGGGGTCTGGATTTGTGATATTAGACAGGGAGGACTACATTGAGAAACAAAATGCAGAGTTGAAAGATAGCAAGACATATAAACAAACAGATGAGGACTTAACAAAACAGATAAACTCAAAGGTTCGTAGGCTAGTCAATAAAATGTACAAACAGGGAGTAATATCTTCTGAGCTTAGGCAGTATCTTTTGCCGAGTATATGCCACCCTGGGCGACTGAAGGGGAATCCCAAAATACATACAGCAGGGAACCCCATGAGGACAATCATAAGTGGAATAGGTACAGCTACAGAGAAGGTGGCAGAAGGAGAGTTAGAAGAATTTGTAGTGAGAAGTCCAAGCTACATACAGGATACCACATATTTCATTAACCAGGTCAAGGATATCATAGACCTACCTGATGATACAATTCTTTTCTGTTTTGATGTTTGTAAGCTTTATCCTTCTATCCCAAAAGAAGAAGGATCGGAGGCATGTAAGGAGGCAGTAGCTTCACCAAAGACGAAGGGGATAAGAGATGAAGATGTGATAAGCATAATGAGACTGATGTTAGAAAATAATAACTTTCAATTTAATGGTCAACATTATCTGCAGGTAGATGGCACGACAATAGGATCACGACTAGGCAAAATCTATGTCTACACATATATGAGAAAAAAGGATGAGCAGTTATTGCAGTTTCCTCAGAAGCCGTATCTTTACAAGCGGTACATTGATGATGGTATAGGGATTTGGACGGAAGGATAGAAAAGCTTACTGGAATTTGCAAATCATGTAAATACAATACATCCAAGAATAAAGATGACCCTCAGATGGAGCAAAGACAAGATAGAGTACCTTGATACATGGGTTAAACTTAAGGATGGAAAGATAGAGGCATGCCTCTTCTGTAAGAAGACGGATAAGCATTTATACCTCCAGAGAGACTCTACCACCCAAAGCATACAAATAGAAAAGCTTACTGGAATTTGCAAATCATGTAAATACAATACATCCAAGCATAAAGATGACCCTCAGATGGAGCAAAGACAAGATAGAGTACCTTGATACATGGGTTAAACTTAAGGATGGAAAGATAGAGGCATGCCTCTTCTGTAAGAAGACGGATAAGCATTTATACCTCCAGAGAGACTCTACCACCCAAAGCATACAAAAGCATGTATACCTTATGGCTTAGGTTTGAGACTCAAGAAGATCTGTAGCGAAGACAAAAGTTATGAGGAGCAGAAGGATGTTTTGCGGTCTCAACTGATGAGGAGAGGGTATAAAGAAGGGATGATAAACCGTGAGTTTAAGAAGGTGGACAAGGTTGAGCGAGGAGAGGCCCTAAAAAGGATGAATAGAAAGAAACAAAATGATAGAGTCCCGTTGGTTCTCACTTACTCAAGCCATTTACCAGATATTCACAGTATAGTGAGATCAAAGATGCATATTCTCTACAGGTCTGAGAAAATGAAGAAGGTTTTCAAGAAACCACCTCTTGTAGCGTACCACAGGGGAGCTAATCTTGAGGATGTACCAATGCATGGCAACTCAAACAAGATAATGAACAAGGAGGACAGGAACAAGACTGTACCGTGTGGTGAGGAAAGATGTAAAGTATTTTCACATATTAATCCATCTAGAAGCTTCTACTCCACAAATGGGGATGAGTTTGAGACACTGAATGGTGGTGACTGCAAGTCAAGGAATGTAGTCTACTTCTTGTCCTGTAAGAGGTGTAAAACTCAGTATATGTTGGTGAAACGGAAAGAGCGGTGAAGGCAACGGGTGAAGGAACCGAGGGAATAAGGGAAAGCCTGTTGCTATACATTTTAATCAAGGGGGTCGTGAGGTGGGGGTGGGGGGGGGGGGGGCACAAAGAAAATGACCTAGAAGTACAAGTAATAGAGAGTGTTAAAGACAACAGACTGTACTACAGAAAGATCAGAGAATTTTGGATGAACAAACTGAACACAGTCAACCCATTTGGAGTAAATGTGAAATCCAAGTAGTACTGCTTAATGAGCTGAGGCACCGTGGTCCCCGTAGCTTCACCTATGTTCTTGGCCATGATTCGGGTCGGCCTGCACATTCTTGCAGTCCGACGGAGTCCGTGCTGGGTGTGGGGAATGGCTATTGATCTGAGTCCCGCTTGTGGGCAGTGAGGACTCTACTCAGACTGTGTATAGGTGCAGGCCGATTTGGTTATTCACTGTACCGCGATTCTGGGTGGGAGAGGCGGTGTCCTTAGCTCATTTAGGGATAGACATGATAGGATTACCTTCATTCTCATAAAAATTAGGTTGCAACAGTATTAACTTAACTGTATACTTTTAGTAATCTCATTAACTTCATCTTATTGAAATAATTATATTCTGTAATTACGGTTTTTATGGTATTAACCCAGGTTCGGCTGGACCCGGATGTACACTGCCTTTGCAAACAGTGTAGATCCAGATCGGTTGGCTTCTGAAGAAGCCATCTGATCTGGATCTGCACTGTTTGTCATTGAGTATATGAGTTTGAATCAAAAGTATGGATCGGGTGGTCTGGCTGGCTGGCATCTGGGGTTATTCAGCATGAAAATGGTACTTACAATGCTATGTTATAAACATACAGTATAGTAAGGAGATTTAAGTGTATGAGTTATTATCATTAATATTATTATTATGTTTTTATTATTATTATCATTATTATTATTTTTATTATTATTAATGTTAGTGTTGTCAGTGAGCTATATTTCTGCAAATATACAGGGGGTAGAAAACGTATCAGTTTATTATTTCTTTAATTTTTGCCATTATTATCAATTTATTTATTTTGTATTTATTTCTTATTTATTTATTTTTCTTTAATATTTTCTTATTATTATTGTAATTATTATTATAAGTATTAGTATTATTGGTATTATTATTTTTTTGTTTGTTAATTGGTGTTGTCAATGAGCTATGTTTCTGCTAATATATAGGGGGTAGATAATATATCAGTTTGTTATTTCTTTAATTATTATGATTATTTTTATATATTTTTTATGTTGTTATTTATTTATTTATTCATTCATTTTATTTAATATATATATATATATATATATATATATATATATATATATATATATATATATATATATATATATATTCTGTTTTTATTTTTTGTTTGAATCTCAATATCATTGTGGTGTTATTTTATTATACCATAGCTTCTTTATAACAGAGTGGCTAGGGTCCAAAGAAAACAACTGGTTTAGTAGGTAAACCGTGTTACATTTAAATAAAAAATGTATGATGTGTTTGGAAATATATCCATTTCCGATCATTCGGTCATTTTTCAGTATAACCTGTACAGCCCCCTGGTGGGGGAGGTGGGGGGGGGGGGAAGGGGTGGGGTGTGGAGGTTGGGGGAGGGTTGGAGTTGGGGTTTAGGTGGGTGTCATCTCTGAACCATGTTATAAAAGGCTATGTTATGAGAAGAAAGTGTATTACTACGCTGAATTTTAAGAGGATGTGTAGGCAGCTTTTATTGTATTATTTTCACAACTATGGTTCTTTAATTTTTATTTCTTTTTCTTTGATTTCATTTATTTATTTATTATTAATATTTTTTAATTTTATTATTTATTAATAATATATATCATATATTTATTATTGTTTCTTTTTCTATTTACTAAGGACTAGTTTTTTTCATTGTGAACTGCAAACCATTACGTGGTACGATTGTTGAAAAGGTCTAAATAACACTGTTATTCCAGTTTTGGCGCCAAATGGCAGTACGACGTCTTGGCGCTGGTAATCGTATGTTGTGACGTCGTGACAACGTTGGGCATAATATCTGTATTCAAAATGGTTGATAGTATTGATAAGAAGATGGTGTAGCATTGAAAGAACTTAACTCTCTTGAAAAAGGCTTTCATTAGCCGAAACGTTGAGATTTGATTGTGAAATAAACTGTGCAAAAATATATGAACGAAGTTATTATCTAACATGACGTTAAAATTTCTTCCTAAAATATGGCAAATACATGGATATTTATTGCTGAAAAAAAATGAGAAGCTTCTGCATTGCGAAAACTACTCACATGTTTGCAGCAAATATATCAATGTATCTGAAAATACCTTAACTACGACATGAACGAGTTTATCATTAACGAGCTCGTTTAGCTAACAATACTTTGAAAAACTGGGCCCTGATTGCCAAGTCCCACCAACAGTTCTTCCTGTATAAATATATTTACTGCAGTAGTCCTGGATAGTCCGACCTCTTTTCTTCATACCCGACTTATCTTAAAATTGCTAATATTTATTTAGTTATCTAGTGATGTGATTAACGGATACGGATGGAATGGCAGACCCAGTCCTACCTGTTCGAAAATGTTTCAGTTGTATTCGATTCGACAAATAAATCATCTATGCATAATATGTACGAGGGCTGTTCAAAAATAACGTGGACTTTTGCTCTGACAGGAAATTCTTTCGACACAGAAAAACAAAAATTATATGACATAAAACGGCTGTTTTTCTTCTTTTCTCTGTGTAAATTTCAAACAATTCGCACATGTAATTAAAAAGATATCGTTCATCCAAGCTAGTACCCTTCGCCGTCTCGGAGCACGGCAAGCGTCCCACGGCGACGTCGCCGAAGTCATTTGTTTCTCCGGATCTCGCTGGCGTAAGTACACAATTTCACTTCTTCTCAAAGTACTCCCCACGGTGCAGAATGCATCGGCGGTGGCGCTGTACACACTGGTCAAACATGTTTTCGTACCACTGCTCGTCTAACTGACTCACGATCGTTTTTACCGCAACCCTCAAACCCGAAAGACTCTTGAATTTTCTCCCCTTCAGCTGCTTCTTGATAGTTGGGAAAATAGAGAAGTGCATTGGAGCTAGGTCGGGTGAATACGGGGGATGGTTAACAGTCCCAAATCCTATAAGGTTGATTTCCAGTCTGGTTGATTCGGCGGTGTGGGGAGACGCGGTGCAGCAGAAAGTAATCCATTGGTAAGCCCGGTCGCTTCTTCTTCAGAGCAGACACCAAGTCGCGACGAAGAACCTGAAAAATAAACAATTCATGCAAAATTTAGAGAAATATTTTACGGGATATTTTGTTTTTATAACATGTTGTTTTAAATTAAAGCTATATGTGAGTAATATTTACCTTAGAATAATACCCGTCATTAACAGTAATATCCTTTGGAACCGCGTGCTGTAGAATCATATCCCGCCTGTCGCAAAACATAATAAACATATGTTTGCCTCCTGACTTGGTCACTCGCGCTTTCTCCGGAGGAGGGAACCCTGATCTGTTCCAAACCGCTGACTGGCCCCTCATTTCCGGATCGTAGAACCACATCCACTACTCGTCGGTCGTTATGATCCTGTCGAGGAAGTCATTTCCTTCTTTCCTGTAGCGCCGCAGAAACGCCCTAGACTCCTTCACCCGGCGATCCTTCTCGAAGTCTTTCAGGAGTCGCGGGACCCACCTGGCGTGCACCTGAAAGTTCAAGCGTAATAATAATAATAATAATAATAATAATAATTATAATAATCGTTTATCGATTATTGCAATCATTTTAACTTTTCTAAGAACATAATTGAATGGTATCTATATAACTCGCAATGACATCAGCACACATAAACAACCATAATTTGTTTGGTGAATCCTTACAGCATATGAATATTAAAAATGACAGATAATTTCGGATCAGTTGAATAAAAAAAATGTCTTAAATTAAATGAAATACCTTGGACATCTTCAGTTTCTCCACCAAAATAGTATGAACAGTTCCCACGCTCATGTCAAACTTCTCTGCCAGATCGCGAACCGTCAATCTTCGGTCTTCCTTCAAGGCGTCGTGCACTGACGTAACCAGACGTTGATTTATTTTAGGTTTCCTGCCCCTGCCTTCTTCTTCTTGCAACGATGTTCTGCCGTCTTCGAACCGTTTGAACCACTTAAACACCAGCGAACGGCTAACAGTTGATCTTCCCGGTAGTTTGAGTGGGCGTTTTCCCGATATCCCGACAGAATTTGATGACAGCCCGAAATTCCGTTCTCTCTGTTGACGCCATATTGTGTTATGCCCTTGGCTCGTTCAAACTGTTTACTTCCGTCTCAAACGTTGAAATGACGTCAAAATTACGCTTGACGTTCGCTGAACGTCACGTTGCGACGTCCCGAAATTTCAAGCTGATTGTAAAGCAAAAAATGTCATGTGTATTTCTGGATTTTACTGCAAATTTGCACCTGCTCCGAGAACCTGTTACTATGGTAATTCAAACGGCGCGTGCAGGTATTCGGTGAACATTTTCCCTCTCAAATTCGGATAATCGAATAGCACGAATGTAGCCGTGCATGAAGGTACCATTTCTATTCATGTAGCTTATTTAGTTATTGCGTGAGATCAAAAGTCCACGTTATTTTTGAACAGCCCTCGTATGATGTATCATTCTAAATCAATAGATACATACATAAAATATGCTTTGTTCGAATTCCTATTATCCTATCATCGGTGTGATTAGTCCTCAATATTTTTTTATGAAACAACACACCTTGGTCTATTAATAGCAATTCAATCAGAAATCTGTCTATTTCGAAGTTATGTCTTTAATGCACTTTACGGTTTCAGGAGGACGAAAAACCAGGGCTCAGTTGTCCAAAATATGCGATCAGCGAAGACTTTGATCAGACTGCGTGGATGCCTTACATGCCTTATTGTGTAGGTTTTTTCGTGCGCTGGCTCTTATTATATTTACACGAACCGAGGAATAATCTTGTTTTATTTCTTTTAATTAAAGCTCAGTGAATTGCGGGATTGTTGGTTTGAAATTTATGCATTTCAAAAGTTCCCAGTTCGGAAAAAAGCTTTATAACCTGTGGTGGCTTCAAAATAGAAGCCAGTGGCTTCTAAAATATGGATTCTTTAAACGGAAAGAATTTACAGGGAGCAAACCCTTTCCTTTTGGAACAGCCCCTATTTTAGAGGCAATACATTCTTTACTATAAGGCTCCATATTCTTAAAAAAACATTTTTTGATCCAAGAAATGTTTGATAAATTGATATATGATATTAATACAATAATAAAATGTGGCAGTTTACAGCCTGTAAAATTTCAGTTAGTCTCTCGCTCTTGAAATGAAATCATTTTTATCGTATCTCTGAAAATGTTGCCAACATTAATTCAGAGATACGATAAAAAAAAATCAGTTAATTTTTAATCCAGATAAAACACGATAGACTAACTGAAATTTTACAGGCTGTCAGACGCCACATTTTATAATCGTATTAATACTATATATAGCGATTATTATTTGGCAGTTTTCATATCATACCCCATATCAACCCGAGACAACCATATCAGCCCGAGGGTCGAAGGCCCGATGGCTGATATGGGGTATGATATGAAAATTGCCATATCATAATCTATTTATCATACATTTTTCTTTCTGACAAATTTGCCTATTTCATATCGTATGCGGAGTCAAAGGCAAGACTGCCGAGTGCTCCAAATGTGGTGATATGGGTTTTTTGCCCGAGCAGAAAAGTTGTATCACCCACGTGACCTGGTCATACGTTTTTTTTTTTTGTTTTTTTTTTTTTTTTTGTTTTTTTTTTTTTTTTGCGAAACCTTGCCCTTAACTTTGGTGCAGCTCCAGATTACAAGTATGCGCTTGGTCCGTATACAGATCATCTACCTCATCACTGAAACGGCGCGTAAAACACATATAATCATACACAATGGTGAAAACATTCAAAGGATTCAGTGGCGGTCTGAAGCCAGACAACACTACTACTGACACTCCTACTTAAGAAATTTAGCAGTTAAAAACAGGCTGATCTAAGTCTTCGCTGGGAACACATTTGATCTTGTAAGAAATGCTGTGCTCCGGCTCATATCATAGTAACCCTGAATATTAGGACACCATAATTTCTTACCATTGTTACCCTGACTATTAGGACACCATAATTTCTTACCATTGTTACCCTGAATATTAGGACACCATAATTTCTTACCATTGTTATCCTGAATATTAGGACACCATAATTTCTTACCATTGTTATCCTGAATATTAGGACACCATAATTTCTTACCATTGTTATCCTGAATATAAGGACACCATAATTTCTTACCATTGTTATCCTGAATATTAGGACACCATAATTTCTTACCATTGTTATCCTGAATATTAGGACACCATAATTTCTTACCATTGTTATCCTGAATATTAGGACACCATAATTTCTTACCATTGTTATCCTGAATATTAGGACACCATAATTTCTTACCATTGTTACCCTGAATATTAGGACACCATAATTTCTTACCATTGTTACCCTGAATATTAGGACACCATAATTTCTTACCATTGTTACCCAGGATATTAGGACACCATAATTTCTTACCATTGTTACCCTGAATATTAGGACACCATAATTTCTTACCATTGTTACCCTGAATATTAAGTAAAATTAGGACACCATAATTTCTTACCATTGTTACCCTGAATATTAGGACACCATAATTTCTTACCATTGTTACCCTGAATATTAGGACACCATAATTTCTTACCATTGTTACCCTGAATATTAGGACACCATAATTTCTTACCATTGTTATCCTGAATATTAGGACACCATAATTTCTTACCATTGTTACCCTGAATATTAGGACACCATAATTTCTTACCATTGTTACCCTGAATATTAGGACACCATAATTTCTTACCATTGTTATCCTGAATATTAGGACACCATAATTTCTTACCATACTTCTTCTTAATATGAAGAACTCCATAAAATATATATAAAGTGATGTTTGACTTGATAACAGTCTATACCCTAATTAGGCGCCGTGAAGTGCGTCGTAGAATCTGTGACTGTATTGTTTGTTCAGGCCTGTCTGTTTGAATATTTAGGGTAAATACGGTGTTATTAGTCTGTGGTTTAAATGCATACATAAACTAATGAGTATAGAGTCATATTACTTGAAATATTAGCAACACTACTTAATTTTGCGGGTCATCGTTTCGCATTGTCCCATTCGTGATTTATGGTAGAGAAATGGTCCCTTGGCCCCATCTAAGTACCTCAGTGTTTATGGGCATGGCAGATATCTTCATGACATGACCTAGATCATTTTAACAAACCAATGCCTTTGAGACTTTATATGAAATTGACCCAGGTTTGGATTGACCCAGTGGTTTCTGAGATGTTCCAAGAGCGTGGACGACGGAGTCTGCCTATATTCTAAGTTCACCTATGAGCCTAAAGACTTTAGAATACAAAAAGTGTATTTTGAGACCGATTTTTACAGCTGTTGCCAATATACAATATGTTTAGAAAAGAGTTCACCCAAAGAAAAACATCAATTTTTGAGGATATAATCGTCTCAGTCTGAAAAAGGCTAAATCTCGCTTGGGTTCAGCGGGGATAGGGGCACAAGGAAAATCCTGGACAGGGATAAACTTTTGCAGGGACCCGAAGCCAACAGAATTTGGACTGGGCCCACTATGTTTTTAGAGAAATGTCTATTCTCACATGTAGAAACTTCAAATGGCAATCTGGGGCCCTGGACTAAGACACAGACACTTGGGGTAAGTAGAGCGTATGTTGCATTTTTATCCTCTTAATTTTGCATTTAAATATCTCACTGAGTAACATACGAAGTCAGACTATGTTTTGGTTTCGTCTAAATATGCTTTTGAAAAAACACTAATATAAGATAACGCCGCCAAGATGAAATCTGACTCCGCCTTCTTTGAACGGCGATATGCTTTCCTGTTTGAGACAATCAGGTAAATTACTTATTTCACTCCATTTTGCAAGTATTTACCTTTACGATGATACGCATAACGTTCTAGAATTATTTTCAAGTCTTGCCATTTTTGACAAAAACTCTCTCAAAAACGATCGAGTGTTCTTCTAATTCAAAATTGCACAAATTTTCCACCTTTAACTAGATAACGTGTACTGGCTCCAGGCTTAACTCAACGATACCCCGGAAACAACAATTTCAAGGCCAGTAATTTCAATCTTCGACAGCACTTGTTTCCAGGATATCACGGAGGTGCACAGCTAAGCCAGGAGCCAGTGCACGTGATCTATTTATAGGTGGAAAATTTGTGGAAGATTCAGCTTACTTGTGAAAATTTGAATAAAGCATTGTCTTTAAATTAAAAAAAAAAACAATAGAAAAAAGCAAACACAGTTCCACAAACTTTTAAACGTGATTATCAATAAGGATAATATGCTGACGAATTAGAAGTGAAAACCCGCTGGTAAACTTTACCGTTATCTTGACAAAGCGAACAATCTATTTATTTTTGTAATGTAGATAATTTCTGAAAATGTAATGTTTAAGGAAATGTTTCAACTTAATTAGTTCATTCTGTGAACGATTTCTAACAAATAGTATTTATAATGGAATAAATTTTTAATTATTTTAGAGTAATACAACGTGTAAAAGTGACTTGTATGCGTGTACAAGTGATAAAATTGTTTCTCTAATGTTTACAGAAGAAAGAGCATAAACAATGAAACAAATATATGCATATTATATATGGCGTCAGTTTGAAAATTCATTACACATTTTACTAAAGATTGTTGGATCACACTGTATACTAAAATTGCTCTTGACTGAACCTAGGATTGAAGTTAAAACGGGTACAATAAAAAAAAATTAACAGACACATGCAAATGTAGGTTACGTTGATAAGGTTTTGCATATTTTGGTATGTATGGTGTCTTTACTGTGATGTTTCACTGATTGAATATGAAGCCTCAGTGCGAACCCAACAATCATTTTCTATCTTTTTTTACAACATTGGATTTGGTAGCAGTAAAATCGATTTAACTTACTACTCATTACGAAAACACGCCTATTCAAATATATAGACATTTTTTCCTCCAAAAACTGAAAATTTTCAAATAAAAACTCTGATGTATTTCATATTTCTGCTCAAAACATAGATTGTGGGTACTCGTTAGAACCGCCTCACGGAAAATAGATTGTGGGGACTCGTTATGTTTTCGTGATGTGACCTTTTTCTACCTTGTTCTTTGTACTGCCTTACATGTACGACTGCTCGTTGCGGGGCTTCTGTTTCATGTTTGTCATGTTCGTTGTTTTATTGTTGTAATTGGTGGGTCTTGTCTAGCATTTTTGCCGCCTTGTTGGGAAAGAGAGACCTGGTTGCTTGGTTTTTCCTTGATTTCATCACGAAAACATACCTACATAAATTTGACCCCCTTAAACCCCACTTTATATAGTAAAACTGGGGTTTACATGGGTATAATTTTTTTTTTCTAATTTCTGCTCAAAAACATAGATTGTGGGTACACGTTAGAACCGTCCCGCCGAGGTGGTTCTAACGAGCACCCATAATCTATGTTTTGAGCAGAAAGATGGAAAACATCAAGAGTTTTTTGTCTGAACATTTACAGTTTTTGTATATATTTGAATAGGCGTGTTTTCGTAATGTGTGGTTTGTGTACTGTCTCATGGTTTGTTTAGTTTTCCTCTTGGTGGCATAGGTAGGCTATTTTCCGTGACTATGACTCTTCCAAGATATGTGTAGTATCTCTCATGCTGACATGTTTTTAACATTTTATGTGTTGAACATCGTTTCACGTAACAGAGGCACTTTACTTACTACCTCTCAGTCTAAAAGTACCGCCCATGACATGACCTAGTTTCAGAGCAATGCCCTTCAGTATAATATCCTAGGCTGGACACACCGACTACCAAATACACAGTTTTTACTTCTATTATAGAGGGTATTACCTAAACATATACAAGTGTCATTGAGTTTCTTTAATGAACTAACAACAATGGAATTATGGCGCCTCTGTCTGCCCTTGATACGAAAAAGATCTTCAAAGCGTTCAGTATGAGAAAACCCTTAGTATGGCTTGATCAAATAGTGTAGACTCAGCTCAGACGATCTCATCTACAATATTTGCCACTCTTTCAGCAGTTTTGCAGATACATCTATTAGAAGTGAAATAGACTTGTTCAAATATTGAGAGAAGTAAGATAAGAAATTTTAGGTATGCTAATATTTAAGGCAAACACGGTAAAACCATACCAGTAAATGAGCCCACCAAGTAGAAATATGCCCCCGGGTCATGTGCGGACAGCGGCCCAGACCAGACTGCGCGGGGCAATCACAGAATAATTGGATACTACAGAATGTATAAATGCAGAGCAAAGGCCCGGAAGGCACTTTGCTCATGCACAGGATGATCTGAATCTACGTATTTTACGCATCATTGAAAGCACTTTGACCTAAGTACGCTTTCCTTCTCAAAGTAGGTGAACATTGGTTGGGGCCGGGGGAGACGTAAGTGTTTTTTTTGGGGGGGATGCGGGTGGGGGTAGGGGGATCCCGCATTTAACATAAGGATTGGGAGTGAACATAGACAATATCCCTTGATACAAAGACGCATGTCGACACTGAGAAAACAGTGGCGTCAACTGGCATTTCGCTCTGAAGCTTACCTGCTGAGGAAATAGTGTACAAAGACATATTAATACCCAGATATGTTCCGCAGACTCTTCCAATTAATTAATTATCGGGGCGTTATTGCCTGTTACTTAATACATTTGTACCGCCGTACTATATACTATGGTGTATATATTTCTCAGTCAATTCATTTTACCAGAACATCTAGTCAATACAGTGACTTCAATGATAGAATAAAAATTTAACTGCTAAACTTCTTGAGCAAGAGTACTGTTATCATAAATTGCATAAAACATTTTCTAAGTTTTATCGCAGTCATTCAAATATAATGTTGGTTTGAAAACACCGGAAGTTTATAACGACTTAGTCTCTAAATTCAGAAAGACTGTTGACAAAACTGATTTTTCATATTCGTCCGCCGATATTGTACACAGTATGATCAAAATCATATTCCTTCAAAAACTTGACGTTTCCTTTGCTTGTGTTCATTTATTCGCTTTATAAAAGCATCGGAGTGTATAAAGCTCATATATTTAAATACAGAATTTAGCGTTATCAACATTAGCAGGGAACTATTTTGGGGGTGATTTTAGGTAGTTATTAGGTACATGTAGGTATTTTTTTCAGCCGAACGGACAGTTGAAATGCTGTGTAGTAAATCTGGTGGCGGTAAACCACCCCACAAAAATTAGTTGATATTAACATATAAATTGTCATCTTTTGTTATGTGTGTACTTTCGTTTGTCATTCAGAATACAGTCGACTCTCGTTATCTCGAATTCCAATGGATTATCTAAAACACTTCGACATATCCGTACCTCGACATACTAGATTTGCGGAAGTGAGGAAAACAATAAATCGAAAAGTCACATTTAACAAATGAATATGTAATTTGACGCCTGGTTAGAGATATATTGAAAATATTGTGGAAAAGAGGAGAAATTGCTCCTTA
This sequence comes from Anodontia alba, assembly GCA_964016985.1. NCBI lineage: Eukaryota > Metazoa > Mollusca > Bivalvia > Lucinida > Lucinidae > Anodontia > Anodontia alba. Next base: position 61,830,254 of record OZ024827.1, on the reverse strand, counting down.
GGTCCTTAGGAGCAATTTCACCTGTTGTTAGATTTCCATGTTAAATCGGGGATCAGATTTTCACTTCGAGATAAGCGGTCATTCGAGATAAGCGATGTCGAGTTAACGAGAGTCGAATGTACATATTTTCTCTGTTACTGTTGCTGCTGCTGTTGCAGATGAATCATTGGTTTAGGCCTTATATAAAGAGAAATTGGTGCTGTATGCAAATGTCGATGCAATATGCAAATCATCTTAATGAAGTGTACACAGAGAAGCTTAAGAATGGATATGTCTTGTATTTTGATTAAATGAAAAATTCTTCACTGACATCATTCATCAAAAAGCAAAGCCATTCATTTTATTACAGATCCTTGAAAAAAAAAACAGATCGCATTTAGTACAGATATTAAACAGCACCGCCATTTTTAGAATGAATCATGTGTGAGCAAGCGTTAGCAAAGAGCTCTTATTACGCATATGGGTCGCACCATGCGAAAACGTGTCTTCGGGGATATGCGGACAGCAAAGGTTCAGATCAGCCTGCGCTTCCTTGAAGTCTAATCAGGACCTACATTGTCCGCTACAAAATGATTAGATACTACAAGGAGTATGAATGGAGAGGCCCGATTTTGCTTAAAGCAGTCGATATGGAAATACTCCGACATAATGACCACAGTCACGTAACACAGCCCTCACAAGGCATCGGATTAGGGTTTACATGAATTGACAACACACACCAGCACTTCATCATTAAACAGACAGAACACACGAAGAGCAACTTGATTAGAAATATGGTCTTAGAAAGGTAAACGGTATAAGTGTTCGGGTCTAAAGCTTGGTTTTATGGACGTCCCAATCCTTCCTCTTAATCCTGAGTTCCACCTATACATAATTGTTCGCTCAAAAATAAAGGCTCCCAGTGTTAAATTCCCGTTCAAGACCATTTTCCTAGCCTAAACTTTAGAGACAATCGACCCACCAGTGCTGTCAGTGCTTTGATTACAAGGGAGACGCATTTCGTGACTTATTGTTTGCCTTCCTGAACACCAGGGCCCAGTTGTTCAAAGCGTCATTAGCTTAACGAGCTCGTTAGTGGTCAAAATGTTAAATGTTCTAATAAGTACAATATCTAATTCACAGGTATTTCTGCTGAAAAAAAAATGTGAGTAGCAAATGCAAAAGCTACTCATATTTTTTTTTTTCAGCAAAAATATTAGCATATATGCCATATTTAATGATCAAAGTTTTAACGATACGTTAACTAATGCATCGTTAGTTTTGAACAAATAAGCCCAGGGCTTCGTTCAGAAGAGCAAAGTGAAAGCGAATGTTTTGCCCTGGATCCCTGTACATAGTGACGAGTGCCAACAGGAGCGGAGATACAGGGCAAAACGTTCGTGAGTAACTCGCACGTCTGAACGCAGCCCAGGGCTCTGTTCAGTAAAGAAATCACTCGCGAGTAGTAGTATTCCACAAACTATTTTGCATCTTCTGAACGATTACTGTAGATTCGTCTAAAGTGACCTCAATTTGACGAATAGCCGTTATTCTCGTTGACGAGACTTGATGTTAGATCAAATGAATTATGTCAATAATATTAATTTTATAACGGACCGGTTGTATAGTATCAACCCAGTAAACATTACCATATTTTTTGTTATGAACAAGCATACATGTATAAAAATTTATTCGCACAGACCGCCATTTTGGTTGTGCCAAAAGACAGCTTGAAAATAGTTCGCGGATACTCGCTACCTTCCGCCGTAAACTGTCACAAATGAACGGCAAGTTTGCAATGGTGTCCGAGTAACCGCGAACATTCTGGTTAAATGAACGCAGCCCAGAGCGCGTCTAAAAAAGGTCTGCTCATACGAGGCGCATCCCCTGAGTTTACTGTTCGTTGTGTATATGCTTCAAAGAAAGACGTGGCTGGCGAGTCTAGTCGTGAAAATCCCGTTACTTACTGGAGTTACTGAGATTTTAATTTTTTGCTCATTTGTCTCCCATTAATATTCACGAGGAACCAATGACATCATTGGTTCTGATGACTTATTTTAAAAGTGTTTTAAAAACTTTAATTTGAAAATATTCAAAGAATGTTTGCAGAGAGATCACATCTGGATCTCTGAGAAAAAATATTGCGCTATCATCTGCGTATAGCATCAACTTGAAATCATCACTTATACCATGTCATTAATATAACATAGGAAAAGTAACAGGCCTAAGACACCGAGGTATACCATAGGTTAAATTTTCTAAATCTGAAATAGTAAGATTAATATTGACTACCTTTGTCCTATTTGACAAGTATGAGTAAAACCATTCCACAGACTCAACCCCCATTACCCTAAGCTTTTTAAAAAGTAAAGTTTAAAATAAATTTTAATTCCATTTTCTGAAGTTATTTATTGATATTTTTTTGTCATAATCGTTCGGAATGTAATTTTCAACAAATTATGGGATTTAAATAAAATTTAAATTTCCAAGTAAAATTTAAAAAGAACCGGTGACATTATTGAATAGTTCATTGTGGGATAGCTTTTTTACTAAACTATAAATCGCAACACAGGTTACTACGAATTTTTAACCAATGGGCATTTTAAATGTGGTTTTCAACATTATTGTCGTCACAATAATATCTTTACATTGAGGTATTCTGCAGTTAGGGGATGCGTCAACTTTAAAGAATTTGCTCCCAACGAAAGCCAACATACTTTTTTAGAGTAAATCACTTTTCAGAAAGGAAGTAAAAACCATACGAACAACTGACTTCCCTATAAGGGTAGCCATGATCGTTAAGCATGAAAATGATAAAGCTGTGACTAGATTATAATATTAATGTGTAATCCCTTTCAAACCGCTAATTTGCATACCAATCCCAGAATATGAATGGAATGGCTGAAATGAAAATGAGCCGTAATGTGAGAAACCGAACCCTTCTGATATGTACGCCCAACAAAGACTCCAATCGGCATGCGCTTCCACGCGGCAGTCTGATCGGAATCTTCGTTGTCTCATTACGAAAACACGCGTATTCAAATATATAGAAAATTTCACTTCCAAAAACTGAAAATTTTCAGATAAAAAGCTCTGATATTTTTCATATTTCTGCTCAAACCATAGATTGTGTGTACTCGTTAGAACCGCCTCGGTGAGGCGGTTCTAACGAGTACCCGCAATCTATGTTTTGAGCAGAAATAAGAAAAATAATTTATACCCCTGTAAACCCCAGTTTTACTATATAAAAGCGGGGTTTAAGTGGGTCAAAATTATATAGGCGTGTTTTCGTGACGTGAAGGAAGAAACTTTGCATATTTGGCTATTTAAAATGCGCCCAGTGAAGATTTTGCTCAAACTGCGCGAATGCACAGGTTGATCTGAATCTTCGCTGGCCGCACATTTCTGAAGGTATGTTTCTAAGGTTGTGGCTCTAATGTTAACATCTGAATGTATGTGAATTTTCTATTCTTCTTGCATTACTTCTATAGACCTACTGTTTACTGTTTTATTGTGAATGAAAAAAAAGAGAATCAACATTTCATTAGAAATAATTTGTTCTTTCAATTTCTGTGATTTATTTTAAAATGTTTCCATTACAATTAATTCATGGCCAACAACTGCATTGATCTAGCAATTTCTACAGGGAAATGAATTTCCTTCATGTTTTTTAAAGAAAGAAATATTTTCTTGTTCTCTGCTGATTGTTAAAGTGATTAACAGGGCCCATGTTTTCAATCAATGTAAAAAGATGAACACTATAAATCAAATTGGTGATTTATTGCTACTGTTCCTTAGAGAGCTCTTATTAATGGATAAAGACACTTCTGAAAGGACAGCCACTCTTTAAAAATGGACAGTTTGAATGTATTGTATATTACATTATTTGTTTTAAATGACATGAGATGGAATTGCCTGCTATATACCTAAAGTTTGTGTTCATTTGCAGACTCGAATATCTAATTGACGCAGAATGTACTGGTTGCACCAGGGAGAATAAAGACTTACATACGTGATCATGTCTTCATATTGCTTAAGTCATATTCTTTTCGAAGGCTGGGGTAAAAATATAAAATTTGGATTTTAAAGAAAACACTCATAGTTTCTGCATGTACTAGTTTCCATAATATAGAGTAATAATTTCCATGCTTATTTACAGGCAAATATATAATAGAAAGTGGTCCGTTTGAAGTTTTAATAACGCATATACATTTAAAAGCATATGCACTATACGAACATTACATATGACAAATGTGTACAGTTCATTTACCTAGGGCTCCAGATGTATTGTTGATGGGTGGTAGAAATTATTCTATTATTTAACTAAAATATAGCCCCAAAATTGTATAGGAATCAACTATTGCTTATTTGCACGACTCGCAGTTGTCCTTATAAATGTGTACACAAAATTTTATCAAAATATATGATACGGCTATTTACATGTTTCAATTTTTTGTCTCTGCTTAGCCTCGGGCAATAAAAAAGGTATTTGGTAAGCTTTTTGGCTAGAGATTTTGAGCTTTGGGGTGTTATTCTTTGTGCCTCGGTCAATGATTATTTCATAAGTCAAAGCCTTTAGTTCAGTCTTGTCAATACCAATGTGTAAAATTGTATCAAAATAACCCATATAATTGAAGACCTACGGCGATTTCCTGTGGTTTCACAGTTTTGGTCAAGGCGTTGCCTGGGTTAATGAAAAGTATCATGTAGCAATTCCTTATGCTGCCAGTATTAATATGTACTGTACATAAGGTCAAATTTGTTTCAAAGTAGAGAACCGTATACACCAAATCAAATAAAAAAGCCTTGAAGTACATCACGAAAACATACCTATATAATTTTGACCCCCTCAGACTCAACTTTTATATAGTAAAACTGGGGTTTACAGGGGTATACATTATTTTTCTTATTTCTGCTCGAAAACATAGATTGTGGGTACTCGTTAGAACCGCCTCGTCGAGGCGGTTCTAACGAGTACCCACAATCTATGTTTTGAGCAGAAATATGAAAAATATCAGACTTTTTTATGTGAAAAGTTTCATTTTTTGGTGCTAAAATTTTCAGTATATTTGATTAGGAATGTTTTCGTAATGAATATGGCTATCATGTCTTGACAATCATTTAACGTTCTAGGCATTTGTCATTGCTTTTTGTCTCTGTTTTGATTAAATCTGCCATTGCTTTAATTTAATCTGAATTAGGTGGCAGTTTATTAAATTAATTAATTTTAAAGTTAATGGTATTGACACTGTTCAATAAATTTGCGGAGTTTTATGAACACACATCCCCTGCTCCGCATAAAAAGACGAACAAAGAAAGAAAAACACATAACACAGATAATACATGTACATTAACGCACAATACTCTTGGTAAAATTTTCAGCGGACGACATATTGAAACACCTTTTTACTTATTTTTCCCAGAAAACAGCTTTTGACATTTCATGCAAATTGTCTTCAATGGAGACAATTCGCATGAAATGACAAAGCCTGTTTTGAGAAAAAAAATATCATCAATTTGTCGTCTGCTGAATTTGCCCAGAGGTGGGTGGTTAATGCCTGACAATTTCATTTCTTTGTGGTTCCAGTAATAGTTGGCAAAAATAGGTAGGATCGGCCACCGATCCATGGTTTTTGGTCGATTTTGGCGTGTGTTATATGCTCCTGTATTTTGTCTGTCTTACACGACCCGTCGAACCTTGGCAAGTAAAGGGCTGGTTTCTTTCATCGAGGCAATGTATTGTGAACAACAAAGATTGTTCAAGCTTTCTTGGTTTATACAATCTGCTGTGTTCGTTTGGGAATCCAGGGCCATAATTCTTGAACCTAATGAGACAGGTAAGTGAAACGACAAATGGAACTGGTAGATTGATATTATCGAGACGACACTTTGAGTATAAGAACGATAACCCTTGCTCTGTTGGTTTATACTTTTCCTGCTCTCGGCGATGTTCAATTTGTCAGTCAGAGTCATAGTTGTTTAAACTTATTACATGTACATTCCACAAACAGGTGTATCTTATCGAGGCAACGTGTCTGGTCTTACGCGATTAAAAATTGACGAAATGTATCAAAATTGCAAAAATACAAAATGTCTAGAGATTAAAGAAACGTTCCGAATTTCCATAAACTGGTCATAGAAAATTACATCTTATCGAGGCTGTGTGTCGTGAATATTTCCCTAAATGATTAAATGAAAGTAAAGACTAAGTACGAGGGTCATGCAAAAAGTTCTGTCACTAATAGGCTTCCTTTGTTTTGTCCCATGTATATTTTAAAATGCTTCACTGCACTTGAATGGTGTGTTGAATAGCTAACAATACCCGTTTATTTCGTGCAAATTGCTTTCCAACCGACCGAGTTATTTCAAGTTGAAATAGATGCAGTCATATACACTGATCAATTTACTTGTTACATTGGAACATGGACCGAAGACTGAAATTCGTAGCTATATTAAATGCCGCATTAGGCTTAATATAGATTCAAAGCAGATATTTAATGAATTGTGTGGTATATATGGACCTCAGACCATTTCAATGCGCACAGTTTTTAGGTGGGTTGAAGCTTTTAAAGCTGGGAAATTTTCTGTTGAATATGATACCCGTCCTGGAAGGCCTAAAACCTCTGTTACCAAGGCTAACATCGCTGCTGTAAAGATTGTGGTCGAACAGGATGCGCGATTGTCTGTCAAAGATATAGCTAGTTGTACTGGCATATCAGAAGGCAGTGTGCAAACTATTCCGAAAAAGCGTTTGGACCTGAGAAAGGTTTGCGCGAGGTGGGTACCTCATATGGTCACTGAGGAGCAAAAGACACACACCTTAAATGTGCCCGGGAACTTTTGAAAGCATACAAAGGCTGTAATAGTCGGGGGGAGGGGTGGTTGGGTGATGCAAAGGTGTTGCGTACCTTACATCACTGGGGCGTCCAACTGATATTGGCTTACAGTTGGGCAAGGCCTGCTATCCTTGTAACAGGTAAGGGTAGAGGGGGAATATTTTTATTTCTTCTATTTCTTCACTTTCACTCCTGTTCCGCTTTCTTCCCTGTCCCTCTCTTTCATCTATTCTACTATCTCTTCTATCTCATTTCTCCCTTGCTCTGGGAGACGACACAAAATGACCCTTAAGGGCTGACGTGTCGTTAAACCCCAACACAATCAATCAACTGTAATAGTTGGGTTATTTCTAACTTGCTAACTGGTGATGAAACCTGGGTGCACATGTTTGAGCCACAAAGAAGGGCTGATAATAAACAATGGAAGCGAAAAGATCAAAAATGCCCATGTATTGCCAAGAGAACCATAAGTTCGAAAAAGATGTTGTACGCAATTTTCTTTAATTCAAGTGGGCCAGTCGTTCAAGTGCCTTGTCCATCTGATCGTACAGTCACTGGCTGATTCTACAAGAATTCTGTACTGAAGAAAGTGAAAGAGTTTTACAATAAGAATCGACCAAGCAAAGGATGGTCAGGTGTCCACCTTTTACATGACAACGCTTCCTCTCATAAGTATGAGGTTGTTAAGTCTTTTTTTTTTGGCTTCTGAAAAGGTGAAAATTTTAAACCATCCACCTTATTCACCTGACCTGAATCCCTGTGACTTCATTTTATTTCCAAGGCTTAAGAAAATGCTTTCTGGAAATAAGTATACATCTTGAAGTTTTCTTTGCAGCGCTATTTATCAGTGTCTCTAACAGATACCAAAAGAAGACTATTTATCTGCTTTTCGCGACTGGGTAAAAAGGTTACAAAAATGTGTTTCAGTAAAGGGAGAATACTTTGAAGGTTTGAAATAAAAATATGTTTGATAAAACGTAGCACTGAAGTAATCCGAACCCAGTGACAAAACTGTTTGTAGGATCCTCGTACATGTATACCAAAAGCAAAATGAAACACCAGACCTGCTATATCTGTGCCTTCTGAGGGCCTATTATCGGGACAGAACATTTCCTGGGTATTTCATTTTTTTAGGTTTAATTGGGTTTCTTTTATCACTATTATTATTATTACCATTATTATTGTTGTTTTTGGTGAGTAGTAAATTCTGCTATGTCTCTAATATAAATGTTTTAAATGTCAGCGTCGTGAATGAAACTAGACGCTAGCACCAATGTATATTGACAAAACGTATTAATATAGAAAGGTTTTTACAGAAACTTTAATAGTGTATGAGCTATCCACTCAATCCAGTTTGTATATTTGTACAGTCGACTCTCTTTATCTCGACCTCACTTATCTCGAATGACCGCTCATCTCGAAGTTAAAATCTAGTCCGCCTTTTGACATGGAAATCTAGCAACAGGTAACAAAATATCGTGAAAAGGAGGAGAAATTGCTCGTAAAGAGCAATTTCACCTCTTTTCCACAATATTTTCAATTTATCTCTAACATTAGGATTCAAATTACATATTCATTTGTTAAATGTGGCAAATCTGATATGTCGAGGTACGGATATCTCGAAGTGTTTCAGAGAGTCCCTTGGAATTCGAGATAACGAAAGTCGATTGTATTTGAATGTGATTGTATGAATATAAACTAAGATGTGAATGGCCGCGCCATGCGAAAGTGTGTCTTCGGGCATATCCGGACAGCGAAGACTCAGATCAGCGTGCTATACGAGCAGTCTAATCAGAACCATTACTGTCCGCTTACAGAATCATATATTTGATATTACAGAATGTATGAATCGAGAGAAAATGCCTTGCGCATTCGCAGGATGATCTGAACCTGCGCATTTTGCGGATGCTCGAAGGCCCGTTTTTGCTTGACGAGGACCAAATACTATATTATTTCAGGCATGCTATCCCTTCTGGTCTTACTTACATTTATAATAAGAAATTAAATGAATATTTTCAGATAGAGGGATATATTTAATTACATGGATAAAAAACGTCACGTAGTAGAAATTCCAAGCTGTATTCTGTATCTTACGCATGGACATTTTTTAGATTTTGGCGCAATTTTTCACAATGGAGCTATCTCTCGTTACTTATTTGTTTTCCTATGCACCAATCCCTTTTGAAGAGGGGTCTACACTAAAAGGAAAGAATCTGCTCCCATGGGGAGCAAATTATTTCCTTTTCGAGTAGACCCCTCTTTAGAAGGAGCAAAATAATTTTGACAGGGTTTTCTGCCTTAAAACTGTATATACGTTAATGCATATTTAATTAGCTCGAAAGATGAAACTAGCTATAATAAAAGCGTCACAATTCGTTTATTTCTAGTCTTAGGACTAATCTTTGAAACAAATAAATACGAGCAGCGATTGTATTAGAACTAAATTTTTAAGACAACATTTCTTGAGGTTAAAGAGACTACAGTACTTTTCCTCCATGTTTTAGATGGGAGACAAATTCTTGGACTTCCGTTTGGCTTTCCGACATACGAAACCCCTCATGAAAAGGGGTTTACTGTATAAAGAAAGAATTTGAAAAAAAAAATCATAGAAAAGAATTTGCTCCCTACAGGGAGCAAATTCTTTTCTATGATATTTTTTCTTAAAGTAGACTCCTTTTCCGAAGTGAGGTAAAAGTTTTCCCTGAAATTGTGTCAGGTTTCCTTAATTACTTGATTATGCTGGAAATAGAGGAAAAAGTACAAGTGAACTTTCTCAGGAATTGCCATATCACAAAACACAGTATAAAACAAGGAAAGTAAACACATTTAGGCACAAAACTAGCACAAGCAGAAGTAAGGAATTTAAGGCTCGGAGGGTAACTTCCTTTATAGAACAGTTCAGGGATGTGCCGCTGGAATAAATGTACTTTTCATGCCTGAGATTATACGATAAGGTATCAATTTTATCACACAATTATATAAATATCCCCCATTTCTAAAGCAGCATTATATTTACAGCCCATTAATTTGCAATTTTGGCAGAAAAAGTAGCTTTAATCTTACTTGGCCACATACATAATCAAAATGCACATATATTTTTGCATATATTTCCCAAGTAAGTTGTCTGTTTTGGTTCTACTAGTGTTTACTAATAATCTTCTATTATATGAATAGGGTCTCTTTTTACATGCAAATTATATGAATAGGTATGTTTTGTCAGTCTGGAAATTATATGAATAGGGGGTGTCTTCAAAGTTCCAGCGGCACATCCCCGCCCAAATATTTTCCGAGTCGCCCCCCCCCCCCCCACCCCCCACCCCGAGATTTAAGGATATTTAGCTTTCTTAGTAAACTTAATCAGCATATCTTTCTCAGTTCCAAAGCTATATTCTCAAGTTAGTACCCTTAACATTAATTTTTTATGGAGAAATGAAACAAGTATCAATCATTTGGTTGAAAAAAAGTACTTATCTGGTGCCTTGTTAAGAAACATAAAATTTGCATACACACAGATGCGTTCATGTTGTGAATGTAGCGTAAAATAAGCAAATGAAACAGCATGAAACATTTTTAATGTGATACACACTCGTATGTTGAGTAAATTACTTCTTGTTTCAGTCGAGTAAACGGAAGTACCCATCGTGTGTTCCAGTGCGATGGCTAAGATGTGTACATTTTACCTGTGTGTTAACATAATGCGTTATTCTTTTCCATGTTTCCTAATAGATGTATATTCAGATTTCAGTGACACACCTTAGGAGTGTCACAAAATGTAAGCCTGTGCAAGATTCGGGGTCACGTTTCTTGAAGAGCAATTGTGGGTGCAGAGAAGCTACATGTAGTGCGAGTGTAATGTCTGTCAGAAACATTTATCATTTGGAGAAATGTTCGTCTGGTTTGTTGTTCTGGCTAAATTGTATTTTGATGTTCTGCAAACCTTACCTGATAGCTCCCGTAATTGGACAAGACGTTTAGTGTCTCCTGGTGTCGTTCTAATTTACGGTCCGTAATGCTAACATTTGCAGGGGATGCAAATCTGTCAAAATTGTTTTTTGCTCAATTCTGAAAAGCGCTCTACTGTAGAAGGAAAGAGCTAGCTCCGCTTGGGAGCAAATGCTTTCATAATAGACTAGAGAAGAAATTAAATGTGCAGGAAAGCAAATAGGAAGTCATAAAAGTTGTCTCCCTTGTATAAAATGGTGAAAAACCTACCAGGTGTATCCAGTCTGGCTAAATGGTTTCAAACAAGAAGATTTTAAAGGTTTTTCCTATATAAAGCTATGTTAAACAAGTGGGCCCCGGGACGGAGCCATTTTTGGCCCCAGGGCTATAACTTGAATAATCTTGGTAGAAGTCCACTAGATGAAGTTACATATCAAATATCAAAGACCTGGGCCTTCTGGTTTAGTGAAGAAGATTTTTAAAGGTTTTCCCTATGTAAGTCTCTGTAAAACATGTTGTCCCCTGAGCAGGGCCATTTTTGGCCCAAGGGCTACAATTAGAAAAATCTTGGTAGAGGTCCACTAGATGAAATACATATCAAATATCAAATATGTTAGTCTATGTAAAACATGTTGGCCCCTGGGCGGGGCCAATTTTGGCCAGCAGGGCTATAATTTGAACAATCTTGCTAGAGGTCCTCTAGATGAAGCTAGATACCAAATATCAAAGACCTGGGCCTTCTGGTTTCAGACAAGATTTTTAAAGGTTTTTCCCTAAAAGGGTCTATGTATAACATGTGACCCCTAGAGCAGGGCCAATTTTGACCCCAGGGCTATAATTTGAACAATTTTGGTAATGGTCCATTAGGTGAAGCTACTCACCAAATATCAAAGACATGGGCCTTCTGGTTTCAGACAAGAAGATTTTTAAAGGTTTTTGTTAGTTTTTGCTAATTTTCACCTATGTGTTGCCATGGCAACCAGAGTTCTCATCGGAGTCCAAATCTTTGAACAACTTTCAAAATGGAGTTCTGCTCATGTATACGCTAGAGGGCGTAAGCAGTGTTGCAAACTTCATTACTGCTTATGAAGAGTCTCAATAAAACCGAGAGTCCCATTTTCTAATCCGCAGTGTGTTCTTTGTTAGTTTAAGCATTTATTTCTTTGTATAACATACATATGGTACAATACAAATAAAGATGAATCATTAAGTACAATTATACATTGGGATTCAGAAGAAAGTCTATTGACTTATAAAATCTGTTCTTTGTTATTGAATGCAAATCACTATTATGCAATAAAAGTATAGCAAAAAATAGAATATAAATGAAAAAATATGCAATATAAATGGAAGTCAATGAAAAGTAATGAAACATAACAGCATACAAACCATTAATTATTAAATAGAAATGATCAAATATAGAATAAAAACAAAATTATACAATAGAAATGAATAGATATTGAATACAAAAGATAGATTATAGAATTAAAACAAAAAATAAACAACAGAAATAAACAGATATTGAATACAATATTAGCTTAACTATACCTAATTTAGTGCCACAGAGGCCTTTCTGTTATTTAAACTTCATCAGTGTGGCTATACCCCAAAAGTTTGGAAATGAAACGTATGATGTGCATGTCTTGGCAAGCAGCAAGACATACAGAAAGCAAAATAAGCCTAAGAGTGGAACCAAACCCGCTAAGATACATGTCATTTTGACAAGTCAGTCTTAGTTTTAGAAATTGTTTTGAATTTGTACTATAACAAAGATTTAGATATTAAAATAGTTACTTAATTCAGTACTTACGTTAACACCGCAGTATCATCATCAGCACTGAGGAACTGATACTGAGCTGATATACAAATGACAGATTATAGAATTAAAACAAAAAAATATACAATAGAAATGATAAGGGATTGAATACAAATACACAAATATACAATACAAATGAAAGAAGATCGAATAGAAATACACAAATATCGAATAATGCAACGTTTGACATGCCATAGTTTAATCTTCAACTGTTTGATTTGTGACTCAAGACGTTTGAAATGTGTTTTGAGGTATGATTTTGGTGGTTTTTCGAGTGGTTTGGTGTCATTAAAGGATCCAGAAAGGATAAAAATGCCTATTTGCCGGGACCGAGCAGAAAACCAAACGGGACAAAATTGTGACGGACTTTTAGTTAAAGTTCTCTGCGTCAGAAGATAAAGTTGTGTTTGGCTTGTTTTTAGCTTGTTTAGGATCCAATTTCAGACAAAAGGATTTTTTCAAGCTTGCAACAAATGTGCAAAGTGAATATGCTTTTTTGTTGAAACCAAGAAATATGTGTACGACGTACCCAAGCCATAAAGCATTCATAAAACGTTGAGCTAGTGGCAAGTTATAATGTTCAGATAAACAGGCATGGGCCGCAAAAGAAAGGGTGCAATCAGGAGTCCTAGGAATTTAAGCATTGTAAAAGTCTTTCCATAGATTTATATGGTGGTTTGTCTAAATGATGAAGAGAAGCTATCGTGCGAAGAAAGGCGTGTATGGCGGTGAAATTAGATATTAGCCCCGTATCCAGCGTTACATAGAGTGGGGTGTGACTTTGACAAGGATATTGTCAAAGTTTCGGGTGCATAGTGGACTTCGTTTTAAGAACCTCTATTTTATCATATTGGAAAAATGCTAAAAATGTCTGCTGTTCTTCGTCGCTTACTTTTTTTGAAGATGTTTCTTGTTTACATTAATTCTGTTACATGTTTTATCAGTGAATAATTAAAACTGTAGTGCCTTTCCTCAACAATTCAGAATTGTATATTGGCTCCACCCACATTCCGTTTTATCAATTCATCATGCGCTACTGCAAATCAGAACTAAATGTACAAGCTTTTAATAGGCATTGACCTTATTGTGAATTCTATGCAGTAACTAATATTCGAAAATATCCTAACTTGAACTGCCGCTAAGGTTCGAAAATATTCCGGCTAACCTGAACTACCGGTAAGGTTCGAAAATAATCCGGCTAGCCTGAACTACCGGTAAGGTTCGAAAATATTCCGGCTAACCTGAACTACCGGTAAGGTTAAAAAATATTCCGGCTAACCTGAACTACCGGTAAGGTTCGAAAATATTCCGGCTAACCTGAACTATCGGTAAGGTTAGAAAATACCGGTAAGGTTAGAAAAACTTGAACTAAATGGCCTTATTCGAACCTTACCAGTAGTTCGTTAGTCACTGCTTTGAATTCTAGTTTAGCACGTCAGGTATTCCTATCATTAATCAAACAAGGGCATGTAAAATTATAATTTTTGCTGCTTGTTGTCATTGATATTGTTGTTGTTGCTGTTCTTGTTGATGATAATGGTGATGTTGATGTTGTAGTTGTTTTCTACAGACTTTGAAAAGACTTATTGCCTTGTTCGGTGTATTTCAGATTTTGTTGTTTCTATCATCATGAAGGCAATAATTATGTAGCCATTTGCATACAGACTTAGTTCCATGGAGAAGGGCAGGCTTAGGTCCGAAATGTGCCACATTGACTGTAATAGGTCGATATAGTACAAGGGATTGGGAATAATGGAAATTGTATTTCTAGTACTCAGCAATAGCACACTTAATATAATATGTTTAAACTACAAGTTAAGTTGATTAATTTCGAAAAGTATGACTGATATGTTAATGTTTTAACGTCATCACAACACCGATTCGATCATTTTAGAACGGCGATAATGTGTTGTGTGATAAAGGTTATATCACAATTTCCCCACGAACAATTCCACCCCAGTGCGATTCGAACCCAGGAACCCGGAATGGTTAGTACAGCAGACGAAAGGATACAATGTACACCTTCAAGAAAAATAACTATGAGAATAAGCTATTTCATTCCTTTTTCACTCGAAGCTGTTCTTTAGGAAACTGACACCATGGCGTTCTTGCAGCGTCTGTTCTGGTCTACACTATTCGCCAAAACCTGTTTGTCCCTTAGGGTAAAACAGTATCTGATAATTCTGTCAGCGGTAAGCGAATCTCTTGATCCGAATGCACACATGCACAGGATATTAAGGGCCTTTTCCGAATGTCTTGCCCATTTTTTTTTAACTCTTTCACTGCCACAGGCAATAATAATAGGCTTTTGCAAACAGCACAGATCCAGATGAGACGGCTCATTGAGCTGTCTCATCTGGATCTACGCTGTTTGACATTTAGTTTTTTAACTTTACATATAAACGTCTTTCCAAACGATAGTTTGTTAAAATAAAAAAAGCAGACGACAAACGGAAACGCCCAACGTACTGCTGTGCCCTCATGGAACATCTTGATATCATTATAACATTTAGCATGCTGGATAAAATTTTCAGCATAAGACATTTTGAAATATTTTTCTTATTTTTCGCAGAAAATATGCTATAATAGTTCATGCAAATTGCCTCCTTAATAAACAATTAGCAAGAAATTGCAAAGCCTATTTGCTGGGGAAAATAAGAAAAATATCACCAAATTGTCGCCCAGATAGTGGTAATTACATTTTGGAACTTCTGAACTAGAGTTAGAGATACGCAAGACTTGTATTATAAGGCCTGAAGTGGAAAAATCGCCCGTTTAGCATTAGCGAAACGCTAAGCTCCTACAAATATATAGGAAACAAATCCTGTTAACGCTTAAAGCGCCAAGAAAACCTGCATCTGAAAATGTCGTCTGATTATGTCGTCTGCTGCGTCTTCTTGCAAACTTTTCAAACATACTTTTTGCATATACGCAAACAGTGTGGACTGTTTGCACACTGTTTGCAACAATGACTTAAAGTATTGGCAGAAGACAAAGCAGACGACAATTGTTGTGTTAGGCGTCTTAAGGGTTAACGCTTAGCACTCTGGTTAAAATTTTAGCAGAGGAACTATTGAACTATTTTTCCCTTTTAAACAAAATTTGACATTTCATGCAAACATCAAATTCTGTTTTCTGGGAAAATAAGAAAAATATCACCGTGGACAATTTGTCGTCTGCTGAATTAGCCAAGAGGTTTGCTACTTGGCATTAAAAGCGTATGTTTTCTTCTATTGTATGCTTCAAAGATATGAGTGCATAAAGAATTCTTGCACCGAAGTACAAATAAATCTCACAAATTAACAAATTGGCAAAGTTCGAAGATTAACACTAATCATCTATAGGTATTGCGGTTGTGTAAGTACACTGAATTTAAGAACTATTTCTTGTTGGTGGAATAATTTCATATAATTTCAGCTGGTTTATTAAGTACACAGAGTTTGGGGTTTCTTTCTAGTCAGGCCAAATAAAAAAAAAACTGTGTGTGTTTATGGTAACACTATCCTACCTATTTTTCTTGGTGAAGCCTAACAATGTTTTAGTTTACTCAAAAAACAAAAGTTGTTACTGGGATAAAATATTTATGCTAAATATTCGGACGAGCCTGAGGTAGGAACAAACTGTGTAGATCCAGATCAAACTAGGAGCAGTTTGATCAGTGTCTACACTAACTTCCATTCTATCAATACGTTAAGATACATCGAAGGACAGTCAAACAGACTTGGTACATGTAAAATTTCATACGAATTATGGTGCTAAGTCCAAATATATCTGGTAGTTATGGTATAATTCTACATACAAAAAATGTTTCTACCTACCATACCTATTTATTTTAACATGTTACTCTAAACACACATATATTTTATTTTTGATTTGCCTTTACTGTTGTAATTTTATGTAATTTTAGCTAGATCATGTTAATTTTAATGCATAGCCGCACATTCCATAGCGTTGTATCAACGAATGGGATTCATATCAACAGTTTTATTTACTCTTTCACTGCCACAGGCGATAATAATAGGCTTTTGCAAACAACATAGATCCAGATGAGACGGCTCATGAGCCGTCTCACCAGTATCTGCGCTGTTTGACATTCAGTCTTTCAGCTTTATATATAAACTTCTTTCCAAGCGATAGTTTGTTTAAAAAAAGCTGACGACCAATGTCGTTTGAAATTTTTTACCGAAAGAGTTAAAACCGCGAGCTTCTGTATAAAGGCAAGGGGGGAGCGGAAGGAGGGGACTTAAAACACTTGGTAGAGTTCCTGCCATTTTTCACAAGGGAGTCACCTTTTGTGACTTACTATTTCGTTCTACATTCAAAGTCCCTTTTGAAAAGGTTTCTACTCTAATACGAAAGGGGTTACCCTAAAAAGAATGGGAATAATTTCTTTCATTTTCATTTTCAGAAGGCAGGCCAGATAATATTGAAAGTTACCTCTCGTCCCGTAAAGTATATCCATTCTCCTTACAAACGGGACAACATAGATCCAGATTTCAGAAGATTTCAGATTTCTGCATTTTCAGAAGGCAGACCAGATAATATTGACAGTTACCTCTCGTCCCCTAAAGTATATCCATTCTCCTTACAAACGGGACACAATATGATAGAATGACCCTTACGGCATATGCGGAACTGTCCAGATCAGCCCGCGCGTCTGATGAGGGCCTTCGCAGTCCGGTTACATAATGTGTGGCTACTGTGGCATATATTGACAAACGGCGAAGGCAGTGATCAGCACCGACGCACAAAACGATCTGGGTATTCACTATTCGCAACTTACGTAAGATCCCTTTCTCGCGTTAATCAGCATATGGAGTTTTAAAACCCAAATGGTACAGGCGATAGGGAAACCAATACTTTCGCATTTTCTGCTGTTCATTTCACATTATCATGAAACTGTTAAACTCAACATGAAGTAAAATTTAGAGATAGTAATGTACATGTAACTGATAGTAAAACATGCGATTTACTAAATAGTGCCACTATAACGAAGTATAGGGCGAGGATTTAGGCCTCTACATAAGCGCTTAAAGACGACTGCCAGTGACGCTTTATGTTTCGCGCGGTAGATCTAGAGCGGACCTTTTCTCATGAGTACACGGAGCTCTATCACCTCACACAGAGTCTTTATCATGTTATCATTTCTATTCCAGTTATTAGAGGATCCGTAGCCCCTTCCTAAAATTACTGAAATACCTTTATATTTATAACGGGAAGTTTAAACGCTAAAACATCAATTGAAACCACAGCCGATACATAGCTTTCAGATGAGAAAGTAAATTGAAAATACAAAAATCCGTCTTGTCGTACAATGTAAATGTTTAATTAATTTTCAGGATGTTCCGAGAACGCTTTTAGAACAAAATTAGACGAGCCACAAACATTCGACAAGGACCCTTATTGCAAGTGTGCACAAATGAAATTAAGGTACGATCGTGGTTATTTACTTATAAACCCTTAAACTGCCAATCACAACAATTGTCGTCTGCTTTGTCATCTGCTTGTGATTTTAAAAGTAATTTCTGCAAAGAGTGTGGACCCAGATCAGACTTTAGGAGCAGTCTGATCAGGGTCCACACTGTCTGCCTGTATGTAAAAATAGGTTTGAAAAGTTTGCAAGAATATTCAGCAAACGACATAAACAG
Organism: Anodontia alba; assembly: GCA_964016985.1. Classification (NCBI taxonomy): domain Eukaryota; kingdom Metazoa; phylum Mollusca; class Bivalvia; order Lucinida; family Lucinidae; genus Anodontia; species Anodontia alba. The sequence continues at coordinate 61,812,033 of OZ024827.1, read as the reverse complement.
ACGACATTTTCAGATGTAGGTTTTCTTGGCGTTTTAAGAGTTAAATCATTTGCTACTGTGGAATACATGTAGAGGGATGAACCAAGAATGTCCTAATTTTGTTTGTGTTGAGGTTTTACGGCCAAGTCAACAAAATGGGGTCATGTCGAGCGCGGTCAGTTAAACTAATCACACTTTTACCGGGCAGGCTTAGTCCTCTAAGCGGTTAACCAGTCTTGTGCACTTTTTTTCGCCAGAAACTGACAACTGCCCTTCTTGAATCAGCGGAAAGGAGAGAACGACTGTAGAAAATACTTCATGATGAATGTTGCCGACTCGGCGGGGGTCGAACCCGCAACCTCCTGATCACCAGTCGCACGCGCATCCAACTGAGCCTCTGAGGCCGGCAAGAACGGTCTGATCAGACAGCGCTTAAACGCACGAGGTACAGAATGTAGATTTTCCGCCATGTTCTACAAGGGAAACAACATTTGTGCCTTTCAGCACACTAGCCCTTTTCTGAAAAGGGGTCTACTCTTTTAGAGTAAACCTCTTTTCAGAAGGGAGGACAACAATTTTAACAGAATTATCTCCCCTGAAAGTGTATCTAGTCCATTTAAAGTGCAGACCGGTCCGAGTTTTCTCTCAGCGCTCTTATCAAATGGAGATTCTATCACCTTGTGACTCATGTGTGACCCACCAATAGAAAATGTACCTTTTCCTTAATGTTGGCACATTGCTATTTATGCAGTCAGATCGAATTCAATGCAGACTGCTGCAGATTGCGTTATTACATATATTCTAATTGCGGTAGAAAGCTATTAGACCGTGATTACAAGAGTATACGTAGTTGAATTCAGTCTAACCCAAGGGTTTAAATTCCTTGCCAAGTCTATTTTCTTCAAGCGATTCACTTGCAAGCAAATGCAAATAGAAACTGAAATATAATAGACCCGAATTGCACCGAGTTCCGGCCGGTAAAACACTTTGAGAAGTAAGTAATATTGCAACAAATTATATTACTTACATCTAGGAATATTTTAGTCATCTGGTGAACTCATATCTTCAACAAAAATGTCATGGGTTGGTTGAATGATATTCCCTTGCTTACGTTTTCAGGTCGTTAGCCTTTAGATGTAAAGGTCTATAAGCTTGCAAGCTGATTAAAATGCATTCCGTTATGTTGCATTACGAAAACATGCCTATTCAAATATACTGAAAATTTTACCGCCAAAAAATGAAAATTTTCGGATAAAAATTCTGATATTTTTTTAATATTTCTGCTCAAAACATAGATTGTCGGTACTCGTTAGAACCGCCTCAACGAGGCGGTTCTAACAAGTACCCACAATCTATGTTTTGAGCAGAAATAAGAAAAATAATGTATACCCCTGTAAACCCCAGTTTTACTATATAAAAGTGGGGTTTAAGGGGGTCAATATTATATAGGCATGTTTTCGTGATGGATATATCTGTTAGCCCTTTTATGCCTAGCGTCTCATAAAAGGGTCATTTGCAAACAGTGTAGACCCAGATCAGACGCCACAGAACGCGCCGTCTGATCAGGGTCTACACTGTTTGCATTAATTAATACAGGAATTTCAATAAAGAGGGGTAATATAAATAAAAAAAGTAATGAGACACCCCTTGTATTGGAAACCGACCCGTCTAAAGAGTTAAAGTAGAAGAGTCCATTCGGCATAAATGGGTTACATATAGATATACTTCTCAGCCATAACTATAGATAAGCCAATTGTTTTTGTCCTAAAATATTGATATTCTTCTCACATCTCCATAAAAAGAAATATGTGAGCATCTGTGAGGCGCTTTTAATGAGTACCTACAACTTACGTTTTGTTGTCTGGAAAGATAGTGGTAAAATATCTAATTGGATATACTTTCTACCTAAAGTTAAGTACGCCATGGCATTGCCAGATATACAGTTGACTCTCGTTATCTCGACCTCGCGTATCTCGAATAACCGCTTATCTCGAAGTGAAAATCTGGTCCCAGCTTAAAAACGAAAATCTAATAACAGGTAATAAAATATTGTGGAAAACAGGAGAAATTGCTCCTAAGGAGCAATTTCTCCTCTTTTCCACAATATTTTCAGTATATCTGTAACTTCAAGAGTCCAATTACATATACATTTGTTAAATGCGGTTGTTCGATTTATTTTTTCCTCAAGTCTGCAAATCTGATATGTCGAAGTACGGATATCTCGAATTATTTTAGAGTTCCTCGGAGTTCGAGATAACGAGAGTCGACTGTATATATATAATCGTTGAAACTCTTCGTATGACGTACAATATAGTAAAAAAGCAAATTAGAGATAATGAAAATAAGAGGAGTAAATGTAGTTGTTTAATTTTTCGTTAGTGCTTTCACAGCTAATGCTGATCTTCAGACAAACATATTGAAAACATCAATAAATCATTGTTGTTTTCAATATGTTTGTCTGAAGATCAGCATTAGCTGTCATTGTTGTTTTCAATATGTTTTGTCTGAAGATCAGCATTAGCTGTGAAAGAGCTAACGAAAAATTAAACAACTACATTTACTCCACTTATTTTCATTATCTCTAATTTGCTTTTTTACTATATATATATATATGGGTAATGGGGAAAGGTTTTGTTACTAAGCACATTAAACTAGAAATAACAAACTCACTAAAAGCTGGTTAAAATGCTGCACAATGCTAAAAAAAAACAAAAGAAAAAAAACAACAAAAAAAAACTAATAATCCTCTAGATTATTTCCTAAACGTATCCAGGCCCGGATCCAGGGGTGGGCAAAAGGGGCACATGCCCCCCCGAAGCGACCGCTAGTCATACTTTGCCCCCGGTATTTTTTGATATTACACTCTTATGCATAAGCTACCCAGATACCTGTGATTTCCAGAAAACAGGGAGTTCATAAATGATAATGAAAGAGCCATTAGTAAATGGCATGCTGTGATTTGTCAATAACTTGTTAATATTGCCCTACTGATAGGTAGCATATGGTCAGTTACACAAGCTTCTGCCTTATAAATACAAAATTTCACACCTTACATCTTTTTATCTAGATAATGTACATGTATGAGTAGAAACGGTTTTATTTTGTTGTTCGAAGCCTTCTGTTAATTTGTTTGCGAGGAGATTTTAATCCTAATCACTCTCTCTGCTAATTCAGCAGTCGACAAATTGGTGACATTTGTCTTATTTTGCCCTTTAAACAGGATTTTCATGCAAATTGTCTCAGTTAAAAACCTGTTTTCTGAGAAATATAAGAAAAATATTTCAAAATGTTGTCTGCTAAAAAAGTTACCCATAGAGCTAAGTGTTAATTTTTTTTTATTTAACCTCATCACGAGAAACCCTGTGTTTGGAGTTACAACCAGGTATGAAATAGATCAGACTGTGCAGCTGCAGAGAAAAACTAGAGTCTTGAAAAACTGGATACATTATACCATCTAAGCAGTGAACAGGAAATGAAGGCGCTGATCAGACTATGCAGATGCAACAGACTGATCTGCGCCTTTGATGTTCGCAAAGGTATAAAACAGACTTTCTTATGGCCAGGCTTTGTTTATTTTTTATTGCCTCCAGGGGTGGGCAAAAGGGCCACATGCACCCCCCACCCCGGCATTGCAGAATAATGAACGATTTTTTTTTCTTTTTGGCGTTCGATGGGTTGGTTGTGGGGAGTGGGGGGGGAGGGGGGGCAAGGGAATTTGCCACCCCCTTTACCCCTGCCCCACCCAATCCATAAATATTTGTGTGGGTGTGGTGGCTGAAGGGACAGGCAGGTTATCAAGGATTCTGCATGGCTAGCACTGGTAATTATCAAACTAGCCAGAATTATTTTTGCAGCTTAGAAATTACCTGCATAATGCGGAAGGTTTTATTTGTTTTGGAGTTTTACGGCCTAGTCAACTATTTAGGTTATTTTTGAGTTTACATAACCGCACTTCCTGGGCAGGCTTATACATAAGTGGCTAACCAGTACAGTGCACATTATTTTGCCAGAAACTGACAACTGCCCTTATTGAATCAGTGGGAGGGAGAGAATGATCCCACAAAAAAATATTGCTCCAACAGTTTTCGAACCCGCGACCTCCTGAAATTGACAGAAAAAAAAAAAATAAAGTCAGCCTGCAAGATTAATGAAAATGACTTGAAAATAGCATGGAAATGCATTCTCAGACAATCTAAGTTTAAAAATTTCCTGGGGGAGGCCCCCGGACCCCCTTATAAGAGGGGAAACTTCCCTCATACTCTCCCCCTCTCGCGGCTTACGCCTCATACTCTCCCCCTCTCGCGGCTTACGCCGCTCGATAATGCCTTCGGCAGTCAATGCCCCCCCGTCTTTAGACCTTCTGGGTCCAGCCCTGGTATCCACTGATAATTCCCTAAAACCCTCTATATTTAATCCCGATATACATTCCCCTGTTTTCACTATGTATGATGGGAGAATACGGGCTATTTTTTTATATAAACTTGTGATCTAATACTTTTTCTGAGTCACAGACAACTATCTTTATACCGACACTCGATACAACGACAAAGTTCGTTATGATATCAATTTTATTGTCACGAAGCCTTCGCCGCTGAAGAGGTAACAATTAGTCACAAATTATGCAAGAATATTGTATTTAATATTTTAAAGAAACATGTTTTGTATATCAGAATCACCTCATTGAGGCGATTCTAACAAATATAAAAATATATGTTCTATGAGGAAGTACGAACAAAACAAGACTCAATCTGCTCATTAAGTATTCTGTACAAGAGCAGATTCATTTTAATGGCAACGTGTTTAGGAACAAATGCTGTCGTTGTAACGAGGGTTCACTGTATTTTCAGGTCATCATATCCTCACAAATTATGTTTGAAGGAAGGATGTATAGTTTTTGTTTGTTTGTTTTTTTTTTTGGACCTTCGTTACACTTTCAAGAAATTTGGGATTATTTCAGTAACTACACAAGCATGACTACAATCGTGATATACAAAGAGACAATGACATTTTGAACAGTGAGACTGAGAAGTGGAATTCTTGTTCTATACCTGCAGTTTTTCTTTCTTAATTTGTTATTGAAAATGCGCAATAGTGTGACAATGCTCATAACACAAACTAGATGTTTTTTTTTTTTGTTTTTTTTTTTTTTGTGTTGGTAAGCAGCTTATTCTCCCCCTTATTTGCCATTTGTAATTCTATCCCCCATATTTTGAGCATTGAATTGTTTTTATTGTAATTTTCTGAGCAACCATTACATTGGAATTTGTGAACTTTGTATACAGCTAGACTAATTGTAGTTGATCGTAAGATTGACTATTGACTACCGACGCTTATTTTGTTTTTATTCGTACTCAAAACATTACAGATGTGCAGTCTCATATGCAGTCGACCCTCGTTATCGCGACTTCGCTTATCTCGAATAATCACTTATCTCGAAGCAAAAATCTGGTCCCTGTTTTAGCATGAAAATCTAACAAGACGTAATAAAATATTGTGGAAAAGAGGAGGAATTGCTCCGAAGGAGCAATTTCTCTACGTTTCCACAATATTTTCAATATTTCTCTAATTTTAGGAGTCAAATTATATATTAATCTGTGAAATGTAATTGTTCGATTTATTTTTTCCTCAATTCAGCAAATCTGAAATGTCGAGGTGCGAATATCTCGAAATATTTCAGATAGTCTCTTGGAATTCCAGATAACGAGACTGTACATAATGCTACATTCATGTGTATATTCGTCATCATAATATTCTAATGCGTTTCTCCTATCGTACATGTCGACTGAGGCAATGTTAAGCAAGGTACCTTTAGGTGTTACTTATAAAAGTCAGCGTCCTGTATATACTCATTATATTTTCTTCCTTATAGTAACTAGAGCACTGTGGAAGAAAATCTGTGGACAAAGGCCAGAAAAATAGAAACCGTGTGAAAAGGGAACTGCCATGTGTCACGTCTACTGTAATAGATGTAACAATATGTCTGGGCAGGTTTCAATTGTGTTTGCTGCTTCTTTCCTACTATTTTCATGTTTTAAGGCTTTTTTTTTTTCTAAATTAGTCCAGTCTCTGAACAAAGGTCTCAATAGTAACAATCGGATTTTTAATATGTTAAGATGGTAGCGATACCAGAAGGAGGCGGTTAATTGATAAGGAATTTGTTCATTGGTTTCCCTGCTTATATGTATTATGATAAAATCAAGTTTCATAAATGAAATTATCCAAATGAATATTCAGAGGTAAAAACCAAAGGAGCTGAAATAAAAAATTACTCTTAAATCATAAGGGATTTAAAATACAACTGTTGTGATTTGAACATGCCTGGTAAGGGCGTTAACCTTTGCCCTGCTGAACCCAGATATACATGTACCCTGCCTTTGCAAACAGTGTAGATCCAGATCAGTTGGCTTCTGAAGAAGCCAACTGATCTGGATCTGCACTGATTGTCATTCAGTATGTGAATTTATATCAACAATCTGGCTTAAGTAATCTGATTGGATGGCAAATAGAAATGGGCGTGGCATCATAATTTATTCAGCATGACAAGGGTTAAAGTGTCTGAACATTTAGAGTAAATGCGGTATGCAATGACATACGGAGACCCCGACTAAACTGCGTAAAATACAGTTTGGCCCAGTCATTTGTAGTTCGTGAAAGACATAGAACAGGTTTTGTTACTAACCACGTATATTGACGTGAAAGACATGGAATAGGTTTCGTCACGAACCACGTATACTGACGCGAAAAACATAGAACTGGTTTCGTCACGAACCATGTATACTGACTTGAAAGACATAGAACAGGTTTCGTCACGAATCACTTATATTGATGTGAAAGACATAGAAAAAGGTTTCGTCACGACCCACGTATATTGATGTGACAGACATAGAACAGGTTTCGTCACGAACCACGTATATTGACGTGAAGGACATAGAACAGGTTTCGCAACGAACCGCGTATACTGACATGAAAGACATAGAACAGGTTTCGTCACGAACCACGTATATTGACGTGAAGGTCATAGAACAGGTTTCGCAACGAACCACCTATATATTGACATGAAAGACATAGAACAGGTTACGCCACGAACCACGTATATTGATGTGAAAGGCATAGAACAGGTTTCGTCACGAACCACGTACATTGACATACGTATCCTAAAGAATTCTGACACCCAAACTGTTTATATTACTTATCCTAAAGTTTGAACAAGAAATGTTTGTTCGATCATCAGTTATTTAAATGTACAAACTGCGACTTCTGTCAGCAAGCCTCTACCCGATCACTTTATTCCTGCACTCTGCCCACAGCAGGTCTCACATACAGCATGACACTAGATACATGGGTATATCAGACAAATATTTCTCTTACTTCTCCACGAAAATATATGTCGTGGCCTCGCTGAGGCGCTTTTAATGAGTACCCATGACAAATGTTTCCGTGGAGAAATTAGAAAAAACATTAGGAAAACACATTTATTCAAATATATTGAAAATTTCACCACCAAAAACTGAAAGTTTTCAGATGAAAATTCTGATATTTTCATATTTCTGCTCAAAACGTAGATTGTAGGTACTCGTTAGAACCGCCTCGCCGAGGTGGTTCTAACGAGTACTGACAATCTATGTTTTGAGCAGAAATAAGAAAAATAATGTATATTTCTGTAAACCCCAGTTTTGCTATATAAAAGTGGGGTTTAAGGGGGGCGGGGTCAAAATTATAAAAAGGTTTTTTGTTGTTTTTTTTGTTTTTTTTTTTTTTTGTTTTTTTGGAGGGGGGGGGGGGGGTGGTTTCTGGAGCTATTATCAAGACAGGAGACAGTTCATACAAAAGTTCGTTGTACAAGAAAGATGAGGAAATTCTATGAATGCTATGATGCATATTATTTTTTAATTACTAACTTTTTCCTCAACTTCAAGGGCTTAACACGCATGGAAAATAACTTTTTCATAGTGTAAAAAGTGCAGTCGCAACTTTTGCGTAATTAAGCCTTGGTTTGTTTGTTTTTGCAAGGCAGGAAATTATCAGTAATGTAAACAATAAAACTTGCTTTACGTTTGAAAGCAAAGGAGAAGCAATAATACACAAAATGACATAAAAGAAAATCCGGGAATAAAATAAATGCATTGACTTGTCAGGGGAAAACGGCCCTGATGGGTGTCAGAACTGTGTAACATTTGAAAGGCTGAAGGTACATGTACATGGATTAATTTTAAGTTAACAAAAATCGCTGTGCAGCGATTCCATATATTTATTATTACAATAATTTTAACAACAAAGTAGATGCATAAAACTGCATGTGCAAGAAATTGAAAAATACTGTTGTCAAAATTAGAAGGCCCATGGGGATGCATATGGGAAGAAGAATTTCTGAGCTTTCGAAACATATGTGATTTATGAAAGTCTGTTGATTGGTTGTCAAGATGAATACAATATTTCGAATGTAGGCACGTCCCTAACATGCAAGTGCATTTCATCCGACGAATACAATATTAAAAGTATTAATATATGGGCCTCGTCAAGCGAAATATGCCTTCGAACATGCGCAAAATGATTCATACTGCGCATGCGCATTGTATCATCCGGGCCTTTGCTCTCGATTCATACATTTTGTAGTATCCAATGATTCTGTCGGTGAACAGTGAAGGCCCTGCCCATTTGATTTCCGCTACAATATGGTACTAAATGTAGTTTTCTATCTGCACTGGTTCTAAAGATTGATTGCTTTTTTATTTTAAGAGATTTTGACATCATAATTTCCACGTGTTTTCTGTGGCTTTTGGTACACCTTCAGCATGCAAAAAATAATTCCCCTCCCCCTCCCCCTCCCCCCCCCCCCCCCCTTCTTTTTTTAATAGTTTACTCAAAACATTTATATCGCTCATGAAACACAGAAAATGCAAGGTTTGTTAACCTTTTTTTGAGTCATCGAATTCCTAACCGAATGTCGCTCTAATTGTTTCACGTTCTTAAACCAATGGTTACGCATTATTTCGTTTGGTAAGCATTTTAAAGCTAATTCATCCATGATTTTGTAGTCGGCATATGTGATTAGAGCCTTTTTTTCTTATGGCTTCTATGCATACACCAGACAAAACCGTAATAAATGGAACTATTAACCTCATTTCCTTGTTTATGTTTATCCCTCTATTCACCCGCCGGAAAACACGGTGGCATACGAACGGATGTGTTTACAAAATGATCATGAGTATCGTACATTGTAGTTATCCGAAATATTCGGCCGGAAATGCCTGAGCAAATAGTGTATACCCTGATCAGCGCCACAGAATGCGGCGTCTCATCAGGGTCTACACTGTTTGTCGCGTATTTTGCACTTTTAGAATCACCAACAAGTAGTAAATGAAAGCACTGATAGCACTGATGGGTCGATTATCTCCGAGTGTAGGCTGGGAAAATAGTCCTGAAAGATGACTTAAGACTGTTTTATTTAACCCTTAACTTCTTGTAATTTAAGCAAACAGTGCAGACCCTAATCAGACGCCGTGTTCTGCGGGGTCTGACCTGGGTCTGCACTGTTTGCCAATGTCGCAGTCCAGGCTTTATAGATAACCTCTGTGAACAACACTCTGACGTCACAGCGACAAGAATATAGCGGCTATTAATAACCGTTACCTGGATTTCGTCAAACGCAACGTTTGATTACATTGGTCAATGATAATCAAGTGGACAACCGCCTTAAGGAAATTTTGGCATGAATATACTCTGGCTCGATTGTAAACAATCGATCCAAAAAGAACTTGTCCGGATTTTAGGGCAAGAAAGGTAAGGGGTTAACGAGTCTGAATGATTAGGACAAAATACGGTAGATTTCTTCGGGTTTCAAACCATTGTAATTCACGATTGAGAGATATGCGCGTATATTCTGTGTTTATGTTTCTTAGGAACCAAATTGTTTTGAGTTTTGACTGCATCCTATTATTGCGGAAACGGGAGAGTAAATCCAATCCTCTTTCTCAAGGTAACATCCAGGTTATATCCGGGTTGTCCTATTGTTGTGTTTGGTAGGCTGTGTCTGGGATTGTGATCACCTCGTTGGGGAAGAGGGAACTAGCTACTTTGTTTTTCGTTGATTTCAAATATGTATGCTGTCTGTCGTCACCACGAAATCACGCCTATATAATTTTGACCCCCATCAACCCCACTATCATTTAGTAAAACTAGGGTTTACAGGGGTATTCATTAGTTTTCTTATTTTGCTATGAAACATAGATTGTGGGTACTCGTTAGAACCGCCTCGCCGAGGCGGTTCTAACGAGTACCCACAATCTATGTTTTTAGCAGAAATATGAAAAATATCAGAATTTTTATTTGAAAATTGTCCTTTTTTTTTTGTTGTAAAATTTTCAATATATTTGAATAGGCGTGTTTTCGTAATGTCCTTTGTTAACGCTTCCTCTTGATGTAATAGGTGAGCTTTGTTCTGTGATTGTGGCACTTCCTGGACACCTTCGAGACTAATTTAAGACAGAATAAGCTAAGAGAACATTCATGTTTCAGATATGTATCCCCTTAATGCCTTGTTCTAAAGCTGGACCAAGACAAATAGAGAATATCTTGATAGGGCATCCGATCAGGTTCTGTACTTTTCGCCAGGACATTTGCATTTTATAAGAAACGCTCGATGCACACGAACGACGATATGTTTGGAATATTTAGCAAACTTTAATAAACCAAATTTCACTGCATATAACAAACGGCATTCGTAACATTCGTACCCTAACAAAGTATGTTGTAATGTGTAAGGTTACGTTATGTTAACAGTGATATAGACTATACGTGCACGAAAAAAAAAATACATTATAATATATGATGGAATTCTATATAAACAGAATAAAGGAGGCGACATCTTAGTTATCAACATTTCATTTTGCAGCTCTTATAATTTCATAAATATTTCTGAGATTTTTTTTAGCCTAAACATATATGTCGCGCACTGTATGCAGCTGAAATGCCATAGTGAATGTTTGCATGACATTCCACAGAGCAACATAATTCCCTACACAGTAGGTAGGCTCTAGGCTTGAACATTTGATTTGTAGAAATGGCACTTGTTATAAATATAATTTGTCTCAACACGACTATGTTGGCACTACTGCAAATTAAGCTACAAAGGAACTGAGGAAATGTCATACACAGTTTGTAGTAAAATGCGTGGTTATTATGAAGTCACGTCGACCGACAAATTATAGAAGTAACATTAGCACATGATCATGTCATGTCCATATGAGCCACGACGCGAGAAATGGCTCGTCGGATTTTCCTCGAATCAACAATCTTTCAGTGCGCCCGCCCGGTCCCTTAACATGGCTCATGTTCTTTGGCTGGTTTCCCCTTGGCCTATCGTTTAAACGAGCGAACAGCATAGTTTCAGAGTAGACTGCGCGGATGTGTAGGCACTTTTCTCATAATACGGTACATATGGTACCATGACACTGCAATATATATATATATATATATACATTCGAACCTCGTTATCTCGAACTCGCTTATTTCGAATTACCGCTTATCTCGAAGTGAAAATCTGGTCCCTGTTTTAACATGAAACTATAACAACAGGTAACAAAATAATGTGGAAAAGAGGAGAAATTGCTCCTAAGGAGCAATTTCTCCTCTTTTCCACATTATTTTACATATATATTTCTAAATTCAGGAGTCAAATTACATATTCATTTGTTAAATGTGGTTGTTCAATTTATTGTTTTCCTCACTCTCTCATCTCTGATATGTCGATGTACGGATATCTCAAAGTATTTCGGTGAGTCCCTTGGAATTCGAGATAACGAGGGTCGACTGTATATATATATATATATATATATATATATATATATATATATATATATATATATATATATATATATATATATATATATATATATAAATCATGGTAACAATAGACAGGTTTCTGTAATTAGCATATTTTAGACATTATTTATAAAAACAAAAGTACACGACATAAGGATTATTCCACATGCTGATAAAAATATACCTTTAAATGCAACATAACCAAGAACAAGAACATTCATTTCTGCTTTGTATAACAACGTCAAGTAATAGACTGACAGAAACAAAAGCTTTCAAAAAGCCGCAAATCCCCCACACCCCCTCAGTAGTTTACTACTGACCGTTCCAAGGCGGTTCTTCTGTTGCAGTTCTGCTTTGTTCGTGCGCCTGTAGATTCATTATGTCTCTTTTGTCATTGTTTGTTCCTCATCTGTCTTTTTGGTGCCTCGGTATGGCTGTGCTTCGTGAATGTGTATTTTCTATGATATCTTTACTTATATGTTTTAGGAAACGGATACGCGTGAATGAAACACCGCAACAGTATATAAAGCTCAACAGATTTGATCGATTTTATATGGGCCGTCCCAAGCGAAAACGTATCTGGAAGAATTCGGGCATATGCGGACAGCGAAGGTCCAGATCAGCCTGCGCATCCGCGCAGCCTGATCAGGGCCTTTGCTGTCCGCTAACAGAATCATTGAAAACTATAGAATGTGTTAATGGAGAACAAATGCCCGGATGAGACTTTGCGGACGAGTGGGATGCATCTGAATATGACCATTTTGCGCATGCTGGAAGACACCTTTTCACTTGGCGAGGCCAATGTAATTTACGTTCTGCATTATAACTGAGCTCAAAAACATTATTTTTTTAGTTGTTGCCATTTGTAAAAGCAACAGAACAGTCAGTCAGTTTGATTGGATATTGAGTATTTTGATAGCATTAATTTACAATATTTGTCCAAGAGACGTTAAAATGTTGGTAAAAAAAACACGACATTTTGACACTATTTATAACAACTACCAAGTCAACGGTAATTTAAATGATTACGTCAACAGGTCCATATGGTGAGCACTCTCATGTTTCTATATATTAAATAGTGATAACCAGGGTGCGCAGGGTCTACGTTATCAGGCAGACTTTCAGATTAGCACTAGTTTTTGAGATTTTTTTTTTTCTGTCAGCTTAAAGGCTCAACATTCCTCAAAAACAGACATTTTTATCCAAGATAGGTTTAATAAATTGATAGATAGTTTTAATAAGATAATAAAATGTGGCATCTGTTAGTCTGTCGTTTTTGAACTGGACAAAAATAAAATAAATTTTTTATCGTATCTTTGGGTTAAAGTTGGCAACATTAATTCAGATGTACGATAAAAAATTATTTCATTTCAAGAACGAAAGACTAACTGAAATTTTACAGGCTGTCAGGTGCCACATTTTATGGTCGTATTTATACCATATACCAATTTATTCAATCTTTATTGGATAATAAAATGTTTATTTTTTGCGGAATATGGGCCTTTAAATTGATTTCAGTGGAACAAATAACCATATTAGACTCACTTTTTGCTGTTTATAAATGGGAAAAGGTATAAATTAGGATATACTTCATATAGGTGTGTTAATGAAATGACAACATGATATTTATTGCGACATCGCTGGCTCCCAGACTTTGAAAATAATGGTACAACCAACACTCTGATAATGGTAAAACCAACACTCCCGCGACTTTAACATATTTAAGGGGAAATGATACACTTTCAAGGGAGACAACTCTGTCAAAGAGGCTTTGCTCCCTTTTGAAAAAGAATCCACTCTTAAAGGAAATAATTTGCTTCCACATGGAGCAAGTCATTTCTGTTTAGAGTAGACTTTTCAGAAGGGGCTTGAGGAGCAGAAAAGCAAACCGGAAGCCAGAAAAGTTGCCTGCCTTGTAAAAATTGGCATTTAACACGCATATATATTTTCGCCTGTTCGAAAGTACAGTTTGAGAGCTACATGTAAAGCAGTCACCACAGCGTCGGCATCGGTGTCCACGTTGGCGTCGGCGTTGGCTAAATTGTTTTGGTTAAAGTTTTTAAAAAGCCTTATTATATGTTATAAATGGATTGATTTTCCTTGGCTCAGAGCCACCTTCAGCCCAGTCCAAAGATCGAGATGTACACTGGCTTGCGCGCGCCTTTCAGTGTATACATGTTTCTAAAATTAGATATAAACTTTTAGTGACGTCGCAAGTAATGACGCCGACATATACGCGCTTTTTATATTAATGGGTTCTGGTGTTGACTGTTATTGCCAAAGTTATCAAGAGAAAATTCAAACTGTATAATAAAACAATTGTTGACCTATTAAGGTTTTGGATATGACGTTGATATACACCACTGAATACCAATATTGACCTCAGCTATCGCCTCGGTCAATATTGGTATTCTCTAGTGAATATCACGGCATATCCAATACCTCAGTAGTCAATAATTGTATAATATCTCCTGAACCTCCGGATGGAAGTATTCGTACTTGACCTGATGTTAGATACTGGTCTGAAGTTTTATATTGTACCATCCCGACCCACATGAGTGACCTTGAGCTCAAATTGACGGACTTAGAAATAATGTTAAACTTTTTGGTGAAAGTCTTTGAGGCAAATCACGATTCAGTCGAGCTACGCTGTCCTGCGACAGCTCTCATTGATTAGAGTGTATCATGAGGGAAGGGGGTGTGGGGGTCGTGCTTACTGGGACTGGATAAACAAGGAAAAAACGAAAATTGGTATGATAAGATTTATTTTATGAAAATAAAAAGTAACATAATCTGGCAAACAATCTGAAGATACAATTTAGAATATAGCGACGAAAACAAAACACATCAAATGACATCAATAAATCTAATATTTCAAGTTAACACTATTGTTACTCGAACTATGCTTTGGTCAGCAGTCAATATTTGGCTAGGAACATTTAAAACTTTGAAACTTGTACAAACTTATATCTCTAGAAATATTTACATCAGAACTAGTTTATGAAAAAGAAATATAGTAACTATATCTGATGAAAACTGAATTGATAGTACATACCAGTTATTAAAAATACATGTACAATAAATCTGTTTACTACAATATTTGTTACTACAATATTTGTTAATTCTGTTTAAACAGCAATTAGAAATTATCTCTTGTGTTCCATACTATTCAAAAGCAAAAGCTTAACAGTGATTAGTAAAATCTGATCAGACAGTTATAGAAGTTTCTACAGCGCTTTCGTTCTAGTTATGCCTTACCTTGAAAGAGAACTATTAAACAAACTTCAACATGGCCATGACAAATTCTTAGAAAACCGGCTTTCCCGAACATGGTCAGCAAACGTATCTCCAACAAGTATAAGCTTTTTGGTGAAAGCTAATATATAAAACGATGAGCCGTCCATGAAAACAACATTGGATCAGTCCATGACCTTCCATAAATTGGTTCCGAAGCATTGGCACACATATGAAACATTGACCCTTTCCCCTTTGAGTTTCTAAGTGGACTTCCAGTTTTGATCATTTTTGCATTTGTACATGTCTGTTTTTGTCAATAGTTTGGTTTTTTTTTTATTCAAAATCATTAACGGACTGGCAAATAGTCATTATGAGCCGTCTCATCCGGATCTACACTGTTTGCACATATTTGTACCGGTCTATAGGGCTGAAAAGGTTAATAAATATTATGTGTGTCTGCTACTATAGCACTTGAGCCAGCGCACGACAAAACCTACTCTAAGACTTGTGTGACCAGCAAAGACTCAGATCAGCCTGTACATCCTCCCTGTATGGCAAGGATTCTCGTTTATCCCTCTCTGGATAGCCCGGAGGCTGTTGAAGACACATGCGATCAGCGAAGACTCTGATCAGACCGCGGATGCGCAGGCTGATCTGAGTCTTCGCTGTTCGCACAAGTCCTATTGTAGATTTTGTCATGCGCTGGGGTTCATTTAAAAGGGATTTGGAAACAATTGGTAGATTTTTACAGGTGATGCAAACGGAAGAATTTGCTCCCATGCCAATTCTTTCCGTTTAGTGTAGACTGTTTTTAGTAAGAAGACAAACAATTTTGACAAAGATACCTCCACTACAAATGTATAATTTCCCCTTAAAATGCTCTTCTGCTTAAGTAAAACAGTTCTACGAACAGTTGTGGCACCAATTTGTTACCGGTCTGGTAAATCATTTGTACCTTACACAGGAAAGCACTTACTATAGGCCCACCAGGAAAGTTCTTACTACAGGAAGATGTCAACCTTCACCAGTTAACATACCCGTGGAAAGGAAAACTTGCATTCCGCCTTGAAAAGGAAGGTGTGTCTTAAGGATCGTCATGTCTTATTTCGTTAGTAGTCCGCTCTCAAACACAAGGTCAAGAGTAATTATCTAAAACTTAAAAGTAACTTGTTCCGAAAAAAAAGGCTACTCTCTCTCTTCGTGTTCAATATATATATATATATATATATATATATATATATATATATATATATATATATATATATATATATATATATATATATATATATATATATATATTTTTTTTTTTTTTTTTTTTTTTTTTCTGATTTTCCTTTATTTACATCAAACATGTGTATCAAACAGATATATTGTTATTACATGTAATATATACATGCACACTTAATTCCTCAAAATATATTTAACTAACAAACTAATTGTTTTTAATGGGAGAGAGAGAGAGAGAGAGAGAGAGAGAGAGAGAGAGAGAGAGAGAGAGATCAATATTTTGCTATTGTTTTTGAAAGAAGAATGCAATCAGTTTAATAAACACAGATCAGAAATAATGAATTTCAAAACAAAATAAATTAATGCTATCTGTGATCTACACCTGTCCTTGTGTTCATTTGTAAATAACTGTTGTTTTTTTTTTTTTCGAGAAATCCATTCTCGCCAGCAACTGCGTTTTCTCAACCCATTAAATAAAATCTCGTCTGAAAAGAGAATTTTAACCCTAAATTATCTATAAATAGACTTGTAATTTAGGTGTGACGTGCTTATAACAATATTTTAATGGGATGATTTCTTCGAGTTACATATTTTAATGGGATGAGATTTAAAACTATATATTTTATAGCTCTGTTTACATTATGAACAAAATAACGTTATCACTTCTCTGTACCAGTAATGACATTTTCATACAAATATTTTCTCATACAGGTGTAAACAATTATACTAAGTGTGTGTTATTTTAATTACGACTGGATATCAGCTCTATAAAATGCACGTTAATAGGAAATAAACAAACTTATGCAATTTATGCACAACAATTCAACAGAAACTAGTTGCACTCATTGTCATGGAAAAACGTAACAAACAAACCCCTTGTCGGCATGATCACATCAACCAAACATTTTAAAGTCATAACAGTTATGTAATTATTGGGATTTACATTTCTGACCGTAAGTATTTGGATAGAAAGGTCTGAGCAGACAGTGCAGACCCAGATCAGACGCCGCAGAACGCGGAGTCTGATCTGGGTCTTCACTATCTTACACTCATCCGGCAGTTTTTAGACACATGATCAGGTAGTGAAATGGTTTTGTTCAAATTTTAGGACATGTATGGTAAGAAAATAAGGCGTGTAATGGCTCCGAGTAAATATGATACCAACACAAGCTGATACTAATTCTCAATGACCAAGCAACACTTCCTTGCGGTAAACAAGAAACACTATATAGTTTCGCCATGCAATAAGGAAAGAAGTGCGCAGATTCACACTACCCTGCACATCAACGCAGTGTCATTCGGTCCTTTACTCTTCCTCTGAGCATTGTAGAGCATCCATTGTTTCTGTAAACGGAGAGCAAATGCCTTGACCAGGCTAGGTGGATGTGCAGGCTGAATTTGGACTGTTATGTCTGTATTCCGAAGGCACCATTTTACACGGTGGCTCTCATATAGCAGATGCTTGCAAAAACCAATTATGAAACAACAGGCAATCACTTAATAGGAGTGCCAGAAAAGTTTGATGATTGATAGTTTATATTAGCATGACGATTTTAAAGGTGAACGCAATGTAGGCTGTTAGTAGGTCTTAGTAAAGTGCTTAGCAAGCCATTGATGTTGATGCAATATTTTCAAAATTGGCCTAGAAATAAGGCAGTTATGGTGCTTTGAATGTATTCAATAGGCTGTTATGGATGGCGCTATATTTGAGGATTGTGACGTCCAACATCCCAAATTAAATAAGCAAAACCAAATTATAAAGGATTTTCAAGAATGATTTTGCTGCAGATTTTAATAAATGTTTAATGCTAGTGACAAGCAACCATCCCCCACCCCCATCCCCCGAACAAAAAAAAATTAAATAAATAAATAAATCAACTTAATGAGAATAACTTACTTTATAAAATGATTTTTCAAACCTTATTAAGTATTCAAAATGGCGGCGCCCATTCGACCAATGTTAAAATATTCAATTGTCCATGACTTTCTTAATTCTCCACCGATTTTGATCAAATTTGTATCGAAATTCATTGTTTGTATATTCCTTTACTTTAAAGCACAATGCACTTTAAGTTTGCGTTCGCCTTTGAGGAATACACTCAACATAATTAACGTTAAACAAAACTAGTGTTATATGTTGCGCAACACGCGAAAAAAAAGACACTTATGCGGGTAAAAAAGGCCCTTATCATCCTGCGCATTGGTGCATCTTGATCAGGGCCTTTGAATGCCGCTTACAGTCTTTGTAAATTGTACATAGGCCGCATGTAGTATAAGGAAATTTTAACACGCTAAGCATTAAGGCTGACACAATTAATCGGATATTCAATTAATCGATCGATAAATTCTACAAAAAATTATTATCGTTACAGATTTGCTAATAATCGATCATTTGATTTCCGTGTCTGTTATACTTTGCCGTATTTACCCTTAGTATTCAGACACCTCAACTCCTTACCATACTTTTTTCTAAAATTTGAACATGTACAAATTACTACACAATGTTGTATCTAAAAATAGCTGGATGCGTGGCAAACAGTGTAGACCCTGATGAGAAGCCGCAATTGCGGCGTCTCATCTGGGTCTATACTGTTTGCTTAGGCCTGTCTGACCAAATTCATATAATAAAGTATAATATGTTTAGACAGACAGGTAAAATTGTAACCAAATCTTCAGTGATTAGTAATCGATTATCGACCACAATGGCAGGACTGATAATCGATTTTCTTTTCAACTTTGATTAGCCAGCCTTACTACAGTAAGCATCACACAGTAAACCCTCATTACAACGACAGCATTTGTTCCCAAAGACATTGCCATTAAAATGAATTTGCTTTTGTACAGAATACTTAATGAGCAGATTGATACGTAAGAAAGGTTTTGTTTTGTTCTTATTTCCTAACAGAACATATATTTTTATTATTTGTAAGAATCGCCTCACTGAGGCGATCTAACAAATATCTAAAACAAATGTTTCTTTTAAGTATTAAATACAATATTCTTGCATAATTTGTGACTAATTGTTATCTCTTTAGCGAAGGCTTCATGACAGTCAAATTGTTATTATAACGATTTTTTGTCGTTAAATCGAGTGTCTGTATAAAGAGGGCTGTCTGTATATTCTAAATTATTAAATCCATTAATGGCTAGCCTACCTAAAAGGGCCATTCACAAACAGAGCTTACTTGGATCAGACGCTTCAGAAAGCAGTGTCTGGTCAAGAAGTATAGGATTTTTGTAGTAATAATATTGAAATTAAAAAAGAAACTAGAAATGTGAAAATATGACACAGATGCCTCCATCCAGGCCATCAACACCCACAAGCAGGCATTTTGCAAAACATGAAGTTGAATAAAGAGCCATAACTCTCATAACAGTTGGCAGATTTTACCATAAATCGAACTTTAGCTACATTTTATGATTATATACCTTAGTATAAGATATGAATCCAATACACCAATCTTTTTAAAAAAATATCGAAAGGAAAATCTTTTTTGAAGGTGAAAAGGGGCCATAACTCCCATAATAATGGGTGGATTTTACCCTAAATCGAACTTGACCTCTATTTTATGATTATATACCTGTGTATTAAATATGAATCCAATATTCATATTGGAGCGCTGTGGTGCAGTGGAGCGCTGTGGTGCAGTGGTAAAGCGTCGGACTCGAGATCGAGAGGTACCGGGTTCGATCCCCACTAACTGCAAGTGTTGTTTCCTTGAGCAAGAGACTTTATCCACATTGCTTAGTACTGGTTTCTACCCAGGAAAAAAGAGGGCCACATGGAAGATTAGTACTAGATTACTAAATGTGTTACCCTCTATAAATAAAGTCGATTATTATTATTATTATTATTATTTTAATAAACTAATGTTTTCAAAAGATGTCAAACGGAAACTGCCGGTCTCGGTGGCTCAGTTGGATGCGCCGTCCGACTGGAGACCAGGAGGTCGCGGGTAAACCCCCACCGAGGTCGGCAACATTCCTTCGTGGAAATTGATCATGAAATATTTTCTACGGTCATTCTTTCCCTTCCGCTGATTCAAGAAGGGCAGTTGTCAGTTTCTGGCGAAAGAATGTGCACAATACTGGTTAACCGCTTAGACGACTAAGCGTGCCCAGTAAACGTGTGGTTAGGTAAACTGACCGCGTTCGACATGACCCCATTGGGTTGACTGGGCCGTAAAACCTCAACTTAAACAAATCAAACGGAAACTATTTTTCAACGTTGAAAAAGGGCCGTAACTCCAAAAATAATTGGTGGATTTTACCCTAAATCGAACTTGACCTATATTTTATAATTATATGCTCGCGTATAAAGTATGAATCCAATTCACTAATCTTTTCAAAAG
Source organism: Anodontia alba (assembly GCA_964016985.1). NCBI lineage: Eukaryota > Metazoa > Mollusca > Bivalvia > Lucinida > Lucinidae > Anodontia > Anodontia alba. The sequence continues at coordinate 61,791,418 of OZ024827.1, read as the reverse complement.
TTATGGAACGGAAACCATTTGTCAAAGTTGAAAAAGGGTCATAACTCCCAAAATAACTGGTGGATTTTATCCTAAATCGAACTTGACCTACATTTTATGATTATATTCCTCATAATACCTGTGATTAAAATTTGAATCCAATCACTAATCTTTTCAAAAGTTATGGAACGGAAACCATTTGTCAAAGTTGAAAAAGGGTCATAACTCCCAAAATAATTGGTGGATTTTATCCTAAATCGAACCTGACCTACATTTTATGATTATATACCTCATAATACACCTGTATAAAATTTGAATCCAATACACTAATCTTTTCAAAAGATATCGAGCGGAAACCATTTTTCAAAGTTGGAAATTTTTCAAAGTTGAAAAAAAGGGCCATAACTCCGAAAATAATTGGTGGATTTTACCCGAAATCGAACTTGACCTACATTTTATTATTATATACCTGTGTATAAAATTTCAATCCAATACACCAATCTTTTCAAAAGATATCGCACGGAAACATTTGTATTACGTACGGACGGATAGGTCGGACGGGACGGACGTACATGTACGTACGGACAGCGGTGGTACTATATGCCCCCCCCCACCCCTATTGAAAATGGCGGGATCATAAAAAAAAAACAACAACAACAACAAAAAAAAACAACATATGATCCAGACATCCCTATTAACTGGATACGGACCTGTCAACAGAGTTGGATATAGAGTCCACTCGGAATAAACGGCTTACTCTGGGGTAATGTTTTCTGAAATAAGGATTGTCTCAGGCGTAAAAGGTCTAAGGTACCTTGTAGGATGAACAAAATGTCTCAAACGACCAGAGCCGCGTCCTATCCCAGTCTACACTCCGCGAAGTCTTGTCATGATTTCACCGTTGCCTTAAACTTATATTTGCCCTTTACAATGTATAATAGTGAACAGAAAGATTCCTTTCCTGACCTTGAAGATATGCAGATTGGTCTGAATCTTAACTGCTACTGGAATGATGCTGGACCCAGTTGTTCAAAGCTAACGACGTCGTTAGTTAACGATTCGTTAAAATTTAAATCAAGTGATACGCAAATATGCTGAAATTTTTTGCTGAAAAAATGTGAGTAGCTTTTGCAGTGCAAAAGCTACTCACATTTTTTCAGCAAAAAATATCAGAATATTATGTATTGAATCCGCTAAAACAGTTAACGAAATGACCCTTAACGAGCTCGTTAAGCTAACGACGCTTTGAACAACTGGGCCCTGATTTCTAATTGATTCTTGGCAATATGTCAAAGAGTAGGAACATGATAAACCATAAGTGACAAGTCCTATCAACACCAATATGTGACTCATATATTACTATGAACAACATCTTAAGGGAAACTACCTAATCTACTGGCAGAATTTACCCTTGTCATGCTGAAACCAGATATACCCTGCCTTAGCAAACAGTGTATATCCAGATCAGTCGGCTTCTGAAGAAGCAAACTGATCTAGATCTGCACTGTTTGTCACTCAGTATGTGAATTTATATCAACAACCAAGATCAAGTCATCTGAATAGCTGAACATTTGAAGTGGGTGCGGCATGCTGATTTATTCAGCATGACATGGGTTAACTTTTACCACTCTCTGGGCTAATTCAGCAGATGTCAAATTGATGATATTTTTTTCATTTTTCGCAGAAAACAAGATTTGTCATTTCATGCGGAGACAATCTGCATGAAATGTCAAATTATTTTTTTCTGGGAAAAATAAGAAAAACATTTCAATTTGTCTGCTGAAAATTCTACCCACCTATACAGTGCTTGACGTTACAGCTTGCGGTAAGAACTGTTCTTACCATTTCAAAACAGCCAAGATCCCTTTTAGATGTGCCTCATCCTGTCTTTTCAGGATCCCTGTTCCCATTCAAATTTCTAAACTCTGTGCTTACAAACCGCAAACAGACTGCATTTGTAGCAATCTAAGTTTTCATAGTTTACATAAGAAAAAAAATGTTGGTTTTCGCTCAGCCGATATTAAGATGCGGGCTTGTCTGACTTATAAGCATTTACTGCATTACACTGTCACTCAGAAACGACAGGTTAGCATTTTTGACAGTATTATCACACAACAGGCTGGGTGCAGTTGTAAATATTATTCGCCTTATAAGTGAGCCGTCTTATTCGAAAAGGTGTCTGTATTCGAAATATACATGACCAGTTCAGGTCAAGACAACTCACCGAAGCCACAAACTCTGATAATACCAATATATCCTCAGTATCCAATTATTCTATTAGCGTATAGCGAATGCCCTGATCAGACTGCACGGATCCGCACAGACTGATCAGACATTCGCTGTCCACACTGGCCCCGAAGATTCCTTTTTTCATGGCTTGGCCAGATCAGTTGTCATCCGGTTCATTCAAGTCTTATCACGTGGTCGTAATTACTAATAGCACTAAACACTGGGGGTAAGTAGGATATTTTTTGTGCCTGTTTCAATCTGTTTATGAGTGGCTTAGAAAATAACATAGGAATAATAATTACAATAATTATTACTTGCTGGCAGTTCTTGCACGTTTACAAGGCTAATATACAGAACAGTTATCATGGTTCCAGATAGGGAGCTTTTTTCTGCCGAGAAGTACTATTTCCCTTATTTCTCCATAAAAAAACATATATTGTGGTACTCATTAGAAGCGCCTCGCTAAGGCGCTTCTAATGAGTTCCCACAATAAATGTTAACATGGAGAAATAAGAAAAAAAATTCTCGCGGATACCCCTTTTTATCTGGAGCTAACAGTAATTACTCTATAGGACTGAACCAAATGAAACACTCTCAAAGATATTCATTCAAAGCCAATAAGGCCGGTCCAGGTTCACAAACATCACTGACTCATTAGTACCTACAAAAATAATGTTGGCATGTACAAAATTGTTCTGGCATCTATTAACAAAAAAAAAACAAAAAAAAACTGTGATCAGGCAGGGTTTAATCTCAGTGCTGTTTTTAGATTACTTTTGTTGATAATATAACCGTTCCTATTGGTATTATGTAATACTAAACAATTCCTGTGTACAAAATATTAAATACCACTATACAGTAACATGCTTTAAATAGGAACAAATGTAACCATTTTAGCACTGCAAACCAAGACGGATACTTTTGCAAACAGTGTAGATCCAGATGAGACGGCTCATAATGAGCCGTCTCATCAGGATCTACACTGTTTGCCTTTCTGTTTTGATTTTTGACTGAGACCCCGACTTTAAACAATAGTTCTAACCAGATTCAAAGACCGATGAGTCCACTTCAGAAACCCAGAGGTGAAAGAGTTAAAGCGAGCACTATTCTTTTTGTATGTGTAATTAAAGGCAGTGCCCTGGCTGTAAAAACCGGCTTGTTAGTGTTTACTAAAACTCGATAAAAGAACAACAAAGCTTTTTCTACACTATAAAATGCAAATTATTTTACTGAATACATATGCTGAACAACATCTAGTGTCAAAGGCGTGCACTGACTATCAGCTACTGTCAGCACATTCGATTCTACGGTCATTCTCTCCCTTCCGCTGATTCAAGAAGGGCAGTGTCAGTTTCTGGCGAAAGAATGTGCACACTACTGGTTAACCCCTTAGAGGACTAAGCCTGCCCAGTAAACGTGTGTTTAGGTAAACTGATCGCGCTCGACATGACCCCATTAGGTTGACTGGGCCGTAAAACCTCAACACAAACAAAACCAGCACATTCGACTTGTTTGTTTCTCGTTATGCTGCTACTGCCCAACATATTGTAGATATTAAAGGTTCCATATTAAAAAATAGATATTTTTTATCCAAGAAAGGTTTCATAAATTGGTATATGGTTTTAATACGATCATAAAATGTGGCATCTGACGGACAGCCGGTGTTGGCAACATTAATTCAGAGATACGATAAAAAAATCATTTCATCTTTGATTCAGTTCAAGAACGAGAGACTTAATGAAATTTTACAGGCTGTCAGGTGACACATTTTATGATAGTAATAATACCATTTATCAATTTATAAAACATTTCTTGGATAATAAAATGTCCATTTTTGAGGAATATGGAGCCTTTACTCTTTTCTAAAAGATTCCCTTGAGGGACATGAACACACTCACAAAAACTGATAACAGCTTAACTGTCAAGCTTTCTGTGCCAGACTAGCTAGTTTCGGTCAGTTAGGCCTCATCAGTGACTGTTTAGTATTGCATGTTTTTTATGCTTCAGAAAAGTAGTGTCTCTTTTACGTTTCAGTACACAAATAATCCTAATCTTGAGAAAATGTATATTTGGAATAAATGCCTACAGTAAAGATTCAGACCAACCAGTGAAGCCATATGGTCAGGTCCGAGACTTTGCTACAATATACAGGATCCAGTTAGTCTGTAAGCGGACAGCAAAGACATTGTCTTTGCTGTCCGTATGTGCCCCGAGGACACCATTTCCGCCCTTGTGATTTACATGAAAAAAAAATACAGTACATTAGTCCAGAAATTAAAACTTATTTGACTATAAAAAGCATATTTATTTATTGAATATGTAACATAAAGCAATCATTCAGAAATTAACAATGGCTTGCCGATATAATGGCATATTGATAGCGTTATCGCTCAATTATGGATTGTCAGGGCAGGTGTCCGTGCAAAGAATGCTCAAACTGTCATAGATCCTTAGTATAAAGCAATACAAAATTAGCCTTTCAAAATTGAAAACGACCTTGTGACAAAGACCACTTTCTATTGTCAGGGGCTCAAGCATTTATCACAGAAGAGAAGCATAGCTATATACCCTATAGTGACAAAAATTGTGTTACAGAACCATTGTAATGACGACTGCAACTAATGCATAATTGTTAAAACATGTGTTCAGAAACAAAACTTATTTACAAAACCAACAACCAAACATTTATAGCTATTTTTTTTCTCAAGGCATTAATTTATTTTCTGTAACAGGCAGATCAAGTTCAGTATGCAAGACGTGTCAGCCTCAATCAGACCCTTAGGTCCGATCTAGGTCGGCGAAGATCGCATACGCTTTTTGTTGTTGTCTTTTTTCTGATTGTCGCACGGCGGGGATGCGGCGTTGGGGCGACGGCGCTGCTTCGGCGTTGTGTTACCGCCGGGGTGGCTCACGGGGCAACAGTACACAGTGTTTTAGTTCTGAGTTTGTTGTTTGTTAACCTTATGTATTTTTGATGACTAGCCGCCATAGTCGACTTTGTTTGCCATTGTATGTATGGTCCATGTTGTTAGTTCATAACCTGTGAGAATTAAGAATTATATTATATAGTGTGTTGTAAGCAAACGGTGTTGACAATGACTTTATACAATCTGTTCATGAACTATATGATTGAAGCATATGAAGTTGAAGCAAATTTTATTGAACTAACGGCTTGAAGGGCATTCAGTTAAAATGCATTTTGTACAATATGTTCATTAAACTCATGGAGTTTGTATATATTTTACAATTCAGGTGAAACACAGGGAGTTGATATGAATTTTACATTTCGCATGAAACTCGTGGCGTTTATATAAGTTTTAGAGAATCTGTTCATGAACTGTTTCCTTCCTTCAAATGAATAAAAAGATACAGGTCATTATTTCAGAAATGTCTGATTTTAATATGTAGATACAATATTTTTTCTGTTGTATTTAAAGTAAACGCTTCATAGCACATACTAATAGTATAGAACTTAACGCTTTGCATGCTGGGTACAAAATTCAGCAGACTACATTTTGAAGTATTTTTCCCCAAAACATATGCTTTCACATTTCATGCAAATTAGACAATTGCATGACATGTAAAAAGCTTTTTTTCTGTGGAAGTAACAAAAATAGCGTCAATTCGCCATCTGCTGAATTAGCCAAGAATGTAATAAAGGTTAATGAACAAGAATATCGAATTATATACAATGAATAAAAACCGGATAATCTAAAATTATAGTTAGGTTATCTAATAGCAATTAAATACATTTTGTGATGTAAGAAGATTTAAAAATAATATTTTCGGCAACACAACACATATTACAAAAAAAATGACAATCTTTAAAGTTAATATACATGTATATGGATAGTTTTGGAGCAGAACAACTTTGAGAACAGCACCAACAACATAGCTGTTCCTGTAATGATACTCCTTGTGAGAGTCATGCTTCATGCCGCATTTACCATAAGTATTCTGTCAGGCAGGCCTAAGTAAACCATACAGACCAAGAACTAACTAGTCTGCAAGGGGTATACATTGTTTGAGACAGATCAAAGGACAGTCAAATGGATTTGTTCCAATTTTAGAACAAGAAGGTTAGAGGTTAGGCTTTTCGAATATTAGGGTAAAGGCTCAGTTTTTTTGTGATGCAGTAGAATCCAGTAAGAGTATGTATGTCAATAAATGACATGTCCCTCAGCAGTCAGATACAAATCTAGCAGCATAATAAGTTGCATCAGGTGATTAGATTAGATATATGTATGAAGTTTGGTTGAAGTTCTGGTTATCCGTAAGAAAGCAGAACGTAGACATCTCATCATGATTCACTGCAGTTTTCAGGTCAATTTATTACGTGACAGTTTTCAAACCGTTTGTCAATAAAGTAATTCGTAAAACACAAAACCACCATAGGAGAAGAAATATTTGATTTTATTTTTTCAGAGACAATGCTTGGAATGTCTCAGAACGGAACGAGGTGAAAATATCGTCTGCACCAACTTTGCATGGCGAATACTGGAATCATATTTATGCCTCTGCTGTGCCTTCCCTTGCAACAGGAACCTCTTGTGCTGGTATCTGCATCTCTCCCTGAACTAACGAAATTCTGCGAGACTGCTGCGATCTTTCTCCACCTCCTTCACCATCCAGTGAGATCTGGCTGTTGCTATGTGACCTACTTCTGCCCGTCATCCGTGAAGATCTGCAATATATTTTTGTCGTGTCCATATGATACCATTCTCAGAAGTTTTGAAAGAATAATTTGCCGTAATGTAAGTGTCAGATTTATGTTACGACTCAATAACTAAAAATCAAACCACCTATTTTGTGCAAATTTATTTAGCATATTAGTCTTCATACTACTGTTTAATTAGACACAGGCAATGCCTATAGGTATGTTGTATGCAAAATGTTTAAAATAAACGTCGAAAAGTATTACCTTTGGAAACAAAGAACACACAAAATCACGAAAGTCTGAGACTCAGTAAGACCCAAGCAATACCGTTAAAATTTTGGTTCCGGATTCTGGTACCGGATTTTCCCACTTGGTCCCGGAAAATACAAATAGATCTGCCATATTAATTGAGAACCCGACAAACTGAAAACAAAATGTTTATTTCCGGTTTAGTTTGACGGCAACAAAACGTATGCTGTACCATAGAGCTTGCTCGCGCCACATGCGGCAGCGAGCTCGCTATGTATAGCAATGTCTTATCTTCAAAATCAACATCTCCATTTTCTCCGGTTTTATCACCTCAGCCTTTCTTTGTCAGACTACCACAGACGGCCATTGATGATGCCTCAATAGCCAAAAGATTTGATCAAATTTCCGTAACTTACAAAAAGACAGGTCTGAGCAAACCTTATAGACCCAGATCAAACGCCGCCGAATGCGGCGTCTGATCATGATCAACACCGTTTGCCACTAATCCAGCAATTTTACACACATTCACAGAAAGTAAAAGTGACTTGTTGAAGAGAAGTGTAAGGTTAAAAGTGAGGGTGTGAATATTTGGGGTAAATTTGGTTTCCCAAACATCCAAAAATTCCCATGAAAATGAAATTTTGAGTTAAAGGGGATTCTACTGACTCCCTCTGAATCCGCTGCTGATTAATGAAGTTCGGGAAGTACCACAATCACAGATCGCGGTCTACCTCTGTTTTCTGGGCCGGCCTTGGTGGCTCAGTTGGATGCACGTCCGACTGTTGATTAGGAGGTTGCGGATTCGACCCCGGCCGGGTCGTCAACATTCTTTCGTGGAGATTGATCATGAAATATTTTCTACGGTCATCCACTCCCTTCCGCTGATTCAAAAAGGACAATTGCCAGTTTCTTGCGAAAGAATATGCACATTACTGGTTAACCGCTTAGAGGCCTACGCCTGCCCAGTAAACGTGTGGTCAGGTAAGCTGACCGCGCCCGACATGGCCCCATTAGGTTGACTAGGCCGTAAAACCTCAACACAAACCAAACTTCTGTTATCGAAAGAAAAGGTGGCAGAAGAGGAACATACACAACCAGATCATACAGCTAAACGACCAGTACGATGATCGTATAACTGGGGTAAGGCCCTGATTGGAATAGCATAGATGTTCACATATGCCTTCAGTACCTTTTCCGAGTAATGTGTGTCACTGACAATCAAAGTATACGGTCAAATTACATAATTTCAATAAGGCGAATCATACAAAGTCCGTGTTTTTATTTCAGAAAATAAGGATGATATTTTGCTAATCTACAGATAATAGACATTGTAGACTTGGGAGACATCTAGTTCAAAACCAGTAAAACCTTTAAATATTATACATCAATGAGAGGGCTTGATCAGGTGATGCAAACATAATTATAGATTAACAGCACTGACTATTCGAAATAAGGTCATAACTGAAGCAATAATTTAGGTTAATGATATGAATATTAGTATCATAATGGTTATTCACAAAAGTACACCCTGTAGGTACTCTTTGGAATATCGTCGGCGAGAGGATTCCAAAGACTGTTGTGGTCTAAGATAACTGAATATCTAATGAATACTCTCTTCAACAAAGTGGACCTATTTCGCCAACCTGTCAACCCATCATCGGCGAAGGATGCTTGAAAATGCATTTACAAATGATTTATATGTAACAGGTATATCTTAACGACCTTCGGCAGCTACCTCAAAGTCCTCAGACGATACCTACCGGGATGACCTTCCTGTCATCTGTCCATCCTCCAATATGTTCGAGGAAGAGGACCTAACGTTCACAGTACTGCTACTCCCATCAATACTTAATATAGTCACTGGTCTCGGTGGACCCTCATCTAGATCACCACCTGCGCCAATGCCTACTAGATTGGTACGGCCCTCACTGCAAATAGAAAATGAGTCTTGTGATAAAAATACCCTTAATGGCATACATGGGACGATGAAAACCTAGATCAGCATTCATATATATACAGTCAGTTCAAGACCTTTGCTGTTCGTCGTTCCGCAGTATATTCTTTACTACCAAATAATTCTGTGAACAAACAGTGAAGGCCCCGACTTGGTATAGGTTGAAAGCAGTGCTGGCAAAAGGTACTTAGATCCTGAGCAATACTAATACATTAAAAGCTGAATAGCTCGAATACCGATGGCTCGTTTACTATGACTAATAGTAAAACAAGTTTCTTATTCTATCAGGAAATGGTATGTTGGGTGCACTCATTAGAATCGCCTCACTGAGGCGATTCTAATGAGTACACCCAACATATCATTATTGTCTAGACAATCGAAAAACATCGCCTATGCTTTCTGACCTTGCGTCATGAATAACTCTCAGCGGCTCGAACTACCTATATCTCGAACAAAACATTTTATGGTCCCAAAGAGGTTCGAGTTAATGACATTCGACTGTAATTCCGAGACTTCAATCCAACTGCTACTATCAGGCTGTAAATTTAATTTCCCCAGCATTTGAATGTATTTGTTTTTCAGTTCCACGTAATATAAATGATCTATTATGAATAAATAGTCTTTACATCTACCACCTTCACTCGTGCGCACCAGTTATCTCGGTTCTCATCTTCTCTTCACATCCAGCTCATATCGACTGTGCCAAACGCTACTAATTACAGCCCTGGTGGAATTGTGTTTAGTCTTTCCGAGGGAGAGCGCGTAGGATTGTGAAAATCACATTTAGTCCATCAATTGCACCGGACGTGTCCTGCATCGAGATTATAGGGAAACACTCAAAAAATAAAAAGTATGCTGATGTTCAAGATATTTACAAACTGAACATTTTGGTGCAAGTTTTATCAAAATCACTCAAGAAATGAGGAAGTTATTGGAGTTTTTAGCTTTTGTAATTTTTCAACATGGGCGCCGTCATTTTAAATATTTAATGAGGGACTCAAACACTCTAAAATGACAGCAAAACTTTCTGTTAGACAGAAAACATGCAATTTTAGGAAAACAAGTTGCTATCATACTAAAGAAGTCATATGCAGGAAGAAAGCATTTGAAGTTTTGCATATGTGAGTTATTCATTTTATGCATATTTAATTAGAAGCAGATGACATCACAAACTCACAACAATGGCGGCACCAATTACAGCCTTGTTGGAAATCTTCAAATACCCATAACTTTCTTAATTTTCAACCGATTTTGATAAAATTTGCATCTATTTTCTCAGCTAACGTAGGTCTTTAACATCAAACAGACTACCAACTTTGTGAATGTTTTCCTTTAAGCTGTACAAAAACACGTGTCGTTCATGTATTTACCCTAAGTATTCGGACACCTCAACTCCTTACCATACTTGTTCTAAAGTTCGAACAAGTATAATTTACTACCCGATATTGCGTCTAAAATTGCTGGATGAGTGGCAAACAGTGTAGACCCTGATGAGAGGCCGCGTTCTGCTGTTCAGGCCTGTTTGTCTGAATAGATACGGTAAATACACACACAAATTCCACGACGTCACGTCTCGGCCGCTGGACAGGGCAATACACTGAGCAATACACGTAAATAATAAGGTTAACATCGCACAGCCACGAAAGGACTTACGGGGGTCATTACGTTCAATGTTCTTATATTATGTCATTTTCATGGTAATATCACATAATATTTAATTAGGACCATTAACCGAATGAACAACATCATTATAGAAAATTAGAAAACAGTTTACAACATTTCGTAAGCGACGTGTAACTGAGGAACAACATAAGAAAAGGGTCGTTATCCCATCATATCAGGCATTTACGTATTGTATTGTTCGCAAATGATGTAAGGACTATTTTCCCATGTTCCACATAAAAGCAGCTTAAATATACTGGATACCATTCAAACGTTTTCCGCCATATTTACAATTTTGTGACTTCCGGTTTGCTTTCCCGCACACCAAGTCCCTTCTGAAAAGGACAGGGAAGAGGGATAATTTTCGTTCCTTTTAGAATTAATCTCTTTTTCATACTGGAACAAAGCAAATTTATAAGATTTACATCCCGTGAAAGTAGATTGATTTCCTTAGATTCACGGCCGGTCAGTTACTCCTATATTAAGTGTAAATTATCAGGGAAACCAATTACCAATGTAATGATATTGGAGACTGTAAGTTATACAGCTCAAAGCACTGACAGCACAGGCGGGTAATTGTCTCCCAGTGCATGTAGGCTGGGAAACGGTTCTGAACTTGATTTAACTTCCTGTAATTAAAGCAAAAGTGCAGACCATCATCAGACGCCGTGTTCTGTGGCGTCTGATCTGGGTCTGCACTGTTTGCTAATGTCCAAGCACTTAGCCCATCCAGGTTTTACAGATAAGCCCCTTTACACAGCACCCTGACGTCACAGCGACAAAAACAGCGCGGCTATAAATAACCTTTACCTGGATTTCGTCCAACGCAAGGTTTAATTTCACAAGTCAGTTATTATCACGTGGACAACAACATGTCAAACCAACCGAATATATTCTGATTACGGTATTTCTATTTCTGTCAACTCGTCATCGACGTACGATGCTTGAAATTGCATTTATAAAAAAAAATTATGTGACAGGTATATCTTAACGACATTTGGCAGCTCGGTTGCAATACGGTATCTCGATTAGTTCCCAGCAAATAAAGTCGTATGGATGTTGCAGCAAACGTCATGACGTTGCGATGACGTCGATACAACGTTGTGCGCTTACTGGGTTTATCATGTACCCACTAACCAAGCGGGAACTCAATGTTGATTAAGACAGCATCGCATAAAAGTTGCATCGACGTTGATGCGGCGTTGCTTAAATGTCATGAGCCGGCTTGGTAATAAATAAACGGACACGCGTAACATATTAACACCGTCACATAAACGACGACCCAACGTCATGTCTTCAACATTGTATCAACTTCGTGTGACTAATAGGTATCGCGGCTATACAATAAAAACACATAGGAGAAGTAAAACAAAACGTTCGCAAACTATTTTTCTTAAATAAGAAATATCCCGGTTGAAAATCAGTCTGATATCTAAATGATATGGAACGCCTTCCCATGTTTTAAAATGATGAAATGTGATGTTATAGTGGTCTGCACATAACGTCACCTGACATGTTTAAAGAAAGATTTTTGAAGTAGTAATTTCCTGTAAATACAATATAAAATCTCTTCCACAAAAAAAAAAAAAAAAAAAAAAAAAAATAGGTGCACCTCGGTGTGTCCTATGGCCATAATAATTAGAGTAACAGTTTAGAACAATCTACTGTGGCACAATAAATTATATAGCCATATTATGTTTAGTTATGTTGTTTTTCGCCCTCAAAATATTTTGCATTTTTGCATACATCTGAAACATATAGATACAAAAATGTGAAAATATCCAGGAAATGTCACAATTACTGTTTATGTGCTTGGTTGTTTTCTCATAACACAAGCTGTTTAAGTATTAATCTCGAAAACTTACCTATATAATTTTGACCCCCTTAAACGCCACTTTTATATAGTAAAATTGGGGTTTATTTATGTAAAATTGGGGTTTACAGGGGTATACATTATTTTTTTTATTTCTGCTCAAAAACATTGTGGGTACTCGTTAGAACCGCCTCGCCGATATGAAAAATATCAGAGTTTTTTTTATCTGAATTTTTAGTTTTGGGAGGTGAAATTTTCTATATATTTGAATAGGCGTGTTTTCGTAATGCCACAGTAAGTGTGTATCTTCCTCAGAATCCAAATGAATACATATATTTATGTTTATGAATCTTTAAGTATCAGAATACATCGTCAAATTAGTTCTACTAAGAAATATTTATTGAACTGTAATATGAGGAAATAATACAGTCAACTCTCGTTATCTCGACGTCGCTTATCTCGAATAATCGCTTATTTCGAAGTATAATTCTGGTCCCTGTATTAACATCGAATCTAACAACAGGTAACAAAATATTAGGGAAAAGAGGAGAAACTGATCCAAAGGAGCAATTCTTCTCTTGTCCACAGGATTTTCAATACAGTCGACTCCCGTTATCTTGAATTCCAAGGGACTCACTGAAACACTTCGAGATATCCGTACTTCGACATATCAGAGTTGAGAGAGTGAGGAAAACAATAAATTAAACAACCATATTTAACAAATGAATATGTAATTTGACTCCTGAAGTTAGAAATATATATATAAAATAATGTGGAAAAGAGGAGAAATTGCTCCTGAGGAGCAATTTCTCCTCTTTTCCACATTATTTTGTTACCTGTTGTCATAGTTTCATTTTAAAACAGGGACCAGATTTTCACTTCGAGATAAGCGGTAATTCGAAATAAGCGAGTTCGAGATAACGAGGTTCGACTGTATATCTCTAAAATCGTTAACAGTCGTTCATATTTGACCATTACCTGAGTTAGGTGGGTCGCTTAATTAAGAATTTAGCAACAATAATAATAATAATAATAATCACACGGTGAGCCTGGTAAATAGTTCCTTTAAAATCTGTGGAATCCAGTTAAACATTCAAAACAAAAAGAAAACACCCATATGTCAGTCATCTTGAAATCTTATAATGCCCTTAACTCCCACCCATCATTTTAACGGAATTTCATCAAATGTGCATCGAAATCCAAATGTTACAATGTATAGTTTAGAACTATACTGTTCTTTGCTTGTATTCTCCTTGCGCGTACAACCGAAAGTCCATATCAGAGAATCTTAATTGTATTTTCTTTTATTTATGTAACGCTCCTGATTTTTAATGCTTGTCGGCAAACTGTCTTATAAGAACTCCCCATGTGGTGTTACTTAACATTGTTGTCTAAAATCTTTATGGACAATCCGCTTATCTAGGTTTTTAAGCAGCAGCCAGAAAAATTACACATTCCCCTGTAATCCCATTTTCCTAATATAAGTGAAATTTACAAGGGGTCTTCACCGCATAAATTTGCTGACGTGATATGATAACTATATGAGTTGTATCAAGTTGTATCGAGGAGACCTTTGTCATTTTCATTTTCTATCAATAGAAAACATTACAGATTTTGTAACGTGTTCTTCCATATGCGCTGTGCGTGCGTGTGTGTATGTGTGATTGGGGATGGGGGTGGACACATTCATTTCAAAATCAAGCAGACTGGGTTGGGGGTGGAGTTGGCGAACGTAGCCCCCATTGTGGACAAATTATTTAAAAAATCAAGCAGATTTTAATCGAAAACACAGGTTACACCCCTAATTTTCGCCTCTAAATCGATATTTTCTGAGCATTTGCACGCCTCCATACGGTCACACCATCCCCATTTCAAAACCCACGGGCCTGGGTTTTTAAGCCTAAATTAAATGTAAGTGAAAAATCCATGGAGTGTCTGACCGACCAAACGATGAAACGAGACCTGTACCCATTTCGGGCCAATTATTTTAAAAATCATGCAGGTTTGGCCATAAAATCACTTTACATTCTTTAATTTTGCATCCCCCATCGGCATTTTGTTAGCATCTGTGTCCCCTTTAAGAATAGCCAAGAATTCACACACCCGCCCCTTCCATTTCAAAAGTCTGTGTATAGGCCTGGAAAGTCACCAAAGGCACAAAACGTTGTGATGAACAAATATGAAAACACGCAGAATGAAATTTTCATGTCTTAAAAAATACAAACTTTTCAGAAAGAAAACTGTTAATTTTCGTATTATTATTATTCTTTTTTCATCGAGGCAGTTCTAACAATAACCCGCAACCTATGTTTTAGAGCAGAAACGACGTGGTTCTTAAGAGTACCTCAATACATATTTTAGAGCAGAAACAAGAAAAAAAAAAGAAAAGATTTATAGTCCTGTAATCCCCACTTTTTCTATGTGAAGTCGTGTTTGTTACCGGGGTTTTCATCACGAAGGCTGGTTATCTTGATGCTGGTTATCTTGCTGTTTTATCTTGATAAATCTATGGCACATTATTTCATTTATTCTTTGCCAGTCTGCATAAACGCTTTGTTCGCTTGCTACATGCCACTCCTGACGATTCAGGTAATCGTCTTCAACATATTAAACCAGGCAAGATCACGTTTCAGAAAAGATGTAGGCGTTTTAAAAAAGAACACAAAATTTCCTTTCCTCCGATATCCCATTAACCAATATAAATCTGTCCTCCGACATCCCTGCATCATACCTCCGACATCCTGTTACCAATAAATATGACAACAACCCTAAAGAAATCTAAAAAATCTGCCACTTTAGTAATTTTTTCACATCTGCTATTTCTTGTATAATTTATAGAAAGGTTCTAGATTTTACAGACATACATACTCAATGAAAAAGCTTTACAGGATAAAAGTTATAAACAACTGAAAATGGAATTTGGGTGAAAAACAATGAAATTTCCTTTTCAAACGTGATTTTGAATAAATAGGAGGATACTTTATATTGAAATGCCATTTTCATATATTAAACTATTCAACTGAGAAAATATAGGTTACGTTGCTTATCCTCCAGAAGCACTTTTTTGATCATTAAAAGAGGATAAGACATACACTGTCGCTTGATGACATCATTTGTTTACCTCCGAAATCTCGCAACCTCCGATATCCCGACATCGGGTTTCCCTGGGTGTTAAAGGTATTATTTCCTAGTTTAAGGTTCCTATTTTGTAGATGCTTTTTGGGGGTTGTTTGTTTACAATCTAGCCGTAGTATACAAAGACCAAATTTTCTCAAGGTGGTTGTCAACGTGATTATCATTGACCAATGTAATCAAAGCGTACGTCAGACGAAATCCGGGTAACGGTTATTTATAGCCGCGCTATTCTTGTCGCTGTGACGTCAGAGTGCAGTGTAAAGAGGGTTATCTGTTAAACCTGGACTGGGACATTGGCTAACAGTGCATACCCAGATCAGAGGCCGCAGAACGCGGCATCTGATCAGGGTCTGCACTGTTTGCTTAAACAATAGGAACTTACGGGTTAATTGAAACAACTTTAAATCCTTGTATCCCTGTTCAGGACAATTTTCCCAGCATACATTGTTGCTGTCATCGCTTTGATTGTAGAAGAAATTAATTTGCATTTTTGAAGTAAAAAGCTTTTTCTTTTTATGCCCTTAATTGTGACTGAACAGTTTTGTTTGTGTTTTAATTGTATTTGTCGAATAAAAACTGGGGTCAGAATTTTACTTCATATCTGTTGGTTGTGTGTGTGTCGTGTGTGTGTGTGTTTGTGCGGGGAGGGGGTTCTTTTGGGGGTGTTTTTGTTTGGACTCTGCCAAGCATATACAGTTGAAAAAAAAAAAACACAGCAGAACAAAACCTTAAGGGCAGATACTTCAACAAAGACTAAAAGACTGTTGTATACAGTAATCATATCAAGCTAACTTTACTAATGTCTGTTTACTGTCTGAAATAAACTGACCTTACATTAAAGCCCTTGAGCTCATATCATGCACATATATGAAATCTAAATCTGGATAGCCAGGGAGAATTGGGACACTCTTTTAAGGAAGGAAGATAACAGTACCTACACTGATATCTTCATTTTTGAGACGATTGTTTACAATCGCGCCTTAATTGTCCATGTGATTATCACTGACCAATATAAACAAAGGACGCGCTAGATGAAATCCGGGTAACGGTTATATATAGCGCGCTATTCTTGTCACTGTGACTTCAATGTGGTGTAAAGAAGGTTATCTGGTAAACCTGGACTGGGACATTGGCTAACAGTGCGAACCCAGATCAGGGTCTGCACTGTTTGCTTAAATTATAGAAAGTTTAGGGTTAAATGAAACAGTTTTAAAAAAATCCTGCTCAGGAAATTTTCCCAGCACACACTCGAAGACATTCGGCCCATCAGTGCTGTCAGTGCTTTGATTGCAGAAGAAATTTTCGTTTTTTAAGTCAGAAGCTTTTCTGCCAACATAATTGTAACCATTTTGTTTGTGTTTTTTTTATTATTATCTGTCGAATAAAAACTTTGCTTTTCATTTTTGTGTTAGAATTGTACTTGATTTCTGTTTTCTGTGTGTGTATGGGTGGTGGGGGAGGTCTTTTGGGGGTGTTTTGTTTGGACTTGCCAAGCCTATTCAGCAGAAAACAAGAGAACAAAAAGTTAAGGGAAGATACGTACTTTAACAAAGTCTAATAGACTGTTGTATACAGTAACTGGAATTATATCAAGCTAATTTCACTAATGTTTACTTACAGTCCGATATAAATTGACCTGATATTAAAGCCCTTGAACTCATATCATGCACATATATGAAATCCAAATCTGGATAGCCAGGGAGAATAAGTACATTTTCACGGGAGGTAACACTGTCTAAATTGATTTTGTCCCTTTCTGAAAAGGGGTTATCTCTAAAAGGAAAGAATTTGCTTCTCTTGGGAACTATCCTTTTAGACAGCTTCCTTTTATCGTTTTAGAGAAGATCATTTTTAGAAGGGGCTTAATGTGCAGGAAGAAATATAGTTAGTCACAAAACACGACTAACATGAGCGAAATTCTAATGCTTGTATCTAATCCCCATACTAAATAATTGAATGCACAGTACCTTAAGTATTCGGACACCTCAACTCCTTACCATACTTGTTCTAAAATTTGAACAAGTACAATTTACTACCCGATGCTGTGTCTAAAAATTTGCTGGATGTGTGGTAGACAGTGTAGACTTTGATGAGACTCCGCGTTCTCATCTGGGTCTACACTGTTTGTTCAGGCTTGTCTGTCCGATAACATACGGTAACTACGGTAGCTTCACTTTTGAACTCATCATTTTGTTAAAGCAGTACGCGATACGTATTGCAGATTAATGTTTTATTTCCATACGCAATTAAAGATATAAGTATGTTTCAGCTACTTAACATGTAACACGAAATCTTTTCGCGTGACGTTATCCATGATTTCCTATGTCCTGTGATTTTCCTATGTTAATTCAACCGTTTCATTAGTATTCTGTTAACAAAATACAGCCTTACAGATAGCTGAACGTTACTGCACTACAAATGTTATAAATATTATTCTGTTTGAATAGCTCATCACGAAAATATGTCTATTCAAATATACTGGAAATTTTTCCACCAAATTTTCAGATAAAAATTCTGGTATTTTTAATATTTCTACTCAAAACATAGATTGTGGGTACCCGTTAGAACCGCCTCGCCGAGGCGGTTCTAACGAGTATCCACAATCTATGTTTTTGAGCAGAAATAAGAAAAATAATGTATACCCCTGTCAACCCCAATTTTACTATATAAAAGTGGGGTTTAAGGGGGTCAAAATTATACAGGCATGTTCTCGTGATGTTTATTTTGTATGCAATGTGTTTGGCCATAAACGTTTTACCAGTGAAAATCAGTTTTTCTTTACATCCTATTTGTTATTCAGTTTCAGTTTTAACTCTTTAAAGAAAATATTGAAACGTAATTTGTTCGCTTAACCCTTCGGGTGCGAAGCTTTCCTGGAAGCAGACGAAATTCTATTTTTTTTTAATTTTTCACAGAATATGTTTTGACATTCCATGTGAACAGCCTGCTTGGAAGACGATTCATATAAAATGTCGACTAATTTTCTTTGAAAAATAAAAAAATATATATATATTTCAAAATGTCGTCTGCTGGAGAAATGTATGTTGCAGCTGTGACTGTCGCTTTAGGGTTAAGATTCCTTTTACCATTTGCATTCATCTAAAGAAGTAAACATGTTTCACACCCGTAGAGATTTACTCCCTGAAACTGCAGACGCTTTAAATCTTGGTGACTGAACCCCAGTAGGCACACGACGTCAAGACGTTGAATCAACTTTGAATCGACGTTTTGTTCAAGACGTTGAATTAAGGGGATAACTGCATTCAAATTTGTCATTTGGTGAGGTAAATCGGCGGTTTTACGGTCGGAAATTTCGTTTTACGGCGACGCGTCTGCGGATTTACCTCCCCAAATGACAATTTTGAATGCAGTTATCCCCATTCTAATGCATTTATTCATTTTTTTCTGTTGAAAAAATGTACTATTTGCACAAAGCGATAAGTGCTGTGAGCTGCGTAAAACCAAATGCCAGCCAATGAGATGCAACGTTACGTGATGACGTCGGATTTCCGACAGTATATCGCAGAATATACCATCGCACATTTTTGACGTTACCCAATCAGACGTCGCGTTATATACGCGTGCATTAAAATCAACATTGAATCGACGTTGTTTCAACGTCATGTGCCCGCTGGGTTATAACGGGAAATTCAAGGTAATTTAATACATTTTGCAGTTCCAGAAAAGTAAAAGCAAAACCAGCTCGCTAAGGAAAATCTGCCATTAGTGCAGGACACAACCCGTACCATTGCTCCTCCATTAATATGTCATCCTTGACTATCTTTACCTTTAGCACTCATCGAGCAAATTCAGCAGACTACAAAATATAGTAGACAGTGAGCAAAGCCCACATACCCCGAACCCTAGCTATGAGAAATATGATCAAGATTTTTTTCCTAGAAAAATATGGTGTCTCGGGAGGGCTGTGATTCGTGGTTGTGGAATTTCCTAGTTATCTTCACTTATACTTTGACAACTGATGCATTCTGTCTCCTGCGAAGACCAGTTTAATATCTTTAAACCAGTATTTCTTGACAAAATAAGCAAAAATATTTCAAAATGTCATCAGCTGACCTCTTACCCAGTATGCTAATCGTTGACAGTAACGATTAGAAAAAAAGTATCATATCCATAATTTTTAAGGGGACTGAATTTTCCATCATCATTTACAAGGCAGACAACTATTTGTGACTTCCTGTTTGCTTACCCGCACACCAAACGAAAACCAAAAAACAGCCAGCGCATGACAAAACCAACAAAATGGCATGTGCGCCCAGCGAAGATGCAGATCAGCCTGGGTATCCGCCCAGTCTGATCAGAATCTTCGCTGTGCGCTTAATGGGTAGCTAAGGACAAGCGTTCTTCATGCGGACAGCGAAGACTCTGATCAGTCTGCGCGGATGCCCAGGCTGATCTGTCTTCACCGGCGACACATGTAATTTTGTTGGTTTTGTCCGGCGCTGGCTAAAATAAAATTATGAGGAAACCAGGCATGTATTTCAGTTGGGGAAGAGGAATAGGACTGTTTTGCCGTCGTACCTTTATTCCCCCTCTCTCTCTCTCGCTCTCTCTCTCTCGCTCTCTCTCTCTCTCTCTCTCTCTCTCTCTGGGTGTCATTAGAGCAGGCAATGTTCTGAGATTGTGGTTCTTCCTGGACATCTTTGTTACTATTTTACTAATAAATAAAATTCCTACCTGATTGGAGGCAAGCCAATCCTTTTATAATGTCTCCAACCCTCGAGAAATGCTGATGAAACCTTAGTTTTCTTTGTGTAATGTAAAAGCACCCGCATTAACAACTGGTCATTTCTACATCTACAAAGAGAAAAAGATCAGTTAAAACATCCAGATAGCAATATGTATGCTAAATTCTCTTAGTAAATTATTGGCCAAAGACTTTGTTTCGACTATCCGAGCAGGTTTTATTTGGGAAAGGGTGAGCTGTTTGCTTTGCTCCTGTTGTATTGTTACGAGTATGTATGTATTATCAGCCATAGTTTGTTTGCGTTTTCTCTTTGTGCCATTTGTAGGTAGTTCTATGACTGTGACATTTCCAAGTCATCTTCACTTTGCTGTTTAAATGATACAACAAGAAGTGTGAATAAGCATGGTGATTATAAAATACCCCACAAGGTAACGACTGTCTTGTGGCACTGAAATGCACATTTGCTTCACGTTGTATGTGATTGGGAAAACCAGTTCAGACAGACAGACAAACCATGATAAATGGCAAAGTCAAAGTGGCAGTCATTTTGTCCAAAAACAAAAAAAATTCCAGTAGCAAGCTTCTGCATGCACATGTTCATTATGTATTTAATGAATCTGCAAATTATCAGAATTCGTCAACATTTTCTTCACCATGCATGCACTATCTCAAATGCACTATAACAGAGCATACAAAACCCAGTAGTCAAGAATTACCAAACCATGGCTATGTAAAAAAAGCTGTCATTCTAAAGAAAATAACTTTTTCAGCATTAAACTTCTTCCTGCACATGTTCACTATGTCTGTAATGAGTCTGCAAAGTATCAGATTGTTTCAACAAATTCTTTGAGACAAGTTGATTTCACCGTGCAAGCACGATACAGGCATTGTAAAGCATTTTTCAAGAAGAACAAAGAGAATAAACTGTAAAGGCTTGAACCCCTAGGCCTTTATTTTTCTCTTCAGCAGTATCTCATCAATATCAACATTTATGCAAAATATGAAAAGATTCCTTAAATTATTTAACAAAAAAAAAGCAGAAACCAAAATGCCTTTTCATAAATAACAAAGGGAAATAGCCCTAAAGAAATGAATCCGTAGGTCTTTGTTTTTTCTCTAACAGCAATATCTCATCAATACAAACATTTATGCAAATTAAGAAAAGATTCTCAATTATTAACAAGATAAGAATCAGAAGCTAAAGCACATTCTCAAGAATGAGAAAGAGAAATAATTGTAAAGGCATTAACTTTTAGGCCCTTATTTTTCTCTGACATCAACCTCTCATCAATATCAGCAATTATGCAAAATATGAAAAGATTCCTTAAATTTATGTAGCAGGACAAGACGCAGCGACTAAAACACCCTTTGAAGAATTACAGTAGGAAATAAATCTCAAGGACCTTATTTTTGTCTAACAGCAATACCTCATCAATATCAACATTTACGCAAAATATAAAAAGATACCTAAAATTATTTAGCAAGATAAGAGACAAAAAACAAAACGCGCTTTCAAGAATTACAATGGGAAATAACTGTAAAGTAATTAACACCTAGGCCCTTATTTTTTTTCTCTGAAAGCAACATCTTATCAATATAACAGAACGTCTGTCATTACTGACAATGACCAATCTTAATCACATGCGAGAAATGCTACTGCTTGTGTGTTCTAACATGGCTGATTAGATCAATTCTAGCTCTAAATTGTCTGTTGCAGATGGAACAACAGAGGTCAGAGCAAGACAGTCTGTTGGTGATGCCTTAGCTCTGGCTTTGCGCTGTGCATGTTTCTGCTCGCCTTCGCTGATTCTTTTTGCCTCATTTTCACCAGCAACTCTTCTGGTGAGGCCTCGCCACTTTGCTCGGTCCTGTGCAATTTGTTCCCATGACTCTGTTGGTATGTTGAAATCCTTGAGGGAGGCTTTGAGGGTGTCTTTGTATCGCTTCTTCTGACCATCATGGGAGCGTTTGCCCATTTCTAGTTCTCCATAGAGGATTTTCTTTGGCAAACGTTCCTAAGGCATCCTGGTAACATGGCCTGCCCGTCTTAACTGTGCCAGTTTCAGATGAGTATGTACACTCTGCATCCCTGCCTTTTTCAGGACTTCTGTGTCTGGAATCCTATCTTGCCACTTAATCTTTAAAAGTTTTCTAAGGCAGCTTGTGTGGAAGTGGTTCAGTCTTTTGTCGTGCCGTTGGTAAACTGTCCACGTTTCGCATGCATACAATAGTGTTGGCAGCACCACAGCTTTGTAGACTTTCAGCTTTGTGTCAAGCCTGATTCCACTTCGATCCCAAACACTACCATGTAGTCGGCCAAATGCTGCACTAGCTCTGGCAATCCTGGCATTGACTTCATCATCAATGTGCACGACTCTCTTGACAATGTGCTTCCAAGGTAGGTGAATTTGCCTACCACTTGCAATCTTCGACCTTTCACTGTAATAGTGGGCTCCTTGTAAGGCTTGCCAGCTGCTGGTTGATAAAACACCTAGGTCTTTTTTATGCTGATTGTGAGGTCATAGCTGTCACATGAGTCAGATACTTGATCTACACCTTTTTGCATCTTCTCTTCTGTTGGAGCACTCTTTGCCATGTCATCAGCAAAGAGGAACTCGTCTAGCATCTCTGTCTGCACCTTGGATATGGCTTGCAACCTACTTAGGTTGAAAAGCTTCCAATCAAAGCGATACCTAATAGGCATACCATTGTCACCATCCTGGAAAGCCGCTGTGAGCATGGCAGAGAACAACATGCTGAACAGAGCTAATACACAGCCTTGCTTGACACCATTTGTCACAGGGAATGGATCAGAAAACTCACCATCATTTTGGACCCGTGCAAGCATCCCATCATTGAACTGCCTCACCATTGCTATGAACTTGGTCGGATAGCCAAACTTCGCCATAATTTTCCAAAGACCCTCAAGACTGACTGTATCAAATGCTTTGGTAAGGTCAACAAAGGTCATGTAAAGGTCCATGTTCTGTTCCTGGCATTTCTCTTGAAGCTGCCTTGCTGTGAAGATCATGTCAATTGTTCCTCTGTCCTTTCTGAATCCACACTGGCTTTCTGGTAGAAGCCCTGATTGTACAAGGTGTTCATTAAGTCGGTTAAGTAGAACTCTTGCAAGAACCTTCCCAGCAACTGACAATAAACAGATGCCATGATGATTATCACACAACTGAGGATTCCCTTTCCGTTTGAATAGGTGGATAATTTACGCATCCTTGAATTCTTGAAGGATGGCTTCTTTTCTCCACATAATGTGAAATAACTTTTTCATCTTCTTTGCAACTGGAGTTCCTCCTGCTTTGTAGATCTCAGCAGGTATTGCAGCTGATTCTGGAGCCTTGCCAGATGACATAACTTTTATTGCTTTCACTGTTTCAGCGACGGTTGGGAACTCGTCAAGCAGCAGATTACATTCCACCTGTGGTAGTCTGTTGATAGCGTCATCATTGATAGATGATGGCCGATTAAGAACACTATCAAAGTGCTCAGCCCATCTTTTCAAGATAGCCTCTTTGTCAGTCAGAAGACTAGTTCCATCTGCACTGAGAAGAGGGGTGGTTCTTGGGCTCTGGGGACCATAAACTGTTTTTAGCGCATCACAGAACTTCTTCATATCCTTTCTATCTGCACAGGACTGGATTCCATCAGCCTTACTGCTCAGCCAGGAGTCTTGCATATCTCTGAGCCTAGTCTGGACTGTCTTGCATATATTTGAATATGCCTCCTTATTGGATACTGAGCTGGTATCACTAAGGTATACCTTGTGTCTGTTGGTGTTTCTCGTCAAACCAGTCTTGGTGTTTGGGAGATACTGGTCCTAGGGAATCCATAGCTGCAGAGCATAAACATTTATGCAAGATATAAAAAGTTTCCTAAAGTTGTTTAGCAAGACAAGAAGTAGAGACTAACATGCCTTTTACAGAATTACAAAGGGAAATCTCTAAAGGAATTAACCCCTAGGCCTTTAGTTTTGTTTAACACCTCATCAATATCAATGTTTATGCAAAATATGAAAAGATTCCTGACATTATTTAGCAAGGTAAGAAGCGGAAATCAAAACGCCTTTTCAAGAATTACAAAGGAAACTCTAAAGGAATTAATCCCTAGGTCATTATTTTTGTCTAACAGCAACACTCATCTGCAAAATATGAAAATATTTCTGAAATTATTTAGCATATCTTGCTATATATGTGAAATATATGAAAAGATTCCTAAAATTATTTACAAGGTAAGAAGCAGAATTACAAACGGAAATTACTCTAAATGAATTAACCCTTGGCCCTTTATTTATGTCTAATGGCAATACCTCATCAATATCAATATTTATGCAAAATATGCAAAGATTCATGAGATTATTTAGCAAAATAAGAAGCAGAAACCAAAACATAACGGACGAACGGCTGGACATATGGACAGGCAACGTGAAAACAGTATACACCCCAAACATTTCGCGCGGGGTTGTGTGTGTGTGTGTGGGGGGGGGGGGGGGGGAGGGGAGGGCGGGGGCTATAAAAATTATAATGTCCTCTTGTGTCACATAAGCTTCAACAAGATTCTTCGACCTGTGCACAACAGATTTATGAATGTATATCTCTATATGTCTCTATTCATTTCTATCACTAATTAAATAACTCGATCATATCTGATCAATATGCAACTCGGGTGCGCGGCAATATTTAGAATTTATCCAAACGATATCTAGATGAGCTATTGTTCTAATAGCCACTTCGGAAACTCAGGGGTGAAAGGGTTAAAACAAACATATTACATATCTGAAGCTATTTTCAGTAATATCTGCAGGAAATATAATTTCTAATTCCCGGGAGGAAATATTTACTTTAGAACGCTATCACGCCGCGCGACGCATGTAGATGACATAACATCGCAAAACTTATTGACGTCATTTGAAAGAGCATAAAACAGAACCGAAGATACAAAAAAAAATAACCCCCCAAAAAAAAACAACAACAAAAAAAAAACAAAAAAAAAAACAAAAAAACATTGTAATGTGTACGAAAGGGTCTACTTAAAAAAAATCAGGGGTGACAGAGTAAAAACAAACATACCTGTTAAGTAACTGTCGTTCTGCAGAATGGTTGTAAGATAGATATCCAAGAGCTATGGCCGCACAACCTCTCACCTGTTCTGTAGGTGATAACAGCAACCGGGTCAGAAGGTCAACTGCATTGATAGCTACAATAGCGGCTGGTACCCCTGAAAGTATAACGTGTAATAATTATTAGGTAATCGGAATCATTTTTTTTTTTCAACACTAACTTGGAACAAAATTTAAAACAAATAAATTATATAAACGTTGACCTTGGAAATAAATAATACATAAAAGAACGAAAACCGGAATCTTGTTTCAATGAGAAAACCCATTTTTGGGTCTAATGTTTACAATCAAGTCAGAGTATGCAAACGCCAAATTTTCCTTCAGATAGTTGTCCACGTGATTATCATTGACCAATGTATTCAAACCGCGCGTTAGACAAAATCCAGGTAACGGTTATTTATAGCCGTGCTATTCTTGTCGCTGCGACGTCACAGTGCTGTTGATAGACGGTTATCTGTAAAATTTGACTGGGACATTTGGGACACTGGCAAATAGTGCAGACCCAGATCAGACACCGCACAACGCGGCGTCTGATCAGGGTCTGCACTGTTTGCTTAAATTACTGGATGTTAAGTATTAAATGATACAGTCTTACGTTCCCGTTCAGGACAATTTTTCCAGCCTACACACAGAGACAATCGATCCATTAGTGCTGTCAGTGCTTTGATATTACATAACTGTATGATGAGTGGCAAAGTATAGTAGACCGTGGCATCAGATACCACGGGGTGGGTCATAAGAGAACTGGTGGACAGGGTCGGTCATTCAAGACTAGTGAAATGGGAGGTAAATCGTCAACATTAATTCGTACGTGGTACCAGAACTAGGATTCTTGAATAGACATCTGTTTTCAAACAAAATGAAATAGGAACGTAAGTATATGAATACATTATAAAGTGCGCAACGCGTGAAAAGGCTCCTTATATATCATGCGGGCAATAAAGACCTCAGATTATGCATTCACGAAGCCTGCTCAGGGCTTTCGTTGCCAGCTTACACAGAAATTGGATACTGTATAATATCGGCTATCCTTGTTCGCAATTTTCCCACAATTATATATATAGTATCATATGCATCCTAAAGACTGGAGCATCATAATTTCATACCATACTTGTCCTATGATTTAAGCAAGTCCATTTTCCCATCTGATGTTATAGCTAATAACTGCTGTGTGAATGCCAAACAGTGTAACCCTGATCAGACGCCGCGTACTGCCGCGTCTGATCAGGGTCTACACTGTTTGCTCACGCTTTTCTATCCCAATACTTAGTGTTTATACGATATACACGTACTGTGGTGGTAGCCAGCGCAAATTGCTTGCTGTAAGTTTCGCTGACACATAGGATCCAGTCTTGGTCTTCACGTTTCTTACGCTCAGTACCACGAAAAAAGGAGTCTGGTGCTATTTTTGTTTAAATATGACATGCTGGGGATAGATCCAACCCCTACCTCAAACACAACGACTTTGGTAATTGGTTAGCTATGCATGGGCGTAGCGAACATTACGCAAATGCGTAACGCCAGTGCGTAACATGCGTAAGAAAATATTATGATAAAGTGGTATTAATATAAAATATTTTGCTTCGTTTCCATAGGGGCTGCTCTTAAAGGAAAGAATTTGCTCCCAGGGGAGCAAATTATTTTCCTTAAGAGTAGCCCCTATTTTGGAAGCGATTCTAGGCATAGTTTTCAAGATATTTCCTGGGTGTGCGTAAAAATAATTCCGTTCTGTCTACGCCACTGATATGTTCTGTAATTGCATTTCTTCCAGGACATCCTTTTTAACATTTTTGATCAAAGCCTCAAGATTTCGAACATCAAATATAACTAAACTTGTTTTGCTTCACGTGTACGTCATGACAAAATATTATGAAAGGATAAAAGATTGTCAATAACGCCATGTAATAGCTGTTAAAATAGAACATTTGTGCAATATACATCTATTGATATGTATGGATGCACTCAATTTCTACAGTACAAAAGCGTCAGCAGTTTTATGCAATACACATACTAACGTTTAGCACTGTCCAGGCAAATTCTGCAGATGACAAACTGATGATATTTTCTTATTTTTCCCCGAAAATATACCTTGATATTTCTTGCAAATTGTCTCCAAAAGAGACAGCTTGCATGAAATGAAAAAAAAAAAAAAAAATAAATAAATAAAAAATAAATAAAAAAAAATAATAATAATGACATAAAAATAAAAACATATTTCAAAATGTCATCTGCTGAATATTTTACTCAGCATGTTAAGCGTAAAACAGCATAAATGCATTAAAATTCCATATCAAAACAGCTTTGAGAAAATATGATTTTTTCCCACGGCAGCAGAGACAAACAAGACGTAACCAGAGGACCAATGGTCCTAAACCACTCACCTGAGTGCTGAGTGTATATTGAAATGAATTTGAAGGGCACGATAGAATATCCCAAGGACCGTTAATGTTCTTGGTGGTATGTGGTTGTAAAGATATACATATACGAAAACTTTTGTGGTTGTAAAGATATACATATACGAAAACTTTTGTGGTTGTAAAGATATATATATACGAAAACTAGACATGTGTCCAAAGTAAACAGATACCCCGCCCTATGGCCTTGCCCATATGGCTGTTTCCTTTGGCCCAACCCCACAGCCCCACCCCTAGCATGTTCCAGTTTCCAAACCCTGGTCTCTGTATAAACTATTTCATCTGTGATCATTATACCCGATTTCTAACTTTCTAGTGCAAGTAATGGTACAAGACTTATGATTCTACTGCCTTTTTGCATGTGTTCAATATGACCTGTTATACATTCTGCTTCCTGGCCCCGGTCAGGGGCAACTCTACCATGAAGTCTAAGGTCTTGGACTGGGTAAATATCATACCAAATTTCAACTTTGTAGCATAAAAGCTATCAAAGTTATGAGCAACTTGGACGTAAATGTGAATGAAAATATGCAGGTAAACTTGTATGAAACTGTAACATTTGTTAACGTTTTAATTTTGTATATCTGAGTAGCTTTGACCAAGGTCAATGAGTGATCTTGACCTTTGGTACCCATGTAGCTTCATTTACTCATTTAGCTGATTGCATATATCAACTTTAAGTTCACAGGGAACAATAGTTTTCTAAAATTAACAATTTCGACTTTTTCCCTGACAAAAGCATAGGTGACCGAATTTGGCGTAAAATAGGTCAAGGTCAACCCAGAGTCATCCTTTGAACAAACTATAATGGGCCTAAGCCCCCAATGCTACATACCAAGTTTCAAGGCGACTGGCTCATAGGTTCTCTTTTTGAAGGGTTTTACCATATATGGTCATGGCGGCCATCTTGGTCATGTGACCTGGACCAATTGAACAAACTTGCGTTCCCCCATCCAAGGAAGGCTCTACATGAAATTTAGACTTCAATCGGCTCAGTGGTTTCAGAGGAGAAGATGTTTGAAAATGTTGCATAAGTAAGCCAAAGGGCTCAGGTTGACAACATCCATAGAAGTCAAGGTTTATGGCGAGCAATTTATGCCACTGAATTACCGAAGTAGCTTTACCACACAGTAATCTGAGTATCAGACTTAGCAATAATAGCTGCACTACTGGTGTAGCCAAAACGGGATTATCTTTTACGCACATCCAGGAAAAATCTTGAAAACTATGCCGAGATTCGCTTCCAAAATAAGGACTACTCTTAAAGATAAGAATTTGCTCCAAGACTTTAAGAACAATCCCTATGGTAAATAAGCAAAATATTTTATGTTAATGCCTCTTTATTAATATTTTCTTGCGCATGTTATGCACAGGATCTGGACAGACACTTGTTGCATCTGTCATAACGTCCCTTTTATCTTGAAAGGTTCAACTAAAATCTGCCAAGGCAAGATCAGTTTGCAAAATCTTCTGATGATTAATGAGACAGACGCCAATTACCCATGTCCAACATCCACACACTTATCCTGTCTTTTCGACAATTCATAAGTACTAAAGAACAAGTTAATCCTTAAAATGCCAAGGAGACCTGCATCTAAAAATGTCGTCTGTTTATGTTGTCTGCTGAATATTCTTGCAAACTTTTCAAACCTATTTTTGCATACAGGCAAACAGTGTGGACCCAGATCAGACTGCTCCTAAAGGAGCAGTCTGATCTGGCTCCACACTGTTTGCAGAAATCACAAGCAGATGACAAAGCAGACAACAGTTGTTGTGATTGGCAGTTTAAGGGTTAAAATCTCCCCTTTCTGTTTATCGGCAAATCAGTGCATCAGTATAACAATCTTGACAAATGCAGAAATAAGTTGCAACGTCTTAGGGTTACAGCTCCTTTATTTACTCCTTTATTTCTATCAAAATAATAATACACATGGCATTATAGGGTTCGTGTCTCCGCAACTCCTCCTACCGTTTCAAGATAATGCTATGAAACTTGCTCCCTAATAAGAATATAGACAGACCATGTGCACAAAGGTCACAAAACTCTGATTATTTTTTCTTTATTGCTAGAGCTACATTCCCTTGATTTACTTAGAAATATGGCCTTATATACACGGTACAGTAGGTTTTGTATCTTCACATTAGACGACACAAAATGACCTACAAGGGTTGACGTGTCGTTAAACACACACACACACACGCACACACGCACACAAATCAATTGTATCACTTATCACAGACCACTTATCAGTTTTTTATTGCTAGAGTTATACACCCTGGATTTACTTAGAAAATTTGCTTTATACATATGGCAAAATAGAATTCGTATCTCCGTAACTTCTAAAGTTTTCAAGATAATGATTTGAATCTTGTAGCAAAGGGCATGTGCATAAAGGACACAGATTGCTGATCATTTATATGCTAGAGGTATATATCCTTGATTTACTTACTTATAACATTTTTTTTATATTTCTTTTGCTTTTTGTTCAGAATAATAAATCTACAAAGCTAAATTGGCAGTTGCGGTGGCATTCATCCCCTTTAGGAATCATCTATTGTTTTCTTATCTCTCCATGAACACATATGCTATGGGTACTCAACAGAAGCGCCTCGCCGAGGCGCTTCTAATGAGTTCCCAAAACATATGTTTTCATGGAGAAATATGAAAATCATTATCCGGATACAACCTTATCTTGGGTTATGTAATGCAATTGCTAAAAAGGTCCATTTTTTTTTTTTTTTTTGGCAATGGGCCGTCCTCAGTACAATGACCAATGACACCAAAACACATTCAAAGCCATCAATGTCCCACTGTGAGGGTGTGCACGCATGATACTTTGATATTGTGATTAAGATTGAGAACTGACGTTCCCAGCGAACAATGCTGACTAGTTTCATAAAAATCAATTCAAATATTTTGCAGAGGTGTTTGACCTTTTCCACTCTCTGGGCAGATTCAGCAGATGACAAATCGATGATATTCTTCCTAATTTTATATTGAACATAGGCTTTGACATTTCATGCATATTGTCTCCTTCGCCGATTTTTCCCAGCATGATTGGCGATAAAGGATAAGGCCACACGTGATAGACTTTCCGTCATCCTTGTTAAATTCATTTTGTGACTTCCTACTTGTTTTCATGCACACGGAGATCTTTTTTTAAAGGGGGTCTACTCGAAAACGAAAGGATTTATCTGCTCCCCTGTGTAGTACTATTTTTCCTCTTAAAGTAGACCCGTCTTCCGAAGGCAGGACAATCAAAGCACTGACAGCACAATCAAAGTACTGACAGCAATGGTCGGCAATTGTCTCAGAGTGTGGGCTTGGGAAAATGGTCCTGAACGAGGACTTGAGACCGTTTCCATTACCCCTTAACTTCCAGGGCCAAGTTGTTCAAAGCGTCGTTAGCTTAACGAGCTCGTTAAGGGTCATTTCGTTAACTATTTTAGCTGATTCAATATACAAAATTCTTATATTTTTTGCTGAAAAAATGTGAGTATCTTTTGCACAGCAAAAGCTACTCACATTTTTTCAGCAAAAAATTTCAGCATATTTGTGTATCACTCGATGTAAATTTTAACGAATCGTTAACTAACGACATCGTTAGCTTTGAACAACTGGGCCCTGTTATTTAAGCAAATAGTGCTGACCCTAATCAGACGCCGCTTTCTGTAGCATCGGATCTGGGACTGCACTGCTTGCAAACGTCCTAATTATCCCAGTTCAGGTTTTACTGATAACCCTCTATCAACAGCACTCTGACGTCACAGCCACAAGAATAGAGCGACTATACATAACCCCCAGTCAGCATTCTACGTAAATCTATATCGGGCCGTCATCGGCCCGTCAGGGCAGCTGACGGGCCGATGACGGCCCGATGTAGATTTACGTAGAATGCTAGCTGGGCCGATACCTGGATTTCGTCTAACGCGCGGTTTGATTACATTGGTCAATGATATTCACGTGGACAACTACCTGAAGGAAATTTTGGCGTTTGTATACTATGGCTCGATTGTAAACAATCGATCCAAAAATTGGCAGAATTGCCTCTCCTGAGAATGTGTCCATTTTTCTTAAGATAACTGGCTACACCTCAAAGAGACAACACTCTAAGCTGACAGGTCTGCCTCCCTTTTTAAAGGTAGACCATACCTGCAGAATATATTTGTTTCCTTGGTATATAAGTCTCTTCTCAATGGGGCAGAGAGGCTAGCTTTACTTTCAGAAAAGGGGCAAATATTTGCTTGTCGGCAAGATCTCCCTTGGAGGTGTATCCATTTATCTAAAGGGGAATGAATACAATTTTGGGGGATGGGGCGGGAACAAGTCTGTCACAACTCAGTGCCGAATGAACCGTTCATACTGTACTGAACCTGGCTAATCAGAACTGAAAAGATAATCGATTATCAGTCCTGCCATATGACACATATACCGTATGTTATATTTTATTGTATGTACATGTATTCGGTCGAATAGGCTTTAGCACACAGTGTAGACGTAGACCCAGATGAGACGCCGCAAATGCGGCGTCTCATCAGGGTCTATACTGTTTACCACTAATCCTGCTATTTTAGACACAATAGTGGGTAGTAAATTGTACTTGTTCAACTTTTAGATAAAGTATGGTAAGGAGTTGAGGTGTCTGAATACTGAGGGTAAATGTAGTAAGTAACAGACACAGAAATCAAATGATAGATTGTTCAAATCTTTGATGATAATCATTTTTGTAGAATTTATCGATCAATTAATCGATTATCCGATTAATCGTGCCAGCCTTATACTGTACCAGAATATACCGTTGCTCCAAATAAAAAGTGGTGTCAACATAATGTTTTTTTCTTATTTCTCCAGGAAAAAACTTGTTTTGGATACTCATTCGAAACGCCCAGTGAAGATTCTGAGTGGACTGAGCAAATGCGAAGGCTGATCTGATATTTTTCTCGGCCCGCTCGAATGTACCATTCCTGACGTTGCGGCTCAATTATTATGCGTCCCCATGTCATTTGAAGCAAATGAAAAACTACAACATACCACACGCACGCACGCTTGCAACACACACACACACACACACACACACACACACACACACACACACACACACACACACACACACACACACACACACACAACAACAACAACAACAACAACAACATCAACAACAACACAACAACAACAATCGCAAGTGTGTGCGGTGTGACATAATGCAATCCAAAAACTCAGATTCCAAGTTCCATTTCAATCAGATTTCATTTTGAGGATACTGATTTTGACAATTTATTATTCCCAACTTTCAGAAGCACCGAGCCTGAAAGAGTGCCATAAAATGTATACTGTATTGGAAAAGGTAGTCTGTCTCCAGACTCTTCTTTTCAAAGGTATACAATCTAGTACAGCTTATAATTATTTGATAAGTTATGTCCCTTAGCGGAAAAGTTTCTGTAGTAAAACAGTGAAATGGGATTAAAGAGACAAATACAGCTACAGGAAGTAAATAAAGAATGACAAAAATAAATAAATAAATAAATAAATAACAGTTGCAGAAACGACTGGAGCTAGTCTCTGTAGAAAAGGCTACGGACTGAAACTGCCAGTGTCCACTTCTACTAATATGCATCTGAGCCAACTATCAGTTGCCATGACAACAGAAAACTAGAACGTATACAATGAAAGATGCATCTGGTCGAAAAACCCAAAGACGGTTGTTTTGCAGTATCATTAAAACTGATTCAATATTTCTGTAAAGACAACAAATGAAGCATCTTTTGCCTTGCTCCCTGCTAAATGTTATCAGAATCAGCCAAGCAGCTTCAAAGGTTCGCTAAAATATTAACCCTTAAGATGCCAAACACAACAATTGTCGTCTGCTTTGTCTTCTGCCGAATACTTTAAAAGTCATTGTTGCAAACAGTGTGGACCCAGATCAGACTGCTCTTAAAGGAGCAGTCTAATCTGGGTCCACACTGTTTGCCTATATGCAAAAAGTATGTTTGAAAAGTTTGCAAAAAGATGCAGCAGATGCAAGTTTTCTTGGCGCTTTGTTGAACCGTAAATTTCTCATTTCGTAAATTTCACAACCATAAGAAGAATTGGTACCAATACGTCACATTTGCCAAATGTGAAATTTACGTATGGTCAATTTCGATAAATTTTGGGGTCTAAAATTTGTGCTCAAATTTCTCATGTTGATAATTTCTGACGTGTGAAGAATTGGTAAGTATTCGTCACACCTGTGAAAAACTGGTGGGACTTTTTCTCGGGTGTGAAGAATTGGTACCAATTCCTCACACATGTGAAGAATTGGTACCAATTCCTCACACATGTGAAGAAGTCGTTGAAAAATACTGACGTGTAAAGAATTGGTAAGTACTCTTCACATCTGTGACCTGTGTTTTATTGGGGTGTAAAGAATTGGTACCAATTACTGTTACATGTGTGAAGAATTGGTACCAATTCCTCTTACAGGTGAAGAACTGGTACCAATTCCTCTTACATGTGAAGAATTGGTACCGCGGTAGCGAGGCCGTCTACAATTACTCGTTGTCGGGAGTCCCTAGATCGACCCGTCCGGCACATTCTTTCGTGAAGATTTGGTCATGAAAATATTGCTACGACCAATCATCCTCTTCCGCTGATTCCAGTAGAGCAGTTGTCAGCTAATGGAGATAGAATTTTCACTAAGTCTGGTTAACTGCCTCCGGGAGGCTTGTCCAGGAACAGTGTGGTTAGGTCAACTGACCGTCAATAACCTTAGCTGTTGATCGTAGACGTCAAACACTAAATCAAACAAACAAAGCAAAAAAAAAATAAATAAATAAATAACAAATGCGCAGAATAGCTCCGTAACCACTCAGAAGAATCAGCGCATTTGTTTTTCGTTGCACTGACTGAAGAATATACCAAGTTTCTAAATCAGAAGTTAAAAATAATTATATGGAAGGCCCAGGGAGTGTCACAACAAGAGGCCCACGGGCCACGGCTCGCTCACCTGAGTGACATAACCTCTGCAGATATGCAGATGTTATGCAACATTTTTCCAAACCTATCATCACAACAGTAGGGGGAAATTGGCTAACCTCCTGTCCCTGATAATTTAAGCAAAGATTCAGCCCCAAGGCATCCTCGGTTCTGGAGAAGAAGATTTTAAAAGGTTTTTAACATATATGGGCATGGCGGCCATCTTAGTCAACGAGCCACAACCATTTTAGCAAGCATTCATTCCCCCAACCTAAGGAGGCTCCATATGAAATTTGAGCAAAATTGGCCCAGAGGCTTCAGAGGAGAAGTCGTTTGAAATTCTGAACATTTTTGCCATACAAATGCATAAGGAAGCAAAATTGACCTTACCGTAAAAGGTCAAATGTCAATGTACGACCATTATTTTAGCAACTTTGGTAGACCTCCCGTTTCCAATGATATATGCAAAGATTCAGCCATAAGACATCCTCGGTTTTGGAGAAGAAGATTTTTAAAGATTTTTCCCATATAAATGCATAGGGAAGCAAACTTGACCTTGCCGTAAAAAAATCAAATGTCAATATACGGCCTTTATTTTAGCAATTTTGGTAGACCTCCTGTCCCCGATGATTTATGCAAAGATTCAGCCCCAAGGCATCCTCGGCATTGGAGAAGAAGATTTTTAAGGGTTTTTACCATATGTGGGAATGGCGTCCATTTTGGTCCATGGACCGCGACCATTTTAGCAATTTTTCGTTCCCCCAACCTAAGGAGGCTCCATATGAAATTTGAGCAAAATTGGCTCAAGGGCTTCAGAGGAGAAGTCGTTTGAAAATGTTAACGGGCGGACGCACGGACGGACGGACGACGGACGAAAAGTGATCACAATCAGAATAGCTCAGGTGAGCTAATAAAACAAAGCAGCCTATCCCAAGCACCAAGAGGAAGAGGAAACCCCTCCGAACAGAAACCACATAATTACAAATAAACATCAGCAGAAAAATTAGCTCTTGCTAAGACTTGCTTTTATAGTTACACAGGCTGGCGGGTCTAGTCGGAAACACCGTGGAAAGGTTTTCTCGCGACGGCTCATCTTAAGCATTCTAACTCTTGTCCCTGAAGTTCCAACAGTAAAACATTGGAATTTCCTTCCACGTTTATAAAATTATGGTATGCGTGTGAAGAACTGGAAGCGAATGCAAAATGCAGCAGGTTTGGGGGTATTTTATCGATGTGAGGAATATGCATGATTGCTACATGAAATTTGACTACGTGCGTATTTCTCTCACACGTGAGAAATATTGGTATGAAATCCGTGACGTATTGGTACCAATTCTTCACACGCTGTGAGGAATTGGTACCATTTCTTCACGGCGTGAAATTTACGAAGTGTGAAATTTACGGTTCAACAGCGCTTTAAAGGTTAACACTTTGCATGTAAAAATTTCAGCAGACGACATTTTGAAATATATATTGTTCTTTCTCTACTAGAAAATAGGATTTGACATTTCATGCTAACTGTCTTCTTACGAGTTTCAGATCCTTAAATAGGATTTGACAATTCATGCAAATTGTCTCGCATGAAATGTCAAATCCTTTTTTCTAGGAAAAATAAGAAAATTATGATAAGTTTCTCGTCTGCTAAATTTATTAATAGGTGTTAATAGGTGTTCGAACGAACATCAAGGTAGCCTTTGGATCAAGTGAACTCCCTTTTTAAAGTACAAACGTATTACTATTAAAAGTACTTCTAAATAAACATGTCATTGTAAAGAAAGAGTTCTGTAGGGGATCTGATACCCCTTCAAGGGAGAAAAATCTGACAAAAGTGTTCTCGATCCCTTCTGAAATATCAAAACTTGTTTTCTCCGAAAAATAAAAAATGAAAGTTTTAGATTGTCGTCTGCTACAAATTTTGCTTGGCGCTTAAAGGGTTAAGCAAATTTTCGGTTCTGTTATCGAGGGTCTACATGAAAACGGTACAAGGCTCCATGTCTTATGAAAGCGAAGACCCACCCCTGCTCGTGGATTTGTGCTGTCTGAACAATAGTTTCAATGTTTGCCCACAGAAGTAACTGGACAGTCCTCAGAGCGGCTACCAGTTATACAGCACTCAGCAACGTGACAGTACACGAGCCGATGGTTCAATGCTGGCATACACCAATGCATGCCCTTTTCCATGACCAACCCCGTTTCTGTCAAACTACATACCAGAACAGCTATGATTTAACCATATTTGTCTTTGCTCAACGAACCCAGTCAACCACAAAAATAAAGAAAATGATATCAATCAACCGTTTACAAGACTACAATTATCAAATAAACCTGTCAAGTAAAAAGGGCGAAAACGCCGCAATGGGAAAATCCAAAACAGCGCCCTTGCTCATAGTTTTGTTGGCCCTTTACAAGTTGCCTACATGTACAAAATACTTTGTGGGTTTCCGCCATTTCGCTGAAGGAGACAACCTTATTGAATACTTCTTGTTTGCTTAATGCACCCTAATTCCCTTCCGAAAAGGGATCTACTCTAAAAGGAAAGAATTTGCTTCCCTTTTTCAGAAGGGGTTTGGTTTGCATGAAAGCAAATTGGAGGTCATAAATGTTGTCCCCCTTGTACAAATGGAGGATCTACTTTCAAAGGTAAGAATTTGAGCAAATTCTTTCCTTTTAAAGTAAACCCCTTTCCAGAAGGGATTTATTTTGCATGAAAGCAAAATGGAAGTCTTAAATGTTGTCTCCCCCTTGTAAAACTTGGAGGAAAATCTACCAGGGTGTAGTCAGTCTCCTTAGGTACCTAATACGTGTACATGTACTAGAAGAATAAAGGTTATCCGATACATGTTGCTCGGTCCATTTGTTCATTTGTCAATAAAATGCGAAAGAAACATACACACACATACACATGCTGTCAAAGCGACTGCGATTGTTTGTATTTTTATGCTACTAAATACGATCTATATCAAGGTCACGCTAAGTAAAGTAAAACTTCTATATCACGGTCGCGCTAAGTAAAGTGAAAATTCCATATCATAGTCGCGCTAAGTAAACTGAAAATTCTATACCATGGTCGCGCTAAGTATAGAAAATATTCTATATCATTGCCGCGCCAAGTATAGTGAAAATTCTATATCATGGTCGCGCGAAGTAAAGTAAAAACTTCTATACCATGGTCGCGCTAAGTAAAGAAAACATTCTATAATACCATAGTCGCGCCAAGTACAGTGAAAATTCTATATCGTGGTCACGCTAAGTAAACTGAAAGTTGTGTCTAAAGACCATATGCGGACTGTGAGGCACATATCAGCCTGTAAATCCAAGCAGTCTAATCATGGTATTTGCTTCTCATTAGTGTATTTGTATAATCTACAATATTCAATAATTCTGTTGGCGGAGAGTGAAGGCCCTGATCAGTTTGTCCAGATGCGCAGGCTGGGCTGAGTATGGATTCGATGTTCATAAATACCTCGAAGAGACCTTTTTTTTGCATGTCGTGGCAAACATAATTATGTTCTCTTCCTATCTTTGTTTTTTTTCTTCTTTTTTAGAAGCTAGCCGTTAGCGTTGCGGGTTTTTATTCGACGAATAATTGTATTCAATCAAAAACCATTAAAATAATTAGATTCTAATTATCTTCCTTGTTTAATTAGTGTATTTATAATTCACCGGATATAACCGTCACGACAATCTGCAATAAAATAGCACAGTGTGTTTAAGGGGATGGGGCACACTTTCAGGGGAGACAACTCTGTCAAAACATTGGCTCCCTTCTGAATAGGGATCAACCCTGAAAAGAAAGAATTTGCTCCCATTAGGAGCAAATTCTTTCCTCAAAGAGTAGACCATTTTTTAGAAGGGACTTGGTGTGCAAGAAAGCAAACAGGAAGTCGTAAAGGTTGTCCCCCTTGTAAATAATGGTGGAAAATCTTTCATGTGTATCAACTCCCTTTCATAGAGGATCAGTCCATCTGCAAACAGCGAATACCCTGCTCAACCTACGAGTCTAGGCAGTGCAAACAGGAGCTTCGCCATTTCCAGTAGATTCTAATATCCGGGCTTTTATCAGAAGAACCTTATGTACCGATCGGTAATTTCATCGTTCGTATTTTCCATGTAAAATATTATGCAGTCAGATTCTGTTATCGATCGTTATGCATCACAATTCAAAAGACACTATTTGGCAGTTTTATTCGATCTGTTGCGTTCTTGTAATTGGTTTTGCCAAAATCTTTCAAAACAAACCCTGAAGTAACCCCAAATGGGCTGTGTCATGCCAAAATGTGTCTTCGGGCATGTGCGGACAGCGAAGGCCCAGATCAGCCTGCGCATCCGCGCAGTCTACTCAGGGCCTTCACTATCCGCTAACAGAATCATTTGATACTACATAATGTACGAATGGAAAGAAAATGACCGGATGATACTTTGCGCATGCGCAGGATGATCTAAATCTGCGCATTTTGCGCATGTTCGAAGGCTCTTTTTCGCTTGACACGGCCCAAATGGTATTACAGCCGATCCGGATGGAAAACGATCTGAAAGAAAATTGCCATCTCTCTACAACAGCTTTGTGTCTTTTCTACAGTAGGCCAGGAGCGGATCCAGGATGATTTCTGAGGGGGTTCGATTTGATCAAATTACCGTACTCACTCTATGTATTCGGACAGAGAGGTCGGAGCAAACTGTGTACACCCAGATCAGACACGCGGCGTCTGGTCAGGGTCTACACTGTTTGCCACTCACCCAACAATTTACACACACATTTACAGGTATTGAAACGGACTTGTTGAAGAAAAGTATAAAATAGTGTAAAAGGTATGCATATTTAGGGTAAATACGGCATCTCCAATTTATCGAATTCATCCAAAATTTCTGATGAAAATGAATTTTTGAGGTCAAGGGGGGAGGGGGATTGATTGGACCCTATAATCTCCAACCGCGCCACACATACACCTCTGAATCCCAGCTCTTGGTGACTGTTGAACAGCGGTTGCACTGTACTTTGGGACGAACCATAGAATAGAAAGTCAGTGGCGAATAACGAAAGCTTAGTTCATTCTGTATAAAAGAATAAGTATATGAAGTATAGAGAATTACCTGCCCGAGTGTGCGCCAGTCTAGCGATGCAATCAGCTGCCAAGGCAAGTATCGGCTCAGACTGGGAATCTTGCAGCAGATCCACAAGTAATTTGATTCCTGTTGCCGAAGACAACGCCTGTTCTTCATCCGGAATTATTCTAGATAAAACTACAACCTGTAACAAAAACAGAAAGTCGAGGGTTGAGCGCAAGACTGGCGTAAATCAGACGGTTGTTTTTTCCCCAATCTCCTCACCATGAAGGCGTTACGAAGATTACAACATTTCTTTCTGTAAACAATGAAAATTTAGGTGCCATTGCTCGTATGAGCAATGGCACCTAAATTTGCATTGTTTACAAAGGGGTCAAATTTCCCCCTAAACAAGGGTTTCAAAAATATTTTGAGTTACTGCAGTCTTGCGCTCAACCCTCGATAATACTTGAACTTCGTTCTTAACCTTCACTACTTTCTGGGCTAATTCGGCAGACAATAAATTGATGGTATTTTTCTACTTTTCCCCACAAAACAGGATCTGACATTTCATGCAAATTGTCTCCATTGGAGACATTGCAATAAATGTCAAATCCTGTTTTTTTTCTGGGAAAAGTTAGAAAAATATTCCAAAATGTCGCCTCCTGAAATTTTATCCACAGTGCTAAGCATTAGAATATAAAGCCCTCTGTGTAATTTGGGACCATATGCGAAGACTAACCACTTATTCAATTTTATACCATATACACACGTACAGTATAAGAGATATGCACCACACAAGTTTGTTTTTTTGTTTTTTTTTCGTATATGTAGTTCAGTAGTGAAAATATAGGTCACAGGCCAGGGACTTACTTTTGGTACGCTATACACTATTTTTTATTAGACATATCAATACATCTGAATTGAAAATTAAGCTGTACAGTACAGGAGATATATTTGGCACTGTGAATATTTTCTTTGTGTCGTTCTATAGAAGATATATCTTTACATAAAATGGCAAATGTATGCTACACAGGTACATAAGTAACCCGGGAAGAGAAATGCTGGTTTTATTCTAAGTTATCCGAACAAGATAATATATCTTGTTCGCACAAGATAATCGCTTTTCGCACATCTTGTTCGGGCATCGCACAAAATAATATATTCTCCGCACAAGATAATATCCTGTCTGCACAAGATAAAATCTTGCACGCACCAGACAATATCTTGTTTGGACAACTTACGAGGGCAAGTCAATAAAAAAACAGCCTAACCTATTTCTGGGTGAGATCGATCTCTTCTTTTTCAATGTAATTGCCCACTAGAATGATGCACTTGGACCAACGGTGTTCCAGTGCCATCTGCCCAGAACTGAAGAAGCCAGGGTCCTTATCTCTGACCCACTCCTCAACTGCCGCCACGACTTCTTCGTTGGACCGGAAATGACGTCCTTTTTCAAGTTTGGGAATAGGAAATAGTCACTAGGAGCTAAGTCCGGAGAATAGGCAGGGTGCGGTATTAGCTCGTACCCATTCCGCTCAACAGCATTCATTGCAATTTTGCAAGTGTGGACTCTCACACTGCCCTGTTTGAGCAGAATCCCTTTGGAGAGTTTACCTCGGCGTTTTTCTCGGATCACAATTCTCAGTTAGTCGAGTAAATTTGCATAATACGCACCTGTTATTGTACTTTTCTTTGCTAAGTCCAACATAATAACGCCTTGTGCATCCCAAAATACAGTTTCCATCACCTTGCCAGCAGAGGGTTGCGTTTTGAACTTCTTTGGCCACGGAGACCCCGGCCCTATACTCTGGCGACTTTGAGCTTTATTCTCTGGCTCATAATAATGGACCCAGGTCTCATCTACAGTCACCAGACGTGAAAGGAAATCATCTTCCTTTGACCTAAACCGCTTCATACTGATGCTCTGGTTGCCATTTGCTCGTCGCTAAGGGATTTTGGGACCCAACGGGCTGTTAGCTTGTGCATACCCAAGCGATCATGTAAAATTGTTGATACGCTACCATGTGAAATATGTAATGCATTCGCTATTTCTTCCACCTTAATTCGCCTATCAGTGTACACCAGATCCCGTACTTTGTTACACATTTCTTCATCGGTGGCATCTGATGGGCGTCCAGACCGGGTTTCATCTTCTAAAGACGTTCTACTGCGTTTAAATTCCCCAACCCAGAATTTAACTTTTGCATACGATGGTGCAGAAGACCCATAAACATTGATCAACTCGCAATGTATTTCCTAACCTGTTTTCCCTTTCAAATACAAGTACCGAATTACAGCACGGTACTCAACTTTTGACGAAAAGCTTACTTTTGCATCGCTAGCCATGTCTGACATTCAATATCTTATGAGTGAATGATACGATAAGGGTGCAATTTTGTCCTCAGGCCTAAAACATGTAATGTAACAAGGCATGAAAGTCTTGGGTGTCTCGGTCAATTGGAAATGGGATAGGCTGGCTACTTATTGACGTGCCCTCGTATTATCTTGCCCGCACAACTTATCATCTTGTCCGCACAACTTATTATCTTATTTGCACAACTTAATCACACACCCTGATTGGCTGATTCCTATTTATTGCAATATGGCGGGTAGATTATAATCTGACATTATCTTGTGCAGACAAGGTAAGTTGTCCGAACAAGATATAATCTTGTGCGGACAATATAATTCGTCTGAACAAGCGATTATCTTGTGTGAACAAGATTTTAAGTTGTCCGAACAAATTAAGTTATGCGGACAAGATATTATTATCTTGTGCGGACAAGATATTATCTTGTGCGATCATCTTGTTCGAACAACCGAAAAAATAAAACTAGAATTTCTCCTCTGAAGTTTCGTACGTACACAAACAATTCACCGAAAAAGTATTACAGCTTTTTGTTTTAATAAATATATGTCGCAGTGATCTACTTGGGGTGCGTGGCGTACACACACACACACACACGAAAACACATACATTCACACACATACACACACACACACACACACACACACACACACACACACACACACACACACACACACACACACGAAAATATAACCACACACACCCGTAAACACATACAGTCACACCCACCCCCACACACATACACACACCAACACATAGACACGAAAATACATATTCACACACATACACTCACACCCACACCCACACACGAAAACACATACAAACACACGCAAAAACATACAACACACACTCACACACAAACACGCAACCACACAACACAAGAAAACGCAAGCACACGAAAGCACATACACTCACACACATGCACAAGAACACACACACACATACACACAAAATGAAAACAAAACATATACACGAAAACATACACACTCGAAAACACACACACATGAAAACACATACATATACACACATTCACACACACTCAAAAACACATACACACATGTAAACACATACACACACATGAAATTACATATATACACTCACACACAAACACACATACACATCCACACACCAAACTTGGCAAGCCTACGCCTAACACTACTTCAGACAGCCATCCGACAAGGTCTGTATATAAAGTGGCTGCAAGCGACATAAAACGTTAGTACATGTACATATATATAGCTTTTAACATTTACCACTCAAATTCAGCAGGCGACAAATTGATGAGATGTTTTTCTTATTTTTACCGGATAACAGGTTTTGACCTTTCATGCAAATTGCCTCAATTTGCACGAAATGTCAAAACCTGTTTTCTGGAAAAAAAATAAGAAAGGTATTTCAATATGTCGTCTGCTGAAAAGTTTACCCCGATCGCGGTAAAGATTAAACTAACCTGAAAGGCCGCATTACACCTGAAATGTTCATCCGAGGATTGTAAAAATGGTACAAAACAGTTGAATCGAACACCTCCCTGTTCCGCTATCTCTTTCTGTTGATTGATGTTGTTATATGCAAATGCCGCCAAAGCCGACCCTGCCAGCAATCGAACGTCATCGTCCCTAGAATACATCATTTTGAGAATTCGTACATAGCTGAAATCTACATTACTGTTGATCTCTTCCAATATGTCCGGGTTACCTGAAAAGAAAACAAAAAACATATCAGAATTTGCCTCTATTATCTCATAACCCTGGTCCTGCTGAACCCAGATATGCCCTGCCTTCACAAACAGTGTAGATCCATGGCAGTTGGTTTCTTCAGACGCCAACTGATCTGGATCAGCACTGTTTGCCATTCAGTATGTGAGTTAGCATTAACAATCTAGATTAAGAAATCTGACTGGCTCACAATTAGAAGTAGGTGTGGCATCTTAACTTATTCAACTTGACAAACAAAATCTGATTGGCTGACAGTTAGAAGTGGGTGTGGCATTTTAACTTCTTCAACATGACAAACGTCTATATTTTGCCTCTACCATCTCTTTACCCTGGGCCTGATGAACCCGGCTATGCCATGCCTTTACAAACAGTGTAGATCCAGATCAGTTGGCTTCTTCTGCACTGTTTGCTATTCAGTATGTGAATTAGTATTAAAAACCTGGATAAAGAAATCGGATTGGCTGACAATTAGAAGTGGATGTGGCATCGTAAATTATTCGGCATGACAAACGTCTATATGCAATCCTGACAGGAAGGCCCAGATCGTCCTATGTATCAGTGCCCTCTAGTCAGCAAGGCCCAGACCACTCTGCATCCTACAGTTTGGTAAGGAAGCTCATACATAGGTACAGTCTGATCTGGAATGCCAAGACCACCTTGTAAATTGGTTCATTTGGTCAAGAAGATCTTGTCCAGAAGCGCCATATCTCTTGCTCTGGTACAACTTGCTCAAGAAGCCCTAGATTGTCCTATGTATTGTTATTTTCTCCGTTAAAGCAATGCATCAGTATTCAGTCTGTTCATAAAGACGTGTGTCACAATGTGCATTACTACAGTCTAGTAAAAAGGCCCAGATCACCCTGTGTGTCGGTACAGTTTTGTCCGTTAAAA
Organism: Anodontia alba; assembly: GCA_964016985.1. NCBI lineage: Eukaryota > Metazoa > Mollusca > Bivalvia > Lucinida > Lucinidae > Anodontia > Anodontia alba. The sequence continues at coordinate 61,746,515 of OZ024827.1, read as the reverse complement.
CAATGCATCAGTATTCAGTCTGGTCAAAAGAGACACATGTCACAATGTGCATCACTACAGTCTGGTAAGAAAGGTACAGACCACCCTGTGTATCGGTACAGTCTTATCCGTTAAAACAATGCATCAGTATACAGACTGGTCAAAAAGACACATGTCACACTGTGCAAAACTACAGTCTGATAAGAAAAGTCTAGATCACTCTATGTATCGGTACAGTCTTGTCCGGGAAAACAGTCTGGTAAGAAAGGCCCAAATCACACTGTGTATCGGTATAGTCTGGTTAGGAAGACCAAGGTTACACTCCATGCATTGGTACAGTCTGATCAGGAAGGCGTGCATGCAACTGCACTATCTGGTAAGAAAGGACCAGGTCAAATATGGTCTGGCTAGAAAGGCCCAAATCGCACTGTCCATCGGCAAATCTGGGCAGAAAAATACGACATACATATGTGCAACGGTATTTTCTTTAGCAATTCTAGATCACACTGGCCCGGATGCAATCTAAAAAGAAAGGAGATCTAACTACAGTGTATTTTCATGTAGAGTAGACCCGTTCCAGAGGAGACAAAACCAATCTGACAGAGTTGTCTCCCCTGAAAGTGCATCAATATAGGGATCAAACATGGTTTTGCATGCATTAACATTCGCAAGGTCCCGTGGGAGGTGTTGAAACCCTGTTTTCAACACCTCCCAAGGGACCTGGCGAATGTTAATGCATTGAAAAACCATGTTCGATCGCTATTATTGCATAATAACTGAAAACATTTGCTACGTTTCGCGTTATTTCTTGCACTATTTTGTTTCGCCTTTTCACCGATGTCTCGCGAACGCAATTTCCACGGATTGTGCTCGTTCTAGGGCCGGGCAGTACACATCTCGTGACGGCAGCAAATCTGTTGCTTTATGTCATATTGTAGCCGTGCATTAACAGCGCGTGAATTGCTTTGTTAATTACGGCTATTCGCCGGTTAATGCACGGCTGTTAATAACATGCGACACTGCTTTTTATGCAATAATTCCCTCTAATGATGCTTACCTTATATTGTATCATATTCTCTATTAGAGCGAGAATATGCGTTTCACAGGTTGCTGAAAGGGCGGCTTCGATCGCTTTATGACTGTTTTAGGAGATGGCATCCACTTTTGTAAATTGATTTGTTTTTCAATTCCCCTCGCGGTCATTTATTATGTTTTATCCCTTGTAATCTGTCTTTTAAACCTAGCTTGACGCGGAATCTTTATTGGCTTATTTGAATACAATTTGCAGACAATTTTGCCAGATCTGTCCAACAGTAGCACGGCTCCATATAAGAGGAATATTTTACTTATTAGTTGTCTTATTTCTGCAGGTAAATCTAGGTTGTGGGTACTCATCAGAACTGCCTCGGTGTGGCGATTCTAATGAATACCAACAACACATACTTTGTCGCAGAACTAATATAAATATCACAACTTTTATCTAAAACATTTGGTTTGTTTAGAGCTAGGAAATTTAGGTAATGATTGATGGCAATTCCTGTCTCACTTTGACATGAGTCGGAACACATCAAAATGTGTAAATTGCCACATCCGAACCGAGAATGTCTAGCTGAACCTACGCAATCAATTGTTCATATTCAGGTCAGTTGTTATAGAACCCCAATCCGAACACTGAATGCGCTGACTAGACAACGGGGTTGTCCGGACTTGTCTAGACCTTCAATGTTAGCAAATGACACCCTGCGCCGCCACAAAAATAAAACACAAAATCACACAATATATGAATAAAACATGGCTGTGCGCGCACAGTTCCGTATAAATATCAAACTCGAATGTTTTGTCATTCTCCACGAAAACATATGCTGTGGGTACTTGTTAGAAGTGCCTCAGCGAAAAAACAGGAAAAAATGTCATTATTTTTATAGTTGAAAACGTGCCTAATCTGGGGTTATTTATCAAATAATACTGAAACGTACGCCCAGTATAAAAGCGAGTTCCGCGCCGTCTGTTTAGAACATTCTCTGCTAATCAACAGATTTTACAACAGTCAGTGATTCTGTAAGCAGACAACGAAGGTCGATCAGACTGCGCACTTCGTTGTCTGTATGTGCGATGAGAGCCGATTTCTCATTTTACGCCCCATAATTCAATAAACCTATAGCCTGCAACTAAATGGATTTCTGATCCTCTGCATTTTCTGCGCTTAGGTAAACAAAATGAGGAATTCTTCTTGTCAGCTTCATAAGAGAGAGAAGAAAACCATTGCGCCTTTCTCATTAACCTTTGCCAGATTAAAACCTCTTCCCTGTCTGTCTGTCTATCATTCATTTGCTATTTTCGTGTATGTTACTCCTTTGCTTCACTTCAAGTTAATAAAAAGAAATAATTTTTAAAAACAAGACGCCCATGGGCAATTTGCTCACCTGATAAAAACAACTATTGCATATCTGCAATTTCCATGCAACGTATTCAAGTATAGGACACAAGTGTGGCCAAACCTTAAAATAAGGTCAAAGGTCATCTTATTATCATCATTTGAACAAACTTACTAGACTTGAGCCCCTGATGCTGTATACCAAGATTCAGCCTCAAAGCTTTCTTAGTTCTGGAGAAGATTTGTAAGTGTTTTACCATATATGGGCAAGGCAGCCATCTTGATCAATGGCTTGGAACCATTTGAACAAATTGTCAACATCCTCTCGGCAGAAGACCCATGTAGTGAAAACTGTTAAAGCGGTTTCAGAGAAGGAGACTTTTAAAGATTTCATGATTTTATATAATACATGTACATAGCCCAGGGGCAAGGGCAGATAACTCACAAACTTTTGACGTAGCTAGTTTTACTTCTTTAATCATACGTTGTCAGTTTCAGCCATCAGTCTTTAATACATATTGAGAAAATGATTTTTCAACATTTTCCCCATACAAATGTATGAGGGCGCAAATTTGACCTTGCCGCAAAAAGGTCAAAGGTACTACTACCATCATTTGAACAAACTTGGTAAACCTTGAGTCCTTGATGCTATATATCAAGAATCAGCATTAAAGCTTTATTGTTTCTGCAGCAGAAGATTTGTAAGTGTTTTTACCATATATGAGCATGGCAGCCATCTTTTTCAATGGCGCAGATCCATTTGAACAAATTGTCAATACTCTTTCGACAGAAGGCCCCGTGCGAAATATGGTGAAAAGAGCTAAGTGGTTTTAGAGAAAAGGTCATTTTAATAATTACACAACTTTGTATATGTATATCACCCACGGGCAAGGGCAGATAATCCCCAGGGGATAAAATTTTGATTGTAACTAAAGCGTTTTACTACTTTAATCATATATTGTAAATTTCAGCCGTTAGTCCTTAAAACATTTAAAAAAAAAATGATTTTTCAACAGTTTTCCCATAAAAATGTATGGGGATGCAAATCTGCCCTTGCCGTAAAAAGGTCAAAAGATCAACCTATGACCGTCGTTTGAACAGATTTGGTAGACCTTGAGTCCCCGATGCTATATACCAAGATTCAGCCTCAAAGCTTTCTTGGTTCTGGAGAAGAAGATTTTTTAGTATTTTTTTACCATATATGGGCATAGCGGCCATCTTGTTCAGTGGCACGGAACCATTCTAACAAATTGTCAATACCTTTCGACAGAAGGTCCCATGTGAAATCTAGTGAAAAGACTACTGAATCCTTGGTAGTGAGTTCTTCTGTTTAGCTATGGAAAGCCGTTTTCTTTATATATTTTGTGCATTTGTTTTTGTCGTCGGAAGGGTCATGTGATAATCAGAATCTTACATTTGTGGTCATTTCATATGGAGATTCGCAAAATACCGAAAATTACCCAACAAGTTTCATAAATTTCATATTAAATGACCACTCATGTAAGATCCTCTGTATATGTTTGCTATTTTTTTTCTCAGCGCTATATATTTTTTATTGTGCACCATATTCAGCAAGAAAGTTGTGTGATGCGAATTTTATAAAGAAACACTGCACCTTCCTATAATTATTGAGTAAGGTTATAATTAGATAAAAAAGAATCAGTAACTTCTTAACTTATCAGGGCCCAGTTGTTCAAAGCTAACGATGTCGTTAGTTAACGATTCGTTAAAATTTACATCAAGTGATACGCAAATATGCTGAAATTTTTTGCTGAAAAAATGTGAGTAGCTTTTGCAGTGCAAAAGCTACTCACATTTTTTCAGCAAAAAATATCAGAATATTGTATATTGAATCCGCTAAAACAGTTAACGAAATGACCCTTAACGAGCTCGTTAAGCTAACGACGCTTTGAACAACTGGGCCCAGAATGCGATTGCCTGGTTGTAAGGACCTTGTATTCGCGGACTGTTTTATTTAGCCCTCACTGTGCTAAAATGTGACTGCAGCAGACGACATTTTGAAGTCTGTTGTGTATGCTTAAAAGAAATAAGGCTTGACATCTCATGTGAATTGTATTCATAGCAGACGATTCACATGAAATGCCAAGTCTTATTTTCACTGAAAAAAAAAGCAACAGACTATTGTCTGCTACAAGTTTTGTTAGTGCTTTAAGAGGAATTGATATATCGTCTCTCCCTTCAGAAAAGGGATCTACACTAAAAGGAAAGAAATTGCTCCTCACTGGCAATATTTTTGTTTCAGTAAACCTTTTTGGGTCGATTGTTTACGATCGAGCCACAGTATACAAACGCCAAAATTTCCTTAAAGTAGTTGTCCACGTGATTATCATAGACCAATGAAATCAGACCGCGCACTTGTGCAAAAAATCAGGGAAACGGTTATTTATAGCCGCGCTATTCTTGTCGCTGTGGCGTCAAAGTACCATTTAAAGAGGGTCATCCGTAAAACCTGGACTGGCATAGTGGCAAACAGTGACGACCCAGATCAGACGCCACAGAACGCGGCGTCTGATCTGGGTCTGCACTGTTTGCTTAAATCAAAGGAAGTCGAGGGTTAAATGAAACAGTTTTAAGTCCCCGTTCAAGACCATTTTCCCAGCCTACACTCAGAGACAATCGACACACTAGTGCTATTAGTGCTTTGATTCAGAAAGGAACTTGGTGTGAAGTAAAGCAAACAATATGTCACAGCAATTGTCTCCCTTGTACAAAATGGCTGAAAACTCAGGGTATAAAATATAAGAGAAGGTACCCAAAAATGCCACAATCGCGACGAATGACTCTTCCGATGCATCAAATGAAGAAGATGTGAGGAATAAATGAGGAGATAGAACAAACACCACATCTTAACCCATTTAAGCCTAGCGTCCCATTAAAGGGAAATTGGGAAACAGTGTAGACCCAGATCAGACGCCGCAGTATGCGGCCTCTGATCAGGGTATACACTGTTTGTATTAAATACATGCATTTCTATAATTGTATTGATAAAAACTAACCAGCCACCCCTTATACTGGAAATAGACCGGACCGAAGAGTTATAGTAGAAGAGTCCACTAGGCATAAATAGGTAAAATTACAGACGCACTTGTAAACGTGAAGAACTCCAACAGAGTAACTGCCTTGGAACGGTCTGACAGTACGAAAACTACTCGAGGGGCTTAAACCAGTTTTACTCGCGCGAGACCTCCTCCAAATTACAAATATATGTTCGGTCTGCACAGGGGTCTGTGAAACATCGCAGTGAGAATCTCTATAGTCAAAAACACTGTGATGAAACATTGGCGATCCGAAGCCAGAAAACAAGAAAACCACAAACAGGACCACGATGAGCCCGACGACAGACATTGATAGTCAGGCGCCGGTAATCTGAAACAGACTAAGAAGGGAGCCGTCATTTATTCTAAGGGCCACCCCACCGTCTTGCAATTAAAAAAATGAAGCGAAGTTAAAGGCTTCATGCGAAACACGTGTTCTGCTGTGCAAAACGTGTTGCGCAAGCACGTTCAGCTTCGGTTTAGGTCAACGTTACTACTGACACCATCGGCACATGCGCATGTTACATATCACCCTCGGCACTAGGCATTAACATATATCTCTTACATTTACTAACCCTTAAACCGCTAATCACATCTGCAGAAGACGATGTTTTTTTTTTTGCTTTATTTATTTATTTTTGTTTTAGCATTTTTTTTTCAGAGTAAATTAAGGCTTTACATTTTATGTGAATCGTGTGTTTAGCAATGCCAAGTCTTTTCTCAAAAAAAAAAAAAAAAAAAATTATACAACAATCGTCTTCACAATTTTTCGTAGCGCTTTAAGGGTTAATTTAAAATACACTTAAAACCAAAAGTAACTTTACAACTTGTATTGTTACGCTTTACTGCCTTTTGCTGAGTGACATTTAAAAATTGTTTTTAATGAATGAAGGAACAATCACCTGTACATGTGATACACATTTGTTGAGCCCTTTCTGTCAAACAGATAAACAAAAGTGTCTCTCTAATAACAGAAGGGGTCAAAATCAAAAGTTACGACATTAATTCACTTTTGGAAAGTCACTGTACCTTAAATACAGGTTTATTTCAGACAATATCGCTTTATTCGCTTAGTCATGTATTGAAAATTGCTCTTAAATTTACAAAAAAAAGTCTGCATCATCTATTGCGCAACTTCAGAACGCGTCGACTTTTGTCGAGAAGGCCGTTTGAAGAAAATGAACGATGTTTGTTATGGAAATCCTACAGATCATAATCATCCATTTTTCTTTTGACGTCATAAGAATGTTTGCATCTTTTCTGGCCATACACGCTTTGTAGAGGTCTAAACGAATCGTCGTTCAAAACTTCCAAAAATATCGGAGATATGGCTTTTACCAGCGACGAAAGTTTACTACTGAATTTATTGCAAGGGAGATAATTTCAAAAGGAAGCAATTTTGAGTAATTGCCATTAATTAGCCAAGTGGAACAGAAAAAAAAAGGTTTTGCAGGGAATTTATTGACAAACAATGGTATTTCAGATTTTGTGTTGAAAATCATGTTCTGCGTTTGAAGTTGTGAGAAAATGTGAAAATGCTGTTGTTTTTTTTTTGTTGTTTTTTTTTTTTTTTTTTTTTTTTTTTTTTTTTTTTTAATTTGTTTTTTATTTTTATAAAAATGCAGGTAAATCGAGACTTGAATCACTTACATGAATGATCTCTCTTGAATTCTGTTAAAACTAAATGTAGAAAACAATTGAACTAATTTATTACAACCAAATCGAAGTAGAAACAAAATTGCTCATTAATTAAAAGTGACAAGTTACTTTTGGTTTTGAGTATATTACCGGCAGAGTGTTTTATGATATCACAGCTTGCCGACTTTATCGCCTAAATCTGTTTTTTTTTTTTTTTTTTTTTTTTTCTTGCCATCTCCGATGGCGTTAAAAGGCGTTTGCAGCCACTACGCATGTTCTAACGCATTTCAACAATACTCTTCGCACGTATCTGCCGACCGATATAATCACATAAAAATTAAGGGGAGACTGGAAACAACTGGTAAATTTTCCGCTATTTTTTACAAGGGAGACAACTTTTGTGGCTTCCCGTTTACTATCGTGCACCCGAATCCTCTTCTGAAAATGGTATATTCTAAAAGAAAATAATTCGTTCCCCATCTACTCTGAGAAGACTATATTTGCTGCCATGGACGGAGAGCAATTTTTCTCCTTTTGAGAAGACCTCTTTGCAGAAAGAAGGCAAAACAATTTTGACGGAATTGCCTCCCCTATCATTCGCCTTAACTCTTTCGGTGCCAAATTTCAGACGACATTTTTTGTCGTCTGTTTTTCTTTTTTAATAAACTATCGCTTGAAAAGAAGTTTATACGTAAAGTTGAAAGACTGAGTGTCAAACAGCGTAGATCCAGATCTGGATCTATACTGTTTGCAAAAGCCTAGATTATTATCGCCTGTGGCAGTGAAAGAATTAATTTGCCCACCGGTCGGTTGGCACTCTCTGTGGATCCAAAATATTTTCGAAAGATATTTAGGTAACTCCGACTAAAAAAAACCCTATTTTAATTTCTTGAATTAAAATTGAACCTGCGCATGACAAAACCAAACAGTTGACATGTGCGCCCAGCGGAGACTCGGATAAAGGCTAGACTTCCGCCCAGTCTATCAGTCTTTGTTGTTCGAATGAATACGCCTACATTCCTTAGCTACCCATTGACCTCGCAGTGAAGACTGGTCAGACTGGGCGAATGCCCAGCCTGATCTGAATCTTCGCTGAGAACACAGATCAAATTGTTGGTTTTGTCATTCGCCGACTCAATTACGAAGGATATCCATATTTCTAAGCGTTACACTGTACTTACTGGAGAATACACCACAACCTCTTTATAACACTATTGTTGGGGTCCATAGCATAAACCGTGTTAGTTAAGCAACCGTGTTATATCCAAACAAAAATGTATAGATTATATTGAAAAATGACCATTTATGGTCATTTTTCAATATAATCTATACATTTTTGGATCCATCTTTGAACCGTGTTGTATCCAAAACCGTGTTATAAGGAACCGTGTTATACAGAGGTTGAAGTGTATTATTTTCCGAAGCTATCAGCGACTACATGACATTTGATGCGCAACGTTAGAAAAAGGTCCTTATGCCATATGCGAACTGCGAAGGTCCAGGTGAGCGTGTGCATCCGTGCAATCTGATCTGGACATTCTCTGTTCGTCAACATATACTACAATATCCACTGATTCTGTAAGCGGGCAACGAAGGGCCTGATCAGCCTGCGCAAATGCGCAGGCTGATCAGGGCCTGCGTTGTCCGCAAATCACAAAAGGGTCTTTTTCGTGCGGTGAACATCATGTATTTGTTTAACAGGCAGGAGCAAACTGATCTTTTTTGGTCAAGATATACATGTAACAAAGGAAACTATCTGGAAACATGCCGGCATACTGACAATACAAAATATTTTTGTTATTTTGCATATCTTGAGTGTATTATAAAATCGCTTCCGCATTATTTTCATAGATCCAGATAAGGCATTGTTTTCAACCCAAAAGTATCGATAATTGTTTGTTACTTCTAGCATCCTGTTTATTGCATAAATCTGTCGTATTCAGCTTAATAACAATGTTTCATTATCTTACTTAATAACAAAATGTTTCATTATCTTACATATTACCCATATAATATGGTGAAAATTCCATAGTTTACACAGGTAAAATGGGTATCAAAATATACATTTTGCTTATTTCTCCATAAAAACTTATGTTGATGGTACTCATTAAAAGCACTTCATCGAGGCGCTTTTAATGAGTACCCACAACATATGTTTTCATAGAGAAATAAAAGACGTATTGACATGATACACGTACATTTTTTATCAAGAGTGATAATGAATGCACCAAAACAATTACAGTCGAACCTCAATGGCTCGAACATCTTTGGGACCTATGGAAATTTATTCTATTTATGGGTAGTTCGAGCCACTGAGGGTTAATCATAGCGCCAGGTTTGGAGACAAACAGAAATAATATATGGATGTCTTTTCGATCTTCTACAAAATAATGATATATTGAGTGTAATCATTAGAATTGTCCCGATGAGGTGATTCTAATGAGTACTGGCAACATACATTTTCGTTATAAGATCTGAAAAAAAAAAATTCTAAAATATCCCTAAATATTTGAGCTGTCGGAAGAATTTCCAAGGGACTCAAAAAACGAGTTCGAACTAGCCACGGTATACGTGTCATCGGTGTTCGAGTTATTAAGGTTTTACTGAATACCCGCTGTGATTAGTAAGGCTGTTCTCCACTCTGAAACGGAGTGCAAGACCCATAAAATATGTTTTAGTACAAAACAATAACAAAACATCACAAACACATACCACAGTTACCGAAATTACCCTAAGTATTCGGACGGACGGACAAGCCTAAGCAAAGTATATAGAACCAGATCAGACACCACATTCTGTGGCGTCTGATCAGGGTTTACACTGTTTGGTACTCATCTAGCAGTTCAGGTTGATACATCAACAGATAATATGGACACTGTGGTAAGTACCCAGCTAGCATTCTACGTAAATCTATATCGGGCCGTCATCGGCCCGTCATGGTAGCTGACGGGCCGATGACGGCCCGATATAGATTTACGTAGAATGCTGACTGGGTAAATATATTTCATGGGAGGCAACTTTGTCAAAATCGATTTTACCTCCCTTTGCTCCCACTGAGAGTATTTCCTTTTACAGTAGTCCCCTTTTCAGAAGGGATTTGGAAAAGTCGTCTCCTTTGTACAAAATGGCAGAAAACCTTTCAATTGTATCCAGGCCCCTTAAGGAATCCGAATATTTCGGGTAAATATGGTATCATCCTACTAAGGCCAAATAAAAAAAAATGTATGTTTAGGAAAGCATGTAAGAAAAAAAAACTGATAGGGTAGAGAGGGATACTTGTTTTACATTTTTAATGTAGAATTATAAAATAATCAAATATATTTGGACTTCGCACCTACTTCACAAAAAAATTTACAAGGTTTGTTTGGCTATCCTTAGATGGTACTTAAACTACTGATAGAATAGCAAACAGTGTAGACCCTGATCAAACTGCTCCTATAGGAGCAGTTTGATCTGGGTATACACTGTTTGCACAGACCTACTAGTCCGACTATTTAGCATAAATATTTAACCATGTAAAACAGGGAAAAATTGCTAGGTTTCACCAGGAAATATTGGTAGGGCAGAGTTACCCTAAACACACATATTTTTTTGTTGGCCTAACACACCTGACACTTACCAAGAGATACATAGCCAAGAGTAAGAGCAGATTCCACTTGAATCATCTCATCCTTAGAATGCACCATAAGACCAACCAAAAATCTAACACCCCTCGCTTGAGCTATAGTCGTCTGATTTTTCCTGTGTGGGACATATCCAACCCCTACACAAAGGTGCCGTAATGTTCTAATTATGCTTAAAACTATATATTCTTTATCAGAGCGGAAGAAACGTACTAGTGGATGAATTCCATTGGCATTCGCAATCTCCGTTTGATAGTTCAGAGGCCCCTGCGCAAGAACACCTAATCCTTCAGAACCGATGTAATGTAAATCTTCTGAGGAGCTGTTTAGAAATTCAATTAACTGGGCAACTTCTATGTGTTCCGCCATTTTTCTCTGTTCATCCATGCTATCTCCTGCAAGAGACCATAAAGCCATCGCCGTTTTTTCCAGCAACATTTCTCCTCGCGTCTTCTTCAGCAGCTGCATTAGGTGGTCATGTGCCCGCTCTTCTAAAAGTGCTTTTTGAGTCTTTGGATTATCTTCTGCAATTCTGTGAATGGCTTCCACAGAACTGATTTGCAGATCGCGGTTTTTTGTTCGGCATAAAACCACTACAAATGGTGTAACACCTAATTCAACAAAGTTATTTTGATTGTTCGCATTCTTGGAAGCAATTTTTCCGACCGCTGTGTTCAAGGAAAATAACAGATCCTTGTCTTTCTGGTTACTGTAAATATTTGTTATAGTTTGTAGTGATCCTGGCGTGTTTCCTATGGTTGATTGATGGGTCGAAGAAGTTGCAGCAATGTTTCCAAGAGCATCTACGGCTTCAACCAGCACTTCCGCATCTTTCACTGACTGCAGTACTTTAAGCAAACTTGGAATGGCACTATTTTGAACTGCATTGTCAGCATACTCTCTGATTACCACTAATTCCTTTATGATCTGAGCAGAAAGCTGGATTGTTAAATTATTTTGTGACTTCAGTAGCCGGATAAATGCGGGTATACCTCCTGTGCTGAAAATCTGTTCTTTAACCTCAGGCTTTTCTATAATATTCAGTAACGTTTGTAGAGCGGGCACTTTCGCTTCATCACCCACAGAACTTTTCGCTACTTTTATAATGGTTGGAATACCGTTATTTTTAAACACTTGCTCCCAGTTAGGGTTGATTTCATTTTCGGCACCTCTTTGTGTGAGTGTGCGCAGACAACAACCCGCTGGTTCAGCCTCAAATTCAGATTCTGATGATAAAAACCGAAGTAGATTTTTCCAGACTGGTAAATTATCATCATTTAATTGAATAAAGAACTCTAAAAGATCAACATATTGTTTCAAAGCACAAATTTCAACAGCTCCGTGATTTTGTGAATTTATAGCATTGATTTTGGCTCCAAGATTTAGAAGGCACTTAATGGATTCAAGAGTCCTTCCCGTGACTGCTATTAAGAAAGGTGTTGAACGAAGTTCATCTATTGTTTCTAGTTCTAACTGCCTAGGATCCGCAGTGACAAATTTCTCTATTGAACGTGGGTATCCTTTGTTGGCTGCATTGTGGATGTGGGCCCATCCGTGTTCATCAAAATCGTCCGACGGCTCCATATTGGGCTCGGTCTTGTTGTTGCTACCTTAAATGGTATAAATGTAGCCCCAGCATTTCCTGAAAAAATATAATATAACGTAAGAGAAATGAACCATTTAAGGGAAATAGATTCACTTTTGAGGGAGACAGCTTTGTCGAAACGTTTACCCACCTTCCCAAAAAGGACCTACTCTAGAAGGGGGCCAAATTCTTTCCTTTTAGAGCAGACACCTTTTCAGAAGCCCGCGTGTGTGTATGTGTGCGTGTGTGTGTGTATATATGTGTGTGTTTATCACATAAATATGCTTTAATAGTCTAAAGTTTAAAACACTTACTAGAAATCTTATTTCTACGGCCTGTAAACCCTAAAACTCCGGCCAGCAAATCTGACACAACGTGAACAAAGGGTCCCGTATCTTATATGCGAGCAAGAAGGTCCAATTCAGTCTGACCTTCGCGCTCACAGAATGATAGGCTACTGTAGAATATATCGACGAACAGAGGAACGCCTCAGAGGGATGTGTGTGGGGGGCGGGTAAGTCAGGGGGTGCGAGCCGGTATTTCGAAACCTAACCCATTCATATACCTGGCCTTTAAACATACAGACCCATTCATACACTTGATCGTCTCTGAAATATTGACCTATTCATATACTGCCCTTTGATTTTTAATACCTATTCATATAGAATCTACTCTTCGCTGTTTGCATACATATTTACAAATAAAAAAAAATACAACTGTATTTTACAAATCAAACGCCATTTATCTATCATCTTGTACACTGGCGCGCGTTTACACTAACTCAGCTGTCTAACCCAGTTATTCCTAGTGGATGCATCTATCCTTCTCACTTGGACGGGTCGTTTCTTTGAAAAGTTGGGCCTTTCATATGCCAATCAAGAAAAATCGGGTCAGTCATATACTTTTTTATCTGGCAGCACTGAAAAAGGGGCCCAGCCGGCACGCACATCCGTACTATGCCATATACAGGAAGTTACTCCCACCTCCACTCCCACCCCCATGAGAGGAATGCACTTTCTCAATGCAGGAATGGTAGAACGAATTTTTCAGAGGGAAACATGTCTTCGTTTCCGTTTGCAAGTACATTACTTCCCTTCCCTGCATTTTGGTAAAAATAATTATCGCTAAGGATGCTGCATAAAATTTTCAGCAGACGATATATTGAAAAAGTTTTCTTTTTTCCAGAGAGGTTTTGAAATTTCTTGCAAATTATAATGAGACAATTTGCATGAAATGTCGAATCCTGTTTTCTGGGGAAAAAATAAGAAAAATATCATCAATTTGTCGTCTGCTGAATTAGCCCAGAGAGTAGTAACGGTTACCACATACAGAGAATTTGCATTGTAGGTTATTGGACATTATTTATGGGATTTAAAAGAAGTACAATATAGGGATCAAACATGGTTTTTCATGCATTAACATTCGCCAGGTCCTGAGGGAGGTGTTGAAAACCGAGGCCGGAATCGAATCCATTGAAAACCATTTTAGATCGCTATTATTGCATAAAAACTGAAATTATTTGCTACAGTTCGCGTTATTTCTTGCACTATTTTGTTTTGCCTTTTCACTGATGTCTCGCGAACGCAATTTCCACGGACTATGCTCGTTCTAGGGCAGTACACATCTCGTAACCGCAGTAAATCTGTGGCCACTGTACGATCATACTGAAAGTTGCAAAGCCGTGCATTAACAGCGCGTAAATTGCCCTATTAATACACGGCTTTTCGCCGGTTAATGCACGGCTGTTAATAACGTGCACAGTGCTTTTTATGCAATAATGGCATTTTAACCACTAATTTGTCTGCCGACAAACAAAACTGCAGGACAAGACGGACTTTTTCGACCTATAGTTTTAGTTTGTTTCCTATTTCTCCTTGAAGAGATATAAGGTGAGAAATAAATAGACTCTCCTCGAAAGACGATTCTTAAGGGTCACATCATATGTTTTCAAGTGGAAATAAAACATTAATTTTGATATTCCTTTTATCTATAGCACATGGAGTATCTTTTCAAGTATGTGTTATAATCTTAAAGTAAGCATACTTTAACTTTTATTTACCTATAAATGAAATCTCAGTGTGTTAAAATGATATGAAAACTGGACAGAACAAAATTATACAAAACTATGATAAAACTATGAATACGTAAATATGTACCATCACGAAAACATACATGTATAATTTTGACCCCCTTAAACCTCACTTTTATATAGTAAAACTGGGGTTTACAGGGGTATTCATTATTTTTCTTATTTCTGCTCACACATAGATTATAGGTACTCGTTAGAGCCGCTTCGTTGAGGCGGTTCTTTGTGGTACTCCTTAGAACCGCCTCTTTGAGGCGGTTCTAATGAGTACCCACAATCTATGTTTTGAGCAGAAATATGAAAATATCAGAATTTTTATCTTAAATTTTTTTGGTTGTAAAATTTTCAGTATATTTGAATAGGCATGTTTCTTAATGACGTTTATCGCTCGTGAACACAATGTCATTTGTGCCGCGACATGGGAAAGGGTGTCTTAATTCGGGATAAATGCAAACAGATTTAGATCAGCCAGCAGAGATATATAGTCTGATCAGGAACTTTGCTATATTTCGTTATGTTCTACAGTACCCAAAAATTCTAGAAGCGGATAGTGATGGTCTTGATCAGACTGCGCGGAAGCGCAGGCTGATCTGGGCCTTCGCTGTCCGCATATGCCCGAAGACACGTTTAACTCGTATATGTACAGTCGACTTTCGTTTTCTCGACCGCTTATCTCGAATAACCGCTGTCTCGAAGTGAAAATCTGGTCCCCGTTTAAACATGCAAATCTTACAACAGGTAACAAAATATTCTGGAAAAGAGGAGACATTGCTCCTCTTTTCCTTACTGTTTTCAATATATCTCTTTAAACTTTAGGATACAAATTACATACCATTTGTGAAATGTGGCTGTTCGAGTTATTTTTTTCTTCAATTCTGCAAATCTGATATGTCGAGGTGCGGATATCTCGGAAGTACTTCAGAGAGTCCTTTGGACTTCGAGATATTGAGAGTCGACAGTACTTACCTAACTGCTGCTGATTCCTTCCAAAAATAGCATAATGCGCCACAACATGAGTACATGTACAAGATGGCATATGCATCCAGCGAAGGACCTAGATCAGTCTGTGCTGGAAGAAATCTTGCGTCATTTGAGTTATCCACAAAACGCCCAGTGTAGACTGATCAGCCTGCGCATCTGCACAGGCTAATCCGAGTCTGCACTGAGCACACGTTATAAGATCCATTTTCTGATGTAGCAGACCAACCAATCCAACCTTTACTTAATACGCAAACAGCCATGTTACAGGTCGGCACGATCTACAAGGTCCTTATCATTTGGTTATAGAGGACGCACTGGCTACAGTTCGGACGGACGGACAGGCTTCATTTTGGACACAAATCTTACCAGCTCACATTGAGCTGGACAGGTTTTTGCGTGCGTGCTCTCCGTCGCGTTTGTTTTTCCTTCCTCTCGGTGTCATTGGTAGGCTATGTTCTGTGATTATGGTTCTTCTAAGACATCTTCCATTTCGAAAACACGCCTATTCAAATATATGGAAAATTTCACCACCAAAAACCGAAAAATTTCAGATAAAAAAAATCAGATATTTTTTTTCATATTTCTGCTCAAAACATAGATTGTGGGTACTCGTTAGAACCGCTTCAGTGAGGCGGTTCTAACGAGTGCCCATAATCTATGTTTTGAGCAGAAATAAAAAAAAAATAATGTATACCCTTGTAAACCCAGTTTTAGGAGGTCAAAATTTTATAGGCATGTTTTCGTGATGTATACTATTTGTTACGTTTGTTGATCTTGTACCAGATATTATTTCGTTGTCTTTGAAGGGACCGATTATTCACAAATTTACTTATAAGGGTCAGAATATAATCATTCAGAGAGTAGAAGTAATATCCTGTTACAGCGGAGCAACCTAGCCATTAAAACTCATTATTTAGTATGAATATGTATGTCCAGACAAAATGGTTTACTTCTATTTGTGCCGGCATGCACATTTCAAACCTGGCTAGTTGGGAATACGATCGGCTATAAATAAAAAATCCGACTTCCCCGACGGCGAAACTTTGATGCAGAGGCTACAACTCCATTTGCCGGGTGGGGGAGGCGGGGAGGAAATGGTCATTGATTATACTGACAACCCCTGCTTAGTGCTTTCACACAAAGTTATTTTAATCATTTTATGGATGTCAAGCTTGTTAAGTTTATTAACCCTTATCCTGCTGAACCCGGATATATCCTATATTTGCAAACAGTGTATATCCAGATCAGTTGGCTTCTGAAGAAGCCATCTGATCTGGATATGCACTGTTTGCCATTAAGTATGCGAATTTATATCAACAATCTGGATCAAGTTACTTGATTGGCTGAAAATTAGATTAAATGGGTGTGGCATCTTAACGTATTCAGCA
Source organism: Anodontia alba (assembly GCA_964016985.1). Taxonomy (NCBI): domain Eukaryota; kingdom Metazoa; phylum Mollusca; class Bivalvia; order Lucinida; family Lucinidae; genus Anodontia; species Anodontia alba. The sequence goes on along the minus strand of OZ024827.1, from coordinate 61,729,805 downwards.
TGACAAGGGTTAAAGGGGACTAGACAGACGTAGTACATTTTTCTGACATACTGTACAAGGCAAATACCTTTGGTAAATTCCTGTTTGTTTTCCTGCACATCAAGCTCCTTCTGAAAAGGAGTCAATTGTAAAAGGAGAGGGAGGTAAAAGATTCTGATAGAGTTGCCTCCCCTAACAGCGTATCCATTCCCCTAAAATAACCTCGTAGCTCTGAAAGGGCAGGGACCTGAGACTGGCCGTGTAACTATTAAGAAAAGTATCCAAGAGGATTAATGTCTTTCCATATATAGTAAATCGGTATTTAGTGACAGCAAAAGTACAACAGACCGGTATTTAGTGATAGTAAGAGTATAATAGACCGGTATTTAGTGATAACGAGAGTACAATAGACCAGTATTTGGTGATAGCAAGAGTACAATAGACCGGTATTTAGGGATAGCAAGAGTATAACAGACAGGTAATTTGTGATAGCAATACAACAGGCCGGTATTTTGTGATAGAAAGAGAACAACAGACCGGTATTTAGCGACAGCAAGAGTACAATAGACCGATATTTAGTGACAGCAAGAGTACAATAGACTGTTAATTAGTGTTACCAAGAGCACAAGGTAAAAACAAACAGGAAAACCAAATAAACATATGTTTTTTAGTATCGTTATTTTCTCCACTTATATAACTGGTGGTGAAAAAAAGGATTGACTGAAAGCAAATTAAACAACAACAGTCTCACCCATATCATGCTTTAATTAACTTGAATTTAGTCTGTTCTGTTTCCCATACACTGGGATGATAGCAGAGAGACAAGGAAATAACGACAGTCACTTTTTAATTAACAACCTGTCTTCACGCCTACCAATCACTCTCATGCGAAACCGCGGTCAAGAAAAGGAATCCATGAGAGGAGCTTCCGGTTTTGCAGAAGTGGAGCTCAAATTGTCAACAAACGCTGCACATTGTGAAACAACACAACAAAGGAAAATGCACATGATCGTGCATTTTTCGCGATACTTGATTAGTACGGCGAAACAGCTACTCAACGGTCTAATGCGACAGGTGAAAAAGAGCTCATTTTCTGACTGTTTTAAAACTGTGACTTTGTCAGTTGTGATCGAGTGAACAGAATTACTTCATCCAAGTGTCAAAACGTCGGAAGAAAGCTTTAGACGATGAACACTTCAACACACAGAAGATTACAGAAAATGTGAAGAATTTTCATGAAACCCAAATCCATCCCCTGAAGAAAAGGGGCGCGGGGGGGGGGGGGGGGCTAAAGAATTGGGTGCATGTTGTGATAGTTCATAATTCTATACATTGTTGATGGTTTTCTGTCTGTTTCAATTCCAGGTGTATCTCTAAACAGGGCATAATGGAAACATTCTTGTTGCTGTGTTATTTGAAGCTTTAATATGGTTTTACACATTATTTTGTTTATATATGAATATAAACACATGGTTTAAAGCTTTTTATTCACTTTTTTTTTCGCAAATGTTTCTTCAGCCCCCTTTTCTTCAGGAGATGGAACTATGAGTAACGAATTACGGTGCTCGAAAATTTAGAACACATATACAGTAGTAGCGCATCCCTGAAGAAGTCGTCGAGTCATAGGTGTACATGTATTGTGCCTAAACTATTGGACTTCTATCGTCCACTCCAGGAAGAAATATTCTGATGCTTCCATGTGTCAGACATCATATGTATTGAGGAACTTGGAAAAACATGTTTAAGTTTTGTAATTAGTCCGTTAAGCCTTAAAGCGCCAATCACAACTGCAGAAGATGAAATTTGGATTTTTTGTATTATTATTATTTTCAAAGAAAATAAGTCTTGACATTTCACGTGAATCGTCTGGCAAGCAGACGATTCACCTGAAATGTAAAGACTTATCTTTTCTGAAAATTTCAATTTTGGAGAGAGTCATTTTATAATCACAAATGTTGGGAATCATTGATTTTCACTATAAAATTGTTCTTTTCATTAAATGTTTCATGTTCCATCACTCAGGCATACATTTCGAGCACATTTCGATGACATTATTTTTCACATGTAGTGGTTGAAGGGAGGCAATTAATAATTCTGTCTCAAAACAAGAAGAAGAAAAAAAAAAGGATAAATGACCAGAAGAAGAGTAGAAAACATTTGTTTTCCAATTAAATACTTTTGTTTCATATGATATCTCATGCTGTGTATAGTTTTTCATTTATGACAGAAAAACAAAAATTGAAGAAACTTTGCTACAATGTAACTATGGTGAAGAACCTTTAGCAACACCATAGCAGACGACATTCTATTTATTTTACTAGAATTATTATTTTACAGAGAGAAAAAAAATTAGTATTGGCATTGCATGTGAACGATTTACATAAAATGTCGTCTGATTTTCTCTACAAATATACAACAACAACAAAAAAAAAAAATCAAAATGTCGTCTGCCGAAGTTTTGATTAGCGCTTAAGGGTTAATAATACCCAGACCAATATTGTTAATTTTTGCATAATTATTTAACCATATATAGTTGTATTTGCCACTTACAACACTTAAGTCACCGCACTCAAAAGTCTGAACTTATTACACGCTTTTGTATATTTGTCAATGATCTTGAACGTTTAATCCCAGTTCATACATACACTATGTGTGTATATTGATGACATCAATAGGATTAAAATATAGCAATAACATAGCTCAGATAAAATATACAATATGACAAAAGAAATAATAAATCAGATCCCAATTCAAATAACTATCACTGTAAAATACTGTTACTCTTAATTACTACAAAGGTCAAGGTGTACATGTAGGAGCGATACCCGGGTGTACATTATTTTTTTCCTATTTCTCTGAACAATGTACATGTATGACCGTATTTTTTGTGGCACTTATATGTGCTGTAAGTACGCATAAGAATCGCATACCGACCGCAACACACGTAAGGAGACTTTAATTACATCTATATACCTTGTTTATGAGGGTCCTTATGGTGGTGTGGGTCTGAAATTCTCTAATTAGTAAACAATCTACCCCATTGTTCTCTAAGAATTTCGCTTATTCTTTAAGAAAAATCCATTATTTAGAAAAGGTCGATTTTTAACATTTAAAGCGCAAATAACAACTGTGGCAAATGACATATTGATTTTTTTTTTTATCAATTTCAAAAGAAATGAGCATTGAAATTTCATGTGAATCGTTTGCCAAAAATAGAATGTCATCTGTTACCAATTTTGCTTGGCGCTTTTAGAGGGTTTAAAGGATAAATATTTTTTTTCTTTTGTAAGCATGCACTTCTTTCTTTTTTACTGGTCATTATTCAGTTTGGCTGTTTTTTTTTTTCTACTATTCTTTATAATTTTCAGAATTTTCTTTTTTGCTTTAAGCCTTCTTTTTTTTTCTCAAATCACATGGCATTTTTCACTTATGTTTCTTCAATCATTTAAAAAATGGCCATTATTTTCTAATCAGTAAACCCTATCAGGACCCTCATTTTATAGCAAATATTTGAACGGTTATGCCTGAGCAAATAGTGTAGACCCAGATCTGACGCCGCAAGACGCGGCGTCTGATCAGTGTCTACACTGTTTGCCACCCATCCAGCGGTTTGTTTTTTTACCCACCAATAAAAGTGACTTGTTGAATTTTAGGGGTTTTGTCCGAATATTTAGAGTAAACACAACAGTACTACAAAGTTTTCGCAGAGAAAAAAAAGTATCTCAGTATCTTTTAGATGCAAGAAAAGTGGCTTGATTAGACCCTGAAAAAAATGTCAGTGATGTATCCTTAACCTGTTGCTGGCGCAATTAACGGCCGTCAGATGTTTCAGGTATATTTTCTTCACAGAAATGTAAGCATGGAACTACGTTTAAATCGCCAAACAGTTCTCGGGGAAAGTGATCTGACTAAAATTCCAAGACATACAAGACAAAATTGTGACGCAGCGAGAAATCTGTTCGCATCGCTTATACGCGGCCAACGAAGGCAAGATCAACTTGAGCAATCGTGCAGTCTCTCATTAGGGCGTTCGTTGCCCGCTCACAGAATTAATATATACTTTTAACTACGTGAATAGAAGTTCATACATGATAATGCATGAGGATCGCCCAAAAAGGTAAGATGTTCTGCACTTAAATATACGCAGACCTGTGTTTTAATCATCTACATCAATGTCCAAACTGGATGCAACATTTTTTTGTGCTATAAAACAGGTAAACTAATATTTTGTTCTGAAAGAGCAGATACAGAACTGAGTAGCCCCACCCCCACCTCTCTCCCTCCCTCTCTCTCTCTCTCTCTCTCTCTCTCTCTCTCTCTGAATATTAATAGAGGAAAGAAATACTGCGACATTTGAAGCGGTATGAGGATCGCTCAAATAGGTATGGTGTTCTGTGTTGAAACATACGCACACATGTACTTTTTGTATCTTTCTATACAGGCGTCCAAAATGATTTCAACATTTTTTATTTATTTATTTATTTTTTTTTGTGAAACAGTAAAACATGCACTACATGTTACAAAGGAACAGGGTTGAGTTGCTCCGTCTCGATTATACACCCTCAATCTCTCGTTTAAACATCTGAAGAGGAAATAGCTGCGAAGCATCCCAGCTAGCATTCTTTATAAATCTATAGCGGGCCGTTATCGGCCCATCACTACCCTGACGGGCCGATAACGGCCCGCTATAGATTTATGTAGAATGCTTACTGGGATATATTTGAGTCTGATCAAGATGTTGAAAATAACGACAAGCAAATTTGTTGATTAACCTTTACCACTCTCTGGGCATTTTCAGCAGACGACAGATTGATGATATTTTTCTTATTTTTCCCAGAAAACAGGATTTGACATTTCATGCAAATTGTCTCCTTAGGAGACAATTTGCATGAAATGTCAAATCCTGTTTTCTGGGAAAAATAAGAAAAATATTTCAAAATGTCGTCTGCTGAAAATTTTACCCAGAGTGCTAAGCGTTAAAACAACTGGTAGCACATTGAGAAGGGAAAGAAATCTTATGGAAATCGAACAAACAACAACACTGGAATTATATTTCTCTATTTGATTTTACCATTGCCTGTTTCTTATTTGACAATCACCGGGATTTCTCCAGACGCATCAGTGTACTCCAGTTCGTATGACAGGCCACACACACACACACACACACACACACACACACACACACACACACACACACACACACAAGCTATCAGTGAGCTCAAGTGCTTCAGCGATCTGTATATATTTCACTAAGACAATTCACAGTAAAAAATCCTATCCAGAATTCACTTACTGTCCTTTAGACATCATTCGGAAAAATGATTGTTGCTTGGCGTTTTATTTTAAATAAAAATAGTTTGTTTTGATTGACCATATATTATCGGAAACCATATGTCTTTTCTGTTTCTGTATTTTGTTCTCAAATATGTACCCTAAAATTAATTTTACGGCCAAAAATTGGTCTGACCCATGCAATTTCTGTAGTAAAGCGATTTTTTTTTATTTTTTCCCTAAGAAAATATTTTTTTTTCGTTTCTTTGATGAATTTGACTTATTGATGTTTCAGAACAATATTGTAAAAATTTCAGAAAAATTGAACAAGCGGAGCTTGTTGAAAATACATGTATGCCTCCAAGTTACCTACCCTACAGATTTCTGCATAATTTGCATTCGTTTTTACTACGGGAAAAAAAGTGAAAATATTAGACTTTTTAAAAAGTAATGACTAGAATAAAATTTTTGTGCATAGGTAATTACGACAAATGGTTTTTCATTTCATTAAATCATGACTAAAGTTTGCAAATGTACTTCTTCTGTGTAAAGCGCCAAGCAAAAAACGATTTTCTCAAAGATGTCGAAAGCACAGTAGTGTCATGTTAAAACTGCGTTTACAATATTTGTCAAAATCTATCAAATGCTGATCAGTTGACATAAGAAAATATTTTCGTTCCGTTAATTACAAGGACTAGTTTCGAAAAGCAAATTGTGATCTTTTTACCATTAGTATCAGTATCCAGAAGACACTGATTTTACTTTGGTCTTTGGTGTTCCTTTTAAAATGTCTATGTACCTGTGTTTTGTAATTTGCAAAAATATAAGTTATTGAACATATTATAAAAATAAATTTCTTGTATTTGTACAAATGACAGCACAAGTAGATTTATGGGAAGGCACTGTTTTGTTACGATGCAAGTTTCTTACTGAACAAATACTTATTTCGTTCTATTCGTCTTTTTTTATGCGAGAGGTGAGCGGGAAGAACGACATTTACATGTGTACGTTTACCTTCCTCTTATCGAAATGAAACCATTACGAAAACACGCCTATTCAAATATATATAGAAAATTTCAGCTTCAGAAACTGAAAGTTTTTAGATAAAGGAAACTGATATTTTCATATTTCTGTTCAAAACATAGATTGTGGGTACTCGTTAGAACCGCCTCGACGAGACTGTTCTAACGATGACTCACAATCTATGTTTTGAGCAAAAATAAGAAAAATAATGTATACCCCTGTAATCCCCAATTTTACGATATAAAAGTGGGGTTTAAGGGGGTCAGAATTATATAGGCATGTTCCGTGATGCGACCATGTTCTGTAATTTTCTGAACAATTTAACATATGTATTACTTATACGAGTATTTGCAAACACTTTCTCTACAACTTATTTCGTAATATTTGCTTTATGTAGGCTTACACTGATATATTAAATCCCCAAAGATAAAAAAAAAAAAAAAAATACCATTGTCGTTTCGGCAATGTACTAAGTCCACCCTTAAAGGTTAATGCAGGAGCTATTGATACATGTATAACCTTCCTATTTATTGTCTGAAAATACTATTTCGATATGAAATTAAGCTGCACCTAGTTTGCTAAAAATGCTTCTGAGGACTGTGCAATAAAGTATTATAGGAGATATTTTGTCTAAGTACGTAGTTTTCTGACTAAGATAAGTAGCCAAGTTAGGTCAAGGGAGGTAATAATGTTATCAAACAGTAATTATAATCTAATTACTTTAAAAGTTTTTGGCATATTTATTTATTTATTTTTTATGATAAGCTGGTATATTTCTTTCACAATGAGTGTGCAAATTCTTCAGAACCTCAGTGAGAGCATAAATTATTTACGTGATACAAAGGGTATTTTACGGACAATACGATTATCAAAACAACAGTCTGGGGAAATCAAATTGAAACAAAAGTGAAACTCCTGTGATTTTCGTTACTTCTAATGTAGCTTCGGTATCAGTCTTTAAAGCGCCATTCGGACATTCTATTAAAAAATTTTTTTTTCATGTATTCATTACGAAAACACGCCTATTCAAATAATCTGAAAATTTTACCACCAAAAATGAAAAATTTCAGATAAGAATCTGATATTTTTCATATTTCTGCTCAAAACATAGATTATGGGTACTCGTTAGAACCGCCTCGCCGAGGCGATTCTAACGAGTACCCACAATCTATGTTTTTGAGCAGAAATAAGAAAAATAATGCATACCCCGGTAATCCCCATTTTTACTATATAAAAGTAGGGTTTAAGGGGGGGGGGGTGTCAAAATTATATAGGTATGTTTTCGTGATGGTTCCCTAGAAAAAAAAAAAAAAAAAAGGCTTAAATTGGTACTGCATATGAATTCAACAGAAAATTCGATTGAAACAGGTAGAAGATTCAAATGAAATTACCAAACCTTATTTTCTCGGAAAAAACTAAAAGGAAAATATTTAGGCAGTTACTGTGATTGGCGCTATTAGGTTTCATGTATTACTACACCAACCGTTGAAAGACGGTAACAAGGAAAGAGTAATATAAACCATGAAAATATACAAATGTGTCCAATGAAAAAGCACTTAAGTAACAAATGTGCCTCAACGTCAGAAAATGCACCTTTGGACATGGGCGCCCAGCGAAGATTCAGATCAGCCTGCGCATTCGCACAGTCTGATCAGAATCTTCACCGGGCGCATTTTTGATAGACAAGGATGCAAAGTTTCTTCATGCAGGTAACGAAGACTCTGATTTGAGTACGCAGATGCGCATGCTGATTTGAATCCTTATTAGTAGCACATGTCAGAAGGTACGTTTCCTCACGTTTCGGCTCAAATGCATGTACGGCATTTGCGCCACCGTGTTTTTCTTGCTTTTTTTCAGTGCTAATTACATTCATCGACGGTCATTCCGATAACCTAGATCTGAAGAAGTATTGATCCTATTCGCTGCTGTTAATATGACAAAGCGATTTAAAGCCAACCTAGCAAAAAAAAAAAAAAAAAAAAAAAAGTCAACCTTTTGTTTCGAAACGATCAATTATCATTGTGATATAGAACAAACGTACTGCCATTTATAGATTATTTGGCAAGTGTCTTCATTTTACATAAGCTGGAAAACATAAATGACGCGTATATTCTTAATTTGGCATAGAAATGTCAGAAAAAAATATTGACATAAGAGCTATGTTAATCATGGATTGCAGACTACTTTGAAAGAGAAAATAATTCTTAATCCTTTCACCCTTAAGTTTCTGAAGTGGCCTCTTCCAGCTTTTGAATTTGGACATGTCTACTGTTGCAAATGGGGCAGCTAATCAAAATCCAGAAAACAGTGTAGATCCTGATGAGACGGATCGTTTGAGGCGTCTCATCTAAATCTACGCTGTTCGCAAATGTATCTGTTTTAGTCTGCAGGGCTGAAAAGGTTTAGTTTAAACTAGGGCTGAAAGGGTTTTAATTAAACTGCACTAAACGAGAACTGGCCCCGAGGTTATAAAACTTTTTTCATGCTCAACTCATTTCACTCGATCGTAAAAATAAAAATACCCAAAAAATTAAACTTTTTTCATGCTCAACTCAGCTGAGCTTGCTCAGCTCAGTTGAGCATGAGAGATGTTTCAAAATTTTGTCAGTATTTTAAGATTCATAAACCAAACAAATTGCATGCTCAGCTGAACTGAGCTCGAAAAAAAGTTTTATAACCTCGGGGCCTGGTAGTTCGCTATGTTTGCGATCTCCTGCAAATTAATCCAGATGTCCTGGTTTCGAACCCGGCTCCGGGCAGAATATTAAAGATTCATTCCAGCAGATATATTAAGGATTAATTCTTTGGCATTTATTGTAGGAACAAGTGGCTTTTTGGTTTATCGGGATGAGAGCTCTCGCCTTCGGTTGTGGCTTCGAATCCCATTTTGCCTCAGTTATTACATGTACGTAGTACACTAAAATACCTAACATATTATGCATGTCGCTATAGTAGGAGACTAATGGGGACTCGGAACTTGTTGGTAACAGGAACATTAAGTGTTTAAAACACAAACTTACAAACACAAACTAAACCCGATATAATTGAACTACCGTTGAAGGGCCATTAACCCCGGAGCACCACCATAATTTCGGGTAATTATGTGCACATATCGCATCAAGTACATTTACTTTCATAATACAATGATGTATCAGCTGAGATAAGTTGTCCGTTGATAACCTAAAATGTATAAATAATATAAATTGATCAGTGTAATCATCTCCGGGGACTGTCATTCGTGTTAAATTATTCACATAGGCTTTGTGTTCAGCGATTCTGCTGCATTTCCTTATTAGTCGCGTAGACAATTAAACTCTAACTTACCTTTCTTTATCACACCTTGGCACGAACATCAGAGTTTGACTTATGTTTGTAAACAGGTGAAAGACATGGCGGTATAAGATAAAACAGGAAATCGCACCTGTACATAATTTCCGATAATGTCATTGGTTGCTAAGTACACAGTAACTGTGTCGATTGCGACACTGAGTGTGACAAGTTCGAGTTATTTCCCTTGGGTCGTTGAACGGGACGTTGAACCCGCTGCAACACCTGTGGCTTTAAGAGACGCAACGAAAGAAATATGGATAAAAATAAACAAAATAAAATACGAAAAAAAAATATGTATATATTTATATATATATATATACGAGATAAAAGAAAACGAAACACACACGCACTCACACAAACACACAAACATTAGTTATGGCCTTTCAAAAGTAACTCATCAGTGCCAGAGGCGTAGCCAGAATGGAATGATCTTTACGTACACCTAAATGAAAGCAGAAAAGAAATCTTACTAAACGCTTCCAAAACAAGGAACGAATTTGTTCGGGGAGCATTTTTTTCCTTCAAGAAGGTCATGATAAAGGAGGAAAAAATCTTCCTTTGTTGTATTGAATATTTAAAAATGTCTTACGCACATGCATTTTAAGTGAGCGCTACGCCTAAGTGTAGGCTATGTACGAATTGTATTGTTCATGTTAGACTTTAAAGACAACAATAAAGAACAACACACACACGCACGCACGCGCGCGCGCGCGCGCACAACACACACACAAAATGTAAAAACAGAAAAGAACAAACATTGATAACACGTAGCACTCTGGGTAAAAATTTCAGCAGACATTTTAAAATATTTTTTCTTACTTTTCCCAGACAACAGGTTTTGACATTTCATGCAAATTGTCTCCAATTTTCTTATTTTTCCAAGAAAACAGATTTTGATATTTCATGCATAATTGTGTCCATTGTCTATTGGAGACAATTTGCATGAAATGTCAAAACCTATTATCTGGGAAAAACAAGAAAAATATGAATTTGCCGTCTGCTGAATTAACCCAGAATGGTAAAAGTTACGACTATGCGTCAGAAAGTACAAGAATCCCCGAGTACTGCCAACAAACACGTGATATTAGGGAGGACGTTTTATAGATCTATTTTGCGGCGTTTCCATAGTGCTGTTTGAGTGAGGAGTTAGCATTTCATGCTCAAACTAACCCATTAAAGACTGAATAAACTCTCCCATACTATGTATTGGAAGAGTCCATTTTCGATTTTAGGTATGTCTGGCTGTATTATATAGATATTCCTAAGGAAAAATGGATGAACTATTTGCAAACAGTGGAGGCCCTGATCAGACGTCGCGTTCTGCAGCGTCTGATCTGGGTCTACACTGTTTGCTAGTTACCCGTTTAGGGGTCTCTAGTTTTCAATGGGTTAAGAGAATTTCTCTGTGTAAAACGCACCCCGGCCTCCTACACCCTAGACTGGTTCCATTCTCCAGTGACGAAATATTTTTGTTCTTATAATCCTGTTTGATAATCTACTAAAATAAAACCAAAATAATATTGTGACTATAAAGGCTGGTCACTAGTGACCAAACTTTATAGTCATATTATTATTTTTGTTTGGTTTTATTTTAGTGGACTATCAGACAGGATTGTAAGGAAAAAATAGTCACTGTAGACTGGAGCAAGTCTACCTAGACCCTGAAATGGAGGTTGCCTCCTGTCCAGATGGGAGGTAATATGTATGTGGAAGAAGTACTTTGTGGTCTCCAGTTTGTGGTAAAAACTACTATTTATCAAAATGCGAATCTGGGTGATTTAGTTCCATTACGAAAACATGCCTATTCAAATATATAGAAAATTTCACCTAAAAAAAAACTGAAAATTTTCAGATAAAAAACTCTATTTTTCTTATTTCTGCTCAAAACATAGATTATGGGTACTCGTTAGAACCGCCTCAGCGAGGCGGTTCTAACGAGTACCCACAATCTATGTTTTTGATCAGAAATAAGAAGAATAATGTATACCCCTATAAACCCCAGTTTTACTATATAAAAGTGGGGTTTAAGGGGATTAATATTATATAGGCATGTTTTCGTGATGCATTTTTTTTCTCGAGTTATAGGTGTGTCTAAATCTACTAGGTAAGTGACAAACAGTGCAGACATCAGACCCCACGTTCTGTAGCCTCTGGTCTGGGGCCAGACATCAGACGCCACGTTCTGTAGCCTCTGATCTGGGGCCACATTGTTTGCTCAATCCTGTTTTCGGATTATTACAACAGATTAATGATAGCATATGGCCTGATCAGTTCAACTGTATGGGGTCTGATCAAAATGCAGCTAAGGTTCTCATCTCAAAATAGCATGCTAATGTCAGCAAGCAAAGTCAGAGAATTTACGTCCCCCACCTTTCAAATATCCTCCAAAGGATCCTACTAGTACTATGTCTACAGTTGGATAGTATTGGAGCTCGAAAAATGACTAAATAAAAATGCGGAAAAAGAGAAGAAATAAATGAATAAGTTTAAAACGCGGAAAAAACAGTGATGAGAATGAATCAGAGCATTATATCGAAAATCACATGCACATCTTCAGATCATGACAAAAACATGTAGAATTTCAAAAATACAGTCGAACCTCAATGGCTCGAACATCTTTGGGACCATGGAAATTCGTTCGAGAAATGGGTAGTTCGAGCCACTGAGAGTTAATCATGGCACCAGATCAGGAAACAAATAGCGATAATTTAGGGAAATCTTTTCGATTTTCAACACAATGATTGTATGTTGTGTGTACTCATTAGAATCGCCTCGATGAGGCAATTCTAATGAGTACACGCAACATACAATTCCATAATAAAATAAGAAAAAATCCCTAAACATTTGTTTTCTTGAGCTATTCGAAGAATTTTGCAGGGACTGAAAAAAAGAGTTCAAATCATCCACGGTAAACGAGTCATCCGTGTTCGAGCCATTGAGGTTATACTGTATATGCGTAAAACTGTACGAGTTTCAGTCACTAGGTACCACTACTTACATGTATATTCTTTGATAGTATCTGAGCCTGAAAATGATTTAAGTTCAAAACGCGGAAAAAGTAATAAACATTAATCTGCGGATTATATCCAAATCTAATGCACATCTTCAGAGCATGACAAAACCATCCGCGCAGTTTCAAAAAGATCAACATAAAACAGTAGGAGGATTTGCGGACACAAGGTACCAACTGCCTATACTTTTTGATAGTATCTGAGCCTAAAAGTGAAGATCAAAACAAGGAAAAAAGTGATAAATATTAATCTGAGGACTACATCAAAATAGCATGCACATATTCAGACCACGACATGAGCATCTAAAGTTTCTAAAAGATCGGCATAAAACTGTAGGAGGAGCTACGGACTCACGGTACATACCAAGCAGACACAACGTTGAATCAACGATTTAACGTTGATTCAACGTCTAGACGTTAAATCGACGTTCTTTCAACGGTGTGTGCCTGGGTACTGTTAGAGGGTGCGGGACTACACACCAAGAATCATGGAAAGCAAAATACCATGTCCCATCGCTTTTCTTCGAAAAGGCGGGGGACAAAAAACACCATGTCCCCTCGCCTTTCTTCGAAAAGGCGGGGGACAAAAACTGGTTGAATTTCCCAAATAGTCTGTCCATTTTAACTCCTTATATCTCAAGCTACTCGATTATCTCAAACCAAAACAATTCTGGATGCTTGTTGATTGAGTTTAGGTTTTACGACCCAGTCAACCCATTAGGGTCATGTCGAACGCGGTCAGTTTACCTAACACTTTTCCTGGATAGGTTTAGTCCTCTAAGCGGTTAACCAGTACCTGTACACGTTCTTTAGCCTGAAACTCTTGAATCAGCGGAAAGGAAAGAATGAAAATATTTCATAATCATCACGAAAGAATGTTGCCGGACCTGACGGGGATCGAACCCGCGACCTCCTGATCACCAGTCGGACGTGCATCCGACTGAGCCACTGAGGTCAGCGTTTGGACCCTTAGACTGAGCTACAAATGAGAGCCCAGAGACTTTTTAATTACATGACATAGTATTAAAAAAAACTGTAACTGTCAAGAATCTCTACCTGTTCCCATGTCAGAATTTTTGTTGCTGATTTAAATATACATTAAATGGTCATAAATCCAATTTGTATTGGAACTCGTTATTCCTATTACCTAGTCAGCAGAGAACCAGTTCTATTATTTAGTGTAAACTGTTACCCTTAAATGGAAATCAAGATAAACTAGAAAAAAATGTTTGTAAAACATCATATGCTTGTCCCTACAAAATGCCAAAGTTGAAAATAGACATAAATAGCACAAAATTAATCTGATTTTTTTCAACAGTTAATCAGGTATTCCTTAGGCCAAATTAGCTCACCAAATTTCAAGGCCCAATCTGATATTGTTATCGAGATATCTTGCTAACAAGAATAGTGTGACAAACGAATGGGTGGATAAATTGACGAAAGGACGAATGCCCCAAAAGCGATATGCCTCTCCAACTTTTTTTAAAGTTGGGTGGGGGAGGGGGCATTAAAAACACAGACCTACAGGTGGGGCATGGTACAATGTTCAAGATTATTCATACAAAAATGATGCAAGACATTTTTAGTATTTAATAACATTTATTTTCAACATCATGTGTAAGAGCAAGACAAACCAAACAAGTAAAGACAAAAGTATTCAACCGTTGCCATGCTAAATAAAGATGTCCTCTGTCCGCGACCACTTCTAATTTTCAACCAATCAGATAACTTGATCCAGGTCGTTGTTACAAATTCACATAATTAATGCCAAACAGTGTAGATCCAGATCAGTTGGCTAGCCACTTCAGTGTTCGAAAGGTGTTTAACTCTTTGCATGCTGGGTAATTTTGCATGTTGTTTTTTTTTGTTTTTTTTTTTGTTTTTTATGATCTATGGCTTTTTTTTTTTTATTATTAATTTTGTCAAAAAAAAACTTTCAGGAATACTATCAGAGTGTCAAAAAGTTTGGATCCAGATCAGGCCTGACATTTTTTTGGGCCTGATCTGGGTCAAAACTGTTTGCAAAGGTTATCAGCAGACGACAAAAGTCGCTATAAGCGGGGAAAGAGTTAATGCTTGGCATGCTGGGTGAAATTTCAGCAGTTGAAATTTTGGAATATTTCTTTATTTGTCCTATTGTCTCTTAAGGAGGAAATCTGCATGAAATGCAAAATTTTCTGGGAATAATAAGTAAATATATTGGTTTGTCATCTGCTGAATTCATTCAGAGAGTGCTAAAAGTTAATACTGATCTGTGCCTTTAATGACTTGGTTACAAAAGAAACAAAATTACAAAAGTCTGTTCAGGCAAATGTAAAATACCATTTTTTCTTGTAATCTTTTCGTGAAGCACCAGGCCAACTGTTTTCTAATAAAAGGTGGTTGGTGGTGGAACTAGAGAATCCTTGTAATGTCTACCAGCCACATAAGGCTGTCAAAACAGCTCAAACAAAAATATGACAACTGTGCTTTAGACATCCCTCTGCAAGATATTTTTGGTTTGGTGTTTTATTCTAAATGGAAACATTGATTTCTGATTGACAATATCTTACTAGAAACCATTTGTTGTTTCTGTTCATGTGCTTTGATTCCAAGTATTTACTGCAAAATTAATATTGTGGCCAAAAATGGGTCTGAATTATGATATTTCTATAGTAAACTGGATTTTTTTATTTTTTTTTTATTAAAAATGTATTTTTTGCTTTTCTTCACTGATTTTAAATCATTGATGTTTCATAACAATACTGTGAAAATTTCAGGTAGGCAGGACTTTTAGCACATGTCATACAGCAATGTTTATTTCATGATGTATCTGACTTCTCATAAAACACAATATACCTAATACAAATAACATACTAAGGTACAGTTAATTAATTAATCCATCAACTGACATATCATTTTAAACATGGGTACTTATACTCAGCAATTTTAAAAATTCAGGCTGATGGATATACTTTCAAGGAGCAACATCATCAAATTTGACTTTGACCCCTTCTAAAAAAAGGGTCTACCCTAAAAGGTAAGAATTTTCTCCCCCTGGGAGCAAATTCTTTCCTTTTAGAGTAGATCGCTTTTCAAACAAGGTTTGATGTACCAGAAATCTAACAAGAAGTCATAGAAGTTGTCTCCCTTGTAAGTAGTTTGTTTGTTTGTGTTGAGGTTTTACAGCCCAGTCAACCCAATGGTGTCATGTCGAGCGCGGTCAGTTTACCTAACCACACGTTTACTGGGCAGGCTTAGTCCTCTAAGCGGTTACCCAGTATTGTGCACATTCTGTCGCCAGAAACTCACAACTGCCCTTCTTGAATCAGCAGTGGAAAAATCTACCAGGGGCTATCCAATCCCTTGATCCATGTCAAGCCAAATGAGCCATAATTTAAGAAAACATACCTTCAGACATGTTTGCCCAGCAAAGATTCTGATCAGCCTGCACATTAGCAGTCTAATCAGAACTTTCACTGGGTGCATTTTGGATAGCAAAGGATGCAAAATTTCTTCATGTGGACAACGAAGACTCTAATAAAACTGCGCCAATGTGCAGGCTGATTCAAATATTGGACGCACATGATGTCAGAGGTATGTTTTCTCATGTTGTGACTAAAATTTCTCAGAGCATCTGTACAGTTCACAGATTCGAGCAGTCAGCCTCTGTTCTGTGGCTCAGTTAGAAGCCCGTCCAACTGTTGATTAGGAGGTTATGGGCTCCACCCCTAGCGGGCTGGCAACATTCTCATCACGAAAACATGCCTATACAATTTTGACCCCCGTAAACCCCACTTTTATATAGTAAAACTGGGGTTTACAGGGGTATACATTATTTTCTTACTTCTGCTCAAAAACATAGATTGTGGGTACTCGTTAGAACCGCCTCGTTGAGGCGGTTCTAACAAGTACTCACAATCTATATTTTGAGCAGAATTATGAAAAATATCAGAATTTTTTTATCTGAAAATTTTAATTTTTGGGTGGTAAAATTTTCAGTATATTTGAATAGGCATGTTTTCGTAATGTGTCATTTTGTTTGTGTTGAGGTTTTACGGCCCATTCAACTCATTGGGGTCATGTTCAGCATGGTCGGTTTACCTAACCACATGTTTACTGGGCAGGTTAGTCCTGTAAGGCCTCAACCAGCATTGTGCACATTATTTTGCCACAAATTGACAACTGCGCCTTTTGAATCAGCAGAAGGGAGAGAATGACCATAGAAAATATTTCGTGGAGATTGATCATGAAATATTTTCTACGGTCATTCTCTCCCTTCTGCTGATTCAAGGACAGTTGTCAGTTCCTGGCAAAAGAATGTGCACAATACTGGTTAACCGCTTAGAGGACTAAGTCTGCCCAGTAAACGTGTGCTTAGGTAAATTGACCATGCTTGACATGACTCCAATGGGTTGACTGGGCCATAAAACCACAACACAAAAACAAGCAAACACAGATTTGAGCATTCTGCACATCCGCACCAGAATGTTTGCCCATAGCTGATATATTCAAAAGTATCCAGTGGTTCTAAACCTGTGGCGTGAAGACCCTGACAAGACATTACTGGCTGATTTGGGATGGCACTGCCCATATGCCTCAAGTTCCATTTCAGCATCTACCCTAATAACCTAAGTATTGGGACAGGCCTTTGCAAACAGTGAAGACCCAGATCAGACACTGCAGGATGCAGCGTCTGATCAGCATCTATACTGTGTGCCATACATACAGCAATATTTTAGACACATCAAGAGGTAATCAAATGGACTATTTTCAAATTTTAGGACAAATATGGTTAGTAGATAAGGTGTTCCAATACTTAGGGTAAATACAGTACCTTCAATAATGAGTACTGATGGTGCTACATGGTATTAACTCTGTAATATTGTGGGTTTACTGGGGTATAGATTAATTTTCTTATTTCTTTCAGAACAGCAGCAGATGGCATTTTTTTCTTTATTTTTGTCTACAAAAATAAGGCTAGACATGTCATTACATGTGAACTGTCAGCTAAGCAGGCAATTCACATGAAAGGTCCAGTCTTATTTTCTTTGAAAAAAAAAAGTATACTGTTATTTAAAATGTTGGCTGTTATAGTTGTAAAAGGCACTTTCAGGGTAAACTAGTAGTAATCAAACATAAGTAATTTTTAATATTGATCAGAATCATGTGTGACTTATTTTTTCACACAGACTTTGTGAACCATGTAAAAAGAATTATATCCATTATCAAATACTGGAACTAAGGTTTACAATCCCTGTAGTAACAGCCTTTCTACACTGTCCAAATGTCAAGACACTGTGACTATGTCGAAAAAATGTTGTTATGACATCTTGTGTTTGCTGGGAAAGAACATCCTCAGTTATCTACCTTTAATAAAACCGTGAAAGGATAATACCCTGCCATTATCGTGTCATGGGCTGATTATTGTCAAAAACTGATGAAATTTGCCCATTAGCAATCCCAAACCAGGGCCCTGATGGACGGATGGAAAGACACACGGGCCACCAATGTGATACCACAATACCCCGCCACTACCATATAGCAGGGTATAAAATGCAATCAATACTAGTGATGTATGGAAAACCCGTATAAACCACTCTACCATATTCAACCTAAATATTCAGACAATCATGCATGAAGACGCAGATAAAACTGCTCCAAAAATTTTAATTGATGTTTAACATCACTGTCAATAACCTTTCAGTCATGTCATGACAGTGCCTGAATGTAACAGGGGTTACTACAGTCGACTCGCGTTATCTCAGTCAGAGCGACTCTCTGAAATACTTCTAGATATTCGTACCTCGACATATCAGATTTGCAGAACTGAGGAAAAAATAAATGAAGCAACCACATTTCACAAATGAATATGTTATTTGATTCCTGAAGTTAAGATATATTTTGTTACCTGTTGTTAATTTTCCATTTGAAACAGGGACCAGAGTTTCACTTCAAGAGGTTGTTTGAGATAAGCGAAGTTGAGATAACCAATCGACGGTACATGTATGCCATTTCATCCTGCCGCCACACTGCAGTAACATACTCCAGACACATTGACATGATATTATACTGACACTGGCACAATGATAAAAGCAGCCAGAACCCATTTCAAAAAGTCTTAGTATAAATAAGCTAGGGATCAAATCCACAAACTTCTGAAGGTGACCACTCTACCACCTCAGCTTTTTGGACTGAGGCTCTGTTTGCCATTCTGTCACGACATTTAAGACTGTAGGACATTAAAGACATCAGGTTCAAATGTGCTTGTTTAAAGTTAAGTACAGTCAACTCTCCTTATCTTGAAGTCCAAGGGGCTCTCTGAAATACTTCGAGATAGTCTTACCTCAACATATCAGATTTGCATAATTAAGGAAAAAATAAATCGAACAACCACATTTCAGAATTTGACTCCAGAAGTTAGAGACATATTGCAAATATTGTGGAAAAGAGGAGAAATTGCTCCTTAGGAGCAATTTCTTCTCTTTTCCACAATATTTTGTCACCTGTTGTTAGCTTTCCATGTTAAAACAGGGACCAGATTTTCACTTTAGAAATAAGCGGATATTCGAGATAAGCAAAGTCAAAATAATGAGAGTTGATTGTATAAGTAAATTTTTTATTTTTTTTTAAAATGTTGGTACAAGTTAAAGCGTCTGAATGTTTAGGGTAAATACTGTATTTTACTGTCCAGAGCTCCAGATAAGAGGAGTCTCCAGATAAACATTTTTCTTATTTCTCCATGAAAATGTGTGTTCTGAGCACTCAATAGAAGTGCCTTTTCAAACAAGGTACTTTTAATGAGTTTCCACAGCATACCTTTACAAGGAGAAATAAGAAAAAATATCACACATACTGGCCAAATATCACACATACTGGTCAAATATCACACCTACTGGTCAAATATCACACCTACTGATCAAATATCACACATACGGGTCCAAAACATTGCCTTATCTGGAGCTATGCTTATCCCTTAAATCTTCTTCCCTGTACGCTATCTGATGTTTTTCTTTGTACCAAGACACTGGTTAACTACTTCTAACAAGTGACTATTTTCTAATGCTGCTGCTACTCTCTCCTTGTCAGCCAACTGCTTGTTCACTGGAAAATATTGCAATTTTACTCATTGATACATTGTTCCACACATAATGATGGTTGTAGCAATAATTTAGAGAAATTTCTTTTATTTTGTTTTTACCAAACCAATACCATCTCTTTGAAACTGCCTTACCAAGGCAGTTCTAATGAGTACCCATAATATAAACCTCAACCTCTTTATAACACTCAGGGCCCAGTTGTTCAAAGCGTTGTTAGCTTAACGAGCTCGTTAAGGGTCAGTTTATTAACTGTTTTAGCGGATTCAATACACAATATTCTGATATATTTTGCTGAAAAAATGTGAGTACCGTAGCTTTTGCAGTGCAAAAGCTACTCACATTTTTTCAGCAAAAAATTTCAGCATATTTGCATATCACTCGATGTAAACTTTAATGAATCGTTAACTATCGACATTGTTAGCTTTGAACAACTGGGCCTTGGGATCCTAAGCAAATTTTGTGCTAACTAAACAACTTTGTGATATCCAAACAAAACTGCACAGATTAAATTTAAAAAAAAAAATGCCATAAATGGTCATTTTTCTATAAAATCTATACATTTTTGTTTAGAAACAACAATTTTGGGGTCCACCTTTAAACCATCTTATATCCAAAACATTCTTATAATGAAGTTTTACAAGAAGGTTCCAGTGTATGTTTTGAAGTAACAATTACAGTTTGTATATTGGTGATACAAGGTTTTCCCTGACTCGCTTTTGGCAGTTTTTTACTCCCAAAATCATGTTCTGGACTCCCAGGATAAAAGTCCTGATTGATGCATTTATCATCAGTGTAAACTTGATTTTATTTATTTTTGGCTTTGAATTTTGATTTGTTTTGTACCTAAAGGACAAGAAATATAACTACATGTATTTGGGAAACAGTTAATTTCTTAAAAACAATAAACACCTAAATCATACTTATGGACCCCTTAACTCAAGATCAACGAGTCACTGGCACCTCGATTTCAAACCCTGAGAGAAAAACCCTAGTAATAATCCTTTATTTGGGGTTATGATTACTTACAGGGTTGATATGTTATAAATATCAGAACTGTGATCAGTAACGCATCCTAATAAAATCTGACGAGTATGGCAAAGTTGCCATTTGCCAGGAAATTTGATTGAACATACTTAATTCAGATTGAAATTAAAATACACCACAACCTGTTGGGGTCCATAGCTAAACCGTGTTAGTTAAACAACTGTGTTATATCAAAACAAAAATGTATAGATTATATTGAAAAATGACCATTTATGGCCATTTTTCAATATAATCTAAACATTTTTGGGATCCATCTTTAAACCGTGTTATATCCAAAAATGTGTTATAACGAACCATGTTATAAAGAGGTTGAAGTGTATATCATTTTACAGACTGATACCACAAAGAGCAGAGCACGTGACCCTGGGATTAAGATTAAGTAGTTGCTCCCACTTTTTATGGCTGAAAATTTGGCAACAAAACATGTGCCTAGGTACTACATTACTTTTTATTCTCATATTTCAATGCAAATGGCGGCAATATGGTTGAGGTGTACCGTAATTACTCTAAGTATTAGGACAAACAGGAGTGAGCAAACAGTGTGGACCCAGATCAGACAATGCAGAAAGCAGCATCTGATCAGGGTCTACACTGTTTGCCACTCATCCAGTAGTTTTTACACACATCAATAGATAGCAAACTGGACTTGTTAAAATTTTAGGACAAGTATGGTAAGGAGATAATGTATCCCAATACTTAGGATAAATACTATGTTAATGAAAAGGAAGTAATTTTTTTAGGACTGGTGTTTTTGCCATAAAGTACTTGTTTACAAGCTAATGAAATTACCACTGCTGCATTGCAATTCAATCATCAAACTCATAATATTAACCCTTAAAGCGCCAAGAAAAACTGCATCTGAAAATGTCGTCTGTTTATGTCGTCTGCTAAATATTCTTGCAGACTTTTCCAACCTATTTTTGCATACAGGCAAACAGTGTGGACCCTGTTCAGACTGCTCCTAAAGGAGCAGTCTGATCTGGGTCCACACTGTTTGCAGAAATGACTTTTAAAGTAACTGGCAGAAGACAAAGCAGACGACAATAGTTGTGACTGGCGCTTTAAGGGTTAATAATGGTTTAAACTCAAAACCACTTTTGGCTAAGGCCATATAATCCCCATCGCTGCAGATAATATGCTTTCTTCATATGAAAATTACCAAGACTTTTATTTCTGCATGAAAACATATATTGTAGGTACTCATCAGAAGCACCTCCCCAAAATGGGTAGTCGTTAGAAGCGCCTTGCTAAGGTGCTTCTAATGAGTACCCACAACATATGTTTTCAAGGCAGAAATAAGCAAAAATACTAGATCAGTGTTTTCAGAGGAAAACATTCATTCAGGAAATATGGTACAAACAAGCCATTTCCCAACATCCTAAGACCTAATTTTACCTTGAAAATATTATCAAGGTCACCAAAATCTAATTACTTCTTACCCATGTTCCAACACAATATTTGTGCGTTTAGTAGAAATCCAGCCATTCCTTCAGTAAATATGGTCCAGACAAGGCATTTATCAACATTCTACGACCTTATATGGCCTTAACAAGAGCTCTGCAAGCGGAGGCATCATACGTTCATGGCAAGTAATAAAATGAAGCCAATCTACTGACTCCTGTATGATTCAGTGCTTTAGATGTAAACTGTTAGTTGGAAACCCAAACAATTACCAAAATTTTCAAAGGGGCGTAACACTGCTAATATTTGGTGAATTGTAACCTTGAAATGATATGTGCTGCTCCACATCATGGACTAACTATTTACAAAGTTTCAGCTTGATTGGATGTAAACTATAGGAGTTAACCTGAAACACAAGTCAATAGAAAATATATCAAAGGGGCATAACTCTGTTAATATTTGGTGTATTGTAACCTTGAAATAATATGCGCTGCTCCACACCATGGTCTGACAATAAATCAATTTTCAGCTTGATTGAATGTTAACTGTAGGAGGAGTTAGCCAGAAATGAAAAGTTTATGGAAATTTTTAATGGGGCATAAATCTGGTAAACAAACGAAATGTACTGTAACCTCGAAATAATATGCACCTCATAGTGTAAGTATTTACAATGTTTCAGCTTGATCGGATGTAAACTATAGTAGGAGTTAGCTGGAAACTATAAGTTTACAGAATTTTCAATGAGGCATAGCTCTGCTAATACATGTATATGGTGGACTGTAACCTTGAAACAATATGTGCTGCTCCACACCATGGTCTAATTATCAATCAAGTTTCAGCTTGATTGGATGTAAACTGTAGTAGTAATCCGGAAACGAAAAATTTACAGAAATTTTCAAAGGGGCATAACTCTGCTGATATTTGTTAGACCTTAACTTTGAAACAATATGTGCTGCCCCACATCATGGTCTAACTATAAATCAAATTTTATCTTATCATATGTAAACTGTAGGAGGAGTTAGCCGGAAACAAAAAGGTTACCAAAACATTCAAAGAGGCATAACTGCTAATATTTGCTGGATTGTAACCCCACATAAATATGCCATGCTCAACATCATGGTTTAACTATAATTCAAGTTTCAGCTTGATCGGATGTAAACTTTAGGGCTGGAAATGAAAAGTTTACCAAAATTTTCAAAGGGACATAACTCTGCGAATATTTGTGGACTGTAACCTCAAAACAATATGCGCTGCTCCACATCATGGTCTAACTATAAATAAAGTTTCAGCTTGATCAGATGTACACTGTAGGAGGAGTTAGCTGGAAAAGAAAAAGTTTACGGACAGACAAATGCCAGACCCGTAACATAATACATCCTGTTTTTCAAATGGGCATATAAAAAAGAGGTGAGGGTCATCAAAATCAAATCAGAATTTGCCCATGTCCCAACAATATAATCCTATGAGCCTGTTTGTTCAAAATCTATTTATTTCTTTCAGATACAGGAGGCAGACAAGCCATTTTCCAACATTTTAAGACCTTGTGTGACCTTTAAAATAGGGTCAAGGTCACAAAAATCAAATCAATTCTTGTCTACATGTATGTCCCAACAATATATCTGTGCAAGTTTAGTCAAAATTCATCCGTTCCTTCCTGAGATAGGGTGCAGACAAGCCATTTCCCCAACATTCTAAGAACTTGTGTAACTTGACCTTGAAAATAAGGTCAAAGTCACCAAAATATTATCCTTCAAGAGATAGGGTGCAGACATGCCATTTTTCAACAATCTTAGCCCTCATGTGACCTTGAAAGTGGGGTCAAGGTCACCAAAATCTAATCAGCACTTTTCCCCTACCCAGGGAGAGTGCAGAAAAGAGGCTATGCCACACCAAAAACAATATGCCCCCCCTTACCCCCCCACACCCATGCTGGGTGGACACAAATATGGGGATATCTCCTCTTATCTGGAGCTATGATGCCCTTGCAAAAATTAATGAAATTATTATATCATCATACATTGCTACTCATCATCCTCATCATTTATATGAAAATTTAACAAAACTGTAGAAAAAGTTTGCTCTGAGGATGGACTGACAGACTTACCTATGACTCCTACATACTCCTATCAATCTCTGTTTGCAGAGATTTCAGTTTTTTTTGGTTTAACAAATACACGTTTAATATTAAATACATGTATTCCATATATCTTGGTGTTTCGTTGCTCCACATAATAAAAGGGGCATCCACATAATATTTTTCTTACTTCTCCACCTAAACATATGTTGTGGTACTCATTAGAAGTGCCTCAGCAAGGCACTTCTAATGAGTACCCACAAAATATCTTTTTGAGAAGAAATAAGAAAAATATCTATACTTTTCATCACAAAAACATGCCTATATAGTCTGACCCCTTTTAACCCCAATTTTATACAGTAAAACTGGTGTTAACTGGGGTATAGATTAATTTTCTTATTTCTTTATGTTTTGAGCAGAAATACGAAAACTACCAGAAATTTTCATTTGAAAGTTTTCAATCTTTGGTGGTAAAATTCTCAATATATTTGAGTAGGCGTGTTTTCTTAATGTCAGGTAAAAAAAGCACCTTATTTGGAGCTAGGTTGTTTTGGTAATAATAATTTGACATACCTGCATCCTCAGAGGCATGAGTTCCTGGTGATATCCTTACATCCACCTGAAATAGGTCAATGTACATGCAGAATAGTACAAAGTCTCAAAATTCTTTCAAATCCAAAATTAACCCCTGTCCCCCTGAATAAATTAAGATGCCAGGCCCACTTCTAGTTTTAAGCCAATCAAATCTCTTAATCCATTTTGCTAATATAAATCCACATACTTATTGGCAAACAGTGCAGATCCAGATCAGTTGGCTTCTGAAGAAGCCAACTGATCTGGATCTACACTGTTTGCAAAGGCAAGACATATCGGGTACTTGTTTCAATCGATCAATGAAATTTTCCACTCTGCAAGCTAGAAAAGCTTATCTTTTTATGGTGCTTTATAGATCATAGCACCAAACAAGGAGGGCATATCCTGTATTTATTATTTTTCCACTAAAACACTCATTAGAATTGCTTCAGTGAGTATGAGTACCCCAACATATGTTTTCATGGAGATTACTTGATCCAGATTGTTGATACAAATTCACATACTTAATGACAAACAGTGCAGATCCAGATTAGTTGGTTTCTTCACAAGCCAACTGATCTGAATCTACACTGTTTGCAAAGGAAAGACATACCTGGTATCCAGGTTCAGTAGGACTATGGTTAACTTCAACACTCTGTTGGCTAAATTATCATAAGAAAATTAGTGGTATTTTGCTTATTTTTCCCAGAAAATAAGACTTTAAATTTCGCATGTATATCTTTCTAGAGAAATGATAATACTGATTAATCCGGATAAAAAAGAATTATTTTTCCAACACAAGATATAATTTAGTGAAAACAGGAAACATTTATCCAACTAAAATATGTACCAGTACCCCTAACAAGAGCGCCACCAAGCGGGGCATTATCGCCCGTGGCAAGTAATAAGATGTAGCACATAAACTGGCTCCTGCATAATTCAGTGCTCCGGATATAAACTGTAAGTGGAATTACAAAAAAAAAAAAAAAATTAAAAAACTTTCATTGGGGCATAGCTCAGCTGATATTTGGTGAACTGTTAACCTAAGGGTCCAAGCTGACCCAGAAAATTAGGAAGAAGTGACTTCTCCCTCCTGGGAAAATAGGGAAAAGTTTGCTGCATCTAGGGAGAAGTGCTTTCTGACAGATGACACACAACAGAAGCATGGCTATATTATAAGCTCATATGAGCCTTTGGCTGATTTGTTTTTCCTATACTTCAAACTTAAACAAAAATAAACAACCAAAAAAAAAAAAAAAAAAAAAAAAAAAAAAAAAATGCTGCAAGAATTTTTTTTTGTAAACCTTTAACTTGTTTTATACTGATTTTATTTTTGTTCTTCAAGGGAGCCAACTCAGAAGAGTATTAAAAAAAAAAAAAAAAAAAAAAATCCAAAAAGAATATTATGTTTATAATTTTTGATAGTCAAGCTTCTTAATTCAGTATCATTTAATAAATGTATTCATAAAGATTTAATAATGGCAGCATTTCCTTGCAAATCTAATAAAAGAAGATGTTAAAAAAAAATAATAAATAAATAACTTGCCCATAAGACCATAACTTATTTGCAAAACATATACCTATTATAAAATAAAATTTGCACACTATTACCTCTAAACAATATGCTGTGAAAAGTTTACAAAAACTTTCAAAAGGGCATAACCCTGCAAATATTTGGTGCACTGTAACCGTGAAATAATATGCGCTGCTCTACATCATGGTGTAACTATTAATGAAGTTTCAGCTTGATCGGATGTAAACTGTAGGAGGATTTAGCCGGAAACAAAAAGTTAATACAAATTTTCGAAGTGGTTTAACTCTGCTAATATTTGGTGGAATGTAACCTTGAAATAATATGCGCAGCTCCACATCATGGTCTAACTACAAATCAAGTTTCAGCTTGATCGGATGTAAACTGTAGGAGTTAGCCGGAATCAAAATGTTTACAGAAATTTTCAAAGGGGTATAACTCTGCCAATATTTGGTGCACTGTAACCTTGAAATAATATGCACTGCTCCACATCATCGTGTAACTATTTATGAAGTTTCAGCTTGATCGAATATAAACTGTAGGAGGATTTAGCCAGAAATGAAAAATTAGTAGAAATTTTCAAAGGGGTATAACTCTGCTAATATTTGGTGGACTGTAACCTTGAAATAATATGCGCTGCTCCACATCATGGTCTAACTACAAATCAAGTTTCAGCTTGATCGGATGTAAACTGTAGGAGGAGTTAGCCGGAAACAAAAAGTTTACAGAAATTTTCAAAGGGGCATAACTCTGCTAATATTTGGTGGACTGTAACCTCAAAACAATATGCGCTGCTCCAAATCATGGTCTAACATTAAATGAAGTTTCAGCTTGATCCGGATGTAAAATGTAGGAGGAGTTAACCAGAAATGAAAAGTTTACTGAAATTTTCAAAGGGGCATAGCTCTGCAAACATTTGGTAGACTGTAACCCAGTAACAACATGCGCTGCTCCACATCATGGCCTAACTATAAACCACGTTTCAGTTTGATCGGATGTAAACTGTAGGAGGAGTTAGCCGGAAAGGAAAAAGTTTACGGATGGACAGATGGATACCATACCCCGCAACATAATATGTCCTGTTTTTCAAACGGGCATATAAAAACTGGATCACATAAACTTTGAGATAATGGTCAAGGTTTTCCTTGTTCACACTTCATATTACAGCAGTTACCTTTCAAAGCACCATTCTGAATTGTAGCAGGCAATATTCTAAAATATCTTGCTGATATAATAATAAGCTTGATATTTCATATGAATCACCCCCCTTCAAGAATATTTTTTAATTTCATTATTTTTCAGAAATAAGGCTTGTAATTTCATGTGAATTGTCTCATGATCAATCACCTCTCAACAGCAGCCACTTTATAACTTTCCAAGTCCCCAATGTGTCATTTTACTACATATTTAACTTTTCCAGAATAGCTACCTCTCTACAATGGTCAATTTTGTGCCTTCTCAAGGATGGCTCTTCTACAGAGGTTGCTCTGTTTGTAGAATGTTGCCTGCTGCTGTTGGTAATGGCACTTTAACAGATTCGGAATGGGCTAGTTTTACCTTAAATCTTGATGGTAAAGCTCGGAGAAGCTTGACTCTGATTGACAACCCTATTAATGTAGCCATACTACAGTGTGGTATTGTTGGTGTGAACTCTATTACAACTGCATTCTCATCATCGTTCACCTGTTTAACAGTAAAAATAAAAGCACCGCAAGCATAATACCCCGCCATAGCAATTATTTGTTTATGTATTAAAGTTATCGGTGCGAAAATGTCGGGAAAGAAAATGACGGAGGGACAGGTAACAATCCTAAATCAGATCTTGATAATATCAATGGACAGATAACAATCCTAAAGCAGATCTTGATAATACATGTATCAATGCATATAGCAAGTTTGGTTTAAAGGCCTTGTTATTTACTGAAGTTATCATCCAGAAATGAAAATATGGACGTGTCTTAGGCAGATAACTCCGTAAAAATTTAACGAAATTTGCCCATTAGCAATTCCAAACCTGATCTCCTTACTGTCAATACATATAGCAAGTTTGGTTAAAATCCCTTGTTATTTACTAAAGTTATCATCCGGAAACGAAAACATTTTACGAAATTTGCCCATTAGCAATCCCAAACCAGATCTCCTTTATGTCAATGCATATAGCAAGTTTGATGAAAATCCCTTGTTATTTATTCAAGTTATCATCCAGAAACCAAAATATGGGCTTGTCTCGGGGAGATAACTCCATAAAAGTTTGACGAACTTTGCCCATAAGCAATCCCAAACCAGATCTCCTTAATGTCAATGCATACAGCAAGTTTGATGAAAATCCCTTGTTATTTACTCAAGTTATAGTCCGGAAACGAAAATATGGCCGTTTCTCCGGCAGATAACTCCGTCAAAAATTGATGAAATTTACCCATTAGCAATCCCAAACCAGATCTCCACAATATCAATGCACATACCAAGTTTGGTGAAAATCCATTGATGTTTACTCAAGTTATCATCCGGAAATGAAAATATGGGCATGTCTTGGGCAGATAACTCCGTCAAAAATTGACGAAATTTGCCGATTAGCAATCCCAAACCAGATCTCCACTATTGTGTGGCGGGGTATAATAAAAATTACAAATGAGCCAGCACATAAAAAAGAGGACCTTATGGTTTTCCAGTTTGTGGTTCTTCAACTGGGCATTTGGAGTCCCCTATTTGGGCTACAGACATGTGTTTTTTGCCTGAATCTTCCTTTAGGTCTCCACTTCATGTCTGCAAACAGCAAAGGCTCTGTCTCTCAAGACAGGGCTTATGTGCAGGCCCACCTGATCCTTTGCTGGTTGCCTATGTAATAAGTTCCTTATTCTCATGTTCTGGCTCAAATATGGTAAAACATTAAATACTTATTCATACATTATCATCTATTCAATCTGGATCCCTATGTTCCTCTATAATATAATTGTGAACAAGAGCTTTGCAAGTGGCGATTATACGCCCGTTTGCTAAGACAGTGGGGCCAACATTTTTAAAGGAATTGTATTTGTTTGTTTGTGTTGAGGTTTTACGGCCCAGTCAACCCAATGGGGTCATGTCAAGCGCAGTCAGTTTACCTAACCACACGTTTACTGGGCAGGCTTAGTCCTCTAAGCAGTTAACCAGTACTGTCCAGATTCTTTTGCCAGAATCTGACTAAAGGAATTGTAACCAATGTACATTATGTGTATGGCTAAAAGATGGACAGACAGACAAACAGGAATAGCAACTCTGTAATTAATGATTGCACCTATATTAAAACAATTAACATATTAAATACTATTAGTATAAATAAAAAAAAGCTTCCAGGATGAAGTGTTAAGAAATGCAGAAGTCAAACTAGGGAAATAATTTAAAAACTAAGTATACTAGAGTTACCATTCTTGGTCCTAATGTATTCCCTTGGCAATATACACACCACCATTAAGTTTTGTTAAAAACATTTGAAATGGTTGAGGAATTAAAGAAGGAAAAGAAAATTTAGTTATAAGACAAATAATTCTGGACATAAGTAAACCAGAGTTGTGGCTCTTGCTCATTATACATTGCCCCATTATTATATACATTCTTACAAAATTTCATTAAAATATTTCAAAGGGTTATGGCATTATGGATTGAATGAGAATGGCCTAAATAATGAATTTCCATATGGGTAGTTATCGAATAATAATTAACAGTGCCAATCACTGGTAACTAGAAAGGGGGAGCAATCATTCTTGTATGTGACACGTCGTCCTGACCTAATACCTATTCCTATAAAATTGCATGAAGATATCCCCAATGATTACTGAGTTATGGAGCTAACAAGAATGTTTGGAAAAAATACTCAAAGGGGCATAATTTGGAAACTAAGAAAGGGGTTAAAATCATTCTTGTGTGCGACACATCGTCATGACCTAATACATATTCTTATAAAGTTGAATGAAGATATCCCTAATGGTTACTGAGTTACAAGAATTCTCAAAAAAAAATCAAAGGGGCATAACTTGGAAACTAGAAAAGGGGGAACAATCATTTTTGTGTGTGACACATCGTCCTGACCTAATACATATTCCTATAAAATTGCAGGAAGATATTCTGAACTGTTACTGAATTATGGAGCGTACAAGAATGTTTGGAAAAATTAATCAAAGGGGCATAACTTGGAAAATAAGGAATGGGGAACAATCATTCTTGTGTGTGACACATTGTCGTGACCTAATACATATTCCTATAAAGTTGCATGAAGATATCCCTTACAGTTACTGAGTTATGGCATGTACAAGAATGCTTGGAAAAATATTAATCAAAGGGGTATAACTTGGAAACTAAGAAAGGGGGATCAATCATTTTTGTGTGCAACATGTCATCCTGACCTAATACATATTCCTTAAAAATTGCATGAAGATATCCTGGATTGTTAATGAGTTATGGAGCACACAAAAATAATGACAGACGATTCTGGAAAAAAATAATCAAAGGGGCATAACTTGGACATTAAGAAATGGGGAACAATCATTCTTATGTGCGTAATATCATCCTTACCTAATACATATTCCTATAAAATTGCATGAAGATATTCTGAACTGTTACTGAATTATGGAGCGTACAAGAATGTTTGGAAAAATTAATCAAAGGGGCATAACTTGGAAACTAACAAAACGGGAATAATCATTCTTGTGCCCAACACATTGTCGTGATCTACTACATACTCTTATAAAGTTGCATGAAGTAATCCCTTACGGTTACTGAGTTATGGCGCATACAATAATGTTTTGAAAAAAAATAATCAAAGGGGCATAACTTGGAAACTAAGGATGAGGGAACAATCATTCTTGAGCGCGACATGTCGCCCTGACCTACTACATACTCATATAAAATTGCATGAAGATATACTGAAGGTTACAGAGTTATGGAGTGTACAAGAATGTTGACAGACGATTCTGGAAAAAATTAATCAAAGGGGGCATAACTTGGAAACTAAGAAAGGGGGAACAATCATTCTTGTGTACGACACATCGTCCAGACCTAATACATATTCCTATGAAATTGCATGAAGATATCCTGAATGGTTACTGAGTTATGGAGCGTACAAAAATGTTTATGGACAAACCATCGGACAGACAGCGCCATGCCATAATACGTCTCTTTTTTCAAAACGGGCATATAAAAACTGGGTATATGGGAGTACAGAATACAATCTGAATTCTGAAAACATATGTTGTGGGTACATATTAGAAGTGCATCACTGAGGCAAGGAGCTTGTAAAAAGTATTGGTGAGCCACTTTTAATGAGTACCAACAACATATGTTTTTAGCAGAGAAATAAAAAATATATTTCTAGAATCTCCTCTTATTAGCCACTTCTGACCTCTTATCTGGAAGTATGTTTTGCTAAAAGTTGACAATACCTGTATGTTTCTGTATTCCAAAACATTTAGCTCTTCAAGTGTCAGTGGATGTTCTGGGTCATTAATGCTTCGTACCAGATCTGCAAGTATTTTAATAACAAAAAAGGCTGAAGATAGAGAAAACATGCAAATGGTCCTCTAACTTATGCAAAGTTATAAAGTGGTTTAACGCTTAGCACTCTGGGTAAAATTTTCAGCAGACGACATTTTGAAATTTTTTTCTTATTTTTCTCAGAAAACAGGATATGACATTTCATGCAAATTGTCTCCTAAGGAGAAAATTTGCATGAAATGTCAAATCCGGTTTTCCGGGAAAAAATAAGAAAAATATCATCCATTTGTCATCTGCTGAAAATGCCCAGAGAGTGGTAACCACTACCATTTCTCCTTTTGAGAGAAAGGTTACCTTGCTTGTCTTTCCTCAGACTGTTGATTTACTGATAGAAGTCTTTCAATGGGGTTTACCTTAATGTCACCAACCAATTTGTTAACACACAAATCATGGTGTTTCTTGATACATGTATCAGATTTGATTTGCTGTCTCAGTTCCTGAAACTTAGATCTGAGTTAACTACTGCCAGTCTTGTTTTTTGCCTTTCCATGAGTTTTATTCCTTTTTTGAATCTTCCTTCTAATCTCAGATGTAATCCACGGGACAGATGCTACTGATCTACTTGTCTTAGAGGGAATATACTTATGTACAGCCTCCTGTATGAAGGAAGTTATCAAGTTGAAGTTTTCCTGAACAGAACAAGAACCAGAATGACCATCGAAATATTTATCCTTTGCAAAGTTTGAAGACTCTTGCCTCATAGAGTAGGGCTGGGTACCACAAAAAATAAAGTACCACATGGTATACCGTGGTATTTACCAGAATACTGCTGTACATACCACGGTACACTGCAACAGTATTAAATTTTGCAGAGGTCATTGTGAAATTGCCAGCAGTAGTGGCCATTTGGTTGTATGCCATCATCTGATGGTCTTTAAGTTTAAACCAACTCAATCATCTGTGCCAAGTTTCATTTTCAATGAAAAATTTATCTATTTTGAATACTGTAGTAGAAATTTATATTTTAAATTAAAAATCAGCAGTGGAGAGTGGAGACTGGAGGTACATTTAACCTTTAACATCTTCCTGCTTATCACTAATTATATAACACAGTGCTCCAGCTAGCTGTATATGGAGGGGCGGGCCACCCCTCTTGCCCTCTCCTGCTACCCCTCTGCCCTTCTTAAGCTGTCCTTTATCTTATTTCAACTCCAGACATAAAACACTACATTTTGGCGAAAATTTCATGAAAATCAGACCAAAATTAAACAAGAGCTTTGCAAGGGGTGAATTATACGCCCGTTTGCAAAGAAATTGGGGCCAACATTTTTAAAGGAATTGTAAACAAAGTACACACTGTGTATGGTTAAAAGATGGACAGGCAGACAAACAGGAACAGCATGAAGAACCCTGTAAATAATGATTGCACCTATATTAAAACAATTAGCATATTAAATACTGTTAGTATAAACAAAAAAAAAAAAGGCTTCTAAGATGAATGGCACAGATGTTGAGAAATGCAGACATCAAACAAGGGAAATAATTTATAAACTACGAACATTAGAGTTAGCATTCTTGAACCCAATGTATTCCCTTGGCAATATGCACACAACCATTAAGTTTTGTTAAATTATTTAAAATGGTTGAAGAATTAGAGAAGGAAAAGAAAATTTAGTTATATGGCAAATAATACAGGACATAAGTAAGCCAGAGTTATGGTTCTTGCTCATTATATATATTACCCCATTATTATATACATTCCTACAAAATTTCATTAAAATATTTCAACGGGTTATGACATCACGGATTAAATGAGAATAGCCTAAACAATTAATTTGCATATGGGTAGTTATGGAATAATAATTAACAGCTCCGATCACTGGTAACAAGAAAGTGGGAGCAATCATTCTTGTAACATGTCGTCCGGACCTAATACATATTCCTATAAAATTACAGGAAGATATCCCCAATGATTACTGAGTTATGGAGCTGATATGTAAAGGAGGACATTCTTAAAAAAATATATTTTTAACACTGCTGATTAATTGCCAATGATCTGGACATGGAAATTTAAACCAACAAGAAAAATCTCGATGGTGAAAACAATTAAACACTATTTAAACAAATTCAGACAGAAACAGGAATGAAAACACCTGATTTTTCTCTCCGCAAGAAAAATCCTCTGCTGGTGACACAGTGTTGGTATCTGAGCTTGTTGGTATTAAGGATAATCTGGCGGCTGACCAAACATGGCGGCGACCTGTACACGTCATCATAAAATATCAACAAAAATCACAAATGAAATGCGTGTCTCATAAATTTAACTGATAACTTAAATGTCAAGGCATATCAAGTGGTTATCAAGAGATAAAAATGCATTTTATAAGTATGAAAAAAATAACCTTCTAACTTGTGCAAATTCGAGAGCCAAAAGTTCCCTTTTCTTTTTCATTAATTCATAAAATACTAACGTCAGTTTGTTTCACAATACTCTGTTTAGAGCAGCCGGAAATTAAAATATTCAAAAGCTTTCAAATAAAAACACAATATACCTATGTCCACAGGTACCCAAATTGATACACAAAACTAAAATCTTGTCCTTTCATGTATATAACGGACTGGATGCCGGTTTGTATTCTATCTGCACATGCAAGGGGGACAGCTAAGTACATTATATATGTACGGTCAATGTACATTGTTTAGAGCTGTTTGATAGCCTTCTTGGAAGCCAAAGTGTCTCTTTATTTGAATGAATTTGGATATTTTATTTTCCTGATGCCCTAGATGGATCATTGTAAAAGAAAATGACATAAGTACTTTATGTATTCATGGAAAAAAAACAGGAAATATTTTGTCTCAAAATTACGCAAGTTAGAACCTAAGTTTTTTCAGACTTATAAATTAAATGCATTTTTGGTCGGGTATGAAAGCCACGGCCGAGCTGCCGAGCCGAGCCGAAAAAGCCGAACCTGAAATAGTGTTTTCTTTAATTTGTTCAAACACATTCAAGATACTTATTTCTTTTAATCTCATATTATCATATATGTAAAATGCTGTCTTCACAATTAAAATTTGTATAATTACTTGCTTATTTATGACGTAATATCCAATTTTCCATTCAACAGGGGTATGAAAGCCACAGCCGCGAAAGATATATATTTTGGACATTTTGTGAAAAAATGGCGATATTTTATAATCTGAGTATTGGTCAGAGTTTGCAAAAAGATATTCAAAATAACTTTGAATCATTATAACATGCAGAAACTGTTTATTTTCCCATAATTCTTCTTTTTCATCCAAATAACCAGGATTGGCAGGATCTAAATATAGAACAGGGAACACTAAATGAAAATAACCGAAACGGAAAGCAAGAGCATTGAAAGGACCTAAACTTAACAATTACATCTAATACCAGTATGATGACCAGCACGAATGGGAAAAACTATTAAATTTGTTATAGATGTGGAGTCATAAATGACTTTATTATTAGATCACCTTAGCCTTTAGGCCCTTTCAATCATTTTGGTTATTTTCGTTTAGTTTATGTCTATTCTATTTTTAGATTCTGCCGATTGACGTTATTTCGAGGAAAATGAAGAAAAGTGGGATATATAAACAGTTTCTGCATTTTATAATGATTCAAAGTTATTTCAAATATCTTTTTACAACCTCTGTCAAATGCTCAGATTATAAAACATCGCCATTTGTTCACAAACTGGCCAAAACATCTCTTTCGCGGCCATGGCTTTCATACCCCTGTTGAATGGAAAATTGGATATAAAATCATAAATAAGCAAGTAATTATACAAATTTTATTTGTGAATATAGCATTTACATATATGATAATATAAGATTGAAAGAAATAAGTATCATGGACGCATTTGAACAAATACAAGAAAACACTATAGCAGGCTCAGCTTTTTCGGCTCGGCAGCTCGGCCGTGGCTTTCATACCCGACCTGCATTTTTATCTATTAATAACCACTTGATATATCCTGACATTTGAGTTAGCAATTCAATTTGTGAGACACGCATTTCATTTGTGACTTTTTTTGATATTTTATGATGACGTGTACAGGTGGCATATTCCGCCGCCATGTTTGGTCAGCCGGCAGATTATCCTTAACATTCCTCATATAATCATAATGCTACAAGATGTGTAGCATTAGTAAAAGATCTGTTTGACAACAGACTTCCTGCCACTTCCTTCAATTCAATTAGTATTAAGTTTTTTTTTTGGTTTATAAATAATTGCAAATGAATATGCATATCTGAAAGCTTTTCAGCAGTAGTAAGTCAGTTATTGTGAAGTTCATACCAAAATGTATTCTATTCTATTTATGGATAAAATAAGGAATGTTTTCTATGCTAACTTCTATTTACCAAAAACTTCTCTTTCATCAATTTTGTCGACTACATCATCGTCTTCATCTTCTGGACGAATATCACGTTCTTTGCTGCATTCATAGATTACAGGATTGGCATTATCCAGCCCAATATTCATCGTTTTACAGAAAAAGTCTAAGTAACGGTTTATGTTGACACCGATAAAAGCGAGCTCACACTAATGTCCGGGATGTTCGGGATGTAATGTCCGGGACGTATGGGGTATAGTGGTGTACCTTGAAGTGTGGTGGTCAGAATTTAATAAAATTGGTAACATTCGAAAATATAAGCTCCATTCATAAAGATTATTTACAAATAGTTTCCAATTTTCACCCCTTTAAATTCGATTTTGGACTTTGAAATGTCCGGAATGTATGGGGAGTGCTGCGTTGTCATTAATATCTCAACTTTTGGTGGCCAGAATTTAATAAAATCAATATCATTTAAAATATAAACTCCATTCAAAAAGATTATTAAAAATATTTTCCAATCTTTACCCCTTTGAGGTCGATTATGGACTTTGAAATGCCCGGGATGTTCGGGATGTAATGTTCAGGAGAAATACTCGTAGGTAGTGGTGCATTGTCCTTTGGTGGTCAGAATTTTAATAAAATTTATATCATTTGAAAATTTAAGCTCCATTCTAAAAGTTTATTAAAACTATTTTTTTTTTTTTTTTTTTTTTCATTTTTTACCACCTTGAAGTCGATTTCAGACTTTGCAATTTCCGGTATGTTTGAAATGTAATGTCCGATGTATGCTGCCCTTTGATATCTCAACATGAACTGTGGTCAGAATTCAATAAAAGTTGTATTATTCAAAACTCTTTGTTCAGTTCTAAAAGAAAATTATTATTATTTTTGTTATTATTATTATTTCCTCTTTGAGGTCTATTTCTGGATTATCCGGGTCGCAGACAGGTGGGATCGTCATTTTTTCTTAAATAACTTTCCTTTATTATCAAAAATGCAATAAATGCAATGCTTTGTTTATCAATATTAACTTTTAACTCTAGATTAATAAAATATGTTTAAAACAAAATCTGAGCATATATGATAATTTTAAACGTTCAGCATATCCGAGATCATTCGGGATTGAAAATCTGAGTTACAGCCCCTCTTTTCCCCGGCTTGTATTTAGAAGAGTAAGGTTTGCCGGTTGGGTATAATCTGCAGACCAAACCATGCAGACCAGTGGACCATGGACCGGTCTGCAGTGGACCAAAAGGGGACATTTTGCAGACCAAGTACCTTGCAGACCAGACTTTGTGCAGACTATACAGCGAATTATTTTTTTTTTTTTTTTTTTTTTTTTTTTTATAAAACCTCATTATTTATATGACATGCCTTAATTAAAAATGTTGTTTTTAATTATTTAGTTTTACTGATTCCTCCTACCACTTTGGAAAATAGAAGAGCAGAATAACTGAATTTTCCTCTGTTCTTAAGATTATATGAAAAAAATATAATTTTTTCTTCCTATTCAGTTTAGTCTTTGGAAGAATCTTAAAGCAAATAATAGGATAAAAAAAAATGGATAAAAATGGGCTTGGCTTAGAAACAAATAATGGAATACAAAAAAAAAAAAAAAAAAAAAAAATGAGAGAACATTATTATTTAATATTCTCTCCAGCATTTTACAATACTGACCATGAAATAATAAATAATACATGGATAATCAGAGATTTAGTGTCAACTATTCCTAAATATCATTATGTTAACACTGAGATCAGTATCTGACATCAAATTAATAATTAATAAAAAATGTAAGAGGACATCAGAAAACAATGCAATCGTCAGGGAGGATGATGCAGTTTTTTTGGTATCATGTGTATTTATAAATGTAGCTTACATAAGGCATACTTAAAACATAATGATATATTAGCACATATTCACATACATATTTACATGAAAACAAAATTATAGTTTAAATGTAGAAATTTAACAACATAAATATGCACTCCCTTTGGTCATTTGAATTTATACTGACTAATTTTTCCAGATGATTCATAATAAATATATACATGAAAGCAAACTTTAGAACATAATAATCTGTTACTATAATAACCCTAAGTATTGGAACAGATAGGCCTTTGCAAACAGTGTAGACCAGATCAGATGCCTCAGGTCTACACTGTTTGCCATACATATCTGTTGGACCATATTTTTGCAACGCAGTTATGTATACCTACAATACATATTTGTTTATTTATTTATGATAAAACGATTTACACTGAGATGATTTGGTATTTCATGAAGGAAATATCATATTTATTGAACTGATCTGATTATATTTATTGAACTGGTCCAAATATCAGAATTGTTTTTATCCCCTGTTGTGTAAATAATGTTCTTTCTTTCAATCATTGTTTCTTTCAATGAATTTATTTATTCATAACATTTTCTTGTGTAACTGTTTAAATGTCGTAATTAAATCTTTTTTTTTTCTTTTTTTTTTTAATGTCTTTCATTTTTTTTTTTTTTTTTTGTTTCTGTGAATTGTTCATAAGTCAGAATATTAAAACTTTTTTTTATATCTTTCAATTTTTGTTTGTTTCTGTGAATTTATTTATTTATTTATCATTATTTTTTGTTTTGTCTTAATTATGTAATTTTGATTTTTTGCCCTCAATCTCTGCCCTGTGACAGAATTTGTGTATAGTTTCATTTCACTTGTCTGATAATAATAAAAAAATGTTTGTGTTGTTTCTTATATTTCACAAATATTTTAATATATATTTGTTACTTCTTTAAATCTTTTTTTACTTCCAGTGACTCACTTGTTATCAAGGTTGCATTACTATTATTACTAATTATATTGTTATTACTATTATTATTATTGTTATTTCCTATTTTTACAGTAAAAGTTTCGAACTGAATAAAATATTTTTTAAAATCTTGATTTGGAATACTAACTAGGCTTTGCTCTTGTTATAACCAATAGAGGGCAAAGCTTTTCAGCTACGCGATTTCATTGGTCAATAGTTTTAGTGTATTCTGATATCCAAGAGGATGACAGGTATTATCAAATGATTGACAGGTCTTATCAGGTGACTGACAGGTCTTATCAGATACAGTTTACATGATAAAACAAATCCATTACAAATATTAATAAGTATGGATTTTTTTTTTTTTTTTTTTTTTTGTTTGTTTGTGTGTGTGTGTGTGTGTGTGTGTGTGTGTGTGTGTGTTTTCTAAAACACCAAAAGGTATTAATGAAATGCTTGTCAATTTTTTTTTTATTTATTTATGTAAATATAGCGAAGACTGTAACACAGCATGGGGAAAATGACACAAATTAATTTTGCAAATTAACAGAAAAACGTCTGATTATTTGGCACTAATGAAATACTTCTCATAAAAATTATGTTATTCATAATATGTAAATATAATGAAAACTAATACAGAACATTGGAAAAATGATACAAAATTAATTTTGCTAAATAACAGGAAAAATTCTGATTATTTGGTATTAAAAGAATGCTTAATTGTCATACAAATAATTTATTTATGTAAATATAATAAAAGCTTAATCAGAGCATGGGGGAAAAAAGACACAAATTTGTTTTTGCTAATTAACAGGAAAAAAAATATTATTTGGTATTAATGTAATGCTTATCATAAAAAAAAAAAAAAAAATCCTTTCTGTAAATATAATGAAAACTGATACAAGCATTGGAAAAATGACACAAAATCATTTTTGCTAATTAATAGAGGAAATTTTAACTTTATTTTATTTATTTATTTATTTATTTATTTATTTATTTATTGGTATTCATGATATGCGTCTCATAAAATAGCTCATCTATTTATGAAAATATAATGATAATTGATAAAGAGCATGGGGAGAATTACACAAAATTATTCACTAAATAGTCTCTTGGGCGGGTAATATTAGGTCCGAGATAGTCTGCACAAAGTCTGGTCTGCAAGGTACTTGGTCTGCAAAAATTGATTTTGCAAATTCATTTATTTATGTAAATATAATGAAAGCTTAATCAGAGCATGGGGGAAAAAATACACAAAATTATTTTTTGCAAATTTACAGGAAAAAAATCTGATTATTTGGTATCAATGTAATGCTTACCATAAAAATATTTTTTTTTTCTGCAAATATAATAAAAACTGATACAGGGTATGGAGAAAATGACACAAAATAATTTTTGCTAATTAACAGAGGAAAAATTCTGATTTTTCTTTTTTTTTTTCTTTTTTTTTTTTATTCATGAAATGCTTCTCATGAAAATAATTCATCTATTTATGAAAATATAATGATAACTGATATAGAGCATGGAAAAAAATGATACAAAATTATTCACTTTAATTATAGTCTGCACAGTCTGGCTGCAAGGTACTTGGTCTGCAAAATGTCCCCTTTTGGTCCACTGCAGACCGGTCCATAGTCCGCTGGTCTGCATGGTTTGGTCTGCAGATTATACCCAACCAGGTTTGCCGGGGAACTTCATAACATGGATCCGTTAAGGTTGTGTGCATACGGTTTCATTTATGCATTCACATGATATATGATAAGTTCAATAACATTATACGCATATTAAAATCTCTACACTGTCAAGCTTAACACGTCGAAATATTATTAAATGTCATTACGAAAACACGCCGATTCAAATATAAAGTAAATTTTACCGAAAATGAAAGGTTTCAGATGAAAATTTGTAATAGTTTTCTAATTTCTGCTCAAAACATAGATTGTGGGTATTCTGTCTAGGTACCCACAATTTATGTTTTAGAGCAGAAATAATACCGTATAATGTTTGTTTATTCAGGTTAGGTTGAGTAATTTTACGGGTCATCAATTTTCTAATGATATTTAACAACTTGAAGCTAATTGCATTAACTCATAATAATTTGACGTGTCTCGCACGCCATGTATTGACTGATGCGTTTAATTGCATGTCATCCCAAAACATTATGATCTTTTCGATACTGGTATTATACCCGATGCGTGGTTTCAAGGAATAATTCGTCCCAATTACAAACGTTCTAACAACGCATCAAAGCCGGAAAACTATAGGCCAATAATATTAACTATGAATATGAATTTTTCTCATAAACTTCTCATGGGAGACGTTAATATTAAAAAAATAAATTGGGCGGACTGGAGTACTAATGTTAGACTGGCTGCAGTCTCTAGTGATTAATAATTTTTATTATACATCTGTTTAATAATCCACTAAAATAAAACCAAAGTAATATCATGACTATAAAGGCTGGTCACTAGTGACCAGCCTTTATAGTCATAATATTTTTTGGGTTTTATCTTAGTGGATTATCATACAGGTTTATGAGAAAAATATTTAGTCACTGGAGACTGGAGCCAGTCTATACTAATGTAGGTGAAGATCATATAGCAACAAGGTTTTTAGAATGTGTACGTGACTGCTATCTCTTCCAACACGTTAAAGAATATACAAGAATAAGAAGTAATAGTGTACCCACAGTGTTGGATCTAATATTCACAAATGAGGAAAATATGATAAGTGACATAAAATACAATGCCAGTCTGGGTAAAAGTGATCACTTATCACTTTCATTTGATTTTAAATGTTACAGTGAAGTAAAAGTAGAAGAGGTTTTTAAAAAGCTCAATTTCTTTAAAGGGAAATACATGCCAGTAAACGCCGGCCTCGGTGGCTCAGTTGGATGCGCCGTCCGACTGGAGACCAGGAGGTCGCGGGTTCAACCCCAGCCGAGGTCGGCAACATACTTTCGTGGAGATTGATCATGAAATATTTTCTACGGTCATTCTCTCCCTTCCGCTGATTCAAGAAGGGCAGTTATCAGTTTCTGGCGAAAGAATGTGCACATTACTGGTTAACCGCTTAGAGGACTAAGCCTGCCCAGTAAACGTGTGGTTAAGTAAACTGACAGCGCTCGACATGACCTCATTGGGTTGACTGGGCCGTAAAACCTCAACACAAACACAAACATGCCAGTAAACACTGCACTGCAAGATATTGACTGGGATAGCCAACTGCAAGGTTTGGACTTGGCTCAATCGTGGTCTTACTTTGCTGAAACCCTTATCGAATTAATAGAAAAATACATACCAGTGAGCAAAGTCAGGAGCGATGGAGGGAAGAACAATCCTTACGTTACCAGAAACTGTCTCAATGCAATAAAATTAAACATCGTAAACAGCAGAAATTCAAACATTGCAGTACTGAACAAAATTATGAAATCAACAAGATGGCAAGGAAAAGAGTAACCACAGAGCTTAGAAAAGCCAAATACATATATGAAAAAGATTTATCAGAGAAAATAAAAAGTGAAAATAAACTATTCTGGAGCTACGATAGATCCAAGACTAAAACAAAAACAGTATCAAGACTTAAAAATGCAGAAAATGAACTATCAAAGAGTAATCAAGAAACTGCAGACATTCTCAATGAATTTTTCGCCAGTGTTTTTGAGGTTGAGAGTGAAGAACCCCTACCAGAATTTCAACAGCGCCC
The DNA here is from genome assembly GCA_964016985.1 of Anodontia alba. Classification (NCBI taxonomy): domain Eukaryota; kingdom Metazoa; phylum Mollusca; class Bivalvia; order Lucinida; family Lucinidae; genus Anodontia; species Anodontia alba. The sequence goes on along the minus strand of OZ024827.1, from coordinate 61,687,166 downwards.
CTATGAAAACCAACTAAGCAGCATAGTCATAACTGAGGAAAAAAATGACAAAATCATAAGTAATCTGAATGCAGCAAAATCGCGAGGACCATATAACATCCACCCAAAGTTACTTAAAGAAACAAAATCAGTGATAACAAAGCCCTTGAAGATATTATTTCAGAAATCTGTAAATGAAGGAAAACTACCGGAAGTTTGGAAGTTAGCAAATGTCACACCAATATTCAAAAAAAGGGAATAAAAGCAAAGCAGAAAACTATAGACCAATTAGCTTGACATCAGTCTCGGGCAAAATTTTAGAAAGATGTATAAGAGGTTCTATAGTTGATCACATGTCATCTAATAACTTAATTGTTTTCAATTTCTTAACATGGGTTTATAGGAAGAAGATCATGTTATATAACAGGGTGTTCAATTATTTTAAACACCATGTTTACTATGTTTCCATAAATAGCTTTATTTACTATGTTTCCAAAAATAACTTTCTGGAACAACATGTTTACAATAACATGTTGTTTATGTTCTTGATTCTAGACTGAGTTATTTTTGGCATATCATAGAATATTTGGAAGTTTCTTGAAGGAACCTGGAAAATAAGGGAGGCTTTTCTATAACGTTCTTTGATATAATATAAGGAGAAAAGATTTTCATCTGGGCATCTCTGTATACTTTCATCGGAAATTATTCTATACTGGATTACTTTAATATTCTAGACTTAAATTCTGAATTCAGGAACTTTAAATTGTGGGATCAGAAACTGTTATTCAAAGGATTTGATTAATAAATTCTTGTGGATTATTTGTGAGGGACTTTGTGAGATAAACTTGAAAGGTACTGTTTACTTACATTATTTTGCTTTGAATCTTGTCTTATTTTTTTTTTTTTTTTTTTTTTTTTGTAAATAAATATTGTTAATAATTTAAAGCTTGCTGCTGTTTTCACTTTGATTTCTTTCTCGTTACGCCTGGCTCGTAACAGAAATTGGGGGCTCGTCCGGGAACGAACATTTTCTTGAGTTAAAAAAAAAAAAAAAAAAAAAAAAAAAAAAAAAAAAAAAATAGTGGTTTGCTGAAAAACAAGTATTGACTTAAAAAAAATCCAATAAATATAAAAAAAAAAAAAATCTTTATTTGATAAAAAAAAAAACAAAAAAAAAAAAAACAAAAAAACAAAAAAAAAAAAAAAAAACAAAAAAAAAACAAGTATTGGCTTAATAATAATAATAAAAAAAACAAGTATTGACTTTAAAAAATATCAATAAATAAACTGATTGATAAATTTACTTGATAAAACCAGCAAAAATTAAGCAATCATGTCATTTGACCTTCAAGCTTTCATAGCTGCGCCTTCGTAGGTGTTGTTAAATTTGGCCAAAATGTTAGATTTGTTGGACATTGCTGCTCATTATGAGTTGACTACCGTCAACAAGTCATGTTAAAACAGGAAATGAATAATATTTTGGTTCAGTTTTTGGTTGATAATGAAATTCTTGATTCTTCTGCTTTGTCTCTTGTTCTCGTTACACAGACAGGTTTGCAAATGCGAGAACTTGAGATTCAGAAACAAATTGAACTTGAAAAATTAAGATTAGAGCAAGAAAAATTTAAAATTGAACAAGAAAGACAAATGCAGAAAGAAAGAATAGAAATAGACGAGAAAGAAAGAGAAAGACAATTTAATTTAAGAATGAAAGAATTAGAAATGCAAAACAAGACGGTAAAACCGCAACCTTTAGACTTTGGTGTTCATTTTGATGTCACTAAACAAATTAGATTAGTTCCTCCATTTCAAGAAAAGGAAGTTGACAAGTATTTTCTTCATTTTGAAAAAGTGGCAGAAAACTTAAAATGGCCAAAAGAGCATTGGACCTTGCTTTTGCAAAGTGTCATAATTGGGAAGGCTCGAGAAATTTATACCCAGCTGACTGTTGAGCAGAGCTCCAAGTATGATACTGTAAAGGAATTAATTCTTAAGGCTTACGAGTTGGTCCCTGAGGCTTACATCGTACGTTTGTTCAATTCGTGCTTGTTTGGATTTGTCGGTTTCCTCTTCCTCTTGGGGTCTGGGAAGAGCTGCGGTTTGTGATTGTGGCACTCCATGGACTTTTCTCTTACTTTATTTTTTTTTTTTACAGGCAAAAATTTAGGAACTGTAAGAGAGAAAATGAACAGACACATGTAGAATTTGCTAGAACTAAAGAACAGTTATTTGACAGGTGGTGCTCTTCGAAGAAAATTGGCTCTGATCATGAAAAACTTAGGCAGCTCATGCTTGTAGAGGAGTTCAAAAGGTGCATAAATTCAGACATTAAGTCCTTTGTAGATGAGAAACAAGTTGGAAACTTTGGAAGCTGCAGCTCGACTTGCAGATGATTATGCTTTAACGCATAAAGTTTCCTTTATTAATAAGTCAAATCCCTCTAGAAGATCAATTTTCCCACAATCTGGACCCAAACATAGTCCCAGTAATCCATCTGGCGGTTATAGCCAAATAATTACTCCCAAACCCAAATCTTCTGGTGAAAACAAGGATCAAAATCCCTTATCTCAACCAATTTGCAATTATTGCAAAAAGACAGGTCATATTTTTTTCTGAATGCTTACATTTGAAAAGAGAGAAAGAAAAACAAGAGGGGCTTAAACCTACAGGCCTTACCTTTTTACGGTCAAAACCACAGTCATGTGTTAAGGAGGAAGATCCTACCCAGACCAAAAGGTCTGAGACTGATTCTGTTATGGAGATTTATGAACCATTCTTATCAGATGGTTTTGTGTCACTAAATAGTGACTATGCCCAGTCTACCCCAATTACGCAACTACCCAACTACGAGATACTGGAGCTTTTCAATCCCTTATTTTAGTTGATACTCTGCCTTTTTTAGAGAACTCCTTCTGGGACAAGTGTCCTTATTCAGGGTGTAGAGTGTGGATTTGTTAATATTCATCTTCATAACATTTATTTATCCTCAGACTTGGTGACTGGTTTAATGGCTGCTGGTATTCGACCTTCTTTACCTTTTAAAGGTGTTCACTTATTGTTAGGCAATGACTTAGCAGGAGATAAGGTTGTGGATAACCCACTTTTGACTTACATACCTTGTATTGATCAGCCACCTGATCCCATTGAACAGGAAATCCCTGAACTTTATCGATCATGTGCCGTTACAAGGGCCATGGCAAAGAAAGTAAAACAGAATGATGGGGACATTGATTTAACCGATACCTTTTTGGGTCAATCTTTTAAACACGAGGTTATAAATTCTCTTTCATCCAGCCTGTCTGGCAAGCAGACAGACTTAAGTGACAAGTCAGAGTTCAGTCATTACTCTTCAATATCAAATGACCAAGGTCAAGGTCATGACTTGGTGTCAAGGTCACAACTTTGTAAGGAACAGCATTGTGATCCTGAAATTTTGCTTTTATTTGAAAGGGCTTTTGATGAGAAAGAAATAGATCAAGTTCCAGTTTCTATGTCAAAAATGGCATTTTAATGAGAAAATGGCGTCCTTTTGATGTCTCAGCAGAAGACGAGTGGACTGTTAACCCCAAATAGTGGTTCCGGGGGTTTATCGCCCTAAAATTTTGAACTTGGCCCACGAAACTCCAATGTCAGGTCATTTCGGTATGAATAAGACCTATCACAAAATTCTTAACCATTTTTACTGGCCAGGGTTAAAATCTGACGTTTCTCAGTTTTGTAAATCTTGCCATACCTTTCGGGTGGTAGGAAAACCCAACCAGACAATACCAAAAGCTCATTTACAGCCCATACCTGCTTTTGATGAACCTTTTAGCAGAATAATTATTGACTGTGTTGATCCCTTGCCCAAAACCAAGTCAGGCCATGAGTATTTTCTCACTATAATGTGTGCTTCTACACGTTTCCCAGAAGCCATTCCACTTCGGAATATTAAAACAAAGAATATTGTTAAGGCTTTGGTAAAGTTTTTCACATGTGTAGGCCTTCCAAAGTCTGTTCAGTCGGATCAGGGCTCTAATTTCATGTCAGGAATTTTTCAACAGGTCATGTCCCTTCCATTGCTTGGAAATGGTAAAATTGAAATATTATACTTAAAGTTGGATGGTGCTGTTTATATAGACAAAAATGTGTTGAAAAGATACAAATGAAATGAAAAAGCGTTACGAAGATTGGTCAGAAACAACTGAGAGTTGTCACATAGTGTACTATATTTTGAAACTATATTTTGAACTTAAAACATTGGAATTATGTTCAGTTGAATTATGCGTCAAAGTTACGTGACAATTGTTGTGATGTAACAGTTGAAGGCTGGCAAAAAGATTGCGTTCACGCAAATTCACTGGTTGCCATGGCAACAGACATAAGTTTATCTATTCTCAAAACATTTCAAAAACGTCCTTTCAACGTGGAAAATGCGTTTGATAAAAAAAATATTGATCAGTTATGAAATATGTTGAAATTATTGAACAAATTACTGATGTAAAAAAAAAAAAAAAAATAAAAAAAAATAAAAAATAAAAAAAATACTGTCATTGTGTGAAGGTTTCTGACACAATAGGACGAGTCCTATTTTTCAACACATTTTTGAGAACGGTTTCATGGTACCAGAATGTCAGGAATGACAGACCAAAAAAGAAAAAAAGAAAAAAATAAAATAAAATAAAAAAAATAAAAACATTTCGAACATCCTGGACATTTCAAAGTCTGAAATCGACTTCAAAGGGAAGGTAAATAATTGAAAAATATTTTTCAAATAATCTTTTAGAATGGAGCTTATATTTCTAAATGATATAATTCTTTTTATTAAATCCCCAAAAGCTGAGCTATCAAACACAACGTACCAGTACCTATACATCCCGGACATTACACCCTGAACGTCCCAGACATTTCAAAGTGCAAAAATTATTTTTAATAATCTTTTAGAATGGAGCTTAAATTTTCAAATCATACCAATTTAAATTCTGACTACCAAAAGTTGAGATATTAAGGACAATGCACCACTACCTATACATTTCGGACATTATATCCGGAACATTCCGGACATTTCAAAGTCCAAACTCGACCTCAAAGGGGTAAAAATTGAAATTGGAAAATCATTTGTTAATAATATTTTAGAATCGAGCTTAAATTTTCAAATGATACAAATTTTCTAAATTCTGACCACCAAAAGTTATTAAGGACAAAGCATCACTACCTACCCAGATAGCATGACACTGTTTGCCCAACGTTGAAATATGGTTGAAATATGGTCGGACAGTTGGCTTACCGTTGACATCAGGTGTACAACATTGCGCCTACGTTGGGCCAACATCATACAAATTTGATAAATTTCAGAGAAAAATAAGTTTTATGCGCTAACATTGCACCAACGTTGGCCCAACGTATGTATTAAGATGCATGTTTCCCCCGTGATTTTAGTTTATGTGGTAACGTTGGATCTACGTTGGCCCAACGTTGAAATGTGATGCACACTTTAAAATATACACAAACCGCAGATTCATTTCATAATGAAAATACATCATGATTAAATTTTTCGAATGGATTAATAAATGAAAATGTTTCAATATTTGTAGTTCTTACTGAGATATTAAGGACAACGCACCACTCCCCATACATCCCGACATAACATCCCAAACATCTCGGACATCTCAAAGCCCAAAATCGACCTCAAAGGGGTAAATTTGAAAATATTTTTAATAATATTTTAGAATGGAGCTTAAATTTTCAAATGATACCAATTTTATTAAATTCTGACCACCACGAGTCGAGATATTAAGGGCAACCACTGGCCGTTACATCCCAGACATTACATCCCGAACATCCCGGACATTAGTGTCATCCTAATAAGGGGAACCCCTCGTGTGTCGTACCCTAAAAAATGGTGACGTATTTTACCCATGAAAACTACAGACTGTGAAAATCGCTGTGCACGCGCTGTTGCAAGAATTGTTAATTTGCTTGTAGTTACTGAATGCTTCGAAACGAAGAAGAACCGTTTGTTTCAGCGTTTATTTTCAGTACTACAGTTTAAATATAATACTGCAGGTCCTCACGAAAATAATTGAAGACTGTTTAGAGCAAAGGTTCCTAATGCCGACATGGTCCATATACCGACACCCCTTTCCAATTACGGTTTAAATTGCTTCTAATTGGCATTGTCACACATGATCTTACTCGTGATATTTTCCGTCATTGATAATGTCATCAACGATCATTTAAATTGTTTTGGAAGACAAAAACACGAGCAGTTTTTTATTTTTTTTGTGCGAGAGTATTCTCAGCGTCTTCAAGGGGGTTCGTAGAAACACCGGACAGCACGAAAATACCAAAACGCACCTGTATTTACCAAAATGCACTGTAATTATTGGAATTCGATCTACATGGGTATGCTTTGAATAACGTGAACCTTAAGTTAAACTTTGATATTCAGATGTTCATCACGGGCTGTAGATAATGTATCTATAATGCACATAAACCAATATTTAAAGTGCATTTTGGTAAATGTTAAGGTCGAAGTGCGTTCAGTTTAGCGTAATGCACTCTTAATTGAACGGTGTAAAGATGTCACTGGAATAGCAACAAAGACATCTCGTCAAAATGGCAAACCTAGTATCTAAGCAGCATCGGGCCTTGAAATTTTGGATATAGAAACCAGAGTTATTCTATCCAGGTAGTAAACGAAAAAGACTGATCAGACTGCATTTCTGCACAACTGCCCTTAAAAGGGTGCATTCCTGCACAACTGCCCTTAAAAGGGTCGTTTGGATTAACACAAAGTGTTAATTTTTCAGACTGCTAATTTAATAGCTATTAAATATAAAATTATTTCATAACATCTAAAGATTAATATTTTAATGTACAATATCTAAATAAGAACTTTAATATGTTAAAATAATTTCATACAATATTGTGTTAAATTTTATAAAATATTGTATAAAAGAGTAGAGGCTACTATATTTCAGTGATTTCAGTGTGGTGATTTCGGTCCAGGGAAACGGAAATTTTCTGTTTAATTACACAATTATTTGTAATATCCTGAATTATACTAATTAAATTTGATGAAAAAAAAACCCCTTTATTTCAAGGAATCACCCATTTTTAGGCACCTACATTGGTGATTTCGGTGATTTCCACAGTGATTTCTGCGCGAAAAATCCAATAATCATAGTGCGTTTTGGTAAATACAGGTGCGTTTTGGTGTTTTGGTTTGGTGTTTCTATGGACTGTCTTTAAGGTGAGTGTTCATGATTATGAGATTTTGTGCCCTGTCAGAAAAGTGAATATTTGTTTTTCAGCAGTTACAGGTGCGTTTTGGTGTTTACCCAAATCCAATATTAATTACCGAAATCCAACTATATTATCAAGTTTACCATGATTTATGTAAATTTAGACATATACACTGTTAAATAATATATAAACAGATAATGTGTCCAAGTTTGGAAGAATATTTTGGAATAATAACGATTTTATTAAGTTTACACAATTTCCATAGGTGGAGTTACTTCCCTTCGTAGTTTAGCTCTGTGACGTGTACATAGAAGTACGGGGGAACACAGCGAAATATTTTTCATATTTTTCCAATAAATAAAGCTTTGTTTTTTCCCTGCAAATTGTCTCCACTGGAGACGATATCAGGCATGAACTGTCAAGATATAAAGCATAGTGTTGGTTTTGTTTTACATATAACTACATGTAAACTGAAGTCCAAACTTAACCATTACCACTTTCTGGGCTAATTCAGCAAATGACACAGAACATAGCATCTGATCAGGGTCTTTATTTATTTATTTATTTTTTTTGCATTTAATTGCATACAAAGTAAAACTCTCACACACAAACTAAATAGAGTTGTATAAGTTTACCCATGGCTAATTCAACAGACGACAAATTGTTATATTTCTTATTTTTCCCTGAAAGGGTGATCTAAAATTGCATGCCAATTGTCTCTAGTTGGAGAAAATTTGCATGTAATATCAGAATCTGTTCTCTGTGAAAAATAAGCAAAATATTTCAATAAATAAACCTTAAGGCGCTGCTAATCACAACTGCAGCAGACCACATTTCAAAATATCCTTTTTAATATTTTTTTATAGAAAATAAGTCTTTTTGACTTTTATTGGCATTCATGTGAAATCTTCTGCCAAGCAGAAGAATTTACATGGAATGTCAAGACTTATTTACTATGAAAATCAAAATTCACAAAATGAAAATCGTCTTCTACAAGTTTTGCTTTGCGCTTTAAGCGTTATTGCGGTTTCTACACACCATATTTTCCCTAAATATTCGGACACTTTAATTCTTTACCATACCTGTCCTATAGTTAGAACACAGCCGTTGATTTGTCAAAATACTGCTGAATAAATGACTAACAGATATGGCTCTGATCAGACGCCGTTTTTTGCGGCCTTTGATCTGGGTCTCCACTGTTTGCTTATCCTGTCCAAATATTTAGCCTACTATTGTATTTCTAGATTCTGAGAAAAATAGAATGAAGTTCTGCAAAAAAAAAAAAAAAAGAAAAAAAAAAGAATATTGTATTTTGTCTTGTTATTCTTGTACTGATTCTTGAGAGTATCATTTTCAGGTAACAATCGTAACCTTCTGATGTCATATTTCCATATCCCAGTTTGGTGAATGATGGCTGTTACAGATGGAAGAGCCAAGAATGGAAATAAAGGACGGTATTACGTTCGTGGAGCTACTGCCCCTTTTGAGGAAGATATGCTTCATGAATTCAAAGGTCACAGATGTTTGGCAGTAGAAGAGTTACCTCCTTGGACACAAGAGAGTAAAACAGAAAAAGCCTCTAGAAGAGCAGTGTCTAGGTATATTAAAGCAGTATATTTTCCATTTATCATGCAATGTCTGGCTCTACTTTACAAAAGTAACACAACCTGAACCAACTAGCATAGTATTTTTTGAGCAACATTATGCCAGGAGGTGTGGGAATAAATTCAATTTCTGCTGCTTTGGTCAATAAATATCCCCATTCTCTGTCATAACATTCTATAAATAAGAGAAAAAAATAACCAAATGCTAGACTAAAATGTTTAGATGACCCTCAAAACCATTTACAGGGTTTTCATTGATTTATCACATTTACACTATTTGAATGTGATGTACAATGTCTTTTGCAGAACTTACAGTTATAATGCAATGAGTCAGAGCACTTGATGACTGCAGGAAAAAAAATCTTCATTCAAGAGCTTTGTTCTAGCAAAAATGGAAATTCGGAACACAGAATCCTTTCATATCATGATTTGGCTAAAGGTCTGTAAATTGACAAAATGGATAGTTTTTATGTACAGGATGATATAACATGGACAGTTAAGTCCTTTTATACCCCACCACACAATAGTGGCTAGATATTATGCTTTTCACATTGGTGTCCGTCAGTCTGTCATCCGTCCATCCGTATTTTCGTTTCCAGACAATAACTTGAGTAAATCTCAATGGTTTTTCGCTAAACTTGGTATGTGCATTGAAATTTTGGGGATCTGATTTGGAATCACAAATGGACAAATTGAACAAATCTGATCAGGGTCTGGACTGTTTGTCCGGCTTCATTGATTCAGTTGGATGCTCGTTTGACTGGTGATCAGGAGGTTGCAGGTTCAACCCCTGCTGGGTCGGCAACATTCTTTCGTGGAGATTTGATCATGAAATGTTTTCTAGGGACATTCTATTCCTTCGGCTGATTCAAGAAGGGCAGTTAACAGTTTCTGGCGAAAGAATGTGCACAATACCGGTTAACCGCTTAGAGGACTAAGCCTACCCAGTAAATATGTGGTTAGGTGAGGTAAACTGACCGCGCTGGACATGACCCCATTGGGTTGACTGGGCTGTAAAACCTCATCACAAGGATCTAGACTGTTTGCAATTCTTCAAGCCGTCAAAAGATGGTGGAACAAATCTTTTCAAATTTTAGGACAAGTATGGTAAGGAGTTAAGGTGTCCCAATACTTAGGATAAATACAGTAGTTAGTAGCTTAGAATATCAGGTGTATTTTGGTTCATTGGAAATGGTAGCAAAAGTTTGCTAAAGCTTGCTTTATTGCTTTCTCTCATTGTGTGTGTGTGTGTGTTTTCTTTTTTTTTTTTTTTTTTTTTTTTTCTTCAACAGAAAATTGCTAATATTTTTCTTATTTCTCCCCCCAAAAAACATATGTTTTAGGTACTCATTATAAACGTTTTGCCAAGGCACTTCTAATGAGTACCCACAACATATGTTTTCGTTGAGAAATAAGGAAAATAATATGAGGATACCCCCCTTTATCCAGACCTGGGGTCGATTACTTTCAAATGTAATCGATTACAACTAAAATTACTTTTGATTTCATGATTACAGATTACAATTACAATTACTTTTGCAGTGAATGTAATTGATTACAATTACAGTTACTTTACAAAAGTAATCATGATTACTTTATGATTACTTATGATTACTTTCACTGGGTAACTTTATTTTTTTTGGAGAATATATAACCATGCATGTATCTTCTCTGCATGACTTTCAGAGGAATGAATAAATGAAAAGAATATGTAGTACAAGTGATTTAATTTTTGCAATATTCGTTACTTCAAGTAACTGTCATAATAACTGTCAAAAGTAATAAATATTACTGCACTGACACTTATCTTTACTTGAAACCATACAGACAGCAGTAAGGGATAAAACTTTATGCATACAGACAGACTTTGTCCTCTGTTTATAATTTAAAGAAGGGATGCATTACAGTGAAGCATAAACACATTATTTACTCATCTCTAAGTTCATCAATAGAACTATCCTAAAATTCACAGACAAAAAAAAAAATAAAAAAAATGGCTCTTTATATTCCAGTGGAAGCTTATTTATTTTCTTCTGAATATTGAACACATTTCAAGTAAGTCAAGTTTACAGAGATGCCTTGGCAGTGAAATAGCAACAGCTATCTAGATGATATTTTAGATGGCACTTACTCTTCTTACTTCTGCTCAAAACATTTTTGATGCTTTGTAATGGAGCTGGAATAAAAAGGACCTTTTAAACCAGTTTTTCCACTTGTAAGCAAGGGGTTTACTTGGATATTCTTTGCACAAACTTATTAATGTGGTGTATGCCTTTCAGGCATTGTGTAATTATAGAAATGATCAGAGTTTTGAATTGATATTATCTTAGCACATTTGTCTGTATAAAAAAAAAAAAAAAAATAAGACTGACGGGCCCCCGTAGCCTAGTGTATAAGAGAGTTGACTCTTAATCCATTAGGTTTCTCACCGCTGTGGTTCGAGCCTCGCTCGGGTCATATGTGGGAAAGCCAAGTTCTGCTTACGGATGGTCAGGTGGTTTTTCTCCGGGTTCTCCGGTTTTCGCCCACCTTCGATGAATGATCGGCTCGATATAAGTGAAATATTTTGAAAGGGCCGTAAAACCCAAATCAAAAAAAAAAAAAAAAAAAAAAAAAAAAAAAAATAAGACTACATTCTCATCCAGCTTTGAATCGTAATTATCATAGTACATTTGTCTGAATAAAACTGAGCAATTATATCTCTAAAGAGTCTATTTGGTTTTCCTATAAGTCCCAGTGCTAGAGTGACTGTGCAGGAGCATTATACGAATAAAAAATCTGCCATGCTAAAAACTCTTTTCTTATGTGGTGGTTCAGTCATAAGGAGCCTTATTTCCCTAAAAGTTTGGGATACTTATTTAAAATGCTATGCAGTAATTCTGAGGAATATAAGATAAATAGAATGCATAGAAAATAAATTTACAGCATATCTTTAGACCATTTTTTAAGAGTTAAAATGTTTGTTATGAATGCATTTCTTCTTTAAAAGATGTCTTATCTCTAATCAAAGACTGTTTTGACAAGGTCACCCTACTTTACAGTTTGCACATACATGTGGTAGTCCATCCAGGTACAATAAACAATTAAGTGTCAAAGACAGGCCTAGGGTTAGCAAAACAAACAAACTGATGTGTCTGGCATGATACGGTCTTTGAAATTTTGTTAACACCTAAAGAAGTTAATTATAACCCATTTTCAATGATTAATTGAGTATCAGTTAAATTGTCCTGCTAGGGATATAGAAACTAGTTTATTTCCTTTTCTGTCTTTATTAAAAAACAAATTGGTGCTTAATTTACCTTTCATCTACTTAGCAGTAAAATACAACCTGCTTTTCATGAACAATAAATTCTTTTTATAACTGTAACATAGTAACAGAACTGTATATTATCAATTTAAGATACTTTAGTTTTGTTCTGTTATTCACAGATCACAATTTAGGATATTTCACTGTCAGTTTCAGAATATAATCATAAAGTAATCACAGTAATCATGATTACAGGCCATTTTGCAATGTAATCGACTACATTATGATTACTTGTAATCATGAAAATTCATGATTACTAATTTTACTTTGTGATTACTCAGAAAATGTAATAGATTACAAGTAATCATGATTACAGATTACAATTACCCCAGGTCTGATCTTATCTGGAGCTAATTAAAATACACCTGATATTCTAAGTTACTGATCATGTAATTTCTATTTATGACATTATATGTACTTTAAGTATTTAAACAAAGATAACTGGTATAATTTTCTGCCAAGTAATAGCTGTGCACATCAGTGATGTACATGCAGTTTGCCTTCAAAATGTAACATATAAGTTGGTTTTAGATATATTTAAGAGACATTTAAATGAAATACATCAAACTTAACCAGGGTTTATGAAAACTGGGGAGTCCTGATTGGCTGAAACTAGAATATTTCAACATTTTTGTTGGGATTGAATTCATTTCAGAGGGGAGCAAAACAATTTTGACAGGATTGTTTCCCCTTAACTTGTTCTTTATTCATTTCTCTAATGTTTTACAGAACCATCAATGCTTTCTTAAACACTGGCAAAGGAGGAACTGTATACTTGGGCATCATAGATAGTGGTATCATCAGAGGAATCCAGCTGACACAGTATCAGGTAACAGAGGGCATAGTTAAAGGTAATTTTTCAGCCTAAAAAAAAACAACTGATAGTTTTCTTATTTATTCACAAAACATATATGGTGGGTACTCATTAGAAGTGTCTCAATGATTACCCATAATATATGTTTTCATGGAGAAGTGAGAGATACTCTCTTATCTGGAACTATGCAGAGGACTTGTAAAGAAGAAGTATTTGAAGACAGTTTTGGGACAATTTTCACCAGCTTTCCATAAAAATATGTGGGTACTCGGTAGATGTTCTTTGTGGATCAGTTTCATAGCAACAGATAAGGCATTTTTTTCATCCGAAAAATGCTGATATCTTTCTTATTTCTCCACGAAAACATATGTTGTGGCGCTTCTAATGAGTACCCACAACATATGTTTTCATGGAGAAATAAGAAAAATATCATGTGGATACCCCCTCTTATCTGTAGATATGTTTTATAAAGAAGTAAGAAATATAAACTTAGACATGTCACAAAATACCCCTCAACACTTCATCAGAGGTAACCAGGCCTCTTTCTGTCAGAGATGCCCCTTAGGTAAGACAGTATTTCACCACAATGTAATCACAGCTCCAGATAAGAGCGGATATTATGAAAATATCTTTTCTTATTTCTCTACAAAAATATATGTTGTGGGTACTCATTAGAAGTACCTCATTGAGGTGCTTCTAATGAGTGCCACAATATATGTTTTTGTGGAGATGCATGAAAAAATATTAACAGTTTTGGGTTGGAAAAAGCACCTTATCTGAAGCTAGGTGTAATGGTAATAAATTCTTAGCTTATAAAGCATCAATTATGGTATTCATTATGTTTCCATACCAAAGGGGAAGGGGACATATTGTTTTTGGACCAAGTTGGCGTTGGCATTGGTGAGACACTTCCTTGTCTGTACAATATAAAACCAGTTTACCAGAAACTGACATCTGCCTTTCATGAATCAGACAGAGGAAGAAAATATATCTTTATTTAGAGCTGTTTGACAGTATATCAAATCTACAAATAGATTTAACACTAACTTGTCATGTGAAATAAGCCTGCGATTCTCTGGACTCAAAAAAAGACGATCTCTCTCTTCCTTTCTGTCTGTCTGTCTGTCTCTCTCTCTCTGTTGTGACTATCGTTTGCATTGTTATATGAAATGTACTATTATCTGGTGTGTGTTGATATTCTATTAGTTATCATCATGTGATTTGTTTAAAATGTTGATGGTCATGTTGTATGAGAAGGGCCGTAACTAATGTTGTGAGAACTTGTGGCCCAACCCAATTGCATTATTGAATTTGCAATAAGATATGTTTAAACTAAACTATGAATCAGCAGAATGGACAGAATGACCACAGAAAATATTTCAGGCTCAATCTTCTTGAAAGAATGTTAGCAGACCCGATCATGATCGGCAGGGATCAAACCTCCAACCTCATGATCATGTCGGACGAGCATCAGACTGAGCCACCAAGACTCGTTACTACTTAAATGTTTAGGGTGCTTAAGGTACCCATGATATAAGCCACATGTGGTCAGTAGAGGCCAAGGTCAGCTGGTACATTAGTGCTTATGTTAGTATATGTTGACAAAAAGAATGCCCAGATCAGACTGCATGGATGCGCACACTGTTGCACATCATATGTTTTCCATATTTAATAAAAGTTAGACCTGCAAAAGAGACAAAGAGTTCACATGATTGAAAGCCATGATTAGACAACACTAAATTACAGTCATATCTAGATGAATGTATTTCATATTGCTCCACAAACCATTTGTTGCACGAAGCAGGATTAAGACCCTTATACAGTTTGCAGACAGCATATGTCCAGATCAGCATGCACAGCTGTGCAGTCTGATCTGAGCATTCTCTGTTCCCCGACATATGCTACATATTGATTCTGTAAGTGGACAACAAAAGTCCTAATCAGCCTGCACTTATGTGCAGGCTGATTTTGGCGCCTGCATTGTTCCCCTCCACCCCCCCCTCCCCCCCCATCCATCACCACCACCAAATTACACAAGGAGACTTTTCGTGTGTTGAGCATCATATGAAGTTGAGACATTATATTTTTTGTCACAGAGCATCTTATTTAGAGCTATGCATACATATTTACACTTTGTAAACAGTTTAGACCCAGAATACATACTGCATAATGCAGTGTCTGATCAGGGTCTGCACTGTTTGCCACTCATCCAGCAATTCGTAGACACATCAGCAGGCAGTAAAACATATAAAATGAAGCTGGTGTAACTGTTAGTGCCATGTTGCTGTGCTTTGTGATCACTGAGCCCATTTCAGCAGTTATAAAATAGTATATCAGGGGAACTGATGAGTTTTAATTGGCTAAAACAGAGGCTTACAATTCTACTAACTGGGCTATGACCCTCGAAATGAGTTACTGGAGGAAAATGCCATATCACTGGCTAGCTGGCTTCAACAGTGATTGGCATTAATGGGTTTGTATAGCCCTTGCTCCAAATTAATATCAGATGAAGAAATGCTTTCAATTTTTATCTTTACCACGCTCAGGGCAAATTCAACAGACAGCAATTTGATGATACTTTTTTCAGAAAACAGGGTTTGACATTTCATGCAAACTGTCTCCTTAGGAGACAGTTTGCATGAAATGTCAAACCCTGTTTTCTGGAACAAATCAAATATTTCAAAAAGTCATCTGTTGACTTTTTTTTTGACTGTGCATCTTGCATATGTAATTATTATTTCTGTAAACATTTAATGAAGTAACGCAGTGGTGAAAGCTATTATATACTAATTTCTCTAAGAGAAATATATTGCATATCTGATAAAATCTCAGTCAGTAGCCAATCAGATGATAGAAACCCACACACTACATGTTGCACACCTATACTGGGGAGTTGATAGCCCCGTTAGTAGAATTATAAGCTTCTGGCTATTTCTAACTGTCTGGCCCAGAAAACTTTGAGATCAGTTAGCTGTGCTCAAAAGCCTTTTTCTCAAGATGTAACCCTTGTAATTACAGAAAGACCACATGATAGGGAGTTTGGATGATCTGCTTAGCAGGTACACACCACCTGTTAAATCCCATAGATACAGAGTGAAATTTGTGCCAGTACTAGATAATGATGCCCAAGGGGAAGAACTCTTACAGCAAGGTTCTTTTGAATCCAGGTAACATGAGAAAATTTTGTAATGAGCATGATTCTGAAATTGACCATACATGGGAAATTTATACGTTGACACCTGAGTTTATTTTGATTTATCCCTTTCATCCCTGAGTTTCTGAAGTGGACTCTTCTTGTTTTTAAATTTGGTCTGATAGAACCATTGTTCCAAATAGGAGTTTAGTCAAGAAAAACAGAATGGCAAACAGTGTAGATCCTGATGAGATGGCTCTTCAGCCCGAAAGGATAACATATTTACATTATTTATTGGGACATCTTAACTCTTAATCTTGCCAGCCCTAAACATAGGTCTGGATAAGATTGTGTATCAGGTAAATATTTTCCTTATTTCTCTATGAAAACATATGTTGTGGGTGTTCATTAGCAGTGCCTTGCCAAGGCGCTTCTAATGAGTACCCACAACATATGTTTTCATGAAGTAATAAGAAAAATATCAGTACATTGGATTGAAAAAAAGCATCTTATTAAGAGCTATGCTAAACTTTGAACATGTTCATGTTACCTCTTGATGTGTATAAAACTGCTGGATGAGTGACAAACAGTGTGAACCCTGATCCAACACGATGTTCTGCTGCATCCGATCTGGATCTACACTGGTCAGGACTGTCTGTCACAATACTTATGGAAAATTAGTAACCCCTTATATTATACCCCCGACATACAAAGTATGTCCAGGGGTATATAGTTTTCCCTTTTCTGTTGGTCCGTTCGTTCGGATGTAAGTTTGTTCATCTTTCGGTCACATTTGTGGATACCAGGGTCAAAGTTTACAAGACCTTATATTATAAAGACTCTTAGATGGATTTCATTTATTTTTGGCATGATGGCAGATATATGCCATCCCCACCCTGGGGCCTGACCTTGAGGTCAAGGTCATGGACTTAGAATTTTTATAAAAAAAAGTCAAAATTTTTGCACTTAAGTATATATAACTATATTATCAAGAGCCTTTAATGAATTTCATTTATTTATATTTATTATGATGGTAGGTATAGGTGTAAAGTTGTACTTGGTGTCATCCCCACCCTGGGGCCTGACCTTGAGGTCAAGGTCATGGACTTGGAATTTTCATATAAAAGTCAAAATTCTTGCACTTAAGTTTATATACATGTAGCTATATTATCAAGACCCTTTAATGAATTTCATCTATATTAAGCATGATGGTAGATATAGGTCTAGAGTCTTACCCAGATTGATCCCCACCCTGGGGTATGACTTCACAGACTTAGAATTTTAATATAAACGTCAAAATGTTTGCATTTAAGTTTATATAGCTATACCATCAAGACCTTTTGATGAATTTCATTTATATTCGGTATGATGGTAGATATAGGTTTAGTGTTTTACTCAGAGAAATTCCTGTCCTGGGGGATGTGACCTGGAGGTCAAGGTCACAGAATTTTCATATAAAAGTCAAACTTTTTGCATTAAAGTTTACATAGCTATATTATCAAGACCCTTTGATTGATTTCATTGATATTTGGCATGATGTTATATATAGGTCTAACGTTTTTCTCAGCGCCATTCCCAAGCTGGGGAATGGCCTTGAGGTCAGGATCACAGTTTAGATTTTTCATACAAATGTCAAAGTTTTTGCCTATATTATAAAGACCTGATTGATTTCATTGGTATTTGTTGTGGTGATAGTTATAGCTCTTAAGTTTTATTTAGCATTATCCCTGCACCCTTGCCTTACCTTTGAGGTCAAGGTCATGGGCTTCACCTAATATGTTACTATATTCTTTCAATGTTGTATTGATAAAGCATATAACTGCCATCTCCAGAGTAAAAGCTACATACCTACACTTTTTAAAAAAGAGGCGGTAGCACTGGTCGGGGGTATATGTGCCCCACTGGGCACTTTGTCTTGTTATTTATTTTAAATGAGTGTTCACAAATGAAATATAGATGTTTGTATTTTGATATAATATGCTACTGATAACTTGTTGTGAAGGTATTGTTAGTGGCAATATTGCACATCTCCTGCTTAACCGGTGAATGGATTTTGAAATAATTTTACAGGAATGTACCTTGGGTAACCCTCAACCAAAATTGCTTAAATGGTTCCGCTCAGCTAAACAAATGGCCGCCAGAGCTAAAAATAGAAAAACCTTAAAACAACATCTCCTCCAAGGCCACTGGCCTAATTTCAAAAAATTTCACAGGACTATTCCTTCTGTCACTCTTTACCAAAATTGCTTAAACTGTTCTGCTCGGATGAATACATGGCCGCCAGAGCTAAAAATAGAAACACCTTTAAATGTCTTCTCGTCTGTCAACCATTAAAAGACATCTCCTCCTAAACCAGTGAATGGATTTTGAACTAATTTTACAGGAATGTTCCTTGCGGGACATTCTACCAAAACTGCCTAAATGGTTCTGCTCTTCTGAACAAAATGGCCACCAGAGCTAAATATAGAAAAACCTTAAAATGACATCTCCTCCAAGGCCACTGGCCCAATTTCAAAATAATTTCACAGGAATATTCCTTGGGTGACCCTCTTCAAAACTTGCTCAAACCGTTCAGCTCGGATGAACACGATGGTCACCAGAGCTAAAAATAGAAAAACCTTTAAATGACTTCTCCTCCTTAACCAGTGGATGGATTTTGGCATAATTTTACATGAATGTTCCTTGGGTGACCCTATACCAAAATTGCTTTAACCATTCAGCTCGGATGAACAAAATGGCAGCCAGAGCTATAAATAGAAAAACCTTTAAACGTCTTCTCCTCCTTAACCAGTAGATGGATTTTGAAATAATTTCACAGGAATGTTCTTTGGGTGACCCTCTACTAACAATGCTCAAATCCTTCTGCTCAGATGAGCAAGATGGCTGCCAGAGCTAAATGGCAACTCTATTTTCGCATCTCCTGAACCATAAGGCCAATTGACTTGAAATATAGGAAGCATCGGGGTGACTTGTAGATCAAAAATAGCTAAAATCTTTCTGATTGGAAATCCAAGATGGTTGTGGCCATCTTGAAAATCTATTTTTGCTTCTTCTCTTGAACAGAAAGGCCAATTGACTCGAAACTTGGTAGGAAGCATCAGGATGACTTGTAGATAAAAAATAGCTAAAATCGTTCCGATCCAAGATGGTGGCAATGGCGATCTTGAAAATCTATTTTTCGCTTCCTCTCCTGAACCAAAAAGCTAATGGACTTGAAATTGGTAGGAAGCATCAGGTTGACTTGTAGATCAAAATAACTAAAATAGTTCCTATCAGAAATACAAGATGGCCACATCTTGAAAATCTGTTTTGCAATTTTCTGAACCGAAAGGTCAACTGACTTGAAACTTGGTAAGAAGCATAGGGGTGACTTGTAGATCAAAAAAAAAAAAAAAAAAAAAATAATAAATAAAATCTTCCCAATCGGAAATCCAAGATAGCAGCCATGGTGGCCATCTTGAAAATCTGTTTCTCACTTCTGAATGGAAAAGCCAATTGGCTCTAACCTGGATAGGAAGCATAGAGGGGACTGGTAGAATAAAAAATGGCTTAAATTGTTACATTTGGAAATCCAAGATGGCTGCCATCTTGAAAATCTATTTTTCCCTTCTTCTCCTGAACCAAAAGGCCAATTGACTTGAAACTTGGTAAGAATCATCGAGGTGACTTGTAGATAAAAAATAGCTAAAAGTTTATGGCCCCCACAGTTGCCATCTTGATAATCTATTTTGAACTTCATCTTCAGAATCAAAAGGCCCATTGGCTTGAAATTTGAAAGGAAGTATGGGGGTGACTTGTAGATCAAAAATAGCTGAATTCATTCTGATCGGAAATCCAAGATGGTTGCCCTTGCAGCCATGTTGAAAATCTATTTTGAACATTTTCTCTCGAACCATAAGGGCAATTTAATCGAAATTCATTGGAAGTATTGAAGTGACTTGTAGATCAAAAGTAGCTAAAATCATTCTAATTGAAAATCCAAGATGGCCACCATCTTGAAAATCAATATTGAACTTCTTCTCTTGAACCAAAAGGCCATTTGACTCAAACTTGTCTGATAATCAGGTGAGCGATACAGGCAGGGCCATCTTGGTCCTCTTGTTATGTGAATATTGTTACATGTATTTAAAAAGTATGTTTTTATAGCCCCACTTTGAAAAAGTGGGGCTATACTGGATTTGCCATGTCCTTCTGTAATTCCGTGACTGTCTTTCCATAATTCCTTCATTCAGTGATTCCGCGAATGCAAAATTAGGATGCATTTTGCTGAATAACTTTTATGTTTGTGGTCCTACTTCAATGAAACTTATACCACACTTGGTCTCTGAGGTATGGAAGGTGTAGTGGCAGAATGGTGGCCAAGGGCCTATAACTCTTGGTGTTTTGTCCCTTCATAGGTTTTCAAATTTGGCCATTCTTGAAAGTTTTGTAACAGATTTCTCAGGAACTATGAAAGCTAGAAAGCTGAAAGTTCATTAAACATGGACAGTGACTGGATGTATAATGTATACTGGAATAGGGGCCAAGGGTCCATAACTCTTGGAGTTACGCCCCTTGGTAGGTTTTCAAAAAAAATTAAAATGCATTTTGCTCAATAACTTTTATGTTTGTGGTCCTACTTTGATGAAACTTATACCACACCTGGTCTCTAAGGTAAGGGAGGTGTAATGGCAGAGTGGTGGCCAAGGGCCCATAACTCTTGGAGTTATGTCCCTTTATAGGTTTTCATATTTTGCCATTCTTGAAAATTTCATAACAGATTTCTCAGGAACTGTGAAAGCTGGAAAGCTGAAAGTTGGTAAAAACATGGACAATGACTGGATGTATAGTGTTTACCTGAATAGGGGCCAAGGGTCCATAACTTGTAGTTATGTCCCTTTGTGGATTTACAGTAACTTATGTTTGTGGTCCTACTTCAATGAAACTTATACCACACTTGGTCTCTGAGGTAAGGAAGATGTAATGGCAGAATGGTGGCCAAGGGCCCATAACTCCTGGAGTTATGTCCCTTCATAGGTTTTCAAATTTTGCCATTCTTGAAAATTTTCATAACAGATTTCTAAGGAACTATGAGAGCTAGAAAGCTGAAAGCTCTTCAACATGGACAATGGCTGGATGTATCATGTATACCAGACTAGGAGCCAAGGGTCCATAACTCTTGGAGTTACGTCCCTTGGTAGGTTTTTAGAAAATTAAAATGCATTTTGCTCAATAACTTTTATGTTTGTGGTCCTATTTCAGTAGAACTTATACCACACTTGGGGGCGTTGAAAAAGTGGTACATGCATGGACAGTGGGTTGATGTATCATGTATTCAAAAATCAGGACCAAGGGCCCATAACTTGTTGATTAAAATCCCTTGATAGGTTTTAGGATGCCATGTTACCATGTCCTAAAGTGGTGATACCTTGTAAGGATGAATTAAAAATATTTCAACACTATACATGTATGTATTTCTCCTCCAACAGAGCTGCAGCAGGGTTATAGTCAGATTCTCTGACAGCTCTAGTTCTTTTATACATTTTATTCCTTTTTAGGTCGCTTGTACAAAAGTGCAGGAAGAGCTGTTGCACTACCCCGGCCTTGGCGTCGGCTTTGAGGTTGGCGGCAGCAGCAGTGTTAACAAAATGTTAAAGTTTTATGTTAAAGTTTTTAAGAGCTTATATTTTCTAAATCCTCAGATGGATTTGTTTATATTTGGTATGATTATAGATGTTCGTCCAAAATTTTATTGAGCACTATCCCCACCCCTGCTCATGACCTGGAAGTCAAGGTCATGGACTTAGAAATTTTATAAGGGAATAGACAACATTGCCGAAGGCCAAGCCTGTGTCAACCAGTCAGATTTTGACACACTGTATTACAGAAATTTTCATACACATTATTTCTACACTCATTTAAATTCCATTTTATTAATTGAAGTAACTGCAGAAATTTCAAAGCTACATAAAGTGTTTAAAAAAAATATATAAATATATTATTTATTCTTGACTATTTCAATAATGTTGGTAAAATAATGTAAAGAGATGCTCATTTGAAATGAATAGCTAATCAAGTTGACATTTGGCTGGAATCGTAACAAAAAGTAGAGCCAGTCTAGTGTTTTTTTTTTTTTTTGTCTGTCTGCATTGTTACAGATTGTGACCTTTTCCTGCATCAACAAAAACAATGACACTTTTCGGCTAACTTTGAAAATTAAGCAGTTGCAATGCCCGTTTCTAGGCAGTGCCTAAATTCTTATTATTAAAGTTTTCCATCAAAGTTTTTTTAAGATCTTTCAATTTCTAGATCCTTGCATGGATTTACTTTATGTTAGGCATGATTATAGATATTGGTCCAAACTTTTATTTGGCACTATCCCCATCCCTGCCTCTGGCCTAGAGGTCAAGGTCACAGACTTTGAAATTACAGAAATTTGTGTTAAAGTTTTGTATCAAAGTTTTTAAGATCTCTTAATTGTACCCCCCACATACGAACTATGTGGTTATACCCCCAAACGTATGAAGTATGTGGCAGTATATAGTTTTTGGTTTTCTGTTTGTCTGTTTGTTTGTTCCTTTGTTCGTGTGTTCGTACTTTAGTTTTCTCGTAGGGTCAAAGTTTTTGTGTTAAAATTTATAAGACCTCATATTTTGAAGACTCTTTGATGGATTTCATTTATATTTGGCCTGATGGTAGATATAGGGCTGAAGTTTTTACCAGCACCATCCGCACCCCGGGGGGAGGGGGGGTGACCTTAGGGTCAAGGTCACAGAATTTTCATAAAAAGGCAAAATTGTCGTGTTTAAGTTTATATAGCTATATCATCAAGACCCTTTGAGGAATTTCATTTATATTTGACATGTTAGTAGATATAGGTCTAGAGATTTACTCAAGGGGATCCCCACCCCGGGGTATGACTTGAGACTTAGAAATTTTCTTATAAAAGTAGAAATTTTTGCATTTAAGTTTATATAGCTATATCATCAAGACCTTTTGTTGAATTTCATTTATCCCCTGAGCGATAAGTTGAGAGAATAAAGTCATTTTGCATTGAAGTTTATATAGCTATATTGTCAAGACTGTTTGTTGAATTTCATTATCCCCCAGTGGATAGGTTTAGGGGATATAGCAATCAGCATGAAATCCATCTGTCTGTCTGTCCATAGACACATTATTGTACATAATAATAATTTCTATACCCTTTGAGCTATTTTCATGAAACTTTGTCAAGTTGTACAGGGCATTAGGTAGGGGTGTTGGGTACAAGAATGACAACTCTAACTGACTTGGTGCATGAGTTATCTTCCCTAGTCTCCAAAAATTGTAAAATTTTGTGAGAACCATAACTTTAAAATCCTTTAAGATATTTGAATGATACGTCACCAACATGTTGAGGACATTGAGTAGGTATATCACATTCAAGAATGACAGCTCTGACTCCATTCATGAGTTATCTCCCTTGGTCATTTAAATTTTGTGTGGGCAATAACTCTAAAAATTCTCTAAGATATTTTTGTGATACTTAGGGGACATTGAATAGGCATGTCACGTTAAAATTTCATTAAAATTTACATAGCTACAATGTATATTATCAAGACCCTTTTGTTGGTTGCATTAATATTAAGCATGATGGTATACATACGTCTAAAGTTTTTTTCTGCAACCTCACCAAGCTGGGGCATGGCTTTTGAGTCAAGGTCACAGACTTTTCATACAAATGTCAAAGTTTTTGCTTATATTATAAAGACTGATTGATTTCACTGGTATATAGTGATAGTTACAAGGCTAAAGTTTTATTTAGCTCGATCCCTGCACCTATGCCTGCCTTTGAGGTCAAGGTCAAGGGCTTCACATAATGTGTGATTAAATTCTTTCAATATTATAACATATAGCATACAACTGCCATCTCCAGAGTCAAAGCTGCATACTGTGCACCCTTTAAAAAGTGGCGGAAGCTCTGGTTGGGGGTATACGTGTCCCACTGGGCACTTTGTCTAGTTTCAAAATACTTACATGGATTTACTTCATATTTGACATGATCTAGATATTGGTCCAAATTTTATTTGGCTCTATCCCCACCACTGCTTTTGACCTAGAGATTGAGGTCTAGGTCACAGACTTTGAAATTTATGTTAAAGTTTTGCATCAAAGTTCTTAAGATCTCTTAATTTCTAAGTCCTTGCATGGATTTACTTTATATTTGGCATGGTTATAGATATTGGTCCAAAACTTTTACTCTGCACTATCCCCACTCCTGCTTGTGACCTAGAGGGCAAGGTCAAGGACTCAGAAATTTATGTTAAAGTTTTGCGTCGAAGTTTTTAAGATCTTCTTTTTTTTTTTTAAATCCTTGCATGGATTTACTTTATATTTGGCAAGATAATAGATATTAGTCCAAAATTTTATTCGGCACTATCCCCACCCTGCTTATGATGTATAGGGCAAGGTCAAGGATTTTGAAATTTATGTTCAGGTATTTTGGCAAAGTTTCTAAGATCTCTTAATTTCTAAATCCTTGCATGGATTTACTTTATACTTGGCGTGATTATAGATATTGGTCCAAAATTTTTATGCCACACTATTCCCACCCCTGCTTATGACACAGAGGTCAAGGTCACGGACTAAGAAATTTATGTTAAAGTTTTGCGCCAAAGGTTTTAAGATCCTTTAATTTTCAAATCCTTGCAACGATTTACTTATTTTTTGACATGATTATAGATATTGGTCCAAAATTTTACTCAGCACTATCCCCACCCTATGACCTAGAGGTCAAGGTCACAGACAGCAATTTTAAGGTTTTACCTCAAAGTTCTTAAAATCTTGTATTTTTTCAGCTTGTTTTCAAATCGTACTATTCATTTAGTGCAAGTTCAGGCGACTATTCTGTCTGGTGACAGGACTTTTTCAATATGTGAAAGTAGAAAACATGAAGATGCATATGATGAGTTGTGCAGTAAGCAAAGAAAGAGTTTTGTTTAGTGCAAGATGTTGATAGGCAAGACACAAATTTAAGTTTAAAAAAAATCACGAAAGGTTGCTCATAAATCTATACCCATACATAGCATAGTTTTCATTGCATCATATTATGATGGAATATGGAAGTATATTTTAAGAAGTCTTGGACTTGTTGATTATTTTATGTCCCTCAACCTACAGGAGGTGGACATATTGATTTTGATGTGGATCCCATCTGCGTTGACATTGGCTTCAGCATGACTCTTTTTTTTATGTACACAATTTCTTGTGAACCAGTGGTTGGATTCTTATCAAATTTTCTTGATATAATTAAGACATAACAAAGAATTGATTAGATTTTGGTGACCTTGACCTAATTTTCAAGGTCACAGCAGTAGAAAAACTGAAAATTCATGGCTGGGGACATCTGTTTTCTCTAAAAACACTGTTACTAGTTGTTTTTGTTTTGTTTTCTGCAGTACTGTATATGGTGACAGAGGGCGTCCACATCAGTACCGCTCTTTTAACTATTGTTGGTGTGATAAAGAAGCAGTGGGAAGATACAATGCTGTAAGTACTTAGGATTTAAATGTTTCAAATAAAAACCTTAAAGGTTGCCTTGGAAACAAAGAACACACAAAAGAACAAAAAATGGAGACTTGGTTTTACTAAGTCACATCATATGCAGCTATGTAGTTTGCAGGGCTGCATGTGTCCTCTAGAACATTCCAAACATACACACACAAACACAGATCTTTTCAAACCGAAGAAATCTGGATAAGTTGACATGTTAAGATGCTTATGCTGTTCCTCATTCTGTTTAAGGATTTTGTTAAACAGTCCTTTCTGTCTCACCTACAAGGTAGAGACTATACAAGCTGCATTTTGTATTGACATTTTAGGTCTGTATATTATTTTGATAATTCCAAGAAGCTTATACTCTAAAAAAATGTCTTTGTCTGTAACAGGAGCAGGAAACTGACACTGAAGCTGAGGTTTGAACCCTGTTACCTGTCATCTGATTTCTGGGTCCAAATCTTCTGTCTCGTTACTACAAAATTTTATTTTAGGGTACGTATTTGAGAACAAAGCACAGACATATAGATTTCATAAGATTTTGTCCCAGTCACACATCACAGTATCTTCTCTATGTCTTTAATGCATTTCTAATACCCAAATACATTGTTCATATATTTGTTTACAAATGAACAAAAACAGGCTGAAAGTCATATCAGGAATAAACTAACAGTTCTGTTTACAAAGTACATATTCAACATAAATACATATACGTAGTACCTGCTAGGATGATTTCTACACTTATTTATTCGACATTTCCAGGGTTTAACTATAGAAGTGTAGGAAATGTGGCTTTTTCAATGTCCAGTCCTCACCCCTAATCCTGATACAGTTCCAGCTACATATTACTTTTTGGTACATGCAGGGATCCCTAACACATTAGTTGCTCAACACAGGAAAGCATATAAATTTCCTTCCTCCATAGCTACAGATAAGAGGGGATGTGCACATAATATTTTTCTTATTTCTCGACTAAAACATATGTTGTGGGTACTCATTAGAAGTGCCTCAGCAAGGCGCTTTTAATAAGTACCCACAACATACGTTTTCATTAAGAAATAAGAAAGATATCAGCATTTTTCGGATGAAAAAAGCACCCTATCTGTTGCTACGTAAAATCCTCATCATAATTATGGAACACAGGTTAGATTTTCTGCAAGCAGAAAGTGAGAGCAAGAGATCTAGAGCCATCAATAGAATCATGGTAAGCCCAACCATATATGAGTAAGATTATGCACAAACCTTCTTGAGTAGGTTTAGGATTGAGCTGTCATTGAGTCTGCCTGGCAACTGTTGTACAGTACAAGGCAATGAGTAATTGTTAATCTTGATTGGATCAATGATTTGGTGTGCAGCTGTAGCGGCACATCTGCATTATATCCTAGCCTTTTTTTATCAATATTTTCAAACTATTTTGAAAAGTCAGATTTACCAACAACTCTGCTTTGTTTGTAAAGTAAATCACCGTAAAATGCTTGTTCAAACAGGCCTTCAGGAAGAAATTTTGGGGTATATTATTATATCAACTCTGCAAAAAAAGTGTTGATTCTCCATGTAAGGTCAGAGAAAATTGTTGTACTTTTTATTTTAATAATGACAATAGCACAAATTTGATAATTAGTTTGTGCAGAGATTGAATGTTTTTAACCTCCTCATGGCGTATATAAAAGGAGCGTGCAATTGTCATAAAACTGGATAGTATTACCAATTTGAAAGTCTTTGATTTTATTTAGGGTAGCATGTCTTTATGAGTGTGAATCTGTTCAACTTTGTGCTAAATATGAACAGGTTGCTTATATATATATATATATATATATATATATATATATATATATATATATATATATATATATATATATATATATATATATATATATATATATTTATGGTACTTATTTATTTATTTAAAGTGCAACCTGTTTACAAAATACATTATACATGCATAATATACATAATAAACAGCCAGCCTACAGAGGCTCATGATGCACTATCAAATTTTTCGTATGTCAGTCGTTCTGTTTAAACCGAGTTTAGTCCGTTACTTATTATCTAGTATCTGTAAATTGTGAGACTGAGTTATCTAATCAGGGATAATTACTTTATCCAATGGCATTTTGGCAGACTTGGCGTTGAATCTACGTCTGTCACGCAGATTCATCGTCAAATCGGTGCAAAATACATACGATGCCATTGGTCATATTAATTCCATATTAAGCCACTAATTGTTTATAAACACGATATGTTACTATTTGTCTGGTACAGATTATTCCACACAAGTTAACAATATGAATCACCATAGCTAAATAATATCTGTATTATTTGCTCGCCAATGTAACATTCCTTAGTTCATACGCAGCAATAATATAATTTGATAAGGTCTTTGGGTCAGTTTCTTTCATATGTCTAATAAACTCATCTGAAGCGTCATTAATGTCAACAGGTCCAAGTAAGTTATTACGAATGTCTGTATATTTTGAACACTGAACAAGAAAGTGTGTATATATATATGTCTCATACAAAGTTGAGCACAAAGATTTTGAGATTTTGTTATTCCTGTAATATAAATTGTATGAATCCCCATTGTGATAAGGCATCTTGTATGACATAGGCTACTAGACAAGGTTCACTTGTAGTATGGCACAGTTTGGTACTTTTGTTTATACATAACATAGGTCAAGATATAAGGATCTATCATTGGTGTGAGGGGTAGATAAAAAAATATGTCCCGAGGATGACTGTCTGGCATCATGAGGCTTGCCAGACTGATCGCAAGGGATAGCTTTTTCTATCTACCCCCCACACCCATGATAGATTCTTTTTCTTGTACACCATTTCTGAATGTAGATTTTTCAATAATGCAGTCACTTTGGTTGCTGATGTCCGCCATTTTGTGATGACATTACTGTGGAGTTTTATGACGTAATTACGTTCAGTGACGTAAACCTTAACAATTGTGTACGTGATGTCCATTACAACCAGTGCATATCAAACACGTGAGAATTCTCAATTTTTATCTTATCCTGGATAGGATAACCTGTGTCGGATAAGAATTTCTATCCCAGGATTAAATCATGGATTTCCTTATCTGATGTACAAGAAAAAAAGGTGTATTTGTGCTATTTTCGCTCCAAAACATACCTTGTGGATGTTCACTAGAATTCCATTGGGTACCCACAGGATATGCTATTGTGCAACAATAGCCAATAGCAAGAAAATGTACAAAATTAGGATCACTTTAACTTCCCCTATGTTATAATACACATCTTTGTTATATGTGCAGGGCATTATGCCAACAGATTACATCATAGAGATCCAGATTAAGAAATGGAATCCAAAGGATCCAAGAAATGATGATGGTTGTGGTTCTGTCATCAACTTACACCCTGTACATGAAGACGAGGAGGCTAACTGCTACTTCAGGAGACAAGCTAGTCTTGTCAAGGTGAATGATAACAGTGAAGTAGAAATATTCTCCTGCCATATCTACTTTTAATATTCAGACACCTTAACTCACAGGTCTAGATAAGAGTGCGTATCAGGTAAATAGTTTTCTTATTTCTTAACGAAAACATATGTTGTGGGTACTCATTAGAAGTGCCTCATTGAGGCACTTCTAATGAGTACCCACAACATATGTTTTTGTCAAAAAATAAGAAAACTAGAAATACTTTTTGGTTGAAAAAAGTGCCTTATCAAGAGCTATGTTAACTGCTTACGATACAAGCCATGTTGGGAGAAAGAGGTTCTGAATTTCCATGAAATCAATCTTACAGTGCACATGTGCTGTCCCTTTACAAGGCCATGTCAAATTCTTTGACTTAAGTTTCCCCTTGGCCAACTGCTTACGTGAGCAAAAAGCTTAGGTTCTGGTAAGACTGCATTGATGCACAGGCTGGTCTAAACCATTGCTGTTTGCATATACTTTCACTGCTCTTTTTCCCATGATGTGACTCATACTGATCCTAAAATTTGTCCATTTTACTACCTTTTGATGTGTCTAAAAACTGCTAGGTGAGCGGCAGAGTAGACCCAGATCAGATGCCACATTTTGAAGCATCTAATTTAGGTCTACACTGTTTGCTCAGGCCTGCATGCCCAATACTTAGTGTAAATTAAGTAGACCTATCCACGTAATGAACTTGAACTCCTTTACGTAGAGCTTGAAAATTAAGGTGTCACAAATTTGTAACAGACAACATTCTACTGGTAAATTATTATTTTCAGAGAAAATAAGTCTTTGCTAGTTCATGTGAATTGTCTACTTGGCAGATGATTCAAGAGATATTTTCTTTCACAAAAAAAAAAAATAAAAAAAAAAATAAAAGTACATCAAAATGTTACCTTCTGCAGTTGTGATTGGGACTTTCAAGAGTTAATACATGCATGAGGTAGTCTGAAATTTGGCACTGAAAGAGTTAATGTCACGTTGTCGTGTCGCCTGCATAGCATGGCAGACACATAGGGATCCTCTTGTCCATACACGTCATTGGCGGCGGCATCGGTGTCGTCGTCACTCTTTTCGTTTCAGCTCAACTTTTGAAAGGATGTATTGATTTAATTCAAACTTTGCAGAACTTTATATCACTATAAAATACAGGTCAAGTTCGATATTGCTAATCATGGGCCGAATTTTGGCTGAGTTATGGCCCTTTTTTGACTTAGTTTTTGTTGTTCGTTTCCGCCCAGTAACTTTTGAAAGGATACATTGATTTCATTCAAACTTTGCAGAACTTTATATATATCATTGTAAATACAGGTCAAGTTCTATATTGGTAATCATCCGCCAAATTTTGGTTGAGTTATGTCCCTTTTTCGACTTGGTTTTTGTTGATATTGGTCTCCTATCAGGGCTCTGGAAATTTTGAAATCTGAATTGGTCCAGCCGATGATGATGATGTCATCAATAAGCCCATTTCCAAAAATAAAAATAAAAATATGTGTATATCACCTGTCACGAAAACAAATGACAATTGGCAGTCCTATAACTCCTTTTAAATAATACATCTCAACTCCGTTATATGACGGAAGTCCGGGTACAATGAGCATGATCAAAGCTGGCATCATCAATAAATACAGTCAGGTATGTAAAAAGAAAGAAAAAAAAAACAAAAAAAAGAAAAAACGGTTTTGTTGTTATTTCCACCTCTGCAGGGTTTTCCTAAACTATTTATAAACAACTGATTCCCGTCTTGTATAAGCGCGAAGATGGTGGGAAACAGGAGAGACGGAACGAAACAACTTTCATGGACCTAATTAGGTCTAATAAAAAAGGCCTGCGCCACGGGCGGTTTTGCAGTTTTCAGTGTTTCAAGATTTAATCAGACTGCTTAAATTTTAAGCACTGACCAATCTTGCCTAGCGCAAGTGGTGCATTACTTATTTTTACTGTGAAATCTACCTTCAATTATACTCGCGTTACGGCAATCAACAGAAAAAAAAAAAAAAGAAAAAAGAAGCAATCAATTATACCCAGATCAGACGCCGTTGTATGCGACATCTGATCAGAACGTACACGGTTTGGGAATTCATTTATCGAATCTGGGACCGACAAACCGTGTTGATCAAAACAAAAAAGAAGAGGAAAAAACGTGTGTATTCAAGCGGTGCATTCTTTTATCACTCTCAGTAAAGCGACCTTTGATCTTTTGGACACGCCGACTGCACCTGGATGTTTTGCAGTCTCAGTGTATTCACACGTGTCACACAAACGGATTATTTATCAGACTACCGTTACTGATGATTCGTGTTAATCGCTTGTTTACCGCACAAAAGTCAGTGAAGTGTTGATTTTTTGACAATGTTTGGATAATGACGTAATTAATTTGTGCTGCGGGTAGGTTGCCGTTATTCAGCTGTCTCTCCAATATACATGTCAAATGACCGTTTAGAGCCTTTTAACTACCATAATATCGCATTTAAAAGGTGCGGGGACAGTGTCAGTTTGGAAAGACTTGGCCGTTTGTGATTTTTCAGACATCATTGATTTGTGAAAATTGGTTGGTTTGGGAAATGTTGGACCGATTTATTAGCGTTTTGGGGTGTTTGAAATCGGTCCAGAATTCTTAATTTCGGTCCAGACCGGCTATTTTTCCGGGTTTCCCGAACCCTGTCTCCTATCAATAACTTTTGCAGGGATGCATTGATTTTATTAGCTCACCTGAGCTATGCTCAGGATGAGCTATTGTGATCACTTTTCGTCCGTCGTCCGTCCGTCCATTAACATTTTCAAACAACTTCTCCTCTGAAGCCCTTGAGCCAAATTTGCTCAAATTTCATATGGAGCCTCCTTAGGTTGGAGGAACGAAAAATTGCTAAAATGGTCGCGGTCCATTGACCAAGATGGCCGCCATGCCCATATATGGTAAAAATCTTTAAAAACCTTCTCCAGAATGGAGGATGCCTTGGGGCTGAATCTTTGCGTAAGTCATCGGGGACAGGAGGTCTACCAAAATTGCTAAAATAAATGTCGTATATTGACATTTGACCTTTTTACGTCAAGGTCAAGTTTGCATCCCTATGCATTTGTATGGGAAAAACCTTTAAAAGTCTTGTTCTCCAAAACCGAGGATGCCTTGTGGCTGAATCTTTACATATATCATCAGAAACTGGAGGTCTACCAAAGTTGGTAAAATAATGGTCATACATTGACATTTGACCTTTTTACGGTGAGGTCAATTTTGCTGCCTTATGCATTTGTATGGGAAAAATATTCAGAATTTCAAACGACTTCTCCTCTGGAGCCTCTGGGCCAATTTTGTTCAAATTTCATATGGAGCCTCCTTAGGTTGGGGGAATGACAGATTGCTAAAATGGTCGCGGTTCATTGACCAAGATGGCCGCTATGCCCATATATGGTAAAAACCTTTAAAAATCTTCTCCTCCAGAACGGAGGATGCCTTGGGGCTGATTCTTTGCATAAGTCATTGGGGACGGGAGGCCTACCAAAATTGCTAAAATAAATGTCGTATATTGACATTTGACCTTTTCATGGCAAGGTCAAGTTTGCTTCCCTATACATTTGTATGGGAAAAACCTTTAAAAATCTTGTTCTCCAAAACTGAGGATGCCTTGTGGCTGAATCTTTACATATATCATCAGAAACTGGAGGTCTACCAAAGTTGGTAAAATAATGGTCATACATTGATATTTGACCTTTTTACGGTGAGGTCAATTTGCTTCCTTATGCATTTGTATGGGAAAAATATTCAGAATTTCAAACGACTTCTCCTCTGGAGCCTCTGGGCCAATTTTGCTCAGATTTCATATGGAGCCTCCTTAGGTTGGGGAAATGAAAGATTGCTAAAATGGTCATGGTTCATTGACCAAGATGGCCGCCATGCCCATATATGGTAAAAACCTTTAAAAATCTTCTCCTCCAGAACGGAGGATGCCTTGGGGCTGAATCTTTGCTTAAATCATCGGGGACAGGGGGTCTACCAAAGTTGCTAAAATAATGGTCGTACATTGATGTTTGACCTCCTTACGGCAAGGTCAAATTTGCTTCCCTATGCATTTGTATGGGAAAAAACATTTAAAAATCTTATTCTCCAAAATCTAGGATGACTTATGACTGAATCTTTGCATAATTCATTGGGAATGGGCGGTCTACCAAAGTTGCTAAAATAATTGTCATACTTTGACATTTGACCTTTTTACAGCAAGGTCAAGTTTGCTTCTGTATGCATTTGTATGGGCCCCGTACATTTGTATAGAAAAAATGTTGATAATTTCAGATGATTTTTCCTCTGAAGCCTCTGGGCCAGTGTTGCTCAAATTTCATGCGGAGCCTCCTTGGGCAGGAGAATGAAAGATTGCTAAAATGGGCATGGTCCATTGATCAAAATGGCTGCCATGGCCATATATGGTAAAAACCTTTAAAAATCTTCTTCTCCAGAACCAAATAAGCCCTGGGCACTAATCTTTGCTAATTATGGGGGACAGGAGATCTACCAAAATTGCTAAAATGATGGTTCTATGTTGAAATTTGCTTCCCCATGCATTTGTATGGGCCATATACATTTATATTGAAAGTATTGAAGCGACTCGCATATCTGCAGTGACTATGTCACTCAGGTGAGCGAGCCGTGGCCCATGGGCCTCTTGTTGAAAGTTTGCAGAGGGATATATCATTGTAAAATACAGGTCAAGTTCAATATTAGTAATCATCTGCAAACTTTTGGCTGAGTTATGGCCCTTTTTCGACATAGTTTGTGTTGGGGTGTTGATATTGGTTTCCGCTCTATAACTGATGCATTGATTTTATTGAAAGTTTGCAGAAGGATATATCATTGTAAAATACATGTCAGATTCGATATTGGTAATCATCTGCAAAATTTTGGCCAAGTTATGGCCTTTTTTTTGACTAGGTTTTTGTTGTTGGGGTAAAATGCAAGGTAAAAATACTGTGTCCCCTCAATAACTTTTGAAGGGATGCATTGATTTCATTCAAAGTTTGCAGAATGGTATACCATTATAGCTTAGAGGTCAAGTTTGATTTTGGTTATCATCCAAAAAAATTAGGTCAAAATATAGCCGTTTATTTACTTGATTAATAAAATGCAGACAAAGTAGTGAGTGTTGCCTTTAGGGATAAGAGCAATTATTAGGACAAATACATGGTTGGCGCTTTAAGCAGGCAACCCGTCCAATTCTCAGAATTCTAGTTGTGTTTCGCAAGTCATGTCTGCAATTGTAATCACCTCATTTGGGAAGTGGGTTACTTGCAGTGGGAAGTTTGTCATATGTGTACTGTCCATCATAGTATGTTTACTTTTCTTCTTATTGTGTTAATCATAAGCTGTGTTTTGTGATTTTGGCACTCCCTGGACATCTTCTTTACTATTCTCTTTGGTGAATCCAGCACTTCCTTCTTCATGCATACAGCAAAGACTCTGACCAGATTGCATAACTGTTTTAATATGTTAACCCTTGTCCTGCTGAACCCGGATATACCCTGCCTTCTGAAGAAGCCAACTGATCTGGAGCTGCACTGTTTGCCATTAAGTATGTGAATTTATAGCAACAGTCTGATTCAAGTAAACTGATTGACTGAAAATTAGAAGTGGGTGTGGCCTCTTAATTTATTCTGCAGGACAAGGGTTAACATTCCCAGCATTTGTTGTTCTTTGTACTTGATACAGAACCATACTACCATGGGCAATAATCTCATCACTCATGGCCAATTGTTATGTAAAAAGATAAGTGATGTGAATATCCGAGGTAAAAAGGTGGCTGTTTCAGGTGGGTTGTCATCAATCTGGGGCTTTTGTCGTCTAAGAGGACTTTATTTTAAAAATCAGAAAATGCTATATGGCGCGGAATTAAATTCCATACAACCCAGCACCAAAATTTACATCAAAATATAGCTACAGGCCCTGGAATTTGTTTCATTCTGGTGGCAATCACTCCGAATTTGGTGCCATTTTGGATTATTTACCCATTAAAATTAATGTTTTCAACTATATCTGCATCTTGCTTAACAACTTGAATTGGACAGGCACAGTCATTTGGCATACGTACTAGAATATCATAACAATGCAAACTATCAATGCAACCAACAAAAACAGAAAAATGCTAAAATAATAGGACAGAAAGAGTAGCGCTAGTGGATATGAGTGACAAGATGTTTTATGAGTGACGAGAGCAGCGAAATTGGTAGTAGATGTAGATGTATGTTTCAGCTCATAAAACAAATTCTTATTTCAAAAATATTTAAAAAGTAAGTCCTTATCTTGCCATTTAATGCCCCTACAGGTACGGATCCAGGAAGATTTCTGAGTGGGTTCGATTTAATCATATTACTAAATACTCTACATATTGGGACAGACAGGCCTGAGCAAACAGTGCTAAATAGGACTGCACGTGCGCCTATTCAACATTACGTCACATCTGATGCAAAAAGTTGAGCACATAAGCCTCTCTCTCTCTCTCTCTGTTGGAAAGGACAATGTGATGCTCCTGAGTTCATTGTAATCGAGCTTATCTTGCTCTGTCTTTTACTGTCTTGTCTTGTGTGTATTGTTTGAAGTCTTTTCTCTGTCTCCATGTATTCATGTAAGGTCTTGTGTGTTATTTCTGAACTTTGTGACGTTGAATAGGCGCACATGCACAGTCCCTTTAGCGTGTATGATTTGCCTAAACATTGATTGCTGCACTACCCATCTACTTGTTTCTTTATAAATGGGGTATGTATACACTACGTTTGTGTGAGGGAGGCAATTTTAAAATAAGCAAAAGCATAACCCCTCAGAACAGAAACTTCAGCTCAGCTTTCATTTGGGATGAATAAAAAATATTAAGCTGACATGTCTTCTTTGCTTAATTTTTAAGGGTGTTTCCCCTACACAGCTGCACACTAATTTGATTTTAAGCATTTGTGGGTGTTATGTTAAACAGAAGAGCCAAACTATAGCTGAGGACATTGCCTGTGGATAGAGTGCAGTGGGGGATTCAAAGTGGGGTCGGAGGGTTTGCTTGAATCTCTCTGCCTTGAAATTTCATTTACATTGGAAATTTTGGATAAATCTGATAGATTTCAGACACTTTTCCTTCTACTTCTCTTCAAAAAGTCAACAAATTTTACTATCTGTAAATGTTGTAAAATTGCTGAGTGGCAAACAGTGTTCTGCGGCGTCTTATCTTGGTCAACAGTGTTTGCTCAGGCCTGTTTGTCCAAATACGTAGAGTATATACAGTAATATAATTAAATCGAATCCCCTCTTGGATCCGCACCTGTAGGGGCATTAAATGCCAAGATGAGGATTTACTTTTTAAAATAGTTTTGAAATAAGCATTTGTTTTACGAGCTGAAATATACATCTATTACCAATTTTGCTGCTCTTGTCACCCATAAAACATCTTGTCACTTATATCCACTAGCGCTATTTATTTGTTCTATACTTTTAGCATTTTTCCATTTTTGTTGGTTGCATTGATGGTTTGCATTGTTATGATTGTCATACAACTGAAAACATTGATTTTAATAGGTAAATCGTCCAAAATGGCAACAAATTCACAGCGATTGTCACCAGAATGAAACAAATTCCAGGAACCATAGCTATATTTTGATGTAAATTGTGGAGCTGGGTTGTATGGAATTTAATTCGGCACCGTATAGCATTCTCCAACTTTTAAAATAATGCCCTCCTAGATGACAAAAGCCCCAGATTGTCGACAACCCACCTGAAACAGCCACCTTTTTACCTCGTGCTACTCATGTCTGGATATTCACGTCACTTATTTCTTTGCAAGACAATTGGCCATGAATGACAACTGCCCGTGACTACCTTTTTTTTATTAACATTCCAGTTTTAATATACTTTGTTGTCACATATAACTCTCATGGGTTGAGAATCATTAAACCTGAACTCAGTATTATCTCATTATCTGACGAGACTGCGAGGATGTGCTAGGTGTACACGTCATAAAATCTATAAAGACTGCCTTTGTAAAGAAAGAACACATAAAAATATGGAAATCAGTCACGGACCAGAGATTATAAAACTTTTTTCAAGCTCAACTCAGCTGAGCATGAAATTTTCTCTGCTAATAAATATGAAAATGCCAACAATAGTTGGCATTTTCATATTTATTAGCAGAGAAAATTTCATGCTCAGCTATGTTTGGCAAGAATGAATTTGCTTTGATTAGTAATTTGAGATTTATTAACCAGGACAAATTTCATGCTCAGTTGAGTTGAACAACTGAAAAAAGTTTCAGGGCTCAGTTTCATTGAGACTCTTTATATGTTAGCAGGGCTGCAGATGCCTTCTAGGATCAAATGGAATTTGATTTTATAAGATGCTAACATGGTCTCTAGGCTACCAAGGAAAATGAAAATATAAACTGCACATTGATGAAATACCTTTTATGGCTGCCGCATGGCACTTAGCACCAGCAGCAATAAAGTATGATTAAATCTTTTAAAGGTTGCGCTATGAAACAAAGAGCATATAAAAGTATGAAAACAAAAAAAATGCCAGCCTCGTTGGCTCAGTCAGATGCATGTACGACTGGTGATCAGGAGGTTGCAGGTTCTATCCCCGACGGGTCGATCCCTGCAGGGTCCAGCAACATTCTTTCATTGAGATTGATTGTGCAATAGTTTCTGCAGTCATTCTCTCCCTTCAGCTGATTTAAGAAGGGCAGTTGTCAGTTTCTGGGCACAAATACTGGTTAACTGTTTAGAGGACTAAGCCTGCCCAGGTAAAGTGTGGTTAGGTAAACTGACCAGCTTGGCATGACCCTAATAGTGTTGACTGGGCCGTCAAATGCCAACCCAACCCAAAGTATGAAAATCAGAGTTTTGGGTTCATAGAAACTTTCATATGTGGCATGTATGTTTTCTCTTGCTGCAGCTCATTAACCCATTTATGCCAAGTGGAATCTTCTACCTTATTTCTTTGGACGGATCCATTTCCTATGTAAGGGATGTCTAGTTAGTTTTTATTATTATATTGTTTTGTAGAAATATCTGAACTTAATTCAAACAGTGAAGACCCTGATCAGACCCCACATTATGCAGCATCTGAGCTGGGTCTACACTGTTTGCCATTGTGCCTTTTATGGGCTTAAATGAGTTAATTCATTTGTATATTTTAGTACACAATGACAGAGATTGCCCAGCTGACAAGACAAGAAGCCAAGGAAGAATGTCTGTGGGAAGTTGAAAGGTATATGAGTCCTGTCATGAGAAATTGGTCTTCAGGGTGCATGCATGCAGTGAAGGCCCTGATCAGACTGAATGAATGTACAAGTTAGCTTGGACATTGCTGCATAAGTCATGAAGTTGCTGTGGCTCACAGTTATGTCATGTCTGGAGAAAAAAGGTCATATGACATGTGAGGAACAGTGCCTCAAATCCCCTTCAGTGTACATCCAAGCATTCAGATCAATGCATTTGAGCTGGGCCACAGCATTTCCTACAAGATTGCATGTGCGCCCAGAGAAGACTTTGAGACCATCACGAAAACATGCCAATATAAATTTGACCCCCTTAAACCCCACTTTTATATAGTAAAACTGGGGTTTACAGGGGTATACATTATTTTTCTTATTATGCTAAAAAACATAGATTGTGGGTACTTGTTAGAACCACCTCAGCGGGGCAGTTCTAACGAGTACCCACAATCTGTGTTTTGAGCAGGAATATGAAAAAATATCAAAATTTTTTATCTGAAAATTTTCCTTTTTTGGCTGTAAAATTTTCAATATATTTGAATAGGCGTGTTTTCATAATGCTGATCAGTCTGCAATAATATGCAGGCTGATCTGTCTCCTCTGTCTGCCTGAAGACAGTTTGGATCCTTGGCTACCGACATGTGCACTGCAAAGACTCTGACTGCGGATGCGCAGTCTGATTCAAGTCTTCGCTGGGTGCACATGCCGTCTTGTAGGAAATGCTGTATCCCGGCTCATTTTATACTGTGATGTCCCAGGTCTGTGATAGAAGATGATATAATTGAATGTCTGATAAGTCTGTTGATGTACAGATTCATCTTTTGCTGTGCACACATATTATATGGTAACCCTTTATTAGATATGTATCAATACTACCACTTTCAAACAGTTATGTTTCTTGCAGTCAGATCAGAAAAGTCATTTATACCCCTGGCATACAAAGTATGCTAAACCGGCCACGGTGGCTCAGTTGGATGCGCCGTCCGACTGGAGACCAGGAGGTCACAGGTTCAACCCCCGCCGAGGTCGGCAAAATTCTTTCCTGGAGATTGATCATGAAATATTTTCTACGATCATTCTCTCCCTTCCGCTGATTCAAGAAGAGCAGTTGTCAGTTTCTGGCGAAAGAATGTGCACAATACTGGTTAACCGCTTAGAGGACTAATCCTGCCCAGTAAATGTGTGGTTAGGTAAACTGACCACGCTCAACATGACCCCATTGGGTTGACTGGGCCGTAAAACCTCAACACAAACAAACAACAAACGAAGTATGCTAAGGTGGTATATAGTTTTTGTCTTTTCTGTGTGTGTGTCTGTCTGTGAATTAACATTTATTTTGTGTCAAAGATTTCTCAAGAACTACTATACCTAGAATCTTGAAATTTTGTACACATGACAAGTATGACTAGTTGTATTGTGGGAATGAAAAAAGGGGGCTGTGGGGCCAGGTCCCTTATAGTTATTTCCCTTTGTTGTTCTGGCTATTTGTGTGTGAGTTAACATTTATTTTTTGTCAAAGAGTTCTCAATAACTACTGCACCTAGAATCTTGAAATTTTGTACACATGGCAAGTATGACTAGTTGTATTGTGGGAAAGAAAATAGGGGCCATGGGACCAGGCCCTTAGAGTTATTTCCCTTTGTTGTTCTGGCTATTTCTGTGTGAGTTAACATTTATTTGGTGTCAAAGAGTTCTCAAGAACTACTCTACCTAGAATCTTGAAATTTAGTACACACGACAAGTATGACTAGTTGTATTGTGGGAAAGAAAATAGGGGCTGTGGGGTCAAGGCACTTAGAGTTATTTTCCTTTGTTGCTCTGGCTATTTGTGTGTGAGTGTGTGAGTTAACATTTATTTTGTGTCAAAGATTTCTCAAGAACTACTCTACCTAGAATCTTGAAATTTAACACACATGACAAGTATGACTAGTTGTATTGTGGGAAAGAAAATAGGGGCTGTGGGGTCAGGTCATTTAGAGCTATTTCCCTTTGTTGTTCTGGCTATTTGTGTGTGAGTAAACATTTATTTTGTGTCAAAGATTTCTCAAGAACTACTCTACCTAGAATCTAGAAATTTTGTACACATGACAAGTATGACTAGTTGTATTGTGATGGCCATGGCCGGGGGTATTAGTGAGCATAGGCTCACTTCATGGTCTAGTTTCATTTGAGTCTCAACTTTTCCAAATAAAGCTTGTTGACATAATGACATTGAAGTGATGTGTGTAAGTTTTCAGCATTTTCATCTGTGGCAGCACATTCAAAATTATAGCTGACACCATTTTTTTTTGTGTGAACAGTCTTGACTTTTCATGTGAATCATCTACTATGCCTTATTTATGTCAATCCTTATTTTCTTACAAAGATAAAAATAAAAACAGAATGTCATCTGTTACTGTTACAGGTAAATTTTTTAGGTATATAATAAATGCATCGCTATTACAGTAACGTGAATTGATGCTCTGTGTCACATCTCATGAATGGTCTTGTGTCTCTGGAACACACTCAATGCAAGTAACTTGTGTGATCCTATGATCTTAGAGCATGACGAGCATCAGATCAAATTTCTGTTGTAACAGTGTGCATGTCTAATGGATCACTGATTTGTAGTGTTACATACCTGAGGTTATTTTGAAAAACTTCTGAGGGAACTCATGTCCTTGAAGGAAATATTTCCCCTAGTGTCCGAGAAAAAGGAAATATTTCCCGTAGAATGTTGTCACATCATGTGATTAGTGAAGATGTTGTCAATCTGCAAAACATATTGGTGTCATTTGAAAAAGCTGAAGGAACATTAAATAGAATCTGAAGAAACAGAATAATTTTGTGATACTTAATATAGATGTTAATACAAGCATTTCCCTCGAGACTTGCAGCTCTTATAAACAACCTCATAACAGGTTCAGATAAGCTGCTATCTTTTTTGCAGCTGAAAACTGTTGATATGTTTTCTTAGTTCTGCATGAAAACATATGTTGAGGCACTTCTAATGAGTACCTACAGCATATGTTTTCATTGAGAAATAAGAAAAATATTATATGGATACCCCTTCTTATCTGGAGCTATGCTAATGATATCACATTTGTTTATGGGATTG
Source organism: Anodontia alba (assembly GCA_964016985.1). NCBI lineage: Eukaryota > Metazoa > Mollusca > Bivalvia > Lucinida > Lucinidae > Anodontia > Anodontia alba. The sequence goes on along the minus strand of OZ024827.1, from coordinate 61,645,814 downwards.
GCAGCTCTCATGGGAAATATTATATTTAAAAATTTATATTTAGAGCTCTTTAAAAATAAAAATAGTTTATTCATTAAGATCCAGGTGTTCTTGTGCTGTTGTTGTTGTTAACACTCATACATACCTGCCACATGAAACCTTGAAACTCTAACTTCTTTTCAGATACATGTGAGCCGTGCATGCCTAAACCTGGTTGCAAACATGCACAAAGGGATCCCATAATGTGATACCAGTTTACATAACATAAAAAGTTAAACACCATTTATATTATCGTCAGTATCTAACATTCTTGTTTTACGATTTACAGGGGGCTATTGCAGTTAGCATGACATCCTCTGGTCCGTCCTTCCCTAGGTGCATCTTTATGCTCTCCATAACTTTGATACAGCTCTCACTTTCTTCATTATGTAGTTATCTCCCCTGAAACTGAAATCTTGTGCATGCTATTTCATACTGTTTGAGATAATTTGATAATATTTGGTAGGGATGAAGAGGGGGGCCCTCTAGGCATGTCCTCTGCAAGAAAAACAACTCTCTTCTTTATGTAGTTATCTCCCCTGAAACAGAAATATGAAGACTCATCCTTGTGCGCTTCAGAACTTTGATACCCTTAGACATATTTTGATAATATTTGATATGAATGAAGAAGAGAACCAGTAGGTGTGTAGCGTGCAAGAGAGGCAACTCTCACTTTCTTTGTTATTTACTTATTAAACCACCTGAACCTGAGATCCTGTGCAGGCCATAACTCTTATACTGTTTCAGATAATTTGATAATATTTGGTAGAGGTGAAGAGGAGGACCAGTAGGCATGGTGTGTGCAAGAAAGACATCTCTCACTTTCTTTGTAGTGTAGTTATCTACCCTGAAGCAGGAATCCATAGATGCATCCTTGTGCCCTCCATCTTTGATACCCTTAGACATATTTTGATGGTATTTGGTTGGAATGAAGAGAAGGATCAGAAGTGCAAGAGAGACAACTCTCATTTAGTAACGTAGTTATCTCCCCTGAATCCAAAATCTTGTACTAGCAATAACTCCCATCAATAATTTTTGGTAGGGATGAAGAGGAGGCCCATCAGGCGTGTAGCTTGCAAGAGAGACAACTCTTACCTCCTTTGTTATGTAGTTATCTCCCCTGAAGCAGAAATCTTGTTCAGGCCATAACTCCCATACTGTTTGAGATAATTTGACAGTATGTAGTAGGGGTAACATCTGGTCAAGTAGGAGGAGTGTCACATGCAAGAAGGACAACTATTGTTGCTATGTTCTATTTCTAGCTATCTCCCCTGAACAAATGTCCAAGCCAAAGCCTTGTGCAAGCCATAACTTATAACGGTTCAAAATATTTTGATGGTATTTGCTAAAGGCATTGGATAAGGACCAGAAGAGGTGTCGTGTGCAAGAAAGACAACTTCACTTCCTTTGTTGTATAGTTATCTCCCCTGAAAACGAAATCTTGTGCTGGCTATAACTCCCATACTGTTTGAGATAATTCGCTAATATTTGATAGGGACATATGTCAGGTCAAATAGAAGCGTCGCATGCAAGAAGGACAACTCTTAGTTGTTCTTTTTTTCTAGTTATCTCCCCTGAATGATATCTATGACAAATTCTTGTGCACTCCATAACTTCTTAATGGTTTGAAATATTTTGATAATATTTCGTACAGGCATGGATAAGGACTAGTAGGTATGTCACATGCGAAAGAAACAACTCTCACTTTGTTCATTATGAACTTATGTCCCCTGAAGCTGATATCTGGTGCAGCTGGTAACTCCCACATTGTGTGAGATAATTTGATGATAATAAATGGGGACGTATATCAGGTCAAGTAAAAGTGTCACATGCACTCTTAATTTGGTTTTTCTAGTTATCTCCCCTGAATAAATTTCAAAGCCAAGTTCTTGTGCACTCCATCACTTCTTAATTGTTTGACATATTTTGATAATATTTGATAGAGGCATAGATAAGGACCAGTAGGCATGTTGCATGCAAGAGAGACAACTCTCATTTTCTGTTACGTACATATCTCCCATGAAGCCAAAATCTTATGCAGGCTTTAAATCCCATACTGTCTGAGACAATTTGATAATATACTAGCGGAAAAAAAGAAACTGTGCATGTATAAAAAATTAATTTTCTATAATTCTAAAATCCATGTATGGTTGAAACTTTACACAAACATGATGTGTATACTCCTTAACAATATTGATTGGTAAATAAGGTCCTTGCACGTGCATTGTGTTGTCCTTGTGCACGTGCAGGATTAAGCATATTCGTGGCTAGCAATCAAATGTGAACGTCTTTACAATCTTTTTGACTCTTGTGTAAAACCATTTTATCCAAGTGAAACAGAAAAACAAATAAATTTATTCCTCCTGAATGTGTTGGTAAGCAATGCCTAGACTCAACGAAGCTCAGCGCCACCAAGCGGTTGGCATGATTCGGGCTGGTGTATCCCAAAATGAGGTTAGCAGATGGTTTGGCGTGCATAGGAACACGATTTCTGCTTTATGGAGACGTTATCAGCAATCTGGTAACACCAGGGACCGTCGCAGATCGGGACGTCCACGTGTGACGTCATTACGTCAAGACACTTACATCTGTGTGACGCATCTTCGTAACCGACTTCAAACTGTTGCGTTGACGGCTAAAAGCATTCCTGGCTTGAGGAACATTAGTCCAAGAACCGTGAGAAACCGCTTGCGTGAATGGAACATTCGCCCTCGGCGTCCAGCAATCCGTCCAGTCCTACAGCGACGTCACCGTGTTGCTCGCCTTGCATGGTGCAGGGCCCATCTTCGCTTTACTAGACGAGATTGGGCGCGTATCCTGTTCTCAGACGAGTCATGTTTCCACTTGGATAGCAGTGATGGTCGTTCCAGGGTATACCGTCGAGTTGGAGAACGGTACCAGGATAACTGTGTTGTTGAACGTCGTCTCTTTGGCGGGGGCAGTATAATGGTATGGGGCGGAATAACAGGAAACGCAAGAACGCCTCTTGTGGTCATTAACGGAAATTTGACTGGTGCACGCTACTGCGATGAGATTCTGCAAGCCCATGTCGTCCCGTTTGTGTGTCAACATGCCGTTACGCTGCAACACGACAACGCCAGACCACACGTTGCACGCGTTGTGACTGATTTTCTTACTCAGCAGAATGTTAATGTGTTGCCATGGCCTGCGGTATCACCAGACTTATCGCCGATAGAGCAGGCATGGGATCAGATGGAACGTCGTCTACGTCAGTTGCCAAATCAACCAGTGACGTTGGCTGAGCTTTCCCGCGCGTTAGTTCGCATCTGGAACGGCATTCCTCAGGCGTTTTTCACCAATCTTGTCGGATCCATGCGGCGGCGATGCAACGCATGCATTACTGCTAACGGTGGACACACCAGATATTGACTTTGTGACATGGTGCTTGAGACATTTTTGATTTGTTGAGCCTTGGTTATGAAATGGGTCTTCTTTTCGCACTTTTGAATCCCTTGAACTTCGATGAAATGTGTATTGTTACAAATCTGAAATATATTATTACTGTCTGCTACAATGTTATTATTTTGTATAACTTTTTACCAATGCAGTTTCTTTTTTCCTCTAGTATATTTTGTTTGGACATATGTCAGGTCAAGTAGGAATGTCACATGCAAAAAGGACAACTCTTTGTTTTTTTTTTCTTGTTCACTCCACTGAATAAATTTGTAAGCTAAATTCTTGTGCACTCAATGACTTCTGTAGGACCAGGTCACACTGATCTCTACACCCAGGTCACACAGATCTCTACACTGATCTCTGTATCCAGGTCACACTGATCTCTACAAACAGATATCATTGATCTCTGTACCCAGGTCACACTGATCTCTAAACCCAGGTCACATTGATCTCCACATTCAGGTTTCATTGATCTCTACAACCTGGCCCCGAGGTTATAAAACATTTTTCAAGCTCAACTCGGCTTGGCATGAAATTTTCTCTGCTAATGAATATGAAAATGCGTACAATAGTCGGCATTTTCATATGTATTAGCAAAAAACTTTCATGCTCAGTTATATTTAGCAAGAAAGAGTTAACAGTTTTCAGTAATTTGCGATTTATTGGCAGGACAAATTTCATGCTCAGCTGAAAGTTTATAACCTTGGGGACAGGTCTCACTGATCTCTCCCCAGGTCACACTGATCTCTACACCCAGGTCACATTGATCTCTACACCCAGGTCACATTGATCTGTTTGGCAGACGATTCACATGAAATATCAAGCCTTGTTTTCTCTGAATTTTTTAAATCTTAATGTCAATTTCTGCAGTTGTTATTGACACTTTAAGAGTAAAAAACTGAGCTTTCTGAATATGCTTAACCCAATTGCTGCAGAGAAGACATAATACTTTCCAATAGTTTAGCACGGTGATTTTCGTAATTTCCATAGTGTTGGTCTCAGTTTGTATCTTTCTTCTTTTTCCAGTCTTAAACAAGAAATTCTATCGCTGTCCACATGACCATTTTACCAGTGTGATACAAGACACAGTGATGAGGAATGTTCACAGTGTGAGCGTGTGAAAGAATTCGGCCAAGATATTAAAGATCAGAAGTTATCATTCTGCATCTGTTCAGACAAAAAGGGGAGTTAGTACAATATCAAGGGAACTAACTATGTCAAATTTGTTTAAGCTCCCTTCTGAAAAGGGGTCTGCTCTTAAAGGAAAGAATTTTCTTCCATGGGGAGCGGATTCTTTGTTTGAAGGTAGAATGTCTAGCAATGCAGGAAAACAACCTGGAAATTACAAAAGTTGTCTCCCTTGTAAAAAGGGTGAGAAATCTCAAGTGCATCCAGTGCCTTTAAACACGCTAGTTACAGTTGAAAGTAAAGAATGGAAAGACTCTTGGAGATTTTTTTCTAGAATGTACATGACTGTGGTAAATAGTTACATTTTTATTGTGGAGATAAACGCTAGCTTCATTTGAAAGCAAAGAATGGGATTTTTTCTAGAATGTAACCGACTGTGCTAATAGTTACATTTTTATTTTTGAGATAAATTCTAGCTTCATTTGAAAAGAAAGAATGGGAAGACTCACAGAGAGTTTTTCTAGAATGTACATGACTGTGCTAAATAGTTACATTTTTTCATTTGGAGATAAACGCTAGCTTCATTTGAAAGCAAAGAATGGGAACTCTTGGAGATTCTTTTTAGAATAGACATTACTGTACTTAATAGTTACATTTTTATTTTGGAGATAAACCCTAGGTTCATTTGAAAGCAAAGAATGGGACGACTCTTGGAATGTTTTTCTAGAATCTACATGACTGTGCTAAATACTTACATTTTTATTTTGAAGATAAATTCTAGCTTCATTTGAAAGCAAAGAATGGGAACTCTTGGAGATTTTTTCTAGAATTTACACCACTGTGCTTAATAGTTGCATTTTTATTCTGGAGATAAACCCTAGCTTCATTTGAAAGCAAAGAATGGGAAGACTCTTGGAGATTTTTATCTAGAATGTGCATGACTGTACTAAGTAGTTACATTTAGATAAATTCTAGCGTCATTTGAAAGCAGACCAAGGGAAGACTCTTGGAGATTTTTTTTCTAGAATGTACATGACTGTGTTTTATTAGTTACTTTTTTATTAGCTAACCTGAGCAGAAGACTCAAGGGAAGCTATTGTGATCACTCACGGTCCGCCGCCGTTATTCGTCTATCCGTCCACAATTTCTTTAAACAACATCTCCTCCTAAACCACCAAGCCAATTTTAACCAAATTTCACAAATTTCCCTATATATTGTTGTGCCCAAGGGGTGGGGTGCTGTAACCCTACTGTCAGGATAACCTCTGTAGGGTTTGAGAATAATAATAACAATAATCTTAGCTGCTCATACTAAAATTTAATGATCTTCTGTCAAATGAACAGTAAAGGACAAAAAAGTTTTATAAGCAGCACCAGACCTTTTCCCCTAGCTTGTGTTTACTTCCAAGAATAACAACCGATTTTCTCTTATGCAAAGAAAGAAGAATTCATTCTGCATTTCACGTCCATCCACGTCTATTGCCAACTACCACCAAACCATGAGGCAAGCCATCCACTGCTTTTATACGAGGGTGGTGCAAAAAGTTCTGTCACTTTAGTTTTATCCCAGGTATATTTTAAAATGCTTCACTGCATTTGAATGGTGTGTTGAATAGCTAACGATACCCGTTTATTTCGTTCAAATTGCTTTCCAACTGGCCGAGTTATTTCAAATTGAAATAGATGCAGTCATATACACTGACCAATTTACTTGTTACATTGGAACATGGACCAGAAGACTGAAATTCGTAGCTATATTAAATGCCGCATTAGGCTTAATATAGATTCAAAGCAGATATTTAATGAATTGTGTGGTATATATGGACCTCGGACCATTTCAGTGCGCACAGTTTTTGGGTGGGTTAAAGCTTTTAAAGCTGGGAAATTTTCTGTTGAAGATTATACCCGTCCTGGAAGGCCTAAAACCTATGTTACCAAGGCTAACATCGCTGCTGTAAAGATTGTGGTCCAACAGGATGTCGATTGTCTGTCAAAGATATAGCTTGTTGTACTGGCATATCAGAAGGCAGTGTGCAAACAATTCTGTAAAAGCGTTTGGACCTGAGAAAGGTTTGTGCTAGGTGGGTACCTCATTTGCTCACTGAGGAGCAAAAGACACAATGCCTTAAATGTACCCGGGAACTTTTGAAAACATACAAAGGCTGTAATAGTCGGGTTATTTCTTACTTGCTAACAGGTGATGAAACCTGAGTGCACATGTTTGAGCCACAAAGAAGGGCTGATAATAAGCAATGGAAGCGAAAAGATCAAAAACGCCCATGTATTGCCAAGAGAACCATAACGAAAAAGATGTTGTACGCAATTTCTTTAATTCAATGGCAACCATGGCACAATGTAACATATCGTGATTAGCCCATTATAAAAACATGCCTATTCGAATACAGAGAAAATTTAACCTCCAAAAAACTGAAAATTTTCAGATAAAAAACTCTGATATTGTTCATGTTTCTGCTCAAAACATAGATTGTGGGTACTCATTAGAACCGCCTGGGGGAGGCGATTCTAAAGAGTACCCACAATCTATGTTTTTGAGCAGAAAAAAGAAAATTCATGTATACCCCTGTAAACCCCAGTTTAACTATATAAAAGTGGGGTTTTAAACACGCCTATATAGTTTTGACCCCCTTAAACGGTCACCGTTTAAGGGGATCAAAACTATATAGGCGTGTTTTCGTGATGCTAATCCAGGTGAGTGATTTCTGGCCCACTTTGGCCTCTAGTGTTGCATTAGTATCACATTTAGCCCTATGACATCATACACTGTAACAAATCACTATTTTGTGTTGTATTGATGGTGAATTGATGGTGCATTCATGATTTACTATGAATTATTGTTTATTTTGGTTTAAATCCGTTTTATCATTGACAATCTTTAGCTAGCTATGTATCAAGTTTGCTATTTTTATACAGTTCACCATTTTATTTTTATTGCCATCAACCAATTTAACTGGCAGCAGTTTTACAGCTTTAGAATTCTTTAAATGCTGATTTTTTTTTTTGTAAAATTTGTGAGTTGATTTGAACCAAACAGAATATTTGTTCATTTGAATCTCCTTTATCAGGATTTTTGAGGGTTTGGTGGTTTAAAAGAAGTAGTTTGCACCATTATAGAATATATGGAGGAACCCTTGCTAATGTACGGATACCTACTACCAATGAAACTGACTTCTGTTATATAATCCTTTCTGTATGACACGCCTTTGATTTCTCCTGCATTAAATTATTCGTGGGTGGTATCACTTTTGGTCTCATTTTAGCTATGTCTTTAAATCAATATCGGATTCCTGTAGCTCGGGCCAATAACGATCCGATATGGATTTTCAAACATGAAAATGATATGAGTCTGGGTCATTAGTCTTCTCTCTGATGAGGGACTTGGTGCAATAAAACCTGGTATACTGCCAACGAAAGATAGACAGGTAGAGGCTCAATATGGGGAATTTAATATTAATGAATTAAGTATTGACTTATGTACATGTATCTGTTCCATAGGTAATATCATATGAGCTTGCGCACAGCCATTGTCCTGGGCCGTTGCCCAGTCACTCAAACTGACATATGATCAGAGTTTTACAGCCACATCATCAATATTTAAGTTATAATGAAATAAAAGTGGCGACCCTTTCATTGGAAGTGCACTCTGATCCTGACTTTTATGGCCGGGTCAACAGTATTTCAGTCATGATAAAATAAATAGTACGTAATGTCACTAGAAATGCACATGCTGATCAGAGGTTTTTGGCTTAGTCAACAGTATTTCACTCCCAATGAATGAATGCATAACTAAATAATAGATATGCAAACATAAATAAATAGACAAGAATAATAAATAAATAGCAAAAACAATAAATAAGTTGACAAAAATAAATAAATGCGTAGAAACAAATAAATAAACAATATTTAATAAATAACAAAAAAATGATAATAAAAATACTAAAAAGAAAGAAAAACATATTGATATTCAAACAAACAAACCCTGTGTATACCAAATGACAGGGAGAATACATCACGAAAACACGCCTATATAATTTTGACACCCTTAAACCCCACTTTTATATAGTAAAACTGGGGTTTACAGGGGTAAACATTATTTTTCTTATTTCTACTCAGAAACATAGATTGTGGGTCACCGTTACAACCGCCTCGGCGAGGCAGTTCTAACGTGTACCCACAATCTATGTTTTGAGCAGAAATATGAAAAATATCAGAATTTTTGTAAGAAAAATTTCAGTTTTTGGTTGTGAAATTTTCAGTATATTTAAATAGGCGTGTTTTCGTAATGAATGGGTTACTATCTGGTAACTGAAACAAACATAAAAAAATAAATAAATAAACAAACAATTCCAATCTAGCCTCCAAATAACGAAGAAACAAATTGATATTTAAACAAACAATTCCAATCTACCCTCCAAATAATTTTTTTTTTTTTTTTTTTTTTTTTTTTGCAAAATATTTGGTATCCTCAAAAAACATTTATAACCCTTTAGAAGGCCACTTAAATAAATAAATGAAAATATATAATAAATAAATACTTTAACAATGAAAGAAATATAAAAATATTTTTTTTTTTTTTTTTTTCAAAATATTTGTTATTTCAAAAATTGTTTTTAATAACGTCAAAAAGATTGCCTTTGGAAACAAAGAACACACTACAGATAAGAAAATGAGAGTCTCGGTTTTATTGAGACTCTTCATAAGCAGAAACGAAGTTTGTTAACCCTTCAGAAGGCTACCTAAACAGGTAAATAAAAATTTTAAAAAATATTTTAACAATGAAAGAAATAAATTTAAAAGTAAAAACAGCATTTCAACCCTTCTCCAAATAAGTCAGTTTTCCAGACTATGTTTCATTCCTTCAAAATATTTATTACCTTTCAAATAAAAAAATATAATAAAAAAACAAATAATATTAGATAAATATTTTAAGAGTGTTGGAAACACATTAATAAAGACACCATTCATATCTGCTCTCCAAATACAGTTAAACCTGCCATAGTGGCCACCTCTATTAAGCAAGCAACCCACCCGTTTTCAGCAAACCTGCATTCTGTTCCTGAAAAAGGCAATTGCATTAAAATTCACCTGTATTAAGCAAGCACCTGGCTAAAGCAAGCACATTTTGATTATCCCATAGGTGCTTGCTTAATACAGGTTGGATTTTAAGTCAATTTTTCGAACTTTCTGTTATCCCCTCGGACCCATCATTGATGGGTCCGAGGTTATCCCTGAAAATATTTATTACCCTTCAGGAGGCGTCTTTACTACTCCTTGCTTGTAATTCATAATCACCTCTTTAACACATGCCTTTGATCTGCCTTGCTCTATAGCAATAAAATCATTAGTGAGTGGTACAAATTTTAGCCTCATTTTGCCTATGTCTTTAAGCAGAATGCTGACTTAGTTGCAACAGATTCTTATCGGAGTAAGAGCAGAATAAAGGCAATCCAGCCGCAACGTCAGAAAAAGTACCTCTGGATATATGCGCATTCGCGCAGGCTGATCAGAATTTTCACTGGGCACAATTTGGATAGCGAAGGATGCAAAGTTTCTTCATGCGGACAACGGAAACCGATAAGACTGGGCGGATTCTCAGGCTGACTTGAGTCTTCGTTGGGCGTATATGTACGAAAGTTCGTTTTCTGACGATGCGGCCCGATTTCTCGGGGATAATGTTAAGCATTTCCGGAATATGAGTCACACATACGGTCAGTGAGTAATTGAAAATGCACAATCGTTTGATATAATTATTTCTTATCTTGTGAAATGCTTATTCATAGTTCAGTTTCTGATTAAAAGTGTATCGTCAAAGGCACTGCTCGAATATGCATCGTTTGATCGTTTTATTTCTGTAATAACACTATTATAAATGTTGTGAAATTTCTGATTAAATATTTATACTATATTAGTCAGTGCTTTTGTGGCAAACATTATCAAGCCAATATTAATGTCATAAATTGAGCCGTTATTCCCGTGATTTTGCGTCGCGGAAGTAAGTTCAGTGGATTGTTTAGAGAACGTTTTCCAAGAAAGATAAACTGACGAAAATGGAAATTTCAAATTGTGTAATGTTGACAAATTTGTGTGCATTTCCACTGACTATATTTACCTAGTACATGTAAAACACGCACGTACGTACACACGCATGCTCCCATTACGGATAGAAGAAAAGGAAAAAAGAAGAAAAGGTCAAATCTCTTACCCCATTTCACATTCTTAAAGGATATGGAGAAATGATTGATTGAGTTGAGGTTTTACGACCCTGTCAATTCCCATTATAGTCATGTCGAGCAGGTCAGTTTACCGAGCTTTAACTTTTTCTGGGCAGGCTTGTGCACAATCTTTCGCCAGACACTGACATCTACCCTTCTTGAATCAACCGAAGTGAGGGAATGAAAGTAGAAAATATTTCATTTCAGTTTCCACGAAATAATATTGCCGGACCCGGCGGGGTTTGAATCCACAACGTACTGATCACCAGTCAGACGCGCATCCAACTGTGCCACCCAGGCCGGCATGGAGAAATAAAATATAGATAAAGTATTAGTCAAAAATAAGCCGAGTAATATTTGCTGATTCATATGAGTCAGTAGCTTCCCCCTGTATACACGCATGTGTCGCAATTTGAGAAAACCATTACGAAAACATGCTTATTCAAATATATTGAAAAGTTTACCACCAAAAAATGAGAATTCTCAGATAAAAAATACTGATATTTTTCTTATTTCTGCTCAAAACATAGATTGTGGGTACTCGTTAGAACCGCCTCACTGAGGCAGTTCTAACGAGTACCCACAATTTATGATTTGAGCAGAAATAAGAAAAATAATGTTTACCCCTGTAAACCCCAGTTTTACTATATAAAAGTGGGGTTTTAGGGGGTCAAAATTATATAGGTATGTTCTCGTGATGGTACCTTCTGACATGTGCGTCCAACCACAACTCAAATCAACCTGCACATACGTACAGTCTGATCAGTCTTCGCTGTCCGCGTCATCACGAAAACACGCCTATATAATTTTGACCCCCTTGAACCCCACTTTTATATAGTAAAACTGGGGTTTACAGGGGTATACATTATTTTTCTTATTTCTGCTCAAAAGCATAGATTGTGGGTACTCTTTAGAACCGCCTCGTCGAGGCGGTTCTAACGAGTACCCACAATCTATGTTTTGAGTAGAAATATGAAGAATATCAGAATTTTTATCTGAAAATTTTCATTTTTTGGGGGTAAAATTTTCAGTATGTTTGAATAGGCATGTTTTCGTAATGTGAAGAAACTTTGCATTCTTGGCTATCCATAAGATGCCCAGTGAAGATTCTTATCAGACTGCGCGAATGCGCTGGCTAATCTGAATCTTCGCTGGGCGCACATGCACAAAGGTACTTTTTTATGACGTTGAGGCTTTCCATTAATGGTATGTGGAACGAGACTATCAGTAGCCATCAGTGTCGCAATATGAAACTTTTTGGTATGATTTCAGTATATACCTTAAGTACTGGGACACCTTAACCCATTGAAGACAATACAACCACAAGAGTATTATTTGTTGGGCATGTACTGAGACCAGTTTCATCATATAATAATGGTTATCGTTTGTTTATGAAGTGTAAGATTAATATTTATTTAGGAATTAAGAGCAGCATGTACGTAACATAAAATGGGATTTAGAGCATGAAATATAATTTAAAAAATGTTCACTTACAATGAGCACATTTGAATGTCAAATAATTATAATTGTTAACCCATTGTATACTGAATAGAATCTCCCACACTATATATTGGAAGAGTCCAATTTCAATTTTACGTATGTCTGGCTATGAGATTTAGATATTCCTATTGAAAAAAGGCTAAACTAATGAAAGATAGCAGCAGTATTTCTGTTTTCTCCCTTGACAGGTAAAGTCCAAGGTTTTGTTTGTTTGTGTTGAGGTTTTACGACCCAGTCAACCCAATGGGGTCATGTCGAGCGCGGTCAGTTTACCTAACCACACGTATACTGGGCAGGCTTATGTGTCTAAGCGGTTAACCAGTATTGTGCACATTCTTTCGTCAGAAACTGACAACTGCCCTTCTTGAATCAGCGGAAGGGAGAGAATGACCGAAGAAAATATTTCGTGATCAATCTCCACGAAAGAATGTTGCCGACCTCGGCGGGGGTTGAACCCGCGACCTCCTGATCTCCAGTCGGACAGCGCATCCAACTGAGCCACCGAGGCCGGCTAAAAGTCCAAGGTAGATCAAATACTAACCAGGTCATTCTAATTGGAATCCTTTGCTTTTATCATAGGTCATCAGTGGAATTTAACAAATTCTTAACTTTACATTTCTCCATATCCACATGGAAAATTAATTAATATCATAAATTTCATTGCACCGAAAATGTTTCTTTTAAATATTTTGGAAGCTGTATTGGCATTATTATTATTAAAATTAGATTTATTAACCGGGAAAAGGTAGTGATACTTAATGGAAACACTAACGATAAAAGCAGATGAATCCAATTGATTCCCAGTAAGCATTCTTTATAAATCTATAGCGGGCCGTTATCGGCCCGTCAGGGTAGCTGACGGGCCGATAACGGCCCGCTATAGATTTATAAAGAATGCTAGCTGGGTTGGACCTGGTTATTTACAGAAAGTAATCAAGGGAGTTAACTTACTGCTTTCTCCTATTGTAAACAGTGGAGACCCTGAACTGATTCTGCGGCGTCTGATCTGGGTCTGCACAGTTTGTCAATTACGCATTTAGGGGTCTCCAGACTACAATGGGTTAAATGAGTTAATAAAAGTTGTTTATCATATTCAAGTTTGGACTAGAATTCAAAATTTAGAAAATTGGGCTAGGGTGCCAGCACCCACACCCACATACAACATCCTTGAAAGTTTATGATCTTAAAACCTATAAAGCCATATGGCTTATTTCCAATTCTTGCTATCAAGTCAAGACTTTGGCATGAGAAAAACAGAATTATATTACATAAAAATATTCACTTTAACCATCGTTAAAGAGTGCTCTAAATCGTCATGATATTATAACCAGATAGTGCAAGCTTGTATAGCCATGTCACCAGTTTTAATTTCCCTTTGATTTACATTCAAATGCGACCCATCAGTTGTTAAAATTATGCTGTGAGCAATACTGCTATTTGCAAGCTCATTTCAATAAGCTCAACATATTAGCAATATGTTCAGTTACCAAACTGTCAATGGCGCGAACATTGTCAGCCTAGAAGATTCTGAGAAAAATGGGAATTTCAGAAAAATTACTTTTTACCCCCCAATTTTTTTTTTTTTTTTTTTTTTGCTTTGTTTTGTTTTTAGAATAACTAATAATATTTTTTCTATTTTTACTCAAAACAATGATTTACCCCTAACACAATCTTGCAATTTCCACTTTTTTAGGGGTAAAAGATACACAGATATGGCCAGAAAAAGAGGTCAACCCTTTAAGAGGCAAAATTGCCTCGATGATTCCCTATAGACCGTGAATAATCTGTAGAGGGTACCCGTACAAATGTAGGGAAAAAATATGGGTTTCTTGATTGAAATTAAAGCTTTCTCTATGATTTACTCACAGTTTGAAGTCAAGACATTACTTATCATGTTCAAATATCAATTTTTCATTTTTGGATAAAAAGTAGTATTTTTACTATTTTTAAAATGAAAAATTTCATTTCAAAATTTGTTGTTGAAAACACTCCTTTTCGGGTTCCTCTTTAAGAAACAATCAACATTATTTCAATATCTTCTGTAGTTTTGAAAGTTTGCATACATGGAAAATTGCACTAAGTGACTCTTAAATAATTTTGTTGAGTATATATATATGCATATCATGTAATTTGTAATCTATTCAGGCAGATCATGTTTAATATTGTGGCGGATGTTTGAGTTCTGTTCTATTCCTTGTGTCCAGCATTCACGCACTTTGATCAATATTCACTATGTGGAAAGTAAAAACTCTACGGATCGGCTTCAGCGAGCATATACATGTAGCAAGACATTTTATACCGCTGTGCCGATATCTAGTATTATGACAAATGGCGAAGGAATTTGGTGCTGCATTTTCGTATTCATTAATCCCCTTATTCTGAAAAAAATTCCCAAAGAGGGGACTATTAGTCAGCTGTCGTCTCCACACATACGGACAAACATTACGTCAACAAGTCTGTGTAATGTGTACCCCCATTCACCCCCATAACATATAGTGAATTAGAGGTATACAAGGGTCTACACATTTAAGGGGCTATTTAGAATTTTGCATCTTTTCAATTGTTTTGTTATTTATAGTAAACGACGTACTGTAAGAATCTCTCAAAATGCTAAACTCGTTTATGCCGAGTCGACTCTTATACCACACCCCATTGGACTGGTCCATTTCCAATAGAACGGATGTCTGGTTAGTTTTTACTATAACTATGGTTTGTAAAGAAAATATTGGATTAAATGTAAAAAAGGTAAACCCTGATCAGACGCCGCAGAATGCGGCGTCTGATATGGGTATACACTTTTTGCCAATGTCTCTTTTATGGGCATAAATGGCATAAATTGATTAATAATCGAAACCGTCTGTATTCTCATATTATATGGTGAAAATGTCATGCTCACATAGTTCTACATTAAAGGTGTATCGAGACAAACATTTCATTATGAAAACACCCCTATTCAAATATACTGAAAATTTTCCCACCAAAAAATGAAAATTTTCAGATAAAAAGTCTGATATTTTTCATATTTCTGTTCAAAACATAGATTGTGGGTACTTGTTAGAACCGCCTTGACGAGGCGGTTCTAACAAGTACCCACAATCTATGTTTCTGAGCAGAAATAAGAAAAATAATGTATACCCCTGTAAACCCCAGTTTTACTATATAAAAGTGGGGTTTAAGGGGGTCAAAACTATATAGGTGTGTTTTCGTGATGTTCTCATTTCTTCGCAAAACCATATTTTGTGGTACTCATTAGAAACGTCTCTGTTCTGTGTTTTTTTTTATAATGAGTACAGCAGCACATTTTTTTATGCAGAAATGAGAAAAGTATCTATTTTTTGTTAAAAAAGTCAGTTTGTCTTTTCTTGCGTTCTGACTTAGATATATACATTTTACAAAGGTGTGTTTACGTAATAAACGCATATTCGTAGACGTTAACGTGCCATACTTTTCATTTTATTTTATTTTATTTTTATTTGACGTCAGGTCAGCAATGCTTTTTCACAGAATGTTTTTAGCTCTGTTTTTACCCTCTGGTTTTCGTTAATAATTTGCCTGTAGAAAAATGGCACACGCGCATCAATATCGGTGTTATTTTGTATACAAGTGATACATAGTACCAGATAAACCAAACGTTTGGGAGTAAAAAGTCATGTTTTGCTTGATTCCTCATCATTATGAAAACACGCCTATTCAAATATAGTCAAGATTTTACCACCAAACAATGAATTTTTTTCCAATAAAAAATCTGATATTTTTCATATTTCTGCTCAAAACATAGATTGTGGGTACTCGTTAGAACCGCCTCGACGAGGCGGTTCTAACGAGTACCCACAATCTATGTTTTTGAGCAGAAATAACAAAAATAACGTATACCCCGGTAAACCCCAGTTTTACTATATAAAAGTGGGGTTTAAGGGGGTCAAAATTATATAGGTATGTTTTCGTGATGTCACCTACTTTCTGGTAGTCTGTAGAATTACCTCGTTATTTTGATGGGTACCAACAATTATCAACAACATACGCCTTTGGGAAGAAGTAAAAGAAAACAAACAAAAATAGAGTGCCTCTCTGCTGAGCACAATGTGGCTCTCCTTGTGTTTTCTATCTCTGACTTCTGAAACTCTTATGTCAGACTTCTCAGATTTTCTTATTGAACACTTTGCAGGCTCGCTAGATAAAAATTTCAGAAGACGACGTTTTGATTTTTTTTTTTTTTTTATTATTTTTCTCAGAAAATAGGCTTTGGCATTTAATGCAAATTGTCCATTAGGAGACAATTTACATGAAGTGTCAAAGCCTGTTTTCTTGGGAAAAAATATATCAATTTGTCATCTGCTGAATTAGCCAAGGGAGTAGTAAAGGTTAACAAATGACTGAGATATTTTTAGACATTTTTTTTTTCTTTAAAAAAATCTTTTCTTTAAAATTGTGATATCCGGGCGGGCAGGCGGGCGTCGGGCGTTTGGCATCGTCCGAGATTTACCTTTTGGTTGACCTTTTTGAAAACCGTCCATAATGCCGTTAGGCTTTTTTCTTGTTATATTCTGACGGTCTCAACTAATGAGTTAGTCTCTCGTTCTTGAAGTGAAATGTTTTTTTATCGTACCTCTGAATTAATGTTGCCAACATTAATTCAGAGGTACGATAAAAGTCATTTCATTTTTGATCCAGTTCAAAAACGAGAGACTAACTAAAATTTTACAGGCTGTCAGATGCCACATTCTATGATCATTTTTATACTATATATCAATTTATTAAACCTTTCTTGGATAAAAAAAATGTCTATTTTTTAGGAATATGGAGCCTTTAAGACCAGCTTTTGCCAGTCCCAAATGTTTTTTTTTTTTCTCGGTATTCTACAATGCTCTAGTTCAGAGGGGATATCCGCATATTTTCCTTATTCCTACACACAAAAAAAAAAAAAAATGTTATGGGTACTCATTAGAAGCGCCTCCTCGCCGCGTCTCGGCGAGGCGCTTCTAATGAGTACCCACAACAAACTTTTTTGGAGAAATAAGAATAAAAAAATATCAGTACTTTTTAGTGGACAAAAGCACCCCAGCGGGCACATAACGTTAATACAACGTCGATGCAACGTCATGACGTTGCATCGACGTTGAGCCGACGTTGTATAAACGCCATTTGTCCGCTGGGACCTTAACTGCAGGTATGTTCTACATACAATATTAAGTCTCGCTAGTAAGATCATTTTTAGGCAGTACCAAAAGTAGCCTCAATAGCGGAATCTTACTGCATATACATATCAACAAATAAAATTCCATCACGCCATTCTGTTTAGAATTATATGATTGATTGTGTTGTGGTTTAACGACACGTCAACCCGTGTGGGTCATTTTGTATCGTCTCCCAGAGAAAGGGAGAAAATAGATAGAACAGAAAGTAGAAGAGATGAAAGAGAGGGACAGGGAAGAAAGAGGAACAGGAATGAAAGTGAAGAATCAGAAGAAATAAAAACATTCCCCCTCTACCCCTACCTGCTACATGGAGAGCAGGCCTTGCCCAACTGTAAGCCAATATCAGTTGGACGCCCCGGTGACGCAAGATACACGACCCCTTCGCACCACCCGACCTATCACAGCAACACTAACCATCTCATGATCTGTACATTCCATTAGTAGTTCATAGATTAGTCTGTCTCCAGACTCTATCTTTTCTATCATTTTCTCTTTTCTTTTTAAATCTAGCACAACTTATAATGATTTGATAAGTAATGCCCCTTAGTGGAAAAGATACTGCACTAAAACAGTGACATGGGATTAAAGAGACAAATCATGACAAGTTTTTCTCTTATAAAAAAAATGACAAAAAAAAAAAATCCATGCTCTACTGATAATTAAACCAGATGTTTTATGGCTACTGCCCAAAACTCTCCCCACACCAATGTTCTTTCACAACAGGGGGCATTACCAGATTTACCTGGGGGACTACTTTTCTCTGACAACACTGGTTCCCTGCTCTGTACTATAATTCTCTCATGGTACAGGTACTGTAAGTGATAAAGAATGACAAAAAATCGCAGAAACGACTGGAGCCAGTCTAATAGTTGATAAGCAGTCACCAGACAGTTAAATGGATGAGTTTAGAAGTACGCTCGTATATACTAGGATTCACACATTTGGGGTGTTCAGAATTAAGCCGTTTCAATGGGTAAACAACCAAACTTTTCTGCATTTCCCATATAATATGGTGGAAATTCCATGTTTCCATAGCTCTAAAAAGATGTCAAGACAATTATTCTCTCAGGAATATATTTCACTATTTTAGACAATAATTTTTATGGCAGACAATTTGTACAGCTATATTAGTTTTTGGTCAGCCTCTTCATATATAATTATAATAACTTTGTTCCAGTTTTCTTAGATAAGAGACATTTATGACGAAACGCTTAGCACTCTAAGTAAATATTTCAGCCGATCTCATATTTAAATATTTTACTTGTTTTTCAGACAATAGGTTTTAACATTTTTATGCAAACTGTCTCCTATGGAGACAATTTGCATGAATTGTCAAATCGCATTTTCTAGAAAAAAGAAAACTATCAACCTGCCGTCTGCTGAATAAGTCCAGAGAATGGTTGAGGTTCAGAACGTTAAAGTGCTTTTTTTTTTTTTTTTTTTTTTTGCAATGATAATGTATTGCGTCTCTTACATATTGGCAGACTATTTCGTTACTTCAGGAATTTAATGACATGAAAAAAAGAGGAAGATTTATTATCAGCACATTGAATTCTATTACCTTTTATCAGAAACAGAACTAGACCTACTATATATAGTAGACTAAGCTCTATATTTTTCTGTCATTGTGGCTAGATCGGTTTGATAAATGAATCGCTGTACAAAGGGTTAAAAGAGAGAGTGCGGCTCTCTGTCAAGATAATGAATTAACTGTTCCGTCTTTACAGCAAGGCAGATAATAAAAGATATTTAGATTATGGAATGAAAGATATTGTAACGCAAAGCAACGTTAAAGTAAACGATATAAAATTTGTGGACATGGCTTTCGCACTTATTCAATAAAAATAACTGTTGCAAACGAACGCACGCACTAACACCCACATCGACTACTGCAATCCTACTGTACAAGAGAGAGAGAGAGAGAGAGAGAGAGAGAGAGAGAGAGAGAGAGAGAGAGAGAGAGAGAGACCACTATTGTAATATGTTAACTAAAGAGTTTATTTAAATGTTGACAGGCGGAAGAAGTCATATATTGCACCTGCTTTTAGACACAATATCACGAAAACATGCCTATATAATTTTGACCCCCTTAAACCCTATTTTTATATAGTAAAACTGGGGTTTACAGGGGTATACATTATTTTTTTTTATTATTTCTGCTCAAAAGCATAGACTGTGGGTACTCGTTAGAACCGCCTCGCTGAGGCGGTTCTAACCAGTACCCACAATCTATGTTTTGAGCAGAAATATGAAAAATATCAGAATTTTTATCTGAAAGTTTTCATTTTTTGGTGGTAAAAATTTCAGTATATTTGAATATGGCGTGTTTTCGTAATGATAAGTAATATTTATGTGTAACTTTTGACAGCTATTTTTATGATCAGATTTTTGACTCAGTGCTCAAACATTCAACGTTGGATTAAGGTCATCATACTGTCACTGGTGATGACTCTAATCACACTCAAATTCATGTGACTCAGCGGACATTCTCTATCCAAAACTTAGAAAATTTCAGAATGACATACATTTGTGTATGTCCCGCCAGAAAACCTTTACGTACAAAGGGCCATTGCACGGAAAATATAGTATAATTTGACCCCGTATTAGCGGGTGGCCCAGCGTCCTCCTAAACTGTACGATACAGTAATATTTAGCGATGGTCCTACGTCAACTAAGAACATATCCAGCGGCCACATGACGTTTAAACAACGTCCATGAACGTCGACGTTGTATCGATGTTTATCACATGATCGTCAATTTTTTCAATGAAGTAACCCATGTCATAAAAATCATATAACCACACGTGTAATAACACCCGTGCAAGGCTTCCCATTGGTTAGCCTAAATACCCCCATTAATATTCATATTACTCCGCTTATTGATAGCAACCAAGATGAAGTCCGCGTTCGCCGATACAACTTTCACTTTCGAAACAGATTCTGCCTTCAATTTTGAGATGATTTTGAGATGAACGATAAATGTCAGACCGATGGAAGGGGAAGACACAACACAATTACAATGTAAATAACACGGCCACCAGAAATATTCATGGTGGTTAAAATTCGATGTTTTGCGGCAACATATTTTGAGGCACTTTCAACATCCATGTCGTCAAACAGTCAATTAAAAAACAAAATCACTTCCTCCAAAAAAGCATTGGAGGATAACATGTCCCCGACAGTCAATAAATGTGTCATATTAAAATCCAAACTACAGTTAAAATGTTTAGTTTTCTTGAAATCTGTCATTTACTTGGGTGCATCAAACACCGTATAAACTGTATTGATCAAGGTCAATGACCTTAACATACGACAGCTGACTTCGGGGGATTTCCCTACTGATTCTCAGCGACGTATTTACTCGCTGAATGACGTTGAAGTGAATATTTATTTTTTAATTCATTTATTCAAATAAAATATTTATTAGCTCAAATAAAAATCATCATTGAGTCCTACAGTTTAATGAAGTAATAAACGGCATATTTACCTTGTTTCTACTTATTTTCGGTAGTTATCAAATAATATACGAACTATATTTTTTTTTGTGTGTAGTACTATTGAATCTTTGGTTCTGTTTAGCTATGGAAAGCCGTTATCTTAATATAAGTTTGTGCATTTTTTGTCATCGCAAGGGTCATGTGATAAACAGAATCTTACATTCGTGGTGAATATGAATTTTATGGAACTCGGGTAATTTAGGTATTTTGCTCACCTAAAGGCTCGCAAAATACAGAAATTACCCAAACTCGTTTCATAAATTTCATATTAAATGACCAAGAATGTAAGATCCTCTATTTATGCGACATTGTTAAAACGCCATGTCGTTGTAATAAAATGAATGAGACGTTGTATAAAGTCATGTGCCAGCTAGGTGTAGACTGGGATTCGGTGGTTTGCACCAAAGAGCCATGCCTCAGAAAGTATTGAGGTACAAAGGATTTCTCATGCACACGCCATTATGTAATAATGTAAAACCACATCAAACTTATAGATGCTCTTTCAGCTGATTTAGGAGATATGACGTGAATATCTGTTTTGTGTAGAAATCATTAGGCTGGCAATATTGCACCACACCACCTAATTATTAAATGCGAAATGTCTCCATTCTAAACCGCATAATTCAAACGTATTTGCTGATGCACCCTCAATATGACCCAGACGCGAATTTTGTACCAAGGACCATAGCTTTCGTAGTTTGGCGTTACACGATTCATGTTTTTAAAGATGGTACAATGTACATGAATTTGGGATTCCCGTTTGCTTTCCAGTCCTTTCAGAGTAGACCCATTCTCACAAAGGAGACAAAACAACATTTTAGATTTACCCTTAAAAGTGTATTGACAATGACCATACTTTCCGGCGTAGCAGACATAAACGGCATTTTATTTTCTTATTTCAGAGTCAGGTTACTAATGTGATGACCGTTATTGTTTTAACGCTGTTATTATATCCGCTTATATTACACGTATTTTTCGTCAGAAAAATCTTGTGGCAGGAAGTCATTTTAACCCTTAGCACTCTGGGTAAAATTTCCAGCAGACCACATGAAATATGTTTCTTATTTTTCCAGAAAACAAGTTTTGACATTCAATGCAAATTATCTTCAATGGAGTCAAAATTTGCACGAAATATCAAATCCTATTTTCTGGAAAAAATATGAAAAAAAAAAGAAAAAAAAAAAAAAAAAAAAAATCAGTTTGTCGTCTGCTGAAATAGCCCAGAAAATGGTTAAGGTTAATCGCATCTCGTTAAAAATTGGTTTTCGCGGTTTTGCGAGCAGGAAAGACCCAGATCAAAGTCCGTGTGATCAGAAATGTACCTGTTGGCTTAGAGGAAATTATTTCCTGTTCAGTTGGTTGACAAGCCACCAAGGCTCCGATAACACTGCGCTTATTTCAGGCAGGTCCAGGAGGCATGGTTTGCAATAAGGCCTTTTTACGTCAATTGGCACCCACCATGCAGTTATAGAAACCACAGTTCTTTTAAAACGCACGTGATTTCATTTAAAACCAACGGAAGGAAGAAAGCTGTTTGGATTATACATTTCTTGCGTTCACAGTTAAGTAATCAAGGAAAACGTGACAAACTGCACAAAAGAAATCACAGGATTGGGATCTGATAAACACAAGCTTGTAAGGTAAGGCTGTCCAATCGAGTAGTCTGTCGTATTTTCTCATAGTCGATGATATTTTCTCGTTGTCTTTTGTATTTTCCCGGAATATTTTGAGGCAGACCAGAGCAAATAATGATGCGGCGTATGAGCAGGGTCTATACCCAGCAAACACATAGCTGGAAACGTCACGACATCGCAGCGACGTTGTAACGATGTTGTTGCTGTGTTTTTGCTGGGTACTGTTTGTAATTTAACCACTGCCTTTTTAGATATGTTGGAATCGTTTCAGCGAAACTACACTTTAACGCTTAGCACTCTGGGTAAAATTTTCAGCAGACGACATTTTGAAACATTTTTCTTAGAAAACAGGATATGACATTTCATGCAAAATGTCTCCTTAGGAGGAGACAATTTGCATGAAATGTCGAATCCTGTTTTCTGGGAAAAATAAGAAAAATATCATCAATTTGTCGTCTGTCCGAGACAATGCCCAGAGAGTGGTAAATTTTAAAGTGAGACACCTCTGTCAAAAATGTTTTGTCTCCCTTCTGAAAAAAGTACAGACCTTTACTTTTATAGAAGATTCCTTTTCAAAAGGGCATCAATGCAAGAGCAGGAAGTCATAAAAGTTGTCTCCCGTTTCACAAACGACAGAAAATCTACCAAATCCACCCAGTCCCTTTCAGTGCAGACATTTTGATATTACAGAAATAGATGCAAACACAGGAATAAGATATTGCTGGGCAAACTCACACTGAAGGATGTTTAGTTAGAAAAACATACCTGATCTTAGTCTGTTTGTGTTGAGGTTTTACGGCTCCATCAACCCAATGGGGTCATGTCGAGCGCGGTCAGTTTACCTAACCACACGTTTTATGGGCAGGCTTAGTCCTCTATGCGGTTAACCAGTATTGTGCACATTCTTTCGCCAGAAACTGACAACTGCCCTTCTTGAATCAGCGGAAGGGAGAGAATGACCGTAGAAAATATTTCATGATCAATCTCCACGAAAGAATGTTGCCGACCTCGGCGGGGGTTGAGCCCGCGACCTCCTGGTCTCCAGTCGGACGGCGCATCCAACTGAGCCACCGAGGCCGGCATACCCGATCTTAGACTTATTTCAATCCAAATATAACAATCTAGTTCAATATTCTACCCAGTCACAGACAGAATTATTAACGCTTAGCATATTGGGAAAAAAAATCAGCAGACCACATTTTGAAATATTTTTCTTATTTTTCTCGGAAAATAGGATTTCACATTTCACGCAACCTGTCTCTTTAAGAAATAATTTGCACAGAATGTCAAATCTGTTTTCTGAAAAAAATATGAAAAAAAAAAATGTCAACCCTATTTTCTTGGAAAATATAAAAAAAAAAGGTCAATCCTGTTTCCTGGAAAAAAAATAAGAAAAAATATCGACAAATTCTCGTATGATGAAAAATTCGACAGATCACATTTTGAAATATTTGACTTATTTTTCCTAGTAAATTAGATTGACATTTCATGCAAATTGTCTCCTTAAGACAGAATTTCCATGAAATGTCAATCCTGTTTTCTGGAAAAAAATAAGGAAAACAATATAATTCATTTGTCGTCTGCTGAATTTGCTCAAGAGAGTGGTAAAGGTTTACCATGTGGATCGTTAACGACATCCGGAATGGCTCAGTTGCGAAAAGTGCTTCTTCTGAAATGATAACAGAAGAGATACCTTTCTTTTCCTAAGTACAGTGACACCTTAACTTATAGTCATAAACTTTGAACAAGTCCATTTAGCTATCTACTGATGTGTGTAAAAACTGCCGGATGAATGGCAGACAGTGTAGACGCTGCTCAGACGCCACGTTCTGCTCTGGGTCTACATTGCTTGCTCAGGCCTGTTTGTCCCAATACTTAAGGTAGTTACGATATATACAAACAGGACGCATTATAAGCTTGAGCTTGCAACCGGAAGCACAGAATAACAGGCGGCGTAAGTATTTGAGCATTACCGGCGTACAAGAATATCCGGATCACAGGAGCTTGACGTTGGATAATTTCTACTTATAGGGCCTGTCCCTACGATTATGAAATAATCGAAGGACGGACACTCTTCGCTAAACTCGATTTATTTTTGAAGAAATTTTCAATAAGAATACGGCGTTTCGGTTTAATGCTTCGATGTCGAATTCAATAAATTTACTATTTATTTTCCGCCGCCGATGACAGATGAAAAGAATTGTTTATTGCATTGTACATGTAAACTGGTATTTTGTTTAGATTTGCTCCTTATACAGTTGCTGGATACGTCCGCCATTTTTTTTTTTTTTTTTTTTTTTTGTACTAACGGGCTGAATTTTTCTAGCCATTTGATTGGTCTGCATGAACGCTACTGTTCTATTGGACAAAACCCTAGAATGTAAACATCCGACAGCTGGTTTTTTACATGTTTCATCGAAATTTACATGTTTTCAAATTTTGAGTATCCTATTCTAGCGATAACAACAAAGGCCGAAAATGACAAATGTGCGCGCTCAGCTGTCAAATCTTTGTGTGTGTGTTTATATTATTATTTCTTTTTATTTTTAACCAATCAGTGACGACCATATTTTTGACTAATGAGATTGCGCGATGAGTATCAGGCCGTGGGAAAACAAAATGGAGGCGTATCCAGCAACTGTATAAACAACTTTTCGACGCATCAACGGATTTCCCTCCGTATTAGCAAAAAAATTTAAACAGCGAGTTGCGGCGGAAGATTTATGGTAGGAATACAGGAATACATACCGAAAGAGCATAAGAAAACCATTGAACACTAAAAGGTTTTCATGGTATTCACCTGAAAACAATATCGACAGCCTTGAAGTGTCCGTCCTTCGATTATTTCATAATCGTAGGGACAGGCCCTATAAGTAGAAATTATCCAACGTCAAGCTCCTGTGATCCGGATGAGTGCACGCGCACGGACAGCAATGTGTTAGAGCTCGCTAATCGAATCGATCTCAAATAAGAGAACATTGATGCAAGCCGTTGTCTTGGAAAACCTGAAGGGTCACCACGAATGAAACCGCGAGATATGATACAAACCGAACAGGCAAACAACGTTTAAACAACTTTGATTCAACGTTGAATCGACGTTTCTCATAATGACGTTGAATCAACGTTAAATCGACGTTGTTTCAATGTTGTGTGCCCGCTGGGAAAGTTTGCTACGCGTACCGGTTTACAAAGCAAGATACACCTACAGACACGGTTTCATCAAACAAAAGTATATGTAAGGATATTTTTCTTATTTCTCCACGCAAATCTATTGTGAATACACATTATCAGCGCCTTTCGGCGAGGCGCTTTTTATCTATTCTCACTAAATATGTTGATGTGGAGAATTAAGATAATTAATTTTCTGTCTTCTTTTT
The DNA here is from genome assembly GCA_964016985.1 of Anodontia alba. Classification (NCBI taxonomy): domain Eukaryota; kingdom Metazoa; phylum Mollusca; class Bivalvia; order Lucinida; family Lucinidae; genus Anodontia; species Anodontia alba. The sequence continues at coordinate 61,619,819 of OZ024827.1, read as the reverse complement.
CTAGCCAGAAACATTATGAAAACACGCCTTTTCAAATATATAGAAAATTTCACCTCCAAAAACTGAAAATTTTCAGATAAAAACTCTGATATTTTTCATATTTCTGCTCAAAACATAGATTTGGTACCCGTTAGAACCGCCTCGCCGAGGCGGTTGTAACGAGTACCCACAATCTATGATTTTTGGGCAGAAATAAAAATAATGTATATCCGTGTAAAGTTCCCCAGTTTAAATATATGAAAGTGGGGATTAAGGGGGTCAAAATTATATTGGCATGTTTTCGTGATGAGGACAATGAGCTTTATCACTGAAGAGTCGCTATGCTGCGAAGATAATCCTTATTTATACGAAGCCGGCCGACGTTTAAAATCCAAGCAGCTTGCTCTTCTAACGGCAAATACTAGTCTGTTTTGGTGGTTATGGAGAAAAAGACAGGCAAGAAGAGGTGTGCTTAAACATCTGCACTTAAGACATGTGAGTACCTGCGGTGGTCGATTGAACAAATTAAATATTAAGTGGTAAATAAAAGGAGACAAAAAAAAAAAAAAAAAAAAAAAAAAAAAAAAAAACGTAAAGGGAAAGAAACACCAAAAAAATTCCAACAGCTAAGTGGTTATTCCATATGTCAAAGGCTTATTGGAAAGCGTAGCCAGGGTGAGGAAACAAAACCTGGCATATCAATGTCTGTGCCACAGTACACGCTTAGGAAAGCCTTAGTCAGCCCCAAAGACAACATGGAAATGGAAAATGCATGTGGTGTCGTGTACGAGATTCCATGCCACAATTATGAATTAAAAAAATATAAATGAAACGGGAAGAAAATTCAGCATGAGATTAAGAGAAAAATGTCAAAAAATATACCACAAGCACACACCCGGTCAGTTTGAAAGTCATCTGAACCATGTTGTAACAAAGGTGCAGTAAAAGATTATATCGTTAAGGCCAACCATGTCATCGATAGGGAGGGGATAAAATTAGTTGACAGGGAGAATAATCAGAGACTTAGACAAGTCAAAGAAGTTATTTGGGTCAGTCAGTCCCCATACGGCATGAACCAGGGCCATGGAGCATACATCCTGAGCAACATCTACAGGCCTACAGGCCTATGTTCATCACTAGCAAGCAGTCTAGTGGTAAACAGTCCATGTCCCGTGAAATCACGAGGTCAAGGTCACAGTCCCATGGTGGTTGTCGATGAGAAACAAAACTGTCAGAGCAAGTGAAAGAATTCTTTGGATTGAAATCTGATACACTGTACTGATCCTCACATACTAACGTTCTGAAGTGAATGTGCACTTGTCTCGGGTTAAAAGTACATCCTTATAAGCATTCTTTATAAATCTATAGCGGGTCGTTATCGGCTCGTCAGGGTAGCTGACGGGCCGATAACGGCCCGCTATAGATTTATAAAGAATGCTAGCTGGGGCAATATGATTGTTTCAATAATGTGGCCGTCTACTTAAATTCGTTTTTGCGTAACCAATTGAGAAATGTTGGAATTCACTCAAACGGCGTTACGGAATGTCAGGGGGAGGTCGCATATAATATCCGCCCTGAACTGTCTGATCCAAACTGAGTCCGCTGTTTTCCATCTTAGACTCGTGTTGTCCTTTGTATTTGTAACTGATCAGTAACCACTCTAGAGGTAAGCGGTCCAAGTCCATTGACATCACGAGATCAAAGTCACAGTCTGATGATAGTTGTCTAAAGAGAACCGAAACTATCACAGTAAGTGAGAAAGTCTTCTATGGATATGATCAACACCATTCTTTGCATTAAAATCTGATACTGATCCTCACATACTAACGCTCTGCAGTGATTATGAGCTTGTCTCGGGTTTAAAGTACCTAATATGATCAGGATAGTTTCAATAAAATTGCCGTCCACTATAATTCGTTTTCACCTTAACCAATTGAGAAATGTTGGAATTCACTTAAACGCTGCCAGGGGATGTCAGGGGGAGGTCGAATATAATATCCGCCCTGAACTGTCTCATCCAAACTGAGTCCGCTATTTTCTGTTTCAAATTTGTGTTTTCTTTTGTATTTGTAACTGACCCTAGGTCCATTTTTACCAAAGATATAATATACGTGGCAAAAAAAGTTAGGGATATTTGTATGTATGGTAAAATAAAAGGAAACTAAGATATATCTGAAATCTGAAATTGATATATTTGATTACACCATTTCATTTACAGACAAAAGTCCGTCCTTTGGAGTCTGTAGCACTAGAAGTGAAGGAGAAAATTTGTATGGAAGATCATTAGGGTCACCAATAAAACCTCACAAATCTGTCAATATCGCGTATGTCCACCTGTTGCATCTATGCAGGCCACACAACGACGATGCATACTCCTGATGAGTCTGGCAATCTGTAGCTGGGGTATCCTCCTCCACTCCTCCTGCAAGGCTGCGCCCAAAGCTTGGAGCGTTCTTGGTCGTGGAACTCTCTGTCGTACACGCTGGCCGAGAATGTCCCAAACATGCTCGATTGGCGACAAGTCAGGGGATCGAGCAGGCCAATCGAGATGATCCACATTGTTCTGCTGCAGGAACTGCTGTACTATCCTCGCCCTTTTACCAACATTACAAAAACACGCCTATTGAAATATATTGAAAATTTCGCTACCGAAAACTGAAAAGTTTTCAGATAAAAATTCTGGTATTTTTCATATTTCTGCTCAAAACATAGATTGTGGGTACTCGTTAGAACCGCCTCGGCGAGGCGATTCTAACGAGTACCCACAATCTATGTTTTCGTATGTTTTCGTGATGTAATAGATAGACATATTTTACACATTTTCTTTCGAATGTATTTTGGCCTTATTCTCCTTCTTCACTTGCCTCATTTGTAAAGTTGATGCTAAATGACTAACTGTATGATACATGTAATTAGAGCAGCAATCGAAAATGTATCGAGGCACGGCATTTCCTACAAGATTGCATATGTGCACAGCGACGTCGCACGTCAGCCTGTGCATCAGCGAATTCTGTTTCGTTTTCACAGAGCACTTCTATGGGTAGCCAAATGTACCAACATGTCGACAGGCGGACAGCGAAGCAGATGCGCAGGCTAATCTGCATCACGAATACACGCCTATATAATTTTGACCCCTTTAAACCCCTCTTTTATACAGTAAAACTGGGATTTACAGGGGTATACATTTTTTTCGTATTTCGTATAAAAAAAGTAGTTCCGGTTAAAGAGATTTATTTCCCCGGCTAAGAGGAAATATTTCTTCTTAGAAAACAAGGAAAATACCAGTTTTATGTCTGGTAGAAATCATGGTATTTCTTGGTTATGCATGTAATATATATATATTTATATTGTGGTATGTCTAAATGACGAAAACAAATTACTATGCGAAGAAAGACGGCGGTGACATAAGATTCACCTTCTTACGCAGCATTACATAGTGGGATGTAATGGACAAGGAAACTGTCAAGTTTCGGGTGTAAAGTGAGCTTCGTTTAAATTCCAAGTCAGACATTAAATCTGGGTCAAGTTCAAAAACAGAACACTTCATGTTGAGAAGAGCACAGTACATAGTCACTCTCACATGCACTTAACTTTTCTCAAACGGCTGCATCTCTATGTCCCACATTTCTTATTCCACATGATTACCTTAAGAACCTACCAAATTGAATAATAATAATAATAATAATAATAATAATAATAATAATAATAATAATAATAATAAATAAATAAATAAATAAATGACTAAAATAAAAATATATAAAAATATATAAATAAATAAAACCATGAAAATCTATTATTCTTCGTCGTTTATATTCGTTTTTGAATATACTTCTTCTTGTATTATCTGCAGTTATCTGCAGTTACTATGGAAAAAAAAATAAAAATAAGAACGATTTTTAAAGCAATGAATAAATAAGTTTGCAAATTTACTTGTTCTGAGACCCATACAAAAATAAATAACAAGTGAAACGACTTTCTTACGATGTCGAAAGCAGAGCCGGCAAATCTTATCCTTACCCAGCGGACACATAACGTTGAAACAACGTCGATTCAATGTTGAATTAACGTTGAATCGACATTGATTCAACATTGTGTGCCTGCTGGGTAGAAAGAGCCGCCATGAGAGCCATGTACCCTATGGCATGTATACACAGCAAGGACTGTATCGACGCGTCTACAGTCTGATTTTGGAGAATCGAGTTCCTCTAGCTGGTGCTGTGTGGGAAGGGGTGGGGGTAGCGTATGTAGCCCTACAAACTACACTGCTGCATATGGAATGTCTCGATGAAACCGAGCCTCCGAATTTCTTTACGTATTCAGTTTTTCCAAGGGCAATCTTTATAGATTTGATTTAGATGGGCGTTGTGGATAGCCGAGTATGAAATGGTTCTTCAAGCGGATACCGAAGACTGATGAGACATTTGTATTGATGTACGGGCTGATCAATTACCAAATACAAGTTAAGGTACATTTTCTGACGTTACGGTGAATTCATCCCACATTACGTAAACACGCCTATTCAAATATATTGAAAATTTCACCACCAAAAACTGAAAGTTTTCAGATAAAAATTCTGATATTTTTCATATTTCTGCTCAAAACATAGATTGTGGGTACTCGTAAGAACTGCCTCGCCGAGGCGGTTCTAATGAATGCCCATAATCTACGTTTTTGAGTAGAAATATGAAAACTGTTGTATATCCCTTTAAATCCCAGTTCTACTATATAAAAGTGGGGTTTAAGGGGGTCAAAATTATACAGGTATGTTTTCGTGATGGTAGTATCTCTTTCACGCTTAGCATGATGGGTAGCAGATGATACATGGGAACATTTTTCGCTTTTTTACCTTCGAAAACAGGTTTTGACATTTCATGCAAACTGTACCCAGTGACAATTCGTATGAATTCCTGTTTCTGGGAAAAAATAAGAAAGATATCTTTAATTGGTCGTCTGCTGAATTTGCCCAGAGAGTAGTAAAGGTTAAACAAAAGCAACCTCAGTTTATCGACCGCTAATTTAAGAAATAACCTTATCGAATCTAACTGAAATCTTTGCTGGAATTTTCCTTACCAAATTGACGGTTGATGTGACGGGGTCACCATAGCCAATTATTTAAGTCTGAATGTGGGGTTCAAAGATTCTTCGCGTATAATTTACTGTTGCTGATTTGTAAAATTTGTGCAGCATTGGAACACGCCAGAACATTAGCTAGCCAATTATCCGTCAGGGAATAGTGGTTTGTTGAATCTGTTTCCGTGAATGCTCTTATTTTCCAGCAGCAAATTGGACGTTAGAACTACATGAATACTGTCTGCAATAGTGTTGTACAAATGGATAATGTCACGAGGACAGGGCATTTTTAGCACATGCAAACAACTACAATGGCTCTTTTGAAAGCAGCGAACACATACAAGAATGTCAAAATAAAATATCAGATTCGTTGTTTTAATCCTTTCAGCCCTGTAGATCAAAACAGATATTTCCGGAAACTGTGTAAATCTAGATAAGCCATCTCATCTGGATCTAAACTGTTTCCCTTCTAGCTTTGATTTTTGACTGTCATACCTATTTGCATCAATGCATGTGTCCCATTTCAAAAGTTGAAGAGTCCATAGGGGTGAAAGTGTCAAATATGATCATGAAAAGTGATGAAATTTGCAGCATTGTTCATGCCTTCTTACACAAGCTGGAGCCATATTCTACTTTCAAATGATTTCAAATCGGCTCGTTGATCCCATAGAACCAGAAACTCTGAGGCCGAAAAGTATAAACAATACTATGGTGAACTCTAGAGCAGCCTGTAAATTTGCCTTTTCGAAGAAGTCACTGTCGACTTACAAAATTGTGTTATTGTAGATTGTATCGCCAGAACACAAAGACTGATCAGTCTGTGCGAAATCATAGGCTGGTCAAACCCTTCTCCTTGACCATATTTTCTCCTGTTGCTGAAATGGTCCACCTAAATTTAGGATCAATAAAACATACATGCATTTACCAGGGATATTTCTACGATGGGCCCGGCCTGTTTTGTGAGAGAACTATCAGTTATAGAAAGAACCTGATTTTAGTTTTAGCGAGGCCCCTATCATAAGCAATCAAAGTCTGGTATTTACTTTGCTCAACATGGATATTAAGGATTCTTGGGTCCATCAATTAAGGATTCTTCGGCCCATCCATTTTCCCAAGTGCCCTCAAATTTTCCAGTGGCCCATCAAAATTGTGAAAAAATGCACAGAAATGAATAGGACATGGGCCATTGTCCCATTTTATGGCCCATACTAATTATCCGCGTATACAAAATACTAGGTTGTAGCAATTGTAGACCGAGGCATGACATTAACCACCTATGTGAGCTAGGCATGACATCAACCCACCTGTGTGTATTATACTATGATAACGTTTTTTTTTCTCCTTACTCTCTTTTCGTCCTTCCTAATGAGTATTTGTTTTAGTGGGGAATAGCTCAGTTAAAGTAGACTGATATGGATGGCACCAATAATGGATAACTAGCATCTCTAAATCAACAACAGGTGTAATCCCAGTATTACTTTCTACATTATTATTATTATTTCTTCTTGTTACTACAGTAGTTTTCCATATCTACAGCAAAACAATATTTACAGTTCATGTTTGTAGGAGTAGAAAATATTCATAGCACTAGCCAGTGCCTATTTCTGAAGCTTATATAGTCACAATATTTTAGTGTCCATACCCAGCCTAAATTGTTGTATTATATTTTGTAACCAAAACTAAACAAACACACACACACACACAAAAAAAAAAAAAAAAAAAAAAAAAAACAACAACAAAAAAAAAAAAACAACAATAAAAAAAAAAGAAAAAAAAAAAAAAGAAAAAGAAAAAAAAACAAAACTAAATGTTGGACTTCTCAGTCCGAGTAAAATATTCAATTGTTTGACATGGACGTCTAGCAATCAAACTTAGGCACAAACTATATTTTGAGTGCTATATCTCAAAACTCGGCAGACTATAACATTCAAATATTTGACTATACTGTCCTCATAAAAGATTGAGATACTAGAAAATAATTTCTCATATACCAGTGAATGAATTATTTAGTTTCTATCTTTTTATAAGGTAGGGACCTAATAATGCAAACATTTGCCATACTGGCTTATTGTATAATATGAAGGCTTTATCTAAAATAGGCAAAACAATAATGTGTTTATTTGCTTAGTGTAAATCAAATTAACGTATATAGTTAATCAAGCCTTCTGTTTGGGAATGAGACATTTTCTCTTAAGTGATAAAAAAAAAAAAAAAAAAAAAAAAAAAAAAGACAACAACAAAAAACTTGAAATATTTTATTAACACTAAAATGGAATACATATTTCACCGAACTAAAATGACATGCGAATCTTCCCTGTTACAATATCATTCGAAACCATGACTTTTCACTCGATTAAATTGGAATGGTGATTATTAGATGAGCCGCATCAGAGTCTTCGCTGTCCACATGATGAAACTTTGCATCCTCGGCTATCCCAAATGCGCCCAGTGAAAATTCTGATCAGACTGTCTGAATGCACAGGCTGATCTGCATCTTCGCAGGGCGCATCTGTCCAAGCGTACCTTTCCTGATGTTTCGGCTCAAATGTTGTAACTACCCAGCAGGCACAGGACGTTTATACAACGTCGGTTCAACGTCGATGCAACGTCATGACGTTGCATCGACGTTGAGGCGACGTTGTATTAACGTCATGTGCCTGCTGGGTATGTCCGCTAAATATATAAGGACAAGGCAAATGCTTATAAAGATAATACGCAAATTTAACGTACATTACGTTTAGAAAAAGCCTAACCGCACAAAAGTCCTCAAGCAGTGCATATCTCTGCTTCACTATATCTTATGTGCGTATTTATTGGATGGCCTTATTAATGTAATTGTTAATGATACATTGTAACAGCCGGAAAAAACTTAAGTTTAAACCAAATCGCAACTTACGATTAAACACTTGTATAATCACTTTCATGATAATGATATCCTAACACCATTACAATCTGGCTTTATTCCTGGCGACTCCACTGTAAACCAATTTCTTTACGATACATTTTACTTCTTTTATTCGTCCTTTGCTAGAGTATGGCAGTGGAGTTTGGGATAATTATACTCTACAAGAAAAGCAAAATTTAGAAAAGATACAGTTGGAGGCGGCAAGGATTTAACAGGCGCAACTAAGTTAGTTTCATTTCAGGCCTTGTACAATGAAACAGGGTGGGAAATCTTAGAAGTTCGCAGAAAGAAACAGAAAATAACACTTTTCTATAAAATGTGCAATGGTCTTTCACAAGCTTATCTTTCTTCTCTTGTACCACCAACAGTGAACTCTATCACGTTATTATCTAAGAAACGAGAATGATCTTCAGACAGTTAATGCAAGGACAACTCTATACTATCAATCCGTCCTTCCTTCTGTGGTCCGTGATTGGAATTCTCTGCCAGATGACCATAGAAACGCAACTACGGTTGACTCTTTTAAATGCCACTTAAACCATAATAAAAAAGTTGTACCGAGACATTTTTATATAGGACATAGAAAGCTACAGGTTTTGCATACTCGCTTGAGAACGAAATGTAGTGCTCTTAATTATGACCTTTTTATAAAAAATATTGTAGCCTCACCGTTATGTCGATGCGGAGAGGTAGAAAACGCAGAGCACTTTTTGGTTTAAACATATTTTATTGCATAATACAAGTACAACAAAGTAACAAATTTGACATACAAACGATATAGGATTAGAACGAAAGCATATAAATACTTAATATAGAGTTCTTCTCCTCTACAGTGTATATTTCTTTGTTGACTTGAAGGCAAATTGTTTCACAGATCAAGGCAAAATGTTGTGGTTTATTTCATGTAAGAAGGTAAAATAAATTAGTTGACAAAACACACCAAAAAATATAGAATAAAAAAATAAAGAAATAAGAATAAAGAAAAAGTAAAAAAAAAAAAAAAAATAAAAATAAATAGATAAATAATAAATAAATAATTCAATAAGTGTCTGTATTAAGAAAACAGTAGTAAGAATCAAACAGTGTATAACAAGGTATATGAAAATGACATTCTTGGAGAGGAACAACTGAGCTTGCATCCACAGGCAGACAATGCAGATATTGTTCAGGAAAGTTGTACCTGCAACATGCATTTACCGCAGATTTAAAACCATTTAGTGTCCAATATAAATTTATGAACTTTCTCAAAAATGGCTTTGTTTATATCAACAGAGAGGTTTGAGCTGCCGTATAGCAGCAGATTTAAAGTAAGTGTCTGAATTGTAGAAATAGCATTCATCAAAGCTGTGCGTTGAGTTTGGTAATGTGAGCAATGGAAAAAATAATGCTGCGAATCCTCGATACTACCACAACTACACAGTGGAGTTTCAGAGACATTTTTCAGGAACAGATCTACTTTTTGAAGTTCACTTTTAACAGAAACCAAGAAGCGGAACTAATTCGTACTGTTTCTCAGTTTTGTAGGGTAACTATCAATGGGTTGTTGCGTGGAAACAATGATTTACCATGTCAAAGAACTGTCCATATATTCGCGGCTGTGCAAGTATACATCAAAAACAGTAAAAGATTTTAAGACAGGTCTACTGGCACTGTAGCCTAACTTATAAACTTATAATTTATTATGATTTGATTTATAATTATGATTTTGTATTGGCTTCGAAAAGAGTACTTATCTTTTTTGTTAGTCTTGGAAAGATATACATGTATACATAATATAGAATCTCTAGAAACTAAACATAATATCCCTCAGCTGCCCGGGCCTTGTACGCTTTACCCATACTCTTAACCCCTATAGATTTTGTATCATTAATCTCCACACTCCCCGTTTGTATGGATCATGTCTATGAAATATTTCTTTTTTTCTTTTACATTAATAACTTGTTTTTTTCCCTTTTTGTCCCGCTTTACTAGACTGCATTTTATTGATAGCATTATATGGTAATCTATTGTAACTATTCATGATTTCCGTCTCTTATATAACTGTCTGCTTACTCTATAAATATGCTTTGGTCATAGATGTTCACAATAGATATTGTATGTATTAGGAGATGAACTAAATAAACAGTATGCTTTCGTTCAAATCCTAATGGGTATTGTATGTATGTATGACTTACAATACAGTAGAATTAGCCATGAATACTCGTCTTTGTTGTTTATAGTGATTAATTTGATTTTTATATATTTGCTTTGATGCATTGACTGAGTTGGGAGCCTTTATGCGAACTGAATTTATATGTGTTTAAGAGTATCATCGGGACCCAGGGTGAAATTAGCTAGCTGTAAAAGTGCTTTAAACCCCACGGTGGTTTACTCTTCTGACCGTTCTAAGGTTGTGGTCCCGGTGTTAGTCTTACTCTTTGTTGCTTTGTGGTTTATTCTACGAGGCGATTTGTTGTATGTCTTTCCGTGTGTCATTTTGTTCTTGTGTTTTCAGTCCTTTTAGTATTGCGATTACCTCGCTTGGGGAAGAGAGAGCTAATCTTGGTGCTTTTCGTACGTTTGTTCGATTTGTGCTTGTTTGGATTTGTCGGTTTCCTCTTCCTCTTGGGGTCTGGGAGGGGCTGCGGTTTGTGGTTGTAGCACTCCCCGCAAAGCAACAAGGGGTAAGACCAACACCGGGACCACTGCCTTAGAACGGTCAGTAGAGTAAACCACCAGGTGGGTTAAAACACATTTACAGCTAGCTAACTTCACCTTGTGTCCCGATGCTACTCTTAATACAGAAACACATAAAAATTCGGTTCGCATAAAGGCTCCCAACTCCGTCAATGCATCAAAGCGAAAACACAAAAATCAAATTAATCACTATAATAAACAAAGACGAGTACTCATAGCAAATTCTACTGTATGCCAGAGTAATTGAAAACCAATAGTAGAACCACGGCGGGCCAAGCCTAAGACATATCGTCAAGCCCACTGGTTAAAGTTTTACGAAGAGGCCGTCACTGGGTCTGAGGCCCGAACCCGACTTCATCTAATTCGAACTATTGTGCGCGAAATTAGAGAGGAACTGTCAAATCCTGTGTTAATTTGTAGATCGGTTTGCCTATTTTGATATTTCTTAAGGTTTTCTACACGCCGGTTTGTTTCTTAGCCAAGTGTAACTCATTATACTTGTGTCCAAATGATTATTGCGAGTGGTTAGAGCATTTGAATGGAATGCTGAATATTGCGGTAAAGAGCCCTGATCAGGCCCTGAGATTATAATACTTTTTTCATGCTCACCTCAGCTGAGCATGAAATTTGTCCTGCTAATAAATCTCAAATAAATAACTAACAATTAAACATTCTTTTTTAGCTAAAAATAGCTGAGCCGGAAAACTTCTCTGCTAATAAATATGAAAATGCCAACAATATTTAGCATTTTCATATTTATTAGTAGAGAAAATTTCATGTTCAGCTGAGTTTGGCACGAAAACGTTTTATAACCTTTAGGACTGCATTGACTACCTACTACAAAACTCTCTCTATTCACCTAGCAGTGAATGTGTACACTTGGGGAAGGTTAAATGCAGCAAAGGAGAGAATGGACCCCGTCTTTCTCATGTTGTAGCCAAAAACACAGTGGACTATCTCCCATCGCTTCAACGGCCGCAGTGGTTTAGAACACCTTAAAATTCACCAATATTTATTCTGTGCTCTCCAGTTATCAGTCATCGTTACCTAAATTGTTTACCTAGTTTGTAATTTTCACAGGGACAATCAAGGGATGCCAGTTGAAATTAAAATTAGACTGACAAACGTAAGATCCAGATGATGAGGTTCGTTACAAACCATCCCATCTGGACCGACAGTGTTTGCAAAGGTATGTGTTATGCTCTGTAGGACTGAAAGGGTAATTATTATTTTTATTTATTGTTTAAAGACACAATTTTTTTCCTTATTTGACTAGACTACCCAGTCATGATAAGCCCTAATATACGGTTCTGATAACATAGCGCACATCAAAGGCTTATCTTATCAAAGTGATTATGATGTTGTTATAAGGATGTTAAGTCTCCCGAGATGGGGCCGTATTAGGGGTAATTAGATTTAATTGAGAAGTGTTCAGTATGTTACTTTAAAATCAAATAAATTCATTTGCCTGCAAAGTTTGCATTTAATTTGTTGATTTGTATTGTGCCTCTTTATTTATTTATTTATTTTTTTTTTATACATGTAGTTTTCCAAAATATAAAAAGAGTTGTTTTTTCTTGAATAGTGCAAAAAATAGATAAAAGATGGAAAGAGAAATATAAAATTAAAATGTTTTGCTTATTTATTTATTCTTTTTCTGATTTATTTATTTATTTTCGAAGGTAAATAAGAAACTTCACAATTATTCCATAGCTGTCTCAAAAATAAAGATGTTAGCTTTAATTGAACGGAGTGGCTGCTGACAGACGTCTGTCAATTAAAATGAATCTGCAAATATTTTATCTCGAGACTAAGAGTTCACTGGTTAAGAATAACAAAGGAATATTAAATAATATTTATTAATGAAAGTAAATAATAATAGAATTGTAAGAAAGTTTTCTTCAAGAATAGCATTGCAAAATAAAATATGTTTCAGTATTTCAGTGTTCAAGTTGTCATTTGAAATATAAATATTCCGTTCATGGATTTCCGTTTATGGATTTCACTAAACATTCATTTTAACACAAAGAAACTAATCCTACCGATAGTGATTGCTCTGTCTTAATTAGCGTTGATATCATCTTAATTGCTGGCCCCGAGGTTATATTTTCTTCATGCGCAACTAAGCTTAACATGGAATTTGTGCTACTAATAAATCTCAAATTACTAACAAATGCAAATTCTTTCTTGGTAAACATAGCTGAGCATGAAAATTCCTCTGCGAATGAATATGAAAATGACAACTATTGTCGGCATTTTAACATTTATTAGCAGAGAAAATTTCATGCCTAGATGAGTTGAGCACGAAAACAGTTTTATAACTTCGGGACCCGGCCGTTTGGCTAGTAGGTCAACTATAGGTTCGGTCTGTGAATGTCCATGTTTGTTTGCTCTTTCTCTCAGTATCGGAGAGAGATGAAGATCTATGATTGTGGCACTTCCTGAGCTTTAGTATTGTTATTATTTTAGGTAAAAAAAACTGCTAAGGAAAGGTCGGACTTATTTATTTCTTTGTATATCACAAATCTTATACATACAATGTCAATGTCATAACTACAAGTTTCATAAAAAAGAATAAAAAAGGAATTCAGAGGAAAGTCAAATGGCTTATTTAAATCTGTATCCCTCGATTACAATATCATTGTGATAATTATAAATGCGACTTCCAGATTTACTTTGCATTTGCAAATTGTTGTGTAACTTTTGCAAATACAACTTCATTAAGATTATGAAATTGAACAAAAGAACAAAGGGTAGTGGAATAAAGCATGGAACTATGGCTCCATGGGGGAACGGATTTTAAGATAGTATTTGTTGTACTTACATATGTAAGGATCAGATATAATATAAAAATGACAAACTTATAATTTTAGGCTGTCTCAAAAAACCTATACCTCGTAAAACTCTATAACGCTCTTCAAGTCTTGATGTAAGTCAGGCTATAAGGGGTGGGTAGGCGATGGACGCAGTAGTTAAATTACTTTAGCTTATATTGCTATATATACTTTAAACCGTTTTTTTTATTTTCATGTAACATGCTTTAAAGAGTTCTTAAATAGTTTTCAAGTAAGCATGTGCATGTATACGTGCGTGAGTATATGTTTATTTATGATGAGTACCAGTTAAGCATTCGGACTTGAATGACGAGGCCAGGCATCCGCATCCGATGTAGAAAGAACCGAATACGTAGATATCAAGGAAAGGCTACATTCACGGAACAGAGCCATCCAAAAGCCTCGGGCAAGGACTGAATGACATAAAATGACCTAATCAGAAACCAGCGCTTCATCGGCAACAGGGCAAGCAATCGAAAGGACACTGGATCAGAAATAAAGCTTTGGCCAACAACATAGTTGTTGTGTCGGGGATTTAAATCTAGCGGACCTTTGTTAAGTCTGCAGCATGATTAATCCAGCTACGTGACGCCAATATGAATATGTTTGTTTTGACCCGACTCAATATTAATACTATTCCATTAAGCAATGCAAACATTACTTAAATTCTTATGCCAGCGCGTGCTTCTTTAATAATTGTGAGAACCACCATCGTTTAAATGTAATTGACCTAAGCAGTATAAAATGTACAGAAGAATGTGTAGAAACGTTGCTATATCGAAGGCTCAGCTCAGACTAGCTTGCGCATCCGTACCGCCTGGTCACTACATTTGCTGAGCAATATTTAGATCCTGCAAAGTATAAATAAAATGTATAAAAAATGCTGATCACATAAATTCTGCCTAGTCTTGGCATCCGCATAGGGCAATGTCATGTTTTACTTTGGAAAAGCTGTTTGCTAGTGCTTTGGCGTCTGTTTTCCTCTTCGGTCGGAATATTTCATAAAGCTACAAAAATCTTGTTTGCTGTAGTGTAATAGGATCAACACACATCCAAATAATATAGTTTAACCTTAATCACATAGTTTTGTGGATGTTAAGCATGATCGCCATAAAGTGCTTTATTACAGTTATATATTGCAATCGTTGCAATCAGATCCATTCTAAGAAATAAATATTTGGACGAATGGGCCTCTATATAAAAAATGTACCTTAGGACTGTACGCCCAGCGAAAGTTCAGATCAGCCTGCGCATTCGTGAAGTCTGATCAGAATCATCACTGTACAATTTGGATAGCCAAGAATGCAAAATTATTTGGACAATGAAGATTCTGATCAGGCTTCGCAGGCAGATTTGAGTCTTCGTTGGGCACGGCAGAAAAAAACGTTTTCTTATGTTGCGGCTCAGATTATATTCTCATTTATTAGACCTGTGAATGTGCAGACCTATTGTATGCAAATTGATATATCATGATTAATCCTTGTCATGCTGAATAAATTAAGATGCAATGCTCATTTCTAATTTTCAGCCAATCAGATTACTTGATTTAAGTTGTTGATACAAATTCACATACTAAATGACGTTCAGTGCAAATCCAGATCAAATGGCTTCTTCAAATGTCAACGGATCTGGATCTACACTGCTTGCAAAGGCAGAGTATATCCAGGTTCAGCAAGACAAGGGTTAAAAGATTTTCATTAAACAATCAAGTGACCAAGTGACTGTCATTGGACATAAAAGTGTTAAGTAAAATGGTTGAATTATGTGTCTTTATCTATATGCTTGTATAATAGGCAGTGTATACTTCGAAATCCATGCTGTTTGTTCAATACGAGTACTGTTTTGTCTGATGAATGTTTCAATACAGATGTTGGTTGCGGATACAGAAGAAAGTCCGTGTTAGATCACACCTTTTGTCGAACATATATTTTACTTGAGATATAGAAAACAAACTAAATTCAGCTCATAACACAAATTATCTGTGAGAATAAATGCTTTTCGTACACTCTCTTCTCGACATTTTCATACCTAGAAATCTGCAATAGATTCGTCCACTTCACATCTAAGGTCTGGTCCCATGAAAGTAAGTCAGTATGATCTGCTTGTTTGATATTCTTCTTCTGACCGTTTTTAAGAGCTGACCTAATATTTCCACTCCAGTATAGACAAACCTGCTCCAAATGTGTACGCACATCCAACTCCTTAAATTAGTTATGATGAAACTCGGTCAGCTGTTGGTATCACACAAACATCATAATCCCTAGGCCCTCAAACTTCATTGACCCTAAAATCGCCGTTCTTTTAATCTTTATCCACTTGATCCACCGTTTTTAAAAAAAATGACAACCATGTATCGCACCACTCCAGTCGATCCTAGGTAGAGTGTACAATTAGAGAGATAAGCAAAGTGGTCAATCGCGATTGGATTAACCGCTTAGCAAATAGACTGTTTTATGACATCAACGTTATACCCCCTTTCGTTTATAACATATGGCAATTTTACTGAAATGATCAGAAAATTCAGGATTCTCTACAGTTTTTCTAAACCTGTACATAAAATCATCGTAAAATTCAGGTTCCGATATAGGCCTTGTAGCAGAAGTGTAATTTTAGCCCGGTATCGTATTCAGAGATTAAGTTGTAGTGTCGACGATATAACTTCGAAAAACTGTCCTAAGTTGATGATACCGATACCCCTGTTGGAGGAGTTTGGCAGTCAAAGTTTTGTTACGAGCATTGAAGTCAGCTAAATGACTAGATACTCTAGCAAGCCGAATAAGTTGAGAAATGTAAATACCATAAGAAGGGGCACAAGGGACGTCGCCATCCAAAAACGGGAAAAACAATGTCAGAATCAAAATCATCGCGTTTGTCATAAATTTTAGATGAAACAAAACTGTTAGAAATTAATAAATGCAAATAAACAATGCGGCTTCGATATCTGTAGAATTAGCTCTGTTCAATTGCTATTCATTAGGATAAATTTCATTGACCATACCTTTTCAGTAAGAATTGTCGCTATCCAAAAGGTCGCTCAAATATCTGGAGTTTGAGTTAAATGCTTCAATAATATCAGCTTGTGTATCATCATAATGATATATCATAAAATTTCTTTCATAACAAAACAAAATAAATCTGCTTTAAGAGAAGCACAATTAGTACCATTCGGAATTCCCACAATTTGTCTGTGTAACTTAGTGTCAAAGCCAATGAAAATGTTGCCTAAAAGGTATGATAATGCGTCACAAACGTTTTTAAAGACCAAAGTTTAAACATCTTTAAATAGTTTCAACAAAGGTTTAGGTCATCATAATTAACGAATGCATTCCTATCATGACAAGCAAGAAAAGGAGACCTTGTCTTAGAAAAGTAGTCTCAATTAAGTATGTAAGTTTCTGTTTGAATATATTCTGGGGCAAAGTTATATAAAGCATAGAAAAATCATTTGTTGAAACACTGGACGCGCGAAATTCTCTTGACTTTAGTTTACTAGGTACCTCATCAAAATTTTTGATTGATATAAACAAATGCCGGCCAAATCTTAAGATATTAGACAAACACTGAACCATGAAATATAGGTCACCGCTTCCTGGATTTATTTTGAGGTCAAATGTCAGGTCATGCTGACTCATAATCAGAACGTATGGTGTTGTACATTAAATACTCTACAAGATATAAGGCAAACGTAATGGACCGTGACACTCCTCAGGATTTTAGGCAACATTACTGGACGGTGAAAAAGAGATCTCGATGATCTTCACTTCATGACCTACAAGACAGTGTCAAAAGACTGACCGATGTCAATATATATATATATTTATCGCAACATATATATATGAGCACCGCTCCAGGAAAACCGGGCTTAATGACACGCTTGATGACGTTAGAAAAACAGCGATTTAATGACGTCAGGTAATTCGTCTGACGTTTGCCGCGGTTGGTAAACACGGAAGTGAATTGTAGTTTAGTCATGTGATGTACATTATTTGATTAAATTCTGACGTGATGATGACGTACAAGCATTAAAGCTGTGTGAATTACCTCTATCGATCAAACGGCTGTAGAATTAAAAATAAGAGAAATATCGCAAAACAGTTTTCACTTATAGACTAAGAATTGGAAGGGGAATAAGATTTTACAAAAAACTAAATTTCGAAAAAAAAATGTCATTAAGCCCGGTTTTCCTGGAGCGGTGCCCATATATATATATATATATATATATATATATATATATATATATATATATATATATATATATATATATATATATATATATATATATATATATATATGTTGAGACCATATTATATATAACCATATAACCATATTTTTCTTTTGAATGAGATTTGTTTTTCTATCGCTAAGTTATAAAAACAATATACTGGACAGTGGTATCTTGTGTTCTGACACAAGAAGGGTTCTCCGACACGACTAAAATCTACACGTGTAGAATCATTTACCAGGAGAAGGTCAATTAATGACGAAGAATGCTCTGTAAAGTGGATTGGTTCATCAATGATTTGACTGAAATTGTAGTGTCTGGAAATATCATCTGTAAAGTGGATCGGTTCATGAATTATTTGACTGTGATTGTAGTGTCTAGAAATATCATCGAGTTCTTTCCGTGTATTAACTTTTAAAAAATCTAGGTTTAAATCTCCTGCTAATATAATATCTTTAATTCCACTGTAAAAAGCTAGATCAATTGATGCCTCAATTCTGTTAAGTACATTAACGTCTGAATTGGGGCGCCGATAGAAACATCCAAATATTACGGGTTTATGCTTAGTGCATGTCTCGACCCAAACGCATTCTAGGCCAAACTTTTTAGATCATGTCATCTCTTTGAATAAAGAGTTTCCTTAATATATACGGCTACCCAACCATGAGCGTCATCAGGCCGATCACATCTGTAAGGATTATTATCTGTAAGGCTATTGAAGACTCTATAGGACTAGCTGCTGATACGAATGTTCACGATCTGATAATAACGGGAGATTTCAATATAAATATGGCCGACATTAGAAGTAGTAGGAAAATTAATGATCTTTGTCAAGAAAACAGCTTGAACCAAATAATCACAGACTATACTCATTTCACGGAAACTTCACAATCTATCCTTGATCTCATCCTAACAAACAACAAAAATGATATCTTACTAAGTGGGGTAGGTGAACCATTTCTAGAACAGGACATTCGCTATCACTGTCCTGTATTTTGTGTTCTAAATTTTAATAAACAGAAAACACATGTATTTAAAAGGAATATTTGGTTATTTGATCAAGGCGACTATCAGTCACTCTCCAATGAACTAAGGAACACAAATTGGGAAATTTTCAAAGACGCCGACATTAACAAGTATGCAAAAAACGTAACAGCTCACCTAATGAACATATCTTCTAAACACATTCCTAACAAAACAATTAATGTAAGACCATCAGATCCTAGCTGGTTAAACACAAATATAAAGAGACTTATTAGAAAACGAAAACGTTATTATAACAAGTACAAGAAAACTAAAACTAGTTCCGACTGTGAAGTATATAAAAGAATAAGAAATCTGGTAAACAATGAAATAAGAAACTCCAAACAAAACGTAAACGAGAGACTAGCTGATAAACTTAAAAGTGGTTCATTAAGTCCCAAAGATTGGTGGAAAACACTTAAACATGTAATCAAACCGTCAGAAAAAAGCAACATTCCACCCCTAAACGTTCAAGGCAACATATATTCGGATAATAAGGACAAAGCTGAAGCATTAAACGATTTCTTTTCTTCACAAAATACCATCGATGAAACAAATGCAAAACTGCCCGATAATCATTTCAGTAGCAGTCAAACCGAAACTTTACATTCTATACATTTGTCGCCTTTCGAGGTTGAAATATGTTTGAAGTCTCTCCAGATGGGAAAATCGGTAGGACCCGATGCGATTAACAACCGACTCCTCAAAGAACTCTCCAGTGCTCTTTCTGATCCCCTATGCGACCTCTTCAATTATTCACTTTCTACAGGCAAATTTCCTGAGAATTGGAAACAGGCAAATATAACTCCAATCCACAAGAAAGATGATCCTTCAGATCCCTCTAACTACCGTCCGATCTCCCTTCTAAGTACAGTAGGAAAAGTTCTCGAGAAACTTGTTCATAAATATGTATTCAACTTCATTCGCGACAAAGGAGCAATTACAACTCTTCAATCTGGTTTTGTTCCAGGCGATTCTACTGTCAACCAACTAATTGACATCTATAATACTTTTTGTAAAGCTCTTGATGAAGGCAAAGAAGTGCGTGCTGTGTTTTGTGATATCAGCAAAGCCTTTGATAGAGTGTGGCATAAAGGACTTCTTTATAAGTTGAACAGAGTAGGCATAAGAGGTTCTCTCCTTTCGTGGTTCACCGATTATCTAATCAATCGCTTTCAAAGAGTCGTTCTCCCTGGAGCCAGCTCTAGCTGGATACCAATCAGAGCGGGTGTCCCACAAGGCTCTATACTCGGCCCCCTTCTGTTTTTGGTATATATAAACGACATTGTCGAAGAGATCCATTGCAAAATACGTCTTTTCGCGGATGACACAAGTCTGTATATCATCGTTAACGACCCAGTTGAAGCCGCCCAACTACTAAATTCCGATCTAGAAAAGATCAACCAGTGGGCCAAAAAGTGGTTAGTCAGCTTCAACCCAGCTAAGTCTGAATCTCTTCTACTCTCCCGCAAACGTAACAAACCTTACCATCCACCGGTTGTTATGAACAATCAACCTATAACCGAAGTCGATACCCACAAACATCTAGGTCTTACCTTTTCTAGTGACTGTACATGGCATGAACACTTGGCCCAGGTCAAATCGAAAGCGTGGAATAGAATTAACATTATGCGCAAGTTAAAATTTCTACTTGATAGGAAATCTCTTCAGACAATTTACTTTTCTTTCATTAGACCCTTACTTGAATATGCTGACGTCGTGTGGGATAATTGCACTCAATACGAAGCAAACGAATTGGAGAAAATTCAGATCGAGGCGGCGCGTATAGTAACCGGTGCAACCAGACTAGTATCTTTAAATCTTTTATATTCCGAAACGGGATGGGACACCTTGGCTTGCAGAAGAAATAAACACAAAATTACTATGTTCTATAAAATGTATTATGACCTTTCTCCAGCTTACCTGTCCTCACTCTTACCACCCACAACTGGAGCAAATGCCTCATATAATCTCCGCAACCCTAACAATCTTCAAACAATACACAGCCATTCTCAGCTCTACTTTAACTCATTTCTTCCAAGTGCAGTCAGAACTTGGAACACTTTGCCTGAGGACACAAGAAAAAGCAGTAGCATAGCTTCATTGAAACGTCATCTTAACACTAACGTCACTCTTCCACCACGACATTTCTACGAAGGGAAACGACTTGGACAAATTCTTCATTGCCGACTGAGGACTAACTGTAGCGCTTTAAACCAACACCTGTTCTCAAAAAGCATTGTTCAATGCTCATTATGTGCCTGTGGTCTTGTGGAAGATACTGGGCATTTTCTTCTTTACTGTCCCCTCTATCTTAATCACAGAGACGATATGTTAAGATCTATTAATCATCTCTGTCAACCCAGTCTTAATATTCTTCTCAATGGAGACCCCAACCTGAATGATAATGATAACAAGCAAATCTTTCTTTCTGTGCAAAAATACATTTTGAATACTAAAAGATTTCAAGCCAATCTTTAGCATACCTCCGCCCTAATATATGTACCCTATTGAAGAGTCTTCTGAGACCTTTTATTGAACTGTATACGTGAGCTAATACCTTTGATTAGTATGTCTAACATCGCTTAATGTAGCAGTAAGAGTTCAATGTTATATTACACACACCCCAACCCCCCGTGGAGCCCCTACTTTCTTTTTTGAATTTTTCAGTGTTCCATTCTACTTATTTCTATAAAATTATGTTTGAATATGTATATTTATTGCTTATAATAAGTAAAAGTAAACATTTTGACTTTTGAAATTCACTTGCAAAGTAAAATATTATATACAACAGTTTTTGGAAACGACAATTGTTTTGATTTATAAGTGTTGTATTATTGCAAAACTTCTAGGGATACAGATTTACATAAGTCTTAGACTTTCTTCTGAATCCCTTTTGTATGAGTTCATTCATGTTTGTACTGTAACAGTATATGTATTATACGAATAAAATATGTTTAAACTAAGGATTATTGAAATGGGTAAGTGAAATGTCGTTATCAGAAATCGTTTCATCGAGTCATGTTTCAGTGATAGCTACGATGTCAAAGTTAGAAAGTGCCGATTCAATTATATCTAATTTAGTAAGTAAACTTTGTACATTATAGTGAACAATAGAAACGTATTGATTAAATGTTCACGAGAGAGGGTCATTATGGGAACCAGCAACTGAACTATCGGAGCTGTCAAAGCTCATCCATTTGGAAGCAAGCTAATGTCACACCTATCTTGAAAAAAGACGACCCGTCTGAGGTATCTAACTACAGACCAATTTCCCTTCGGAAGGTCCTTGAAAAAATAGTTCATAAACAAATTTTTAACTTCTTTCCATAAAATTACGTTATAACCGCCTTACAATCTGGCTTTGTGCCTAGAGATTCAACAGTAAACCAGTTAACAGACCTCTATATTACGTTTTGCCAAGCGCTAGATGAAGGAAAAGAAGTTAGAGCTATATTTTGTGACATTAACAAAGCGTTTGATAAGGTAATGCACAAGGGTCTTCTAGTAATTTCTCAAAACGTCTTGGGGTAGTATTATCAAATGGATGTACTTGGCATGAACATCTGGAATATATCAAATCTAAGACCTGGACCCGCATTAACATCATGTGAAAACTTAAATACAAACTAGACAGACGCTCACTACAGACCATTTATTTTTCTTTCATCAGACCGGTTATTGAGTATTCTTATGTCGTCTGGGATAACTGTACCCTTTATGAAGCTAACGAATTAGAGAAAATACAAATAGACGCTGCCCGTTTTGTAACAGGAGCCACAAAGTTAGTACCCATAGATTCTCTTTGTACCGAAACTGGGTGGGAAAATTTAACATAAATTGTAGTTGCATAAATTGCAACTTTTCTATAAAATGCAAAATGGTCTTTCTCCTAATTATCTCTCTTCCTTGGTGCCTGACAATAGGTAACAAATCTGCGTATAACTTGAGAAATGCACAGAATCTTAATACTGTACAAGCAAACTCCCAACTGTACTATAAATCTTTTCTTCCTTCTGTCACAGGAGACTAGAACGAATTAACTGGGGAATTAAGAAACACTCCTACACTATCTTCTTTTAAATGTCGCCTTGATTCTGATCTCAATGCGGTAAAACACTTGGCCAAATTTATCATGCTCGATTAAGAATGAGATGTAGTGTTCTTAATGCATACTTATTCTCTAACAATATTATCGACAGTCCGATATGTGTCTGTGGAGCACGTGAAGATACTCAGCACTTCTTAATGTCCTGTACACAATACACGACCCTGCGATAAGAACTTGTTAATAGAGTAACCCCGGTGTTCCAGCCATCCTTAAATATATTCTTTTTGGCAGTCAGAGACTCTCTGACTCTGATAACAAACAAATATTCCTCGCCGTTTAAGAGCTCCTAACGAAATAAAAACCTCTTGAAGTGATACATAAGTATTGAAAGGTCGTTTCTATCAGTTTAATAAAATTGCTATTAATTTGCAAACTCTAATATTACAATGTTCTTTAATCTCACACTCGTACTATCTCTTAAAGGAATTGGATAAGCTTTGTTGTTGTCGAGAAATAAATCTTACCTAAACATGGCCTGACGATAAAGTAATTTATTGTTCGTTTGTTTTACTTATCCACCTCATATGTGCAAAACGTATTCCCACATCCCCGTGGACCTAAACAATTTTTCTATCTGAAATTCACTGTTTTTTTTTTTATCATTGTTAGTTTGTTCTATTTCAACTCACATGTTGTATTTGTACACTCATATTTGCAAAAAAAAAAAAAAAAAAAAAAAAAAAAATGGGAGACGGATTTCATATGTTAATTGACTTTCTTCTGAATCCCATTATGTAATATTGTAATGTAGTAAACACATGTCTTGTATATGTTCAAATATGTTAATATTATACATGAAATGAACGTTTAAACTAAAGCTGTCGTCTGGTCCTGGGTTACTTTTAATGTCTCCTGACTTTAACAGCAACATGCTAATAAACAATACAAATTCAAAGCTAGAAAAGTGTTTTAAACCCTTGATTTTCCAATGTCGAAAACAGAAGAGTCATGCTCGTACTCTGTAGATATTAATATCAACAGATATTTAGTAATGCTATCAACAAGTGCATATAACCTCCTGCACGGCACAAATAGATCACAGTGTAGAATAACTGCAGTAAGGAGAGAATTTCCTGAAGTAAGTATAAAAAGAATAAACAATTCAGAAGCACTCGAATAATAACAAGAACAAAAAAGAGAATAGAAGAAACAGTAATAATGTACATTCGTTTTAGTTTGGAGAAGTGATCTATATTCTAATAATCTAGCAAAATACACGTTTGCTGCAAGCACAAGATGCTAGACACAATTGTCCCCAACCGACTTTGCATTGACGTCGCATCAATCCATCACCAACAATTCAACCACTTGGAAATCAGTCACCGTTGGTGCAACGGCGTCGATCTAGAGCCCAGCACAGTCTAATCTAGAGAACAAAGGTATTTAGTGAAATTCAACTATTCATTCCTGACCATGTGTTTGCAACAATATTCATAGAAATACATAGCCCTACACATGTATACGTATACACACATATATATGATAGAAATTTAAGATAGAATAGATAGATTGGTAGACAGATAATCAAGCTTACTCAAGGTCATTCTACACATTATTGTTTGAACAAAAGTGTTAATCAAAGTAACTCTCAACCTTTTGGCCATCAGTAGTGATGACGGGAAACAATCCAGCTCGATCCATAGTAGAACTGTATTATAGGCAAGCATCAACTATCAAAAGTGATGGCTTACAGTACGAGTATATCATAATTCTGAGGTGCCACATCAAGATATAGAATGCAGATATACCATGCATGTACTATTATACAACACAAACACATACAAACATAAGCCTGTGCGCACACATCCCGCGCGTCTGCCATTTACATACACACAAACATCTACACATACGTGGGAAAATATCGATGGAGGGACACAATCAAGCTCGACCCTGAACAGAGCTGCATTATAGCCAGGCATCAATTATCAAACGTGATGGCTTACAGTATATCATAATTCTGAGAAGCCACATCACGAGATAAAAAGCAGATATACTATGTATGTACTATAATGCAACACACTCACACATACACGTAAGCCTATGCGCACACACTCCGCACGCACACCTCGTACATGCACACATTTGGACGTATATGAGAAAATACCGATGAAGGAACACAATCTGGCTCGACACAAAATAGAGCTGTATTGTTGCCAAGCATCAATTATCAAAAGTGACGGCTTATGGTATATCATATTTTAGTGATGATACATCAAAGGATAAATTACAGGTATAATATGTCTACTATACTGCAACAGGCACACACATATACACAAGCCTAAGCCTACACACAGGCACTACCGCACGCGCGCTTTATGCATACACACACGCATCCGTAGATACATGTAAATACAATATATATATGTATATATATATATACACAAACAATACATATACGTATTACGGAATTCAAACCCATAACCTTAAGGACAGTAGGCATGAGCTGAACCAACTACATGAGCGGCATTCCCTGCTACAGGTAAGCCTGGTACCACATGATCCCGTATAACGTATTTAAGTTTCTTCGGACGTACATGTATGGTGCAACAAAATATATACCATATAAATGTATAATGCATGTATTTGGAAATGAAACTCCGTTTGTTTACCATACTAGGAAAATGGGAAAAATATCCTATCAAGGAATTGTCAACGTGAATGATTGGTGCCCGACACAGGTAAAAAAGAAAAAAAAATAACTTGAATTCAGGTATCATTATGATAGTTCCCCTCTCTCCATGAAGGAACATAATAATAGTATTATGCTGCAGCTTATCACTAAAACCGTCTCTGTGTCAAGATCCAAATGACGCGTTGCAACATGTTCATCTATAGAGAAACAGGAAAATTGTTGGATACACATAGACAAGACGATCCGTATCCGTAGTAAGATTATAGTAAACACAACGTAATTTGTTTCGCAACGTTCAAATGCAGCACGAGCCAAGTTAACTCAATGCTGAAAATAGAAAACAATTCAGCGGCACGGGTAGGTATAAATCAATGTTCCAGAAGAATGTTAGAATACGATATCTACAAAGATATCCTCCTGCATCTCCTTGTATAAGGAAAAACAGAGAGGTAGGAGCTAGAGTCACTGAATACTTTCTTGTTTGGTCCCTGGAAGTTATGTCTGCTGTAAATACTTCTAAAATATGCAGGCCAAGCAAAACAAGGTGAGGTCACTGTCCACCAAAAATACTGAAGAAAAATATTGAATAATGGCTGTAGGACCATCGCAGATAAGGGGGTTTAACAAGTAAAGTACTTCTCTCACCTACCCACGAAGGTACACGCAGTACGCACCCATCTGAAGAGCCTCAGTGAGGCGCCCCCAGTGAGCTCCAGAAAGCACACCTCCGTGGAGAGATGAGAAAAATATGAACACATTTTGGTTGAGCAAGCACCTTACTTGGAGTTGACAATTTATACACTTGTTTATTTTTTTCTCTTTGTTTTCTCGGCCTATTCGAGTCCCCATCAAGAGTTAATATGGGGCCAGGTATGACTCACTTCGTACCCGAAGCTTTTTGTTTTCATTGTCGATTATATGTATATTACCATCTAATGTGTATACTGCATCTTAGCATTCGGGTTTAAACAATTGTCTGCACTCATGAAATAATTTTTTTTCTAGCTTGAGTCAGAGCTTCATTGATGAAAATGCCAGATTTTGCTTCTCTCAACACTTTTCGTCCCCGAATAAAATTGAGTAGCTCATTAATTTGTGAATTTAACTATTCCCGGCAGGCACATGACGTAAATACAACGTCGCCTCAACGTCGATGCAACGACATGACGTTGCATCGACTTTGAGGCGACGTTGTATTTACGTCATGTGCCCGCTGGGTTATTTCTCTGCTTTCACGAGTAAGAGTGTGGTCATCAGTTTTCAAACACCAACCCTATGACATCTATCAAAATCAGTTATTTTCAAGTCAACCTTCATTACCTGAGCCAAATCTAGCACTATTTTGTCAGTGGCCTCATTTGCTGATTCATCGACGCCTGAAATCCTCAGACACATACGTCGCGAATATTGCTCCTGGTCATCAAGTTTCGCTTTCGTATTATCAATCTCTCTGATTGCGGACGCTTTGAAATGATCACTGAGTTCATTCTCAACAGACTCCATTCTAGCCACAACTTTCAATGTTACGAGGGCTTCAATTTCGTGTGAAATAATGCTTTGCACCTTGGTGGCAGTACGTTCAACGTCATCATCTGTTAAACTTCTGGAGTAAGAGGGAACTGACGGCATTGATGGAACTGGCGGAGGCAAACCTGGTAAAGTATACACAGCACTGGGAATAAATGGCATCGAGCCTTGAATAGGCATGTGAGATGATCCGACGGGCCCAACATTAGTCAAATTTGCCACTGAAGTAGATTGGGCGACTGGATCAGCTGCGGACATAGTACTCAAGTTTACATCTGTACGTGTTTGTAAACAAACTACTTCCATGAACCATCAACCGCTGTCTCATTTGAAGTAGTTGGCTTAGATTGCTCCGAGTGAGTAGTTTGTTTCTGTGTAGACTGGAGTAAAGTTGCATCTATATCAGCAGTTGTATTTGTAAACAAATTATCAACAGAGATAGAACATACACCTTCACTGTTATCATACAGTGATCTAAGTTTGCCAAGTTTCCAGGGATGGGGAGCATCCACCCCTGGGGGCAAGCTGCCCAGGCCAGAGTATCTTACCCCCACCCCAGCCTGTCTGAAGAAAAATAGACTTTGTTAGCTAATTGAAATATTCAAATGACCTGTTAAATGGAAAATTGTTAACAACAAAAAAAAAAAAAAAAAAAGATAAAAATAACATTCTGAACTTTAATTTTGTTTACTGAGCTTGGGAGCAAACTTCTTGGGCCACAGTATTTTGGCCCCAATCCCTTCCCATAAAGAGAAAAAATAAGTAAAAGCAGGTACTACTACCATTCTAATGTCTGTGCATTAGAATTTAAAGTTGTAAATTCTGATCTGAGTTTGCCAAGTTTCCAGGGGAGACGGGGACAAGCTGCCCAGGCCAGGGTATCTTACCCCCAATTCCAGCCTGTTTGAAGAAAGATAGATAATGTTAAATAATAGAAATATTGAAATATCAGTTATTCGGGAAACTGTTTGAATTTGAAACAATTCTCTGAGCTTTTTTTCACAAGATTTTCTGAGGTTGGGAGCAAACTGCTTCGGCGACAGTATTTTGGCCCAGTCCCCTCCCCATAAAGAGAAGAATATATCAAAACAGGTATTATTACAGTTCTAATGTCCATGTAGTAGAAATTTATTTTTAAAATGATTAAAAATGTTTTTTGATACCAGTTTGCCTAGTTTCCATGGCTTTGGTGTGTGTGTGTGTGTGTGTGTGTGTGTGTGTGTGTGTGTGTGTGTGTGTGTGTGTAAGTTGGAAGGGGTGGGGGGGGGCCGAGGAGAAGAAGGGGGAAGAAGGGATGGGAGGGTATCTAACTCCCCATCCCTTCCTGTCTGAAGAAAGACAGGAAATAGTAATATAAATATTGGAATTACTCAAATGTCCTGTTAAGTTCGAAATTCAAATAATTATGTTAAAGATAATATTCTGAAACTATATTTACAAACATTTATGAGGCTGGGAGAGAACCGCTAGGGCCACAGTATTTTTGCCCCAATCCCCAACCTTTAAAGTGAAAAAAAAAAAAAAAAACATGTAAAAGCATGTAATACTACCCATTCTAATGTCTGTGCAATTGAATTTTAAGTTGAAAATGATTGAATTGCTTTTTTGATCTGAGTTTGCAAGTTTCGAGGGGTGGGGGAAAAGCTGTCCAGGACAGGGTATCTAGACCCCGGGGGCGGGGAGGGGGGAGTTGCCCAGGCCAGGGTATCTTACTCCCTGCCACCCCAACCCTAACCTGCCAGAAGAAAGATAGAGAATATTGCCAAATAAATATTCAAATGACATGTTCAGTGGCAAATTTTTTTTTTTTTTTTTTTTTTTTTTTTTTTTAAATAATATTCTGAACTTTAATTTTGTTTACAAGATATTCTGAGTTTGAGAGCGAATTTCTTGGGCCATCGTATTTTGGTCCCAATCTCCTTCCAATGAAGTTTAATGGCAGGTAAAAGCAAGTACTGCCACCATTCTAATGTCGGTTTAAATTACTTATCTGATCTGAGTTTGCCGAATTTCCAGGGGTGAGGTGGGGGATGAGGCAAACTGCCCAGGCCAGGATATGTTGCCCCCTCCTCCCCACCCCAGCCTGTCTGAAGAAAGATAAGTAATATTAAGTAATAGAAATATTCAAATGACCTATTCAGTGGGACATTGTTTAAAAAATAAAGATAAAAATAAATTTCTGAACTTGGGAGCAAACTTCTTGGGCCACAGTAGTTTGACGCCAATCCCCTTCCCATAAAGTGAAAAATAAGGTAAAAACAGGTACTACCACTACCATAAAGTATGTGCATTAGAATTTTAAGTTGTAAATGATTAAATAGCTTTCCTGAACTGAGTTTGCCAAGTTTCAAGGGGAGGAGGGTGTGTGTGTGTTGGGGTGGGGGGTGGGGGGCAAGCAGCCAGGCCAGGGTTTCTTCACCCCAGGGGGCGCTGTCCAGGCCAGGGTATCTTACCCCCTCCCTCACCCCAGCCTGTCTGAAGAAAGATAGATAATAAAAAGTAATAGAACTATTCAAATGACCTGTTCAATGGGAATTTTTTTTTTTTTTGTTGTTGTTTTTTTGTTTGTTTTTTTTTTTTTAAAAAAAAGATAAACATAATATTCTGACTTTTAATTTTGTTTGCAACATTTTCTGAGCTAAGGAGGACCCATTCCCTTCCCGAAAAGTGAAAAAAAAATAGGTATAAAAGCATGTACTACTACCATTCTAATGTCTATGCATTAGAATTTTAAGTTGAAAATGATTAGATAGCTTTTCAGATCGGAGTTTCCGAACTTTCCAGGACTGGGGGCAAGTTGCCCAGGCCAGGGTATCTTCACCCCGGAGGGGGTGGGGATGGGGCAAGCTGCCAAGGCCAGGCTGTCTTGCACCCCGCCCCTTCCTGTACGAAGAAAGATAGGAAATATCAAAAACTGGAATTTCTCTAATGACCTGTTCAATGAGAAATTCTATTAAAAGAAAATATCTTTCTGTTCTATGTCTGATAGGACTTCTGAGTTTGGGAGAAAAATGCTTCGGCCAGAGTATCTTAGCCCCAACCTCCTCCCATAAAGAGAAAAATTAAAAACATGCATTACTACTGTTCTGATAATAGTGCGATATATACAGGATATTTACTCTTTTGCTGTGAATACCGTAAATACTGTCATAGAGTGTAATGAAAACATCAGTATTTTCACGAGGGCGAAGCACGAGTGAAAATTTGAATGTTTTCATTACACGAGATGAAAATGTTTATGGTATCCACTGAAAAAGAGTAAATTTTCTTTATATTTTATTGTTTACACGTAAATGCGCGTTTCTGACGTCATAATTTAACGTCACCAAACAAAACATGAACGTCATGGCGTCGATGTTCAGTGCTTAACCTTTAAAACGCTGGAGAGTCAAAAACAAAAAAAGGTTTCGGCAAATCAAAATAAACTTGATACCAAAATGTTCCTTACATTCTAACTAAGAAAATGCATACCAACACTTGACGGTTTAGTTCAGAAACGAAGAAGTTAGAGGTGTTCAAAATCTGAAGTGGAGGTTACATCCACTTGTGAAAGAATGAAGAAAACCGAAGTCGTCCAAAGCGAGCAGTGAAAATATAAATCGTATCAGTCACTAGTGAAATGATACGATATCAATTCACTGGTGATCGATACAACTTTTATTCTCACCAGATATACACTGATTTCACCGCTTACTATAAAATAAAAAAAATGTTATTATAAGAAAATATATAAATATCGTTTTGAATTGAGTTAGCCAGGTTTTCTGGGGTTGGGGGCTAGCTGCCCAGGGCGGGGGCAAGATGCCCCGGATATCTTGCCCCCCGCCCCCACCTCCCGGGGGACAAGCTGCCCGGGCGGCGTGGGGGTGGGGGGCAAGATAAACTGTTACACCGAGTAGTTATCACTTTAGTTATCTATCCGTCATTGTTGCAAAAAGTTTCCATATCTATGCAATAACACCTAGAAAGAAGTTGAAATTAGAAAGAGAAGGAAGAAAGAAAGCAAATATTTACGCCATGAAAACAATAGTTAACCGAACCCCACATATGAAAACTACATGCGAATTATATATATATTCTACGGTCATTCTCTCCCTTCCGCTGATTCAAGAAGGGCAGTTGTCAGTTTCTAGCGAAAGAATGTGCACAATACTGGTTAACCGCATAGAGGACTAAGCCTGCTCAGTAAACGTGTGGTTAGGTAAACTGACCAAGCTCAACATGACCCCATTGGGTTGACTGGGCCGTAAAACCTCAACACAAACAAACAAACAATATATATATATAACCGGAAAATCGATATTAAGTCGGACTTGTTAAATAACATGTTTGGGTCGAAAATGATTTACAATAATATAATTCTATCACTAGACGGCATATGATAAACTTGTAAATGAATATCATTATCATTTTCTCGGAACTTCATCATCCCTATTAAAAATCAAACAAACTCTTGCGAATAAAAATTCTTTCGACTCAACCACTTCGACTTAATTCCAGGCCAGTTAAAGTCGAAACGAATTTTGACCTATTCATTTTTTACTGTCTTAATTTCCTTAAGTCGGAATTGTATATCTAAGATATACTACAACATTTTGTCGAGTATTTTCATTCAAAGAGATTATTTACATGAGGTGATTTATTGTGTGAGCACCGCCTTATGACTATCACACTGGGTCTTTTGTTACAAACATAGAATGTTTGTTTGTTTGAATTGCGGTTTAACGTCCACGGCAACACTATTAAGGCCATTTTGGATATGTTGCTTCCACACACGGGGTATTCAACTACCTGGAACGCTGATGAACACTCAAAATGCCGAGTAGAATAAACACCAGACATTGGTGGTGAGTTGAGTGTCTCGCAATACTTTCCACGAATTGTGGACGTAAACCCTTCTGTCAGTGAAGAATTATAACCTATTAAATTGTGCAAAATATAAATATCTGATGCAAGTCGGCAGTTCTTTCACTTTTACAGCAATTTTTCCTACATAATTCTCTATTTCCAGAATGGCATAAAATAACTATCCATTGAGTACCTTTAATGCGTTTTTTAAAGTAGCAAAAAGCAGCTGTTTGGAATAATAAAGTGACCTTCTTGGTTAGGGTTGTCGGATAAGGCTACTATTGACGGCATGTACTGATACTACGCACTGCAGACGGCACAAAATTATAGATACCTCTGACATGAAATCCACATGTTTACAAATAAATAAAAATAAGTAAAAGTACAGATTTTAGGGCCCCGCAAATTTTTGCGGGTGCCCTATAGTAATCACCCTGCCTGTCTGTCCCTCTGTCCATCCACATTTGCATGTTTTTATCTTAATAACTTGCAAATCGTTAAACGCATCAACTTCAAACTTCACAGCAACAATACACAATTTTATGGCAAATTATGTTACTCTAGCTACAATATTGTTAGAGTTATGGCCCTTTGTAAAATTCAATTTTCAGCATTTTTCAGCATTTTTCGTATTTTTTTTTTTTTTTTTTTTTTTTGTCCTCTGTCTGTCCAAATGTTTCAAACATGCTATCACGGGGCCCTAATCACGACTGTGATGAGTCTAGGTGTTTTTTTTTGTTGTTTTTTTTTAATTGATGTTTTCTTTTATTTGAAGGTTAATTTCAAGACACAAGAGCCTTACCTCGACCCAAGCTGGTTAGATCAGCTTTATGTTCTTAGTATAGAAGGGTAGGCAATGATCAGGAATCGATACAATTATCTTTCGCCTTTCGTCAAAAGACACCAACTGGAACGAAATACGCACACGAAGCAACGGCATTATAATTAAAACGATAGAAGAATAGTTTCTTCCACCCCGACCTCACCTCGCCCCCGCCTCCCCCTTCCACCTTCCCACCCCGCACCAGAAAAAAAAATAAATAAAAGAAAAAGAAAAAAAGAGAAAAGAAATGGCCAAATGGGTATCTAGAATAATCTATTACCAGGACATTCATGCAAAGACATACAATGACAGGAACAGTCAGTAAAATGTTTTACAAGGTGGGGTGGGTGAGGGTAAATCGACTTTACCTAGCCACAACCCTCGTTCTGCCGTGCTCATCTTCAGAGCTAATGACTCAACAAGCCCGCGCAAAGCAGCAGAAAATCCTGGGAGGAAATAAAAAGCTTCGAAAATATAAGTTGGTGTTTGGTTATGTCTAAATAGGGCGAGAAGTTTATAGTTTTTGTCTTTCCATTTGTCCGCCCGTTTGTTATTTCGTGCATTTATTTGTTTGTCGTCAACGTTTTGTGTTGGCGTGTCTCAAATCCCGGCAGAAATATGCAGATGTTTTTAACTAACTGGTTTCAGATATTTGTGTAACACAATCTTCAACATGTAGCATGAAATCCATGGGTTGGAATCCTAAATGGGACAGGGGTAAAAAAATAGGACATTAACGTCAATGTTTTGTGTTAAAGCGTTGTAATTCTCATATCTCAATAATACTTTGGCAGAGTACCCGCATGTACCGCAGGCGTTTTTACAGATGTCTAATCAAACAATGTATGCCAAGATGAGACGTCTCATTAGGAGAGGTCTCATCATGATATACTACATTTTACATTCTGATAATGATTTTAACTGCAGCATATATTTCCGTAAGTTTAAAAATCTTGACCTATGCTGAAAATAATCGATATACCATGGTACGAGGCCAAATAACTCAAGATATCCCATATATAGCGTCGTCGCAAACATGATGTCCAAACAATGTAGACCCAAATTAGACGCCACAAAAACCGGCAATTGATAAATGTCAACACTGTTTGCTTAACCTGTAAGTCTATTTGTAAAAACTTGCAACAAACAAAACATGCCAGTCAAGTAGCCTACTGTTAAGTGGAAGATTCTATTTGTCATAGATTAGGTTTATGCACTGTGCACAGCAGGCGCGTGCGACCAGATCAGAATCATATCAACCTGTTTAGCTGTACACTAGTATGAACAATCTTCACCTTCTGTTTTTAGATGCATCATAATGCAAAAATGATTTAATACGACCTGCGATGAATCTGGTCAGACTGTGCGGATGCGCAAGATGATCAAAACTTTGATAGAAACTATCTATCTATCTATCTATCTATAGAGACCTATCTATCTATCTATCTATCTATCTATCAGACGGAATACGGTCATTGTACCTGAAGCAGTCTCTCTCTCTCTCCCTCTCTCTCTCTCTCTCTCTCTCTCTCTCTCTCTCTCTCTAACCCGAAATTTCCCAGCTGCATTGATCACTCTTGGACAAGCGCGCAAATGAATTGTGATAACTGGACAAACATTCAAATGAACAGTTTCATTTGCAAAATAAAACACAATAAGTCGAAATATTTTTTTTATCTGACGAGTCTCTCTCTCTCTCTCTCTCTCTCTCTCTCTCTCTGTGTGTGTGTGTATGTGTGTGTGTGTGTTTGTGTACGTATATGCGTGTGTGTGTGTGTGTGTGTGTGTGCTTTAAACATGAAATTGCAATATGCATTGGTCACTCTTGGACAAGCATTCAAATGATTTGTGTAATTGGTAAATAAGCACAATAAGGTTCTTGTAACTGAAGCGTCTCTCTCTCTCTCTCTCTCTCTCTCTCTCTCTCTCTCTCTCTTAAACAAACATTCAAATGAATTGTGTAATTGGTGCAAAAAATCACAATAAGTCGAAATATTGTCTTTGTATCTCAAGCCTCTCTCTCTCTCTCTCTCTCTCTCTGTGCATGTGTGTGTGTGTGTGTG
The DNA here is from genome assembly GCA_964016985.1 of Anodontia alba. NCBI lineage: Eukaryota > Metazoa > Mollusca > Bivalvia > Lucinida > Lucinidae > Anodontia > Anodontia alba. The sequence continues at coordinate 61,585,106 of OZ024827.1, read as the reverse complement.
TGTGTGCCTTAAACCCGAAATTGCAAGATGCATTGATCACTCATGGAAAAACATTCAAAATAATTGTGGGATTAGTGAAAAACTCACAATCGAAGCATCTTAAGCATAGCTCTGCGCGCGCGCGCGTACGGGTGTGTGTGTGTGTGTGTGTGTGTGTGTGTGTGTGTGTGTGTGTGTGTGTTAAACCCGTAATTGCAAGATGCATTGATCACTCTTGGACAAATATTCAAATGAATTGTGTGATTATTGAAGATGGTCGAAATATTTTTTAAATATTTGAAGCATTTCTCTCTCTCTCTCTCTCTCTCTCTCTCTCTCTCTCCTGAATCCCGAAATGTTAATATCCATTGATCGCTCTTGGAATCGAATAATTTTATTGGTGGAAAAACACAATCAGTCGGAATATGGTCATTGTACATAAAGCATCTCTATCTATCTACCCTGAATCCCGATGTACTGATCACTATAATGCATATAGAGTGATTTGTGCAAACGAAATACAATAAGATGAAATTTGGACATTTTACCTCAAGCATCTGTCTGTCTGTCTATCTGTCTGTCTGTCTGTCTGTCTGTCTCTCTCTCTCTCTCTCTCTCTCTCTCACACACACAATAAGTCGAAGCATCTGAAGCATATCTGTGTGTGTGTGTGTGTGTGTGTGTGTGTGGACAAGCATTCAAATGAGTTGTGTGATTAATGAAAAAAGTCACAACAAGTCGAAATGTTGTAATAGTATCTGAAGCATCTCTCTCTCTCTCTCTCTCTCTCTTGAATCCCGAAACGCCAAGATCCTTTTATAGGTCTTAGATTCAAATAATGTGATTGGTGTAAAAACAAAATCAATCGGAATATCGTCATTGTACTTGAAACGTCTCTATCTATCTATCCTGAATCCCTAATTCCACTGACATTTTTCGCTCTTTGATTCAAATAATTTGATGGTGAAAAAAATAATACAATCAGTCGGAATATGGTAATTGTACCTGAAGCATGTCTTCCTATATATCCTGACTACCAAAATCCCAAGATGCGCGGATCGCTCTTGAATGATTATAATATGTTTTGTGCTGAGGGAACACAATAAGTTGAAATTCTCTCTGTCTGCCTGGAGGTCTCTCTCTCCCTCTCTCTCTCTCTGAGCCCTGAATCCCGAAATCGCAAGAGCCATTGTTCACTTTGGGACAAACATTTAAACGAATAGAATGATTTTTGAAATACAACACAATAAAGACACAACAAGTCGAAATATGGTCTTTGTATCTGAAGCGCCTCTCTCTCTCTCTCTCTCTCTCTCTCTCTCTCTCTCTCTCTCTGTCCCTTAAATCCGAAATTGCCAGATGCATTAGTCGCTCTTGAACAAGATTCAAATGAATCGAGTAATTAGATAGAAAAGCACAATAAGTCGAAATATTGTCATTTTACCTGAAGCATCTCTCTCAATAAGTCGAAATATTGTCATTTTACCTGAAGCATCTCTCTCTCTCTCTCTCTCTCTCGCTTTGTACCTGAAACCCGAAATCCTAAAATCAACTGATCACTCGTGGAATATCGCTGGAGCGAAGCGAATAATGAGGTTAGTGACAAAAACCCGCAATAAGCCGAAATATGGACATCTATCTATCTATCTATCTATCTATCTATCTATCCCGAAATCCCACTTTACACATAGTGTGATTTTAGAAAAAGAAACACAAGAAGTCGAAATACGGAAACTTTACTTCAAGCATCTCCCTCCGTCTCTCTCGCTCTCTCTCCCGAATCCCCAAATTCCCAGGTGCATTGGTCACTCTTGGAAAAGCGTTCAAATGAATTGTGATGAATGATGTGATCACAGAAAAGTACAACAAGTCGAAGTACGGATATTGCTATTGAAACATCTCTCTCTCTCTCTCTCTCTCTCTCTCTCTCTCTCTTTTGAACCCTGAAATGCAAAGATCCATTAATTACTCTTGGATTCAAATAATGTGATTGGTGAAAAATAAATACAACAGGTCGCAATAAGCTCATTGTACCTGAAGCATCTCTATATATCTATCCTGAATCCCGAAATCCCAAGCTGCACTGATCGATCTTGCGGAAGGATTCAAATGATTATAGTGTGTTTTGTGCAAAAGAAACCCAATAAATTGAAATATGAACATTATATATATATATATATATATATCTCCTGAACCCGGAAAATCCAAGATGCATTGATCACTCTTGGACAAGCGTTCAATGAATTGTGATATATATATTTTTTTTGTATCTGAAGCGTCTCTCTCTCTCTCTCTCTCTCTGTGTGTGCGTGCGTGTGTGTGTGTGTTAAACCCGAAATTGCAAGACGCATTGATCACTCTTGGACAAACATTCAAATGAATTGTGTGATTATTTATTGAAGAAAATCACAATAAGTCGAAATATTTTAATAGTATCTGAAACCTCA